>CM057086.1:33545006-34187506 GCA_029959045.1 Taenioides sp. WSHXM2023 | reverse complement strand
CTATCAGCCCCAAGGGCCCGCTGCAGACGCATGTGCCCGCCTTAATGCCAACTCCCCTTAATGCCAATCCGCCTTAATGCCAACTCCCCTTAATGCCAACTCCCCTTAATGCCAACTCGCCTTAATGCCAATCCGCCTTAATGCCAACACGTCTGCACTCTGCTCATTCTTTACTGGATTCAAACTAACTGGCTTTAAAGGTACGCCGTGTCATTAGCAATGCCTCCAATGTTCCACAGTATGGCTTTAAACATATCCATGTCCATGAGTATGAACAGCTCAGATCTGGACAGAGGCGACCAATAGAAAGACCTGTTATTGATTAAATAAAATATGCCAGCAGACGTTAAACCCCTCCAGAAAAGCCCCAGAGTGGAGCTTTAAACTCACTCAGGATGAGCTGTTCTTACACTGGACAGACTTTAGTGTCTGACACTTGGAGTCCGAGTCCGAGTCCGAGTCCACCTTCATTTCCCTGCCTCAGTTTCCCGCTCTGTCCGTAGTGAGTGAGTCGTGTACGGGTTTACTGAGGTTAAACGACAATAAAATAAGACCCTGTTCTCATAAAACTCGCGGCGTTAGCTCCTATATTAGCCATGTGAGCAGAGCGGTGTGCTTCTGTTGACAGTAACTGAGCAGCTGGTGGGCTCACACACACACACACGCACACACACGACCACATACAGATAAGTCCAACATGGCCCGGACACATGGCCCTGCTCCGGTCACATGGAGTGTGTTAGTAAACTCTGCGGTGGGCAAAGACACTACGACCGTCTACCCGTCGACACAGTAAACGTAACTGTACTTTAAACACTCGAGGGGCTGGGGTCACGTCACCACGGATCACAAATCCACGTGGAATTTACTGTTTGACTGTCAGATTTGTTGACCTTGGTTCATATTTCTGTAATTACTGAGACGGTCCACATGAAACAAACACTGGCACAAATACTGAGACTAAAACTAAGGAACAGACTTGACATCGATTTCCATAACAAAATGATAAAAAAAAACACTCTTTAGACAACAGAATGTGATTTTTAACATTAAATGGTCGTATTTTCTTTTCTATTCCCATGTGGTCTTATATCTGTGTACTCCCTCAGTGGTCCAGAAGGTTCCGCAGTGGTCCATGGGCGTATACTAGTTCATGTGCTCTTATATTTGTTCTGAAACAGCTCCAGAAGTTCTAAAAGGTTCAGGAAAGGTTCATTTCTGTCCAAGTCAATGGGACTTTTTTAGTATCGATACCTGTGAAAAATGAGGATCTAGTTTCGATACGAGTTTTAGTATCGATTAATATCTGATTTTCTAAACTTTAACCCTCACGTGAACATAACCTACAGTCCTGTTTGGAGTGTGGATCATATCGTAGCAGCGTGGGCAGGTGATTCCTCCCATCCCCGAGGTCCAATCACCTCCAGAGCCCCAAACCCACGTGACCCAAACCTGCACAGGAGTCAGGCCCAGACAGAGTACACCATCAAGGATCTGTCGATAATACTCCCTACAACTGTACAACTCACCCTTATGTAACATAATACTCCCTACAACTGTACAACTCACTCTTATGTGACAGATAATACTCCCTACAACTGTATAACTCACCCTTATGTAACAGATAATACTCCCTACAACTGTACAATAACTCACCCTTTTCACCCTTCCATTAATACTTAAATTTTTATCTAAAAACTTGTTTGTTTGCCAATATGTGCATTATGTCGCCACGGTAACTGCTGATAATTCCACTCTATAGACATGCATGTAGAACCCCCCCCCCCCCGTGTGATGTCACAGCAAAGTATCAACACATGACAAATATTGAGCACATTTAATTCCATGTACGCAAGTTTAAAATAATTTGTTTGTATATATGCAATAATAAATAAAATAAATAAAAATAAAATAAATTAAAAAAATAAATACAATAATTTAAAAAAATAAAAATACGGTTTACCTCGACAAATCAATATAATAATTATTTTTGACAGGACGAGGTAGTGTTGTCACGATAATACAATTTTATACTATTTCGATACTAAGGAATCGATACTCAATACTCAATATTGATTACGATACCGCAATGAAGTTAAAACATAGCCCCGTTTTAGTAATATTACGTAATTTTCTTACACAAAATAATAACTTTTTTTTTTTTTAATAGCTTCGCGTGAGTTTCTGATAAAACTCAAAATGACACCAAAACTGTTCAGGAAAGCTTAAATTTTGTTCTGTTCATGTGATTTTTTTACAGTATCGATACCTGCTCAGATGAGGATCTACGTTTGATTTTAGTTTTAGTATCGATTCGTGTCTGATTTGATACTTTGGCAAACCGAGTACCAGGGCGGCAGGGTTAAAAGACGTTCGGCGTTCTTCGGATAAACACAGAATTCCCTTTTTCTTGAATCAGTTATTCCATGTGGCTTTATTATAATTTATCGTATGTTTTGGAAGTTACAACATGAACTTAAAGGGCCCATATTACGCCATTTTCTGATCTGTTTTCTGTTCTAAAGTCGTTTCCTCATGACAAAAACACACCTGGAGTTGTGTTTCGTTTCTTTCACACGTTTAAACACAATTCCTGCAGATTTAGGCTGAAAAACTCGACACACCTTCACTAGAATCATTTGGATAATTTCAGCCCTGGAATTGCCAATCGGTACGAAACTAAAGGTAAAAGGAGCTGTCGACTTGAAAACTCCCACTTCATGACATCACGAGGTGGAACAGAGCGTTTCGAGCTTCTCCGAAACGCTCCAAACACAACTTAAAGCTCACAAGAATCCATTTTGCGTAATCTAGAACCTTTAAAGCTACAGTACGTCACTATACTTTGAACGTTATGTTGTCAAAGGAACAACATTTCCATGGAAACAAGCAGGAGTCAGGTTTGCGGAGATGCGAGCGCGCGCACAGTAAGGACGCCTGAGAACAAACCGTTTTTAAAGTTTAATTTCAGCTGCTGTTGCACTTATGGATAAACTGTAATCTGTTTATTTATCTTTCAATTTTAGTACCCGGTCTTGGAAAATCGTGTTTTTTATACATTTATTTTTTAGATTTTTGATGAATGAATGAATTATTTATGGAACAAAACCATTCTGCACTGGAGCTCTGTTACACTTTATTTGTAATTGTGTTTTTTATGCGTTTATTGTGCGTCGCGTGGATGAATAAATTGTAAAATGTGCGACCAGCTTGTCAAATCTGCAGAACAAATTTTGCTTTTACTTTTGTTTTTACAAATAAAACCAGCCGAACCAAACGAAACTGAACTGTGTATCAAACATTTTTAGTACAGTAACTACAACCAAACGAAAAACTGCTTTTATTTTAGTCTGTTTTTGGCTGTAAAGTTACATTCTGCGGCTTTAAACTAAGAAAATGCTGCAATTATTCGGGTAACAACATAATTGCTCTTTATTGTACTACTGTTATACCCAGCAGTGTAACACCTCTGCCATTTTTAGTTTTGAACGGTGAACTAAAAACACTAAAAGATCTGCCAAATTTAATCACAATACTTTTTTAAATTCACAATTACAGTTACATTTTTTCCCTCAAATTGCTCAGTCCTAGTACATTTTTACGCAATACTTTATACATGAAAACTACACGGTACATTTGCAGTACATTTGCAGACATCTCTATAATCTATATATTATTCCTTCTATTTTAATACTCACAGGTCAGAGTCTGCGCGTGCACGAAAACACAGTGTGCAGCACAGGCCCTGCCCTCAGTTCTTGGAATGTGTATGTTTGCTGCTTATGTAAGACCCACACTGCATCCTCCTCTCTAAGAAAACCGCTCCAAAACCGAAACTACTACTGCATCCTGTTCATTTTAAAATTAAAACATAACTCCATTTCTTTCCATCAAACTCATTAGTTGGTTTAAAAAAGAAAAAAAAACTTGTAGGATTTTTGTGCTGTCCACGATCTCACGAATGACCAACTTTACTCCAGAAAAGTTTGTTCTAAAAGCAGTGCAGTTGCGTATAAAAGTGTAAGAACCTACCTCCAGGATCAAGCAGGGGACAGGGGTGTGAAGCTGACCCATAGAAGGTGAGAGAGAGCTGGCTGCAGCACGTGGAGGTTTTGCCTTGTGTGGAGCTCAGGCAGGAGAGGGTCTGAGAAGGGGGGAGCAGAGCAGAGCAGGTCCCACTGAAGGCTTCAAATTTCTCTGATGTCACGAGCTGGAGCACTCCTCTTCCTCTCCCAAACACAGGGGCTTCCTCCACAGACTAACGGCTCCTCTGGGCACACGGGCGCCCCTGGTCTGCAGTGGGGCACAGGAAACAGGTCTGCAACACTCATCAGAGTTACACAACAGCAAAGTACGACTGGAAAGAGCTCAGGACAGAGTCAACACTCGAGCAGGAGCCACCTGTGAGAAGAGGGGCTGTTCATGTGCTACACTGACCCAAGTCCTCACACCGACACTGGGAAAGACCTCTGTAACCAGAGCACCACCAGCTGTTCTCACGGGCATCACTCTGCCGCACACCAACTCCGTCCTGTTGTGTGTAGTTTGTTTGTTCTCCCTTTGTGTGCACAGGTTTCCTCGAGTTCCCCCTCAGAACGGGACTTTACATGTTGCGCCCCCGAGACAACGAGGCAGAGAAGCTCAGAGGACGTCCCCGTCTGTAAACGTGTCCTCGAGTAAACGGACACAGCAGTTGACGTGTGGAAGTGTGCGTGCATAAACACAATGATAGACCAACATTTTACTAGAACTTTATTGGATCATTTTACAAGAAAATGAAGTGAAAAATGTCACAATAAAAGAACAGCTAAAACATCCATGGCCTCCACTCGCACAGGCTCCAGTTCAGCTGCTCCTGAAGTCGCTTTGAGCGTTTAAAAAGAAACGTGGACACAAGTCTAACAGACTGAGGTATGCATCTATGATGCCAACACTGAACACAAAGGAATGTAACAGTGAATACGAAAGTCAAAAAGTACAAAATCCATTTGCATGTTTAGCAGCTGCACAAACCCTGCTGCCACATCCACCAACACTAAACTACACAAGCGCCCAAGGCACAGGCGAAATCCACGCCTCAAACGGCCTTCAATACTGCACCCAGAACAAGAACCAAACACTGCTGCAGAGAGCAGGAGGAAGCACTGCGGAGTGTAAAGAGAGTGTAAACCGTGGCACCGGACAGTGACAGTGTAGAGCCAGTTCAGTCTGAAGGGACGAGGCTGTGGTCCACTGCCTGACCACAGGCCCCGGGGCCCCTGAGCCCCAGAGCCTCACACTGTCCGAGGGTTGTACTCTGGCAGCTTCTTCAGTTTGTCCTGCTCCTGCTCAGTATCTTGTCTAGCGATAACCAGAGAGTGGGAGTAGCCCATGGACACCTGCAAACGCACAAACACACACACAAACACACACACAGCATTAGTGACTCCACATAAACAGCAGCTTTGTTGAGGCTCAATTTCAAACAAATACAAAAAAAACAGTGGAAAAACTAACAGTTCTACAATAAAAGACTTTTTTAAATATCTGGAGCAGGGGTCTCACCTGCTCCACGTAGATCCCGTCCAGGGTCTTGACCTCCTGAGCGCTGGTGGACGACTTGGCTTTGTTGTCTCCGTATCCCTGAGAAGAGACCACAGCTCTGTCACCAACACCAACACACACCAGACTCACAAAGACCTCTGTAAGTCTTTAACGCACACACTCAGAGGATTGTACTCTCATCACAACACAAACACCGCACACTTCAACACGTGAAGACAAAAACACTTCCTTAGATGTGAATCACAGCTTAGATTTACTCATTTGGAACACAGACTCCCAAAGACCTACAGGTCATTTTAACGCACTCAGAGGACGGGGGGACCGGGCAGAGCAGAGATGGGCCTCTGTGTGAAGTGGACCTCGGAGCCCCTCTGAAGTGGACCTCAGAGCCCCTCTGAAGTGGACCTCAGAGCCCCTCTGAAGTGGACCTCAGAGCCCCTCTGAAGTGGACCTCAGAGCCCCTCTGAAGTGGACCTCAGAGCCCCTCTGAAGTGGACCTCAGAGCCCCTCTGAAGTGGACCTCAGAGCCCCTCTCTGCCCCGGCCACTTTGAGCTGTGACCACGGTTGTACTGCAGCTGAAAAGGAGGGTGAATGAACCCCTACTGCCCTCTGCTGGCCAGAAGGGATAACACAGGCTTTCATTTCTGATACTAATGTTGATCTTATTTCTCCAGATATCCAATCAACAGAGGACAGTGCGGACTGAAAACTGCATTTATTTCCTTAAAACAAAAATAAAATAAGACAAAACAGACAGCAGTATTTACCTCTAACCACAGAACAACAGTTTATATGTAAAAAATAGGGTAAAAAGAGTGACCCACATCAGAGTCCAGACAAATGTGAAATAATAAATAAATGATGGATCTGCACAAAAAAACATCAACACTGCAGCTTTGTGCCTGTCCTAGGAAAGGAAAAGGATGTGTGTACGCGTGTGTACGCGTGTGTACGCGTGTGTGTGTACGCATGTGTGTGTACGCATGTGTGTGTACGCATGTGTGTGCACGCGCGTGTGTGTACGTATGTGCGTGTGTGCGTGTGTGTGCGTAGGGTCTCACCAGCTCTCCAAAGGTGGGCGAGGGACCCCAGCTGATTGTACTCTCATCTGCAGCGATAATGATGCTGCTTTTCCTGTTCAAACACAAACACAAACACACTTCAACACGTGAAAAAACACAAAAACACTTCACTACACAGACGAGGATCACAGTTTATATTTACTCATTTGGAAAAAACGTTATTAATTACAAACACATCCACTCTGGAGTTACCTGACCAGCCAGAACCACACGCTTTGATAAAACTTTACAAACACGAGTGGATCTGGAGCC
Organism: Taenioides sp. WSHXM2023; assembly: GCA_029959045.1. NCBI lineage: Eukaryota > Metazoa > Chordata > Actinopteri > Gobiiformes > Gobiidae > Taenioides > Taenioides sp. WSHXM2023. The sequence goes on along the minus strand of CM057086.1, from coordinate 34,180,627 downwards.
GTGTCCCGTCTCCTGATTTCAAAAGGAGTGACTGACAGGTGGATTAACCAATCAGAGAGCTGCACTGTCCACCTGTCACTCACTTTAAACAACTCTAATTAACCTTCTTGTACTGTTGTTCTGCTTTACTGAACATTTTGTCTTGTATATCAAAGTTTATTTTTACTTTATTTTACTGCATGTCCTCACTTTTATATTATCATAGTTTATTATCATAGAAGAAAGTTCCTTCTAATCCGCCACATACTTTGGCTCAAGATGTTTAATCCTGAGCAAATGTGTGGCTCCCCGACACTCACCCGCAGGCCAGACTGCGGATCTTCCAGCCGCACAGGTCCTGCACCATCTTGGGGTACATGGTGCATTCTCTGCTGGTGTTGGTGACTCCCCAGAAGAAAAGGCCTCCTGTAAAAGCAGAAACGCTCATCAGACGTGTCCCATTATGTCCCATTATGTCCCATGAGAAGTGCCAGGGCGTGGCGGGCTCTTACCCATCTCGTTGACGGCAAAGGAGCACTGGTACCCGGTGTAGATGAGCGAGGCCCCGCGGCCGGGGAAGTCAAACAGCTTCACCAAACGAGGAACCATCTCATCCTTCTGCTCTGTGTGACCCAGACGCCCATAACCCCCAAAACCCCAACTGAACACACGCTTCTGAGAGTCCAGCACCAGCTACACACACGGGAACAAACACACACATGCAAACAAACACACACAAGACACACGCAGAAATAAACAACACACACAGTGACAGGGTGAGTACGTTTGTTCAGAATCATGTTTAGAAACAGAAGCTTCAGCCCACGGTTAAACCCTCACCGTGTGGTTGGCTCCACACGCCACATCTCGGACCACCACGTTTGGAACGGGCATAATCTGACCATCTTTGGACTTCTCTATGAAGAGGGCCACTCGCCGCGGGATCAGCTCACAGTCAAACTCGATTCTGTTGGATCTGGCGATGTACTTGCCATCACTGTTGTGACCTAAATGTGAGCGGAAAGATGATTATTCACGAGTTCAGGCCACTTAATTACAGAAGTAAAACGTGTGTTCCTCCATGTGCTGGGACGTACTTACCCAGTTGTCCATAGTCTGGACAGCCAAAGGAGTAAAGGTTTCCTTTGCAGTCGACCACCATACTGAACTCTGCCCCACACGCCACCTTCACCAGAGGCTGCCCGTTGTAGGAGATCTGGAAGAGACACGAGAGACAGATTTGTTTTAGAAACACAGAGGTGTTGCCTCCCAGTCAGAGCAAACTAATAAAGTATATTAGATAAAGATAATATAAATAATGTTAAATCAGTGAGTAAAATACGACTGACTGTGGCGGGGCTCAGCACGGCGTCCGTCTGGCTGCCTTGTCCCAGCTGCCCCAGTTTGTTCTCGCCAAAAGAGAAGGCCGTGCCGTCCTCTGTGGACACAGAGTATCACTGTACAGGCCATGGTGACAGAGTGTGTGTGTGTGTAGGTGTGTATATGTGTATATGTCTGTATATGTGTGTGTGCATGAGGAGGACCACACACCTGTCAGGACCAGTGTGTGGTTACGCCCACAGGCTGCAGATACAACCACCTGATCTGCCAGAGCCTCGATGAGCTTCGGAGCGTCCAGGCGTTTGGTGTCCCCGTGTCCCAGCTGTCCTTTGTCGTTTCGTCCTGAGACACAGAGAAATTCTGTGAACACTGAAATCCTATAAAACATGAGACATGAGGACAGCAGGACTCACCCCAGCTCCACAGTTTTCCCTCTGCGGTGATGAGGAGGCTGAAGGCGGCACACGGCCCTGACACCACACTGCTCACCTGGATGTCGTTCAAACAGCCGTAACGATGAGGGCCCCACAGGTTCTGCCCCAGGTTTCGGAAAGCCGCTGAAATACACAAAAGTCTGTACGGGGGCTCCAACTGAGCTGGGGCCAGAGCCAAACGCTGGAAGTGCTGGAAACTGAATTACTACTACACATACCTTGTTGTTTGGGAACCTCTTTTCTTCCGATCAAATCCCAGTTAGTCGCTCCAAAGATGAGCAACTGTCCTTTCGCCTTTGGACACTCAAGTTTCTGTTGAAAGTTCACACAAGAGAGGAGCATTTAGGATTTAGGTTTCATTTTATATTTCAGTTTTGCCATGTCAACATGCACTATGATCCATTTTAAAAGGAAGTAACCAACAATCCAAAATATAGAAACATAAATCTTATCATATAATGCAGTATTTCCCAACAAAAGAAATTTGCACTTTAACCGTGGACCTGATTAAGAAAAGTACTGATCCTGCAGTTTTAACAGGGAACTCTGTAACAGCAGGATGTTGCACTAGAATTAACACAGCGCCTGTTTTGTAACGAAAAGAGGATTAAACGGGACAAAAAGTAAGTAAACTACGAGATAAGGAAAAATGTCAACAACTGAAACAAACATAAAGGTGAATTATCTAACGTCGCTTCTCCACAGATCTGACCAGTGACCTTGTCCTGGTGGAATCACCTGCTTGTCTCCACAGAGCAGAGGGGGCAACTATTTTTTCCACATGAGAAATAGAAAATATTGTGGAGGGCCAAAATGCTTAACTCAGTTCTGCATAATATTAATTGTTTTTCTTTATAAAAAGCAGGAAATCTCATTGTTTTGACGCACTGGTGAGAAATTATGTTATGACTAAGCAATAAAAAGGGAAAAAATACAAAAAAATGTCATTTAAAAAACACCTCTAAAATAAAAGCAATGCAGCTTTAGTCCAGGCATGAGTTAAAATTATAAATATGATTATTTTCTAATTCCAAATTGGGTTAAAGGGGTCGGTCAGAGTCGACCAAAAGACCCTCTGTGGCCCCGGAGCTGCACAGTCCCAGACCATAGAGACACACAGAAGTTTAATACCACACTGTGGAACATTCCAGGCAAAGGAATAATGGAGACAAGCATACGGTGACCAGATTTTCAAAATTCTAAACTGGGACACACCCGGGTTGGGATGTTTGGTATAAATAAAATTGTGAAAAGACCGTGAAACATTGTGGATTCTCGTGTCAGTCATAATCTGAGGAACTTCTGACGCTGCATTTTTTTTGCTTTATGGTCATTTGCAAACACAGTTTTCTGTATAAAGAAATGACAATTTATGCTCCTCTTTACTGTTGGCGGGATCAGATTAGTCAAAAATTGTGATAGTCCTGTTTTAGTCCAGGTTTAGTCTTAGTTTAATCCTGGTTTAGATCAAACTGGTCAAAAATAGGGACACCAGGCACATTTTGTATAAAACTGGGACAAATCACTGGTTTTGTGTAAATCTGGTGGGACAGGGGACACAGGGCTCAAAACTGGGACTGTCCTGGGACCCTCGACAAGCAGGTGGCAGACCCAGCAGCAGAAAAGTGACTTTGTGCATCTTTAATGTCAAACTAGTGACAGTAAAGTTCAGAACCATCAGAACTAGGTTTTCAAAATCAAAAACTGGGACATCCCCGGTTTTTGGTGGTTGGTAATAAAATTGTGAATCGAGTGCGGAATTAAGGAAAATTGTTCTGCACTTGGCCCATTCATAACTAACATGAGTCAGTACTGTCACATTTTCTTTGTGTTTTGGTCGTTTTTAAGCAGCTTTTCTGTATTTTACCTAAACAAATGAGAATTTATGCATCTCTTTACTGTTGGCTGGTGTCAAATTGGTCAAAAATAAGGACACTTTGAGCATTTCTTGTATAAAACTGGGACAAATCACTGGTTTTGTGTAAATCTGATGGGACAGGGGACACAGGGCTCAAAACTGGGACTGTCCCGGGACCCTAGACAAGCAGGTGGCGGACACAGCTGCAGAAAAAGTGACTTAGTGCAGCTTTAAGAAGATTTAGAAAGTTCAGAACCATCAGAACCATCAGAACCACCTCGGACGTACTATTTTCTCCTTCAGGTCCTCCGCCACAGTGACCGGCTGCAGACCGGACTTGGTGGCAGGTCTCCCGGGCTTCTTATTGTTCTCCTGCTCAAAGTCAAACTCTTCATCACTGCTGAAGTCCCGTTCCTTCCTCTTCCCCCCGGTCTTCTTCTTTTTCATGGCTCCGTTTCCAGACACCTCAGTCACCTTCTTACGGGGCATCTCTGTCCAGTCCTGCGCCACAAACACCAACACTTTTAACACTTTTAGACACAACGCAGGACCTTACACCCGGAGGACCCGCTGGATTCACCCAACCCGGCTTCATTTAACCACATTTTGTTGATTTCTGTCTGGTAAATTGCCCGGTGGAGCTTGAAAAGTGCCCGGGGAGCGGCGGCGGACAAAAGCGCAAGTAGCCGGAGCGGGTTTAGCATCACGGCTAACATTAGCGTCATTAGGCTAAGCAGCTAAGTCGCTCTTTGTTCACTCAATTCTGTTTAGATCTGACTTGTGCTCAATCAAACATAAAACTGTAGAAACGTATGGCATATGAGAGCACCAACTTTTACTAGAACAACACACAAAACCTGGAATTATCTTAAGCGTGGCGTAAAAACATGTTCTTTTAAATGGGCTAACGCGTTCTTCCCCGTGTAGCTAATAGCGGTCAAAAACACGGAACCTAAACAAAAAAATGCCGCTCGTACACAAACTTTTCTCTGCAGTTTTGTGGCGTTTTAGGGCAAGCTACGCCTTTGCCTTTCTGTGGGATTTGTGATTTCGTGTCGATCTAAATGTGGAAAAAACAAAAATCTACTTCATGTACCGGTGATTTCCTGAATGAGCAGCTCTCAGTCCGTCTCCGTTTTGATTGATTTGAACAAAAGAAGCTGCAGTCTGCTTTTACACCACGTGGTTTGCTTTTACTATTCATACAGGAAACAGCGAGCCCTCCTCCTCCCCCGCTCCCGTGGCTGATCGGCTCCCTCCATCCGCGCACCGCGCTCTGCTCCACGGACGCGCCGGGAGGAGGGGGCGGACACCAGCATCCAGCCGCCCTGCAAGACCTGGCACCGGGATGAGAGAGAGGAGCAGCCCGGCACAGCTCCAAACGGCTCCCCAAACAGCTTCAAAACAGCTTCCAAACAACTCCCACTGCTCCAGACAGATCCAAACAGATCCAAGCCAGCTCCAGACCGCTCCAAAACAGCTCCCCGAACGGCTCCAAACAACTCACACAGCTCCAGAACAGCTCCAAACAGCTTCAAAACAGCTCCAAACAGTTCCAAACAACTCACACTGCTCCAAACAGATGCAAACAGCTCCAAAACAGCTCCCTAACAATTCCAGACAGCCCCAAACAACTAACCCTGCTCCCCAAACACCTCACACAGCTCCAAACAGCTCCAAACGGCTCCTCAAACAGCTCCAAACGGCTCCTCAAACAGCTCCAAACAGCCCAAAACAGTTAACTTGAGTCAAAGATTGAGTCAGATTGTTTTTTATTACTTATTTTTCTATTATATTTTGACTTGTACATTAGACCAGATTTTAAAAATCAAAAACTGGGACACTCCTGGTTTTGTGGTGGTTGGTGATAATAAAATTGTGAAACAAGTGCGTAATTAAGGAAAATGTCCATTCATGATTTATTCATGACCAAAATGTGAGTCAGTATAATCACGTTTTCTTTGTGTTTTGGTAATTTTTAAGCAGCTTTTCTGTATTTTACCAAAACAAATGACAATTTCTGCCTCTCTTTACTGTTGTCAGGTAGCAAATTTGTCAAAATTGGGACACCAGGGACATTTCTTGTATAAAACTGGGACAAATCACTGGTTTTGGTTAAATCTGCTGGGACAGGGGGACACGGGGCTCAAAACTGGGACTGTCCCGGGGAAACAGGGACGTCTGGACACTCTACAGTACGTAACTTTCTGTAGGTTACATCACCTGCATGACTCCGTGGAAATAGAAACAGAAAACCATACTTTGGGACATTCTCCATGGAGACAGATACGTTTAATGCCATACTGTGGAATATTATAGCCAAAGAGTCAGGTTTGTGGAGATGCAAGCCCTCTCACAGTGAGGACTCATGTTTTTCTACATTCTCACTGCAATAAACACAATCAAAATGAAAATTAAATAAAAAAAGCTCAGTTTTTTGGTAAAAAAAGTTACATACCGTGGCTTTAACGCCTGCTGTGTATTTCAGTGACGCACGTGAAGCAAAGAAGTTCATTGTTCGTCATTTTGAAAACAAATTCACTTCAGATTAACAGATCTGAACTTTGGAGATGTGATCAGACTCACAGTTTTGTAAAGTACTGAAGAAGTGTGTATTCTGGATTGTTCCACGCAAAGTTATCTCCATGGAGACAAACAAAAAAGCACCTCAGAAAAAAATTAGATTGAATGTTTATCTAAACCAAATAAATCTGGTGACTTTATAAATGTTGATGTCGTTAGACACTGAAGGAAAATAACAGCCAATTGAAAAAGGCAGCCTAATTACACACTTACTGTCTGATCAACTTTAGCTTACATTTTTTAACTTAAAGGTGCACTGCGTAACTTTTTCTGGTGGAGGGTGTACCATCTGCCCGACTCAGTGAAAATGTTACTGCTTTGCCTGGAATGTTCCACAGTTTGGCATTGAAGTCATCTATCGCCATGGAGACAAGCAGGTAATCCCACCAGGCCTGTTTACAAATCAGATCTGTGGAGAGGCAAGCCCGCTCACAATAATAATACATTGCACATTTGATACTATTTTAAACTGTTTTGAATTCATTATTGTAGTCATGTTCTAGTTGCTTTTTATACACGAATAATGTTCTTTTCAGTTAAATATATGTATATATTTTATATTGATTATTTTAAAATTTCACTTGATTTTAGTTTGATATTTAAGCCGTGGATATTGATCGGTACAATTGTTTTTAGACGAGGGGGAGCACTACAGTCTCTTTTTTGTCAATGAGAATATTTTTTCTTCTCGTCTCAAAAGGTTCAGTAGAAAACATTTGTAAAAAACAGATAATTTGTAATCCTAAACTGAAAAATACACTGAAAGAAGTCATTGTTCATGTACAAAAAGTGAAGTTTGAAACATAAGACTAGGTTTGAACACTAGGGGGTGCACTTGCATCAGATTTCAAATAATAATTTTAATAATACCCCCACACACAAAGCAGCACAAGTCTTTAGGATTTGGTCACATTTAGGTTCAAGGTTCATCTGTAGAGTTGGAGAAGTTACCCAGTTTACTTCCATCCTGCGGAGGACCTGATATTTTTCATTTCCACGGACAATAATTTCACCTCTTACCTGTGCAGCTGAGGATGATGTGAAAACTATTAAAGTATCAAACAAGTGTTAATGATACGTAACCACAGCTGCTCAGAGGGACGAGCTCAGGGAGACGAGCTCAGAAGGACAAACTCAGAGGGACAAACTCAGAGGGACGAGCTCAGAGGGACGAGCTCAGGGAGACGAGCTCAGAAGGACAAACTCAGAGGGACAAACTCAGAGGGACGAGCTCAGAGGGACGAGCTCAGAGGGACGAGCTCAGAGGGACGAGCTCAGAGAGACGCCGCAGACAGCTGTGAGGTGACTGTGCTTTTGTTCTTTATTAAACAGTGTCATGTGACCTCTACATGAGCACGGATCAGTGCACTCTGGGATCTGCCCACACAATAGTCTATAATACACAAAATAGGACTTATGAGCGCATAATACAGTATGTACACTGCTGTAGGTATTTAGAAACTAGACATATTTACATTAACATCTCTTCATAAAATTATTTATAACAAATATTTGCACTGTCATCGCAGACATCTTCATTCAGTAGAAATACACCTAAATACACATTTGCATATGTGTCCTATGCTTCACCTGCCCCAGACCAGTGACCCTGTGGGCACAGTCGTATTTTCTTATTTGCACTTGATGTGGTCAAACATGAGACACAGAAAAGGAGACAACAGTCCCACTGGCTCAGGATCAGGAGTCCAGCAGCAGGCAGTCTTCGTTCTGTGAGGCGGGAAGCATCAGCTGCTGCTCGTAGTACAGGCTCTTGGCATAATTGATTTCTTGAGAGATTTTTATGGCCAGAGTTTCACTCTTGACATGAACCTGAGACGAGGCACACAGAGGGTTAAACGTGTTATAAACATATATTTAAGTTCACAGGCAGCAGAGCTCGGTCTCACCATAGGTTTCTGATGAGAGGGTCCAGGAATAGCCACTCCACTGCCGGTGCTCTCTGCCTTCTTGGTGAGCTGCACATAGACCTTTCCGTGGTCCTTGGAGACCAGGCAGTGGTACAGATCGTCATACTTCACCTCCAGGAAGATGGCCTCTCTGTCCACATATTCCCCCGGCTTCAGGAAGTACACCACTTTAGAGGAGATGAGCACGCTGTACGTGTCTATGGCCTCCACAGCAATGAAGCTGTAAAGAAAACACAGTCTGAGCCCAGCACAGCGTAAACTGTACAACATCTCACCTGCATAGTAATGATGTAAGCTAAATACACTGTGTGTTCTAATACGACAATGACAAATCTTGAGTCTGAACGCGAGCTCCGCTGGAGAAACACCTACAACTCAGAGTGGATGTTGTCCGTGAGCTGGAAGAGCTGCTCCTGGCCCTCGGCCTGTGTGGAGGAGTAACGGGGCAGGAGGCCCTGGGGGCCCTTACAGCAACGAGGCTTCCTGACCCGCTGCACATTCAGCCTGGACAAAACAGAACAGACTGAAACAGACTGAAACAGACTGAAACAGACTGAAACAGACTGAAACAGATGTGTGTGCAGGTGAGGTGAGGGCGCCCACCTGTGGTTACTGAGGCTGGCCATGTCCCGCACTGTCTGTGCTGTCTCTGAGGCAAAGTCCAGAGCTCCAGCCACAGGTTTGGTCACTGTACCGACCAGGCCCTTCCCGAGGCCAGAGAAGAACCCACTGACTCCTCCCTCCGTCTTCACCCCCTCCACTGTGGATGTGATGATGCTGGTCATGCCTCCGATAATCCCTGAAGAGCAGTGGAACACAAACAGTGAGGACAGAACTAAGCACTGGGACAGCTCCCAGTGGACGTACCATGGGCCAGTCCGTGGATGCCTGCCACCAGGTGCTCTCCGCTGGTGGCCCCGTGGTACCGGATGTACTCCCTCTCACTCTGGTGCCTGTTGTCCATGGTCTTCCCCAGGCCGTCCGAGAGGGTCCCTGCAAACTGACCACACAGGCAGACTCTGTGGTGAGTTTGTGTTCTTGTAGAAGTGATATTTTTCTCTAAAAACAATCTGACCTTTGCCTTTACTTTAATTTCTCACAATTCTCAAGATCAAGGTACTGTGTGAAAGTACTGTGTGTGCTTACTTTAGCAGCGGAGTTGGAGACCCCGTGCGTGACGTTCCGTATGAGGCCTCCCACGTTGCCGTACTTGATGAGCTCGGACACGCCCTCAGTAACGTCATTGAGGAGGCCCATGGGGTTCCCCAGGAAGTCCACGGAGCCCAGGATCTGTGCAGCCTGGCTCATCAGCTCCTGTCACAGTATGTCACAGTACTAGTACGTCTTAAAATGCATCTATCCTCTTTGATATGACGCAGCCCAGTAGGGGGCGTACCTCTCTGAAGTGTTTGAGGATGTCATTGATGAGCGTCTCCTGGGTCTCGTAGGGGTGCACCCGGGTGAAGGGGTACATGTTGATGACGGCATCTTCAAAGCGGATCAGAGGGAAGCCCAGCGTGCCTTTGAGAGCCTGAACATTTACGACAGGAGAGGGTGTGATTCTCCAGAACATTTTACACTAAAATACAATATGGACCTGTCAAAATGTCTGCAGCAACAATAATGTAACGTAAGAATAACGTACTGATGACAGATTCCAGTTATCTCATCTTCAATCTGACAACCACGCTGCATTCTCACATTTCACCACTAGATGCTATCAACTGCAGTCTGACATTGTGCCGGCTTTGGTGTGACAGAAGAAAACCAGGAAGCACAGGGTTCCTTCCGAGTTCGTCAAATTATTCATGAAGCTCCTAGCTCCTTCAGCCAAAACCGGATGTGCGTCACCGTCTGCGATGGTAAGGACCATCCGAATAGTGCGGTCCTTACCATCTCTTTACCTTTGGAGCTACGTCATGGGGTCGACCATAAGAGTCCAACGCAGAAGAGCTGGAAGCTACGATCTGAACTATTCCGACCTACCTTGAGATCTGGAGGCAGCTTGTGAGAGGTGAGGACACTGAGTTTGATCTGTGGGAGGCTGATCTTCAGGTTCTCAAAGTAGTATCGTGTGGGTGCTCCGGCGTTCTCATTGGGCTTCTCGTGGATGTTCTCGTCCAGCCTCTCCAGCTCTGTACAGAAGTATGAAACTCCTGATCCTCACAGATGTCTACGAACATCTACAAACATCTACAAACATCTACAAACATCTACAAACATCTACAAACATCTACACGCTCTGGACATTGTGATATCAAGGGATGTAACAATACTGAAATCTCTTGGTACGATATTTATTGCGATGTTTTGCAGATGACGCTAACAAAATTGTGACTATGCGACTTTTTCCTTTTAAAATGTCTTGACAAGACTTAGGTTCTGTCATAATCCAAAAACTTAAATGGCCCATATTACGCCATTTTCTGATTTCTGTTCCAATGTCGTTTTCTCATCACAAACAGACCTGGAGTTGTGTTTGTTTCATTCACACATGTTTAACGCACAAACCCTGCAGATTTAGACTGAGTTCTTCTGTCAAAAAGAAGACACTCTCTTCCACCTTGTGATGTCATGTGGTAATCTACAGGAAGTGCTCCACTGTGTTCTTAAACTCCACATGACTGAAATCATTTGGGTAATTTCAGCTCTGGAATTGCCAATTTCTGCTGAACAAAAAGTAAAACAAGCTGTTCACTTGAAAACTACCACTTGATGACATCACAAGGTGGAACAGAGCGTTTGGAGCTTTGGAAATATAGACAGACGAATAATAAAGGATTACGAAAATGTGTGAATGAAACAAAATGCAACTCCAGGTCTGTTTTTGAGGAGGTAACATTAAAACGTGGCTTAAAGCTCACACGAGTCCATTTTAAACACAATATAGGACCTTTGAGATTTAAAAGTGGTTAATAAGAGTTATTTCTTCATGTAGTCTGCACTCAACAATGACTATAAGAGAGAAACTTGTAATTCGATATGTTGTGATGGTCCACGATATGACCGCGAGACTTTACGATACGATATCACGATATTTCGGCTACTGTTACATCAGCACTGAGAACGCACCGGCCTCCGTCTCCCCGAACCCAAAGAAGTGCAACAGTTTGAGCAGCAGCTTCTCCTCCACGATCACAGTGAAGCGCCGCGTGGTCACCATCAGGTGCTGTGGACAGAGGAAAAACATGACCTCACATATTTACTCCGCAGATTATAACGGCATAAAGGTTTGGTGGAATACAGAGACAATTTTTGAGTTGGTGTAAAAAGATAAACAAAGTATAAGTACAAGTATTAGACACACTCTGCAATATTTTGGCTTAACAAAAGTATCAGAAATCAGATACAGTCAATTAAAAATAGTACTGAAACGATATACATTTGAGCAGGTATAGATACTAAAAAAGTCACATTCACAGGACAGAAATGAATGTTTTTTATTATCATTGTGGTATCGGAATCAGTATTGAGTCTATTCTTTACAGTCCCTGACAAAAGTCTTGTCGCTTATCCATTTTGTAGAAACAAAAGCTTATAACCTGACTTTAAATTAATCGATTGGTTTTAGAAATGTCTCATATGAAAGCTAAAACCCTCCCAAATTATGCTCAATATACTAAAATAAATTTGCTTCACTGAAGAAAGATTGATCATTTAATGAACACAGAAAGGTCAGATTTTGGCAAGACAAAAGTCTTGTCGCCTTGTCATATGATGCACCCAATCCTAGATTACAGCCTCACCTGTGATCAGTTACTGATCAATCAATTAGTGGGTGTGTATAAAAAGAACCCCAGCACACCAGACCTTCACATCAACTGCAACTTGACCTCTGACAACATGCCTAAGATCCACCCTGAGACCAAAGCGTTAATTATCAAGAGGCTGAAGACCAGATCCACTGCTGAGGTGGCTGACACCTTCAATGTGTCTCAGCGTCAAGTACAAAGAATAAGAAAAAGATCTGAAAAGACTGGAGATGTTTTTGACAAGCCCAGGTCCGGCAGACCCCGCAAGACAACTGCTCGGGAGGACCGTTTGTTGATTCGAAAATCCAAGGCCAGCCCCTTTTCCACTGCAGCAGAGCTCCACCAGGCCTGGTCACCTCAAGTCCCTGTGTCAACCAGAACAGTTTGTAGAATTCTGTCTCGAAATGGCCTCCATGGTCGAATCAGTGCACAGAAACCAGCACTAAACAAAAGGCAATCAAAAAACCGTGTGGCATTTGCCAAGGCCCACAGCCTGCTAAAAGGATGGACACTGGAAAAGTGGCAGAAGGTGGATTTCTCAGATGAATCCTCGGTTGAATTACATCACAGCCGCCGCAAATATTGCAGGAGACCTACTGGAGCCCGCATGGATCCAAGATTCACCCAGAAAACTGTTAAGTTTGGTGGCGGAAAAATCATGGTCTGGGGTTACATCCAGTATGGGGGTGTGCGAGACATTTGCAGGGTGGAAGGCAATATCAATAGCCTAAAATATCAAGAAGTATTAGCTACCTCTTACATTCCCAACCATAAAAGGGGTCAAATTTTGCAGCAGGATGGTGCTCCATCGCATACTTCTATCTCTACATCAAAGTTCCTCAAGACGAAGAAGATCAAGGTGCTCCAGGACTGGCCAGCCCAGTCACCAGACATGAACATCATTGAGCATGTCTGGGGTAGAATGAAAGAGGAAGCATGGAAGGCAAAACCAAAGAATCTTGATGAACTCTGGGAGGCATGTAAGACTGCTTTCTTTGCTATTCCTGATGACTTCATCAACAAATTGTATGAATCATTGTCGAACCGCATGGATGCAGTCCTTCAAGCTCATGGAAGTCATACAAGATATTAAATATGGATCTCACAGCACCACTACTTAATTCACTGACGTTATGCAACATATTTTTGTATTTGAAGTAAATTATTTGTTCAATTTTCTGTAGGCGACAAGACTTTTGTCTTGCCAAAATCTGACCTTTCTGTGTTCATTAAATGATCAATGTTTCTTCAGTGAAGCAAATTTATTTTAGTATATTGAGCATAATTTGGGAGGGTTTTAGCTTTCATATGAGACATTTCTAAAACCAATCGATTAATTTAAAGTCAGGTTATAAGCTTTTGTTTCTACAAAATGGATAAGCGACAAGACTTTTGTCAGGGACTGTAGGATTGAGTTTGAAATGTTAGTATCGTGACAACACTACACAACACAAGTGACGTTCATGGATATTTATCAGTCCGTTCAGCCAAAATGAGCACAATAATTATAATACTGAATTTCTGAAGTTATAAAATCAGTGAAAAGCAAAGGTCCATGCACAGAGCGAATCTCTATGGACTTTTCTAAAGCCGAACACGTGGCAGTGGCAGTGGCTCACCTTGAAGAGCTGTGTGAGCTGCAGAGTACTGGGCACTTTGACAGAGTTCACCTGGAGGGCGTCCCCTGAGTCTGAGGCACTGCCCTCCCCAGAGCTCGGACTCACACACAGCATGACCGGGTGAGTGGTGCCCAGCAGCTGGTTGTCCACCTGCGCAGATGAAGATATTTTGAAATGAAAATAAAGATGAAGCAATAGGTTTGTTACTTATCGCGTCTTATTTACTGCGTCTTATTGCGCAGGGCCAAAGCCGTAAATCCACAGAAATGCAAACAGGCCATTTCTATTACCATGTCCATCTTTTTTCCTCATTGATCTTTCATAACTGAATAACGTGAGTATCTGTTGCAGAGATACACTGTATATTACATTACACACAGAGCACATTACCAGATCCTTGTGGTCACCTGGATGCTCTGGATGCTGAGCTCTAAAACCTCGCTGGCGGCCGTCCTGGTGAAGTGGACGCTGATCCCAGACAGTGTGGTGAAGACCAGCTCCTCTGGGGCCCTGTTGACCAGGGACACCCCCACCCCATCGTCTAAGTTCACCAGCACCTGCGAACACACAGCCTGACTGCAGCATGTGTTTGGTCCACCACAGGCTCCTCTCATTACAGAACACTGCAGTAAGTACAGAGTGATGTTACAGCGCCCCCTGTACCTCCAGCTCCTGCTCCACCTCCTTGGGCTTCTCTTCCTTGTCCGGCTCCAGCTCTGTGGTGGGGGAGCCTGACATGCTGCGGCGGAAGTTATCACTGATCTACACACAGGAGAAGACACAGGACACAGAACACAGAACCTCAGTACCAGGTGTTCAAAGGATATGAGGAAAACAAAAGCCTTGAGAGCCTACCTGGAGGACACGGGTGGGTCCGTCAGGGAGCACCTGCACAGACAGCACCCCAGAACCAGGTCTCATCTTCTGGTTGATGAACTGCTGCTCTGGGCTGGGAGCCTGGAGACCCGAGTCTGGGCCTAGAACCACCTCTGCCCCGTCATACAGACCCTCAACTCCACCTTTGACCTGAGGCAGCACCAAGAGCACAAGTTAGTCCAAGCTAAACATTTTAAAGCAGGGGGCAAAAGAATATAACTGGTGAGAATTAAAGTGCGTATGTTTTTTGTTTTTTTTTAATCATAGTCTATTTTTTACTCAATTTGGTGTGATAATACTTGTTGTAAATATAAAAGATAGTTTGACACCAATGAAGAAAAGTTGAAAAATCTGTTAAATTACAGGAAGCAGAGAGTTCTAAACATACTGATCACACTAGAGAATATGCTATCCAAAAGTTAGACACAATTTACACAACAGAAAGAGATCATTTTTAAAATATCATGTTTTTTTCTATATTTTTATTTGTCAAAGAATAATTTCTGTGTACATTAGAGTTTTGGTCCAGTGTATGACATGTTTGCCATGTAACAGTTATGAAATTTGTAAGGATTTCCAATGAGGAAGTAAAAATTAAAAAAAAAAAAAAAATTGCCAATACTGGAAAATAAAGTTTGAAATGTTGAGGTAAATATTACATATAATGATCTTAAAGGTATTTTCAGCGATTTAAACGAACTCAGACCGATGACTCAGTATTTTTTGCGCATATGTGAACGCTCCAACCCCGACCCTCTGAAACAAACCGTACTGAGACTTTTCTCAGAGGGTCTCAGTACGGTTCACCTAATCTGCACATTGTGAACACAAAGCGCACTGGGTTCACTTCGCCTTTTTCAGTGTATTCTTTGTATGTATTGTATTGTAACCTCCTTCGCTTGCCGTAGAAATGTCACGTGACGTAACCGGGAACACTCAGCTGTAAACATGGCTGGCCGTGGTCGTTGTCATGCCAACGCAAATACAAATATGTCATATGTATCTGAATAGTTCTATTTTCCCGGTGAAGGTGAGCAAATTTCATCAAAAAACACAGGAGGGCATCGCAACAGACATTTTGTTTCAAGTGACAATTACCCAGAATTCCCAGCGTACCCAGAATTCAGTGCACTGGGGGACTGAGCGCTCTAGAGGACCTGGGGGGACTGGGGCCCCATCAAAACTCAAGTGGACCAGAAAGAACCCGGTCCTCTTTGTAATAAACTCACAGTCTGAACACAAAACAAACTGAGTTCTTTTTCTGTTGGTTCAGTTTTTGGTTTATTTACAGAGGAGTGAGTTCGGTCACTTAAAGGGGACGAGATGTGAAAATGCCTTAACTGTCTTTTGGTAAAATGAGTCCAGTAGGTCTAACATGCAGTACCCACCTGAACCACAAGGCGGGGCAGGCCACAGGTGAGCATGCCCGAGCTGAAGTGCCAGGTCTGGGTGGTGCTGCGGCGGGAGTCTGGCCTCCTCAGCATCAGAGGCTCATAACTGGAACAGACACAGGCCTGTGACGCTTCGGACAAACACAGGCTCAGAAACGTCATCTCTGGATCTAAACCCACCTGTTGTCTGTAACTGCGGCCAGCCCAGCGTTGTCCAGCACCAGAGACGAGTCCAGGGGCCGGGGCTGGGCGGGTTTGCTCTGCGGAGGGGAGGAGCCTTCGTGACATAACATGCCCGTCCCTGTCATCCTCCACAGCTGGGAGCGTTTCCCTGGCTCCTGTCAAACAAAGGCGGTTAGGGCTCTGCGATTCAACCTTCACGAGTTTAGGATCGGTGTTTCCTGCTCATGGAGTCACTGAAGATGGACTCTGTACCTTTTGTTTCAGAATGACTCTCTGGGTCTTTGTGTCCACATCCAGCACAAGCTCAGCACAGCTCACCAGGCGCTTCTTTCTCCCATCCACAGTCCTACAAACAAAACCAGCATCAGTTTGAACCAGCGCAGGTGTTAAGTGTGACGTTTCCGGGGCTAAGGCGCATCAGCTGATCGAAAATAATGGACATGTTTACAATTTATTCTTTTTTAGTGACAGCACATCTCACGTTAAAAAGGGATCACAGTCGTTTAGAAGCGTTGATCTGTGGTTCCAACTGTGTACGAGGCTGATGTAAGAAGCTCGGCTGAACTAAAACAGGTTTAGCAGTGACCAGCATTTAGTGAGATGTTCACACTGGTAATCCTACGTTATGGTATGTTAAAAGATTATTACAATATTTTTTCAGAAGGTAGTTGTCTCTTGTTTGCTGAATAAGGAGCAAAAACAATGAGAGAAATCCGATGTTTGCAGGAGCCGGGCCCTGAACATTGTCAAGGTCCACTCTCCCCCTCTGCATAAGCACTTTGAACTGCTGCCATGAGAAAAACGACTCCGGAGCATCAGAGGCAGAACCGCCAGACTGATTAAAAGCTTCCTCCCAAAGCTTTTAGGCTGCTGAAGAGTTGATCCAGAATCTTTCATATATATACCCCTGCCCCTCATGTACGTCATGTATATTATTGTTTTATTTTTAAGGATTTATCTCACTCAGTTACTTTCACTACCTGGATCCGTCTCAGGGATGTGTGACTGGATGTGTTGGAGCTTTTGTTTTACGGATACCTGGAGAAACTCAATTTCATCTTGCCTGCACTACAGTTGTATGTACAGCAATATGACAATAAAGATTGATTTGATTTGATGTGAAGTTTCTGGACTTAACAGCCAGTTTGGACTGCAGTCAGCACCAGTGACAAGCTTAGTTTGGGCCGAGGATCATCCCGTGTCTTGACGGACGGCCAACTGGATCCTCCGGCTCAGGGCTGGTGAAATTTTTTTGGGTCTACCACTTGACTTTTTCCCCCATAACCCTCAGGATCTTTTAAGAAGTTTAAAATGACTGTCTTACTACGTCCAACCTCAGCAGTAATGGCACGTTCAGAGAGAGGAAGCTTTTTTGCCGTCAGGAGGTCGTGACAGTGTGGACACCTGACAGAAAGTGAAACTGAATCCACATTTTTGCAAAGATTTGGGCTTTTAAAGGCTGTGGTCTTAAACTTTTGATCAGCTGATAAACGGCCTATTTCAGTTTAATGGTTTTGCTTACTCAAAATGTTTTCTTGTCTCACTCCCATTTCTTCTTTTTGCATTTTGAAGCACGATTTAGAACCTTCTTAAGATCCAACAGTGCAAAATGTGAATTCTTGCAATTTTTTAACTGGTCTTAAAATTCTGGTCAGGAGTGTATTTATTGCTATTCTGTGGTTTTGCTCTTATTTTATTTTACTGGTTTTATTGTTTTAAGACTAGTCTGATTAAATCTGAGCGTTTATTTTATCATTATATTATTATTGTTGTTATTACTATGTATTTGTGCAGCACTTTGGAAACCGTTTATGAAATGTGCTGTAGAAATCCAATCCAACTTTATTTGTATGGCATATTTTATAAACAAAACAGTTTCCAAAGTGCAGTGTAAAACTTTTAACTCTAAAAAGTCAGTAAAAATTATGTTCAAACAAAAGGAACTAATAGAATCAATAAAAGAATAATAATGAAATCAATGAATAAAAATAATAAAATCAATAAATAAAGGCAGTGCTAAAAGAATAAAATAGATAAAAACAATAAATAAATAAAGACACAGAGGAGCACACAAATCACGCGGTGTTAAAAACCAGAAAGTAAAAGTGGGTCTTAAGACGAGACTTAAAACACTCCACTAGGGGGAGCTGTTCGGACGTGGAGGGGCAGAGCGGTCCAGAGTTCGGGGCCGGCCGCAGAAAAGGCCCCGTCCCCCCTGGTTTTAAGTCTCGTCTCAGGCCCCACGAGCTGGAGCTGGCCCTCAGACCTCAGAGACTTGTGGGGCCAGTCCATTCAAAGCTTTAAAAAGAAACAATAAAACCTTAAAATCAATTCTAAAAAAATTCACAAAGGAAGCGAGCGCAACGACGCAAGAATTGGGGTAAGGTGATGGCGCTTTTTGCTCCCCGTTAAAAGACTGATTAAATAATAAAGTGCGTCGGATTGGAGAACAACCCTCTAACTTTGCACACAGAAAAAAAGAGAAAAGATCCGTACTGTGAGAAGGTGTGCGTGGCCGCGATGTAGATGAAGTTCTCGTAGTAGAGCTTGTTGTACTCTCTGAAGAAGTTCATGTCGGCGGTGACCTCGGACGACCCCGCCCCCTTCACGATGAGGCTGAGGTACGGGGGCAGCGTGGGCTCGTCGCAGGCGTAGTCCAGCTCCGCTCCGGCCTTCACCTCCGTGCGCAGCTTCATGTCCGCCACCCCGTGCTGCCACACCTGGATGGGCACCTGCGGGCAGCGTTTCCTGAGGTCATTGACATTCCTTGGGGGTGTGACGCTAACTGTTTACACTCCTCTGTCTCCTTAGCTAGCTAATTTTGCTACACCATCTATTTTTGTTAATCTCTGTTATTATATTATATTGTGATGTTTGAACGACTGTGTCCAAATAATTTCCCTTGTGGATCAATAAAGTTTGTCTAAGTCTAAGTTTAAAGAAGTGGACTAACAGAGCGTGACGTCGCCCACGGCGTACGGCTCCAGTCAAATGAAGCTCATCGAGACTAGCAGTTATAGAAACGAATTTGGAGCCATTTCCAAATTAGGAATAGGAATTTATTTACAGACAAAATAGTGAAATAAAAACACCAGGATCATGTCGAGCGGGTTAATACAAACACATTTAACATTTTGGTTCTGTTTGCTAATGTGTGCATTGTGTCGCCATGGTAACTACAGAAACATTAATATAATTCTCCGCCATAGTCTAAAAACAGCCTGGACTATATTGGCATGAGATTAAATTAAAATAAAAATGATTTGTGCCTACAAACTTAATCTTAACCAGATCTACCTCAGGGTCAGAGGTTGATGTTCTCCAGGAGTCTGCACGGCGATAAGCGCGTGGACAGGGACAGTGGGCAGGGACAGTGGGCGGGGACAGTAGGCAGGGACAGTAGGCAGGGACAGTAGGCAGGGACAGTGGGCGGGTCTTACCTCAGAGATGTTGTGGATGCGGAAGGGTGGCGGCAGCTGGTCCGTGTCACTGAAGGAGATCTGGTAGGTGGCTCCCTTTAGGCTGATCTCTGTGCGCAGGAAGAAGCAGCTCCCCAAAGTGTCTCTGTAAAGAAGACAAAACAGCATTAGCATTAGTGTGTAACAAGCTCGTTTTGTTTACTGAAATGAGTCAAAATATAATCTATTTTGTGTAATTAATTAGTGAAGGTCCGCACTGTATTTAGAATCTTCCGGTAGCTGGCAGTGTGCTACATAAACTGTATAAAGAAGTGGACTCATATTTAATACAGATCCATAAGGAAAAAAATCAATAATAATAAATAATAATAATAATAATAATAATAATAATAATAATAATATAAAAAAACACAAATTAAAAAACTAAAATGGTATAAGCAACTCAACAAAAGGCTCAAACCATATTAAAATAAAGAACACAAGAAATAAACTATAATAATAATAATGATTGATTATTATTACTAAATCCCCAATACCAGTGAGCAAATATTCCATTTCCTGTTATGCTTCAATAATTTGTTATTCTCCATGGCAATTCATTTTTCTACATTGTACTGATCGTGAATTATGTTTTTGAAGTATGAAACATAAATTTGATATTGTTGACGCCTTAAAAATAAATCCTCAAAAGTGGTCCGTGTAAGCAGCCCGGGTCAAAGTCAAAGGGTCAGATTTGAGGTGAGAGTACAGGCGCTGACCTCATGTTTATGTGGAAGGACTTGTTCTTGTTGATCTCGAAGCCTCCGGACCAGGTGCAGTTGGGCGTGTCCATGAGGCGCACGCACAGGAGCTGGTCGTAGTCGTTACGAGGCCAGTGGAAAACCACACTGGAGCCAGGCAGAGTGGAGATGTAACCGTCCGGGTTCACCGTCCCCTACAACACACAAGAGAGAGAGTCGTGATAAACACAACCTGAAGGGCTCAGGCATGAAGAAGAGAGAGAGGGAGGAGTAAAGAGAGAGGGAGGTAAAGAGAGAGAGAGAGGAGTAGAGAGAGAGAGAGAGGAGTAAAGAGAGAGGGAAGTAAAGAGAGAGAGAGAGGAGTAGAGAGAGAGAGAGAGGAGTAAAGAGAGAGGGAAGTAAAGAGAGAGAGAGAAGAGTAGAGAGAGAGGGAGAGAGAGGAGTAGAGAGGGAGGAGTAAAGAGAGAGGGAGGTAAAGAGAGAGAGAGAGGAGTAGACAGAGAGAGAGAGAGAGGAGTAAAGAGAGAGGGAGGAGTAAAGACAGAGGGAAGTAAAGAGAGAGGGAAGTAAAGAGAGAGAGAGAGGAGTAGAGAGAGGTAGAGAGAGAGAGAGGAGTAAAGAGAGAGGGAGGAGTAAATAGAGAGGGAGGAGTAAAGAGAGAGGGAGGAGTAAAGAGAGAGAGAGAGGAGTAGAGAGAGAGAGAAGGAGGAGTAAAGAGAGAGGGAGGTAAAGAGAGAGAGAGAGGAGTAGAGAGAGGGAGAGGGAGGAGTAAAGACAGACGGAAGTAAAGAGAGAGGGAAGTAAAGAGAGAGAGAGGAGTAGAGAGAGAGGGAGGAGTAAAGACAGAGGGAAGTAAAGAGAGAGGGAAGTAAAGAGAGAGAGAGAGAGGAGTAGAGAGAGGTAGAGAGAGAGAGGAGTAAAGAGAGAGGGAGGAGTAAAAGAGAGAGAGGAGTAAAGAGAGAGGGAGGAGTAAAGAGAGAGGGAGGAGTAAAGAGAGAGGGAGGAGTAAAGAGAGAGGGAGGAGTAAAGAGAGAGAGAGGAGTAAAGAGAGAGGGAGGAGTAAAGAGAGAGAGAGAGGAGTAAAGAGAGAGGGAGGAGTAAAGCGAGAGGGAGGAGTAAAGAGAGAGAGAGAGGAGTAAAGAGAGAGGGAGGAGTAAAGAGAGAGGGAGGAGTAAAGAGAGAGGGAGGTAAAGAGAGAGAGAGAGAGGAGTAGAGAGAGAGAGAGGAGTAAAGAAAGGGAGGAGTAAAGAGAGGGAAGTAAAGAGAGAGGGAAGTAAAGAGAGAGAGAGAGGAGTAGAGAGAGGTAGAGAGAGAGAGGAGTAAAGAGAGAGGGAGGAGTAAAGAGAGAGAGAGGAGTAAAGAGAGAGGGAGGAGTAAAGAGAGAGAGAGGAGTAAAGAGAGAGGGAGGAGTAAAGAGAGAGGGAGGAGTAAAGAGAGAGAGAGGAGTAAAGAGAGAGGGAGGAGTAAAGAGAGAGAGAGAGGAGTAAAGAGAGAGGGAGGAGTAAAGAGAGATGGAGGAGTAAAGAGAGAGGGAGGTAAAGAGAGAGAGAGAGGAGTAGAGAGAGGGAGGAGTAAAGACAGAGGGAAGTAAAGAGAGAGGGAAGTAAAGAGAGAGAGAGAAGAGTAGAGAGAGAGGGAGAGAGAGGAGTAGAGAGGGAGGAGTAAAGAGAGAGGGAGGTAAAGAGAGAGAGAGAGGAGTAGACAGAGAGAGAGAGAGGAGTAAAGAGAGAGGGAGGAGTAAAGAGAGAGAGAGAGGAGTAAAGAGAGAGGGAGGAGTAAAGAGAGAGGGAGGAGTAAAGAGAGAGGGAGGTAAAGAGAGAGAGAGAGGAGTAGAGAGAGAGAGAGGAGTAAAGAAAGAGGGAGGAGTAAAGAGAGAGGGAAGTAAAGAGAGAGGGAAGTAAAGAGAGAGAGAGAGGAGTAGAGAGAGGTAGAGAGAGAGAGGAGTAAAGAGAGAGGGAGGAGTAAAGAGAGAGAGAGGAGTAAAGAGAGAGGGAGGAGTAAAGAGAGAGAGAGAGAGAGAGGAGTAAAGAGAGAGGGAGGAGTAAAGAGAGAGGGAGGAGTAAAGAGAGAGGGAGGAGTAAAGAGAGAGAGAGAGGAGTAAAGAGAGAGGGAGGAGTAAAGAGAGAGAGAGGAGTAAAGAGAGAGGGAGGAGTAAAGAGAGAGAGAGAGGAGTAGAGAGAGAGAGGAGTAAAGAAAGAGGGAGGAGTAAAGAGAGAGGGAAGTAAAGAGAGAGAGAGAGAGGAGTAGAGAGAGGTAGAGAGAGAGAGGAGTAAAGAGAGAGGGAGGAGTAAAGAGAGAGAGAGAGGAGTAAAGAGAGAGGGAGGAGTAAAGAGAGAGGGAAGTAAAGAGAGCGAGAGAGGAGTAGAGAGAGAGAGGAGTAGAGAGAGAGAGGAGTAAAGAGAGAGAGGGAGGAGTAAAGAGAGAGGGAAGTAAAGAGAGAGAGAGAGGAGTAGAGAGAGAGAGAAGAGTAGAGAGAGAGGGAGGGAGAGAGAGTATTAGAGAGAGAGAGGACTAGATACAGAAAGGAGTAAAGAGAGAGGGAAGTAAAGAAAGAGAGAGGAGTAGAGAGAGAGAGGAGTAGAGAGAGAGGGAGGAGTAGAGAGGGAGGAGTAGAGAGAGAGAGGAGTAAAGAGAGAGGGAAGTAAAGAGAGAGAGAGGAGTAGAGAGAGAGAGGAGTAGAGAGAGAGAGGAGTAGAGAGAGAGAGGAGTAGAGAGAGAGGGAGGAGTAGAGAGAGAGAGGAGTAAAGAGAGAGGGAAGTAAAGAGAGAGAGGGAGGAGTAGAGAGAGAGAGGAGTAAAGAGAGAGGGAAGTAAAGAGAGAGAGGGAGGAGTAGAGAGAGAGAGGAGTAGAGAGAGGGAGGAGTAGAGAGAGAGGAGTAGAGAGAGAGAGGAGTAGAGAGAGAGAGGAGTAGAGAGAGAGGGAGGAGTAGAGAGAGGGAGGAGTAAAGAGAGAGAGGAGTAAAGAGAGAGAGAGAGGAGTAGAGAGAGAGAGGAGTAAAGAGAGAGGGGAGAGGAGTAAAGAGACAGAGAGAGGAAGAGAGAGAGTATTAGAGAGAGAGGACTAGAGACAGAAAGAGAGAGAGAGAGAGGGAGGAGTAGAGAGAGAGGAGTAGAGAGAGAGAGAGGAGTAAAGAGAGAGAGAGTAGAGAGAGAGGGGAGTAGAGAGAGGACTAGACAGAGAGAAAGGAGTAGTGAGAGAGAGAGAGAGAGGGGAGTAGAGAGAGAATAGTAGAGAACAAAGTACAGAGAGAAGTAGAGAGAGACAGAGAGAAGAAGAGAGACAGAGAGGAGAGAGAGAGAGAGAAAGAACAAGAGAAAGAGAAGAAGAGAGAGAGAAGTAGAGAGAGAGATCCTGAGGGTAAATAAAAAAAAACAACGATAATATTCAAACAAATTTATGTCACTGACACAAAAACACCAGAGCAGATTGAAAACAAAAACACAAAAACTATTCTAAATCTACAATCCTGTAAAAAAACATGAGCTGCAATAAATAAAGAGCAAAATGAAACACTTAGGACTTAGTTTACAGGAACTTTCTTCCTTCTGTTTATTTATTTATTATCTGTTGTAATCTTTCAGGTCCAGAAATCAGATTATAATCAGATTTTGGTGTGAACAAGGCCACTGTTATTTTCTAAGACTGATCTGATCTGAGTGTGATTTAATATTGCATGTGTGTGTTTGTGTGTTTGTGCGTTTGTGTTGTGATACACATCTCTTTACCTTCCCTCGTGCAAACTCCCTTTGTGCGAAAGCCAGTTTGTGAGAGGAGCGGTTGTCCAGGAGGTAGCGAGGGGCAAAGGTCACGATGTGGGTGTCTCTGTAGCGCCCCTTGCCCTTCCTCACACTGATACCTGCAAAAAAAAAAAAAGGCTTATAAAAAGAGGGGAACAAATGGGTCTGTTGTCCCGGGGCCCCAGGGTTTTAGAAGCCAGAATTGGACCCTCTTTCTATGAATTTATATTAAATGGGGGCCCATGTGAGGTTTCTTGCCCTGGGTCCCCAATTTTCTTATCGTTACTGTCTGATGCAGAACCAACACACAAACTAAAGCCACTGCAGTCACAGAAGAGACTCTGGAGGCTCCGCCATCGTCTAAAAACAAGCCGAGCGAAAAAATAGAGAAACACATTCTGCTTTGTGCTTGTAACGTTATCATAAACATATAGAAGTAACTTTTTTAAATCCATGAACAGCGCTTTTTTGTTCTGTAGAGGCAATAAGTGACATTTATACACCAAATATTGTATTAAAAAGTCTGAATATAAACCCTGACCCTGGCTCGTTCTGAATAACTCAGGTCATAGCTCCTTGGTCCTAGCCCCTAGCTCCTACCTCCTAGCTCCTAACTCCTCCTTAACCTTTGGAGCTACGTCACAGGGTCAGCCATAAGAGGCAGACGGCAGAATCTAATCTTACTTTTGTCTCATTAATATTCACAAATGCACACAGGGTCATCTACAAATAGTCATTGGTTTGTATGCGTGTTTTGATATCCACAAATCCAAATTTAATATTTGTAACTTGTATTTTGGTCTTTACAAATGGATGTGTATTTGTAAATATATCTTTTTTCATTTGCAAAAAAAAAAAAAAAAAACAACATTTGTAAAACTGAAAATTCTGTTTGTAAAATGTCATTTGCATTTGTGGATCACCAATTACACAAATTCACAGATTTCCTCTATGACGTATTTCTGAGACACTCTTTTTGAGAACAGACGCACAAATACCCGACTGATTCACATACACAGGCGTCCACTAGAGGGCAGTGTTGTTAGAGGCGTTAAGTTAGCAAGAGGCTATGAGGTATGCTAACATGTAATAATTTCGTAACAACATCAGAATTAATAATCCATAAGGAATTGGCCTTGTAGACGATCCTTTAATGTTACCAAGGTATGTACGTATGGTATGAGAGAGGGATGTAACATTAACTTTTGCAAATGAAAAAAGATATATTTATAAATACACATTTATTTGTAAAGACCAAAATACAAATTACAAATATTAAATTTGGATTTGTGGATATCAAAACAAACAAACCAATGTATATTTATAGATCCCCCTCTGTGCATTTGTGAATATTAATGAGACAAAAGTAACCCCCGGAACAATGGAGAAGTCACGTGACACTACGGCTGTTTAATAAAAAACTACAACACCCACAAAACGGACTACAAAAGTGCTCCTCATTCTCATCCAAACTTCTCCAACCTGCTCTGGTTTTAATGAAACTTTCAGCCCGACAGTAAATAAATATAAATGACCCGTAAAGTTAGCAAGGGCCAAAACTTGTCTAAATTACACAATAATTATGACTTTTTCACTCTTTTTGACCCTTGAAAGTGGAAAAGCGCTGTATAAAAATGATTCCATTGACGCATTTGACGGACCCTCCACCAGAAAAGTTGCACAGTGCACCTTTAATGGAGCTTATTTTGACTTATTCAGAACTCACCGATATTATAGATGAGCCCGGGTCTGTTGCCGTGTTGGATGACTTTGACCGCCCGCACGCCGCTGCCTCCGTCCAGAGAGAAGCCCTGGCACCAGCCTGGCACGCCGTCAGGGTGGATGCCTTTACCGATGCGCATGGTACACCTGGATCAGACAGCACAGGTGACTTTTAAGTGACTTTTAGCCCCGCCCTCTTGGTCCTTTCAGTCGATGTGATATTGTACCACGGCACAAACGACTGTGCGGGATAGTGTCAGGCAGTTGTTTCCTTATAGTTCTCAAATCTCTACTTTCTATTTGTTTTTTTGAAAATGCTCCATGATGGAAAATCAAGTTCGCAGGGACGGGACGACACACCACGAGATCA
This sequence comes from Taenioides sp. WSHXM2023, assembly GCA_029959045.1. Classification (NCBI taxonomy): domain Eukaryota; kingdom Metazoa; phylum Chordata; class Actinopteri; order Gobiiformes; family Gobiidae; genus Taenioides; species Taenioides sp. WSHXM2023. Next base: position 34,154,695 of record CM057086.1, on the reverse strand, counting down.
GGTCCACGGAAACGACACAAGACGAGATTTTGACATAATTTGCAATAAATAACTCCTGCAATTTCACCATTTCACAATTTTGGCTTCACTATTTTTATTTATTTTATGTAATACTTTCATTGTATGCTGCTTTTTTGAACTATAACTTCTTAAATTGCACCAGCTCTTAACTTTTTTTCTGTCCAAGCCAAAGGTAAATTCAGGGGGAAAAATCTCACGAGATCATTTTCCTCATGTCTGTGCGATATTGTGGTACGAGATCTTGTCCCATCGTTAGTCGTTAGGGTAGTTGGTAGTTCGTGTAGTGTCAGGTAGTTGGATTCCCATGATTCTTAGCGTGCGTTCACACAATAATCTGTTTATATAAATGGACATACCTAACCCGCTAGATGCCACGTTCCAAATAGGAAGTGAACATTTTCTGGCTCAAACTGATTATACCTCGTCACAATGAAAATTACTCTGAGACACACATATTTAAATACAGTTTCTGTCAGTCAGGTGAGTCTATTCAATATGGAGTAGGAGTGGGGGAGTAGTTAGCAGATCCATTCAGGGCCATGATGGTGTTTTCACACCTCTGGACCTGACCTGGCTAGTCCCATTGTTTTCTCTGTTTGTTTTGATTTAGGTTTGAGGATAGAGTTATAGATGGAGACAAATGATGTCTGAGACCTACATTTCTGTTCAAGGAAGGATTCTCTTTCTTGACAAAAATAGCTTCTTTAACTCCTCCTCTCAAACCAGTTCTTTTCTCTGGCCAAGATCTGGACCTCGCTGTCCTCAAAGGAGTGGCCTGTGGCTTTTAGGTGGAGATGTACGGCAGATTGATATCAACACAGATATAAAGCAGTGTCCACCAGCGTCTGACCAGAACTGAAGAAGCAGCTTGGATGAACTGCGAAACGTATTCGACTAAATAAACTCTGTCCAGTTGACAAATTAAATTTCTCCTTTTGCCGTGTATCTGTATTATTTATTACCAGAGAAAATGCTATGTAAATTGAATAGATTATAGTTTTCTTACTGTACGATGCCTGATGTAAAGAGCATTTCTCTGGACTAGAATAACTTAAAATCAGGTAAATCCCTTTGATTTTGTGCTGTGGAGGAGGAGTTACACACATGGCCGGCTGCTCCTTGTCCGTGTAGCAGAAGAGCAGAGGGCTGAGACTCCGGGCCAGCTCGTGCTCCTCAAACTGACCCGCCGCGTCCATTTTCCCATTGTCCTGACGAAATATCAACGGCAAACCTGGAAAAACATACGGCACCTTATTACGCCGTTTTCTGATCTGTTATAATGTTGTTTCCTCAGCCTAGAATTGCCCATCTCTACTGAACTTAACAAAACAGGACTCCGGGTATGTTTTGGATAAGGAAACAACATTATAACGTGGCTTAAAACTCACAAGAATCCATTTTGTGTAATATAGGACCTTTAAGTCTTTAGTTTTGTCCTTTTTTTTTTTTTTTAGAAATTAAGGTGAAGTTTATAATTGTACTTCCTGGTTGGACACGGGCAGCAGATGTGACACATGTAGAGGTAATTCCAATTGCGTTACCTGGCAACCATTATGTAAACAAGGGCTAAAACATGTCTAAATTACACAATAGTTATGATTTGACTAATAAAAATAAATGACAACACCTGCTTTTTGTCAAATCAAGGTTTACCGTATTTTCTGGACTATAAGTCGCTCCGGAGTATAAGTCGCTCCAGCCAAAAAATGCAAAATGAAGAAGAAAAAAACATATATAAGTCGCACTGGACTATAAGTCGCATTTTTTGGGGGAAATTTATTTTATAAAATCAGAGCCCAACTGAATGTGTGTCTGGTTTTTTAACGTAACATATGAAGTTATTCAGGTAACTTGAGCATAAACAACAGAACAAGTTTACCAAACTCTGGATCACTCCAAACTCTGGATCACTCCAAATCACTAAATCCATTAAATTCTTCATCCTCGTGTCACTTCTGACCAACACCGCCAACTCCAGCTAAATCTAAGCTTTTAGCCCGCGATGAGCTTTTTTTGTTTTCTTCATTTCAGTTCGAGGATCCTCCACTTTTCATCAGTCCCTCACAAGTTTCCCGCTCACTCCAAACTTTCTTTCCGCTGCTCGATTACCGTTTTCGGCTGCATATTTCACCACTTGCATCTTGTAATCTGCAGAATATGATGAACAGTTTATCGCCGTGTGGTAAAATAAGTTCTGATGCTAAATGAACATTAGTGAGTGGGATACGTCTTAATGACTCGTATGTGTTAAATGCAGGTGAGTGCTTAAAGGACAAGAACAAATGTCTCAAACTTCAGTAGCCGGACATCCCCTGGGAGAACCTGAAATCTACTGAAATCCTACGAGACACTGACTTGATCCCAGACAGAACAGCGGCTCTTTCTGCAGTCGACATGCGCAGTAGAGCGAGAAGTAACAGTGGTACAGGAGTAACAGCGTGATAGGAGTAGCAGATACTGGCACAAGACTAGAGCGCCCTCTAGCGGCTGTAAGTGTAAAAATAACGAACATGTGAAATTATATATTGTAATATATAAGTCGCAGGACCACCCAAACCATGAAAAAAAGTGCGACTTATAGTCCAAAAAATACGGTTATCGGTCAGAAAAATGTCTCCTTTGTGAGTAAATTGGATTGTGATGACATAAGTAGAAGGATTCTGTTTTAAAACTCACTGCTACTTTCTGTATTTTTGTACTTTTCTCACATTTTGCACATTTTTCCACAAAGTGCAACTGAATTATGATAAATATTTACTCCAGGTACTATCCCACCAAACTAAATCAGAATAAAAAATTACCTCTGAGCATCTTACTTTCCCGTTTTTGCTACTTGACTTGAATTTATTTATATTTTTGGTCTTTGTTATTATAATTTATTGTGATGTGTGAGCCACTGTGTCCAAATAATTTCCCTTGTTGATCAATAAAGTTTGTCTAATTCTACGTCTCAAAGTTACCGGTTTTGTTGACGAGCCAATAGGGAGCAGAGATGAGGATCTTGAGCGCCCCCTGTGCCCTCTGAATGATACGAATGGTGAGGCAGAGCAGGCGTTTGTTGCTGTCGTAGAGTCTCATGCGGACCACGTAGTTCTGAGTCCCGGGGGGGATTAGAAGCTCCTTACACACGGAGAAGTTCTCCAGAAGAACACCTAAAAAAAACAGAAATATAAATAGTATTACGCTATTTCCTGATTTATGTTATAATGTAGTTTCCTCATCACAAACAGTTCTTCTCTCAAACAGAAAATTCCACTTTGTGATGTCATGTGGTAATACAGAAAGTACTTCAATGTGTTTTAAAACTCCATAGACCTTCACTAGGATCATTTGTATAATTTCAGACCTGAAATTCTATCAATCTCTAGTGAACTAAAGGTAAAAGGAGCTTAAAAACTACAATTACATGACATCACAAGGTGGAACAGAGCATTTTGGGCTTTGGAGATGTGGACAAATACTAAAGAGTTACTCAAACATGCGTGAATCAAACAAAACACAGTTCCAGGTCTGTTTTTGAGGAGGTAACAGCATTAGAACACGGTTGCCTGAAGAGCCAGAACCGCACACTTTGGCAAAACTTCACCAAGACGAGTGAATCTGGAGCCGTTTTATGTCTCCCTGATTTCAGAGGGCGTGATTGAAAGGCGGCTTAACCAATCAGAGAGACACACGCTCCGTTCACGTCAAAAACATGGCGGTTTACACATAAAAAGGAGAAAAATCTACATAAAGGACAGAGAAACAGAGCTGATTTTTAAAGAATCAACAACCGAAGAACCAAACTATTACTTATTTCAGGTAAAAGAAGTTATATATTTTGTCCTGAATGTTAAGAGAATTTTCGAGAGACGATGTCTTCTGCATTTGAGGGACACGTGCTACAAATTAGCGTCTGTGGTTGGACCATCTACAATTTGGATGGCTCCAGTACCTTCTGGATTCGAACAAGAGTCAATTTTGCATAATATAGTACTTTTAACTGTAGTTGTTTTTTGTTCTACTTATGTAAGTAGGTAAAACTTTCTTTATAGAGCACTTTTCACAGATAAAAAAAAAAAAAAATGTACAAGAACAGAGGAATTACAGACACAATCAACCAAAAGTGTGTCTAAATAGCAGTCTTGAGCTGTTTTTAAAAAATTATTATCTATTATTGTGCAAAATTTTCAATAAAAATTAAGCAACAAAAAAGTTTTTCGGTTCTTACCCAGCTCCATGTTCTGAGAGGTGTCGGCGGAGTGGAGCACGGCCTCCTTCCCCGGCTTCAGGCAGCCCTTGATGGAGCTGCTCTTGATGTAGAAGTTGAGGTCACAGGGCAGCAGGTTGACCAGGACCATCGTGGGCAGAAGGTAGACGGTGTGCCCAGGCTGACGATAGATCTGCTGAGGTCCCCCGCTCACTCTCTTGGCGGGCTGCTGGTCTGGATAGTTCTCTTTTCTGATGACCACACTGAACCTGGAGCAGAGGCGGGCGCAGGGTTAAACCACAGACTGTCGAGATGGTACAAGATCTCGTTCTACAAGATCTCGTTCTACAAGATCTCGTGACAAAATTGCCAAAAGATCGTGCACACATGAGGAAAATGATCTCTTGTTTGTGTTTACATTTGGATTGGACAAAAAAGCAGGTGAGCTCCATCTCTTATAGTTCCAAACAGCAGTATTAGAACAGAAACAAAAATATGAAATCAAATAAAAAAAAACTGTGAGGCCAAAATTGGGAACTGAATCGTGAAATTTACAGATTAGGAATTGTGTTAAAATCTCATCTTGTCTCGTTCTCGTCGACCCAATCTCGTATCTCGTCTTGTCTTGTGGAAATGAACAGACTGTATATATAAATGGACACTGCGAACCAAATAGGAAGTGAGCATGGCTGTACTTCCGGCTCCATCAACTCTGGCTCCAATTGACTTTACATTGATCTGTAACATATCTTTGTAACTGCTGCTGTGAGCATCGTTTCGGTCTTAAAATGTCCGTATTAACCCGCTCTACATGATCCTAGTGTTTTTATTTCGCTATTTTGTCCATAAATCAACACCTATTCCTAATATAGAACACGGCTCCAAATTCCCTGTAACTAAGAGCCTCGATGAGCTTCATTTGACTGGAGCTGAACGCTGTGGGTGACGTCACACTCCTTTAGTCCACTTTTTTATAAAGTTTGTGGGTTAAACGTTTCTTTGTGAAGTTTTTCGATGTGTTTGTGTGGGTGGAGGTATTTGTATTATAGAAATTCTCATTATGGAGCAGAAGTCAGGCCTAAAACAGAGCCTGTTATGATAATTACTACATGAAAGATGGAACAATTATTTTTGGGGCTCAGTATTTAACATGGAGACTTTCTTTCTTGGACATTTTTGGGGGGTTTTCTGTACTACAATGAATTAAGTTTGAATTATGAACTTATGACTTATTATAGACACAAACTAATTTAGCAAAAAAACAAAATAAATACATTATTCCTTATTTGACACCAGTCTCTTGCTATTTTTGCTACTTATTTAGAATGTATTATTAGCATTTCTCTTTTGTTATTATAATATATTGTAAAGTGTGAGCTTCTGTGTCCAAGTCATTTCTCTTGTGGATCAATAAAGTTTGTCTAAGTCTAAGTCCAGGTCTAAATCAAGACGACAGATCTGACCTGAAGTTACGTTTCTCTGAGTCCTCAAAGTCGGCAGTCTGGCATTCCCTCCTGCTGCTGCTTAGCTCCCCCTGCCGTTCCACACTGGTCCAGTGGATGGGCACTTTACAGAAGAACAGCCCCATGCCCTTGGGCCGAGCCTGCAGCCTCCACGACGTCAGGTGAAGGGGCACTGCCAGGGCCTCAGTGGGCAGGATGGGGGGCAGGACCACGGGCTCTGAAAGACAAAGGTAAACAAGGTTAGACATGAACTCACCGACAAACCCTCACAGTGTCATAGGTCAGGGTCAGATTACTGTCTGGGGCCGAGGGGCTGTCCAGGCGCACTTCCATTGGCACGTCCAGTCTGTTCTTCACCATCAGGGCCGAGCGCACTGTGATCACCTTCCTGGCACTGCCCTCCATGGTGATGGCAAAGACCACCCGCACCGGGGGCAGAGCTGAGAACTGTGGGAACACACGGGTGCAGTCTTATAGTAGTGGTAATGTAGTATTAATAAAGCCTTATGAACTAATGATGTACATGTAAATAAGATAATCACAGGCTGACCTAGTGAAAGATGAATGAGTGAACAGCGCGTAACTGGACTAGAGACAGACACTCAGACTTACATAGACATGTGGATGGATGATGTTTGTTCTGCTCACTGGACTGCCCACCTGTGGACAGGAGGCACATTACATTTACTTCTAGATTTATTTTGTTCTAAGTGTGAAATGCTCAGTACAGTCAGTCTATAAACACACGTGATATGATGTCCATATATTTGGTGAGTTTTCCAACATTAAACATTGTAAAATCTTCACAGACATAATGAAAGCTCAATGTTCACCATAACAACCATTACCCTGAGTAACAATATCATTATTATAGAATTCTGTGTAAATTTAAGTGAGGAGATTTTTTAAGCGAGGAGACAGAGATTTGAAGTCCTCACCAATAACACTAATGACAGGACAGTGGACAGAGCTGCGAGTGGTTGGTTTTGTCATTAATATCTGTCACAGAGGAGGTCTGTGGGATTATGGGTGACTGATAGAAGCCAAGGGCCGTGCTGCTCACCGTGTTGGAGGAGCTGTTCCTGTCCGGAGCGGCGTATCTGAAGAACACGCCCACTTTGTCCACAGACACAGGTTTGATCTGCTCCCACCCACACACACGCACCAGCAGCTGGTGCAGCTTCAGCTCATGAGTGTGTCTGTGCACAAGACACAGGGTTTCAGTGAGGGTCACACACAGGTAAGGCAGAGGAGACAAGTGTACACAGAGGTGTACAGTCCCTGACAAAAGTCTTGTCGCTTATCCATTTTGTAGAAACAAAAGCTTATAACCTGACTTTAAATTAATCGATTGGTTTTAGAAATGTCTCATATGAAAGCTAAAACCCTCCCAAATTATGCTCAATATACTAAAATAAATTTGCTTCAGTGAAGAAAGATTGATCATTTAATGAACACAGAAAGGTCAGATTTTGGCAAGACAAAAGTCTTGTCGCCTTGTCATATGATGCACCCAATCCTAGATTACAGCCTCACCTGTGATCAGTTACTGATCAATCAATTAGTGGGTGTGTATAAAAAGAACCCCAGCACACCAGACCTTCACATCAACTGCAACTTGACCTCTGACAACATGCCTAAGATCCACCCTGAGACCAAAGCGTTAATTATCAAGAGGCTGAAGACCAGATCCACTGCTGAGGTGGCTGACACCTTCAATGTGTCTCAGCGTCAAGTACAAAGAATAAGAAAAAGATCTGAAAAGACTGGAGATGTTTTTGACAAGCCCAGGTCCGGCAGACCCCGCAAGACAACTGCTCGGGAGGACCGTTTGTTGATTCGAAAATCCAAGGCCAGCCCCTTTTCCACTGCAACAGAGCTCCACCAGGCCTGGTCACCTCAAGTCCCTGTGTCAACCAGAACAGTTTGTAGAATTCTGTCTCGAAATGGCCTCCATGGTCGAATCAGTGCACAGAAACCAGAACTAAACAAAAGGCAATTAAAAAACCGTGTGGCATTTGCCAAAGCCCACAGCCTGCTAAAAGGATGGACACTGGAAAAGTGGCAGAAGGTGGATTTCTCAGATGAATCCTCGGTTGAATTACATCACAGCTGCCGCAAATATTGCAGGAGACCTACTGGAGCCCGCATGGATCCAAGATTCACCCAGAAAACAGTTAAGTTTGGTGGCGGAAAAATCATGGTCTGGGGTTACATCCAGTATGGGGGTGTGTGAGACATTTGCAGGGTGGAAGGCAATATCAATAGCCTAAAATATCAAGAAGTATTAGCTACCTCTTACATTCCCAACCATAAAAGGGGTCAAATTTTGCAGCAGGATGGTGCTCCATCGCATACTTCTATCTCTACATCAAAGTTCCTCAAGGCGAAGAAGATCAAGGTGCTCCAGGACTGGCCAGCCCAGTCACCAGACATGAACATCATTGAGCATGTCTGGGGTAGAATGAAAGAGGAAGCATGGAAGGCAAAACCAAAGACTCTTGATGAACTCTGGGAGGCATGTAAGACTGCTTTCTTTGCTATTCCTGATGACTTCATCAACAAATTGTATGAATCATTGTCGAACCGCATGGATGCAGTCCTTCAAGCTCATGGAAGTCATACAAGATATTAAATATGGATCTCACAGCACCACTACTTAATTCACTAACGTTATGCAACATATTTTTGTATTTGAAGTAAATTATTTGTTCAATTTTCTGTAGGCGACAAGACTTTTGTCTCGCCAAAATCTGACCTTTCTGTGTTCATTAAATGATCAATCTTTCTTCAGTGAAGCAAATTTATTTTAGTATATTGAGCATAATTTGGGAGGGTTTTAGCTTTCATATGAGACATTTCTAAAACCAATCGATTAATTTAAAGTCAGGTTATAAGCTTTTGTTTCTACAAAATGGATAAGCGACAAGACTTTTGTCAGGGACTGTACAGAGAGATGTACAGAGAGATGTACAGAGAGATGTACAGAGAGATGTACAGAGAGAGAGATGTAGAGAGAGAGATGTACAGAGACAGATGTACAAGAAACAGATGCAGAGAGAGAGAGAAAGACAGAGAACATAGAAAGAGAAAGCATAGAGAGAGAGCACAGAGCAAGAGAGAGACAGAGATCACAGAGAGAGAGTCCACCTGTGGCGCAGCTTCTCTCTGGCCTCAAACTCAAAGGGCAGCTCAGCTCCAGGCAGAACCTCCCTCCACTGGCTCACACTGTGGGGATCATCGGCTCCTGGACCGTGCACCTCTGAGATGGAGTCTGCACTGCTGCTGTGGGACAGGGCCACTCTGAAACACCAAACACACACAGGCCGGCCCGGGTTTAATGAGCTCCACAATCAAATAGGTGTTACCATTTTTGACATCAGAATCTAAATTTAAGGAAGAAAGAAAACTTCTAACTTGCAGTTTCCTTTTCCTAATAAATTATGATGAGAATATAAAATGACTCATTGATGTGAGGTATCCTCTGAGAGTACCTTGTGGGGCTTGTAGTGAGAGTGGCAAACCACAAAGTACAGCCTGTGTGGTTCCTCAGCGCATACGGGACAAAGGGCTGTCTCCTCTTGGACAGCTTCACATCTGTGGAAAACAACAATGAAGGAAAAGCACCACAAAACACACAACTGTGTTACAGTTATAACAGTTGCACCACATGTAACAGTTATAACAGTTATACCACATGTAACAGTTATGTGCACTGAGCCTCAGCTCTTGCACTATAACATAACACTATGGACCAGGATCCTCTCTGAGAGGGAACAGTTTCTTTTTTACACATTCCCACCCTCACAAATATTTGAAACATTTACGTTATTATTACACATACACTCACTAACAACACAAGTACACAAGTAAGTCCACAGAACAAAACCTTTGAGAAAATATCGCAATCACACACAGACACTTAACACTGTGGTTGCGGTGAGGCTTTTCAGACCATTTGATAACTACACTGAACATAAGAAACGCTCACAAAGCTCCCTAACTGTTAGAACAGACGGGAAACTAAAGGAAGAGTACCTCTGTGAGTCTCGAGACAGGACAGGCTCGCTGTGCTCCTAGTTCTAAGGTGAGCAAGAGGAGCACCTGACAGTGGGGACATCCCAAAGAGGCATGCAGGAAGAGCACAGGAGGGTTAGTCACACACACACACAGACACACACAGACACACACAGACACACACACGGACACACACATGTCTCACATACACACAGACAGAGAGACAGACAGCAGAACACGGGACACACCAGAGGGATGATGGGGTGGAAAGTCAGAAAAGGGCTGAAAATGAACAGTGATGGAAAAGTCAGGTACAATGATCAGATATTTGGGTGCATGAGCTGCATTTGAGCTGCTAGAGAGAAACTTTAAAAGAAACCATCCATATACAGCATATTATATATATATATATATACACACACTAAATTATGTACTAATGTCACGTTGACATTTATTTCAAAAACCTTTTCTTTACAAAGAAAAGTATGTGATATGAGAGTCCTTTTCATCCTCCAGACTCATCCAGACTCGTGCAGTGTGTGATGGACCTACTCTTGTCGAAGCAGGGCGGGTCCACGGAGGAGCCCACCCAGGGCAGAGGCACAGGGCTCTGGGGGCTCTGCTCCTCTTCTTTACAGTAGTCCGCCATCCACGAGCTCTTGGTCGTGTTGTATTGTTCTGAGAAACACAATAAGTGTTAGACAAACAGCTGCACTGAATACTTCAATTATTATTCTCCGTCCTGCAGTTACAGCCCCACAGGGACAGTATAAAGTCCACAGACACAGGGACCAGGCTGTAGAAACCTTCTTACCCATGAGCACTGAGGTGATGTTGATGTCCAGTCTCTGCTTGGCCCTGACGGCCATCTTGAGTCGTGGAGGGTGGAGGCGTCCGGCCGCCTGCTGCTGCCAGGACAGGAAACACGGCCAGGGCTCAATGAAAGGCTCCCAGCCTAGAACACACAGCACAGTCACTTTGACTTGTATTAAAAATGTTCTATAGTCCGGGTGATGAATCATCACTTTTACTTTTTCTTAATAATACTATGACCTCACTTTGTGTGGAAGAAGTATTTCTTGTAAACATATCACAATCTGAATAAGGCCAGTTCAATACTGCGTGGTGAGGATTACCTGACAGCTCTCTGTTGTAGAAGTCTCCGGACAGGGCAAAGCTGGCAGTGCCCTCCTGAGTGGAGCCGATCCTCTGCAGGACGTACAGCCCTGACAGGACACGGCTCAGGGTTAGAATCATTGAAACACATCAGTGATATTTTATACGCCTTGATTTTAGCAGCCAGAATATTAAGAGATATTATTATTTAGCCCTGGATAATAAAAGTAAAGGTCATGCAGAGGTCATCCTGGACTCACTGGAGAAGGTGAGCTCAGCCAGAGGGATGTCACAGTCCAGGCAGTCGTCGATGAAGCAGATGCACACACTGTCAGCCTTGAGCTCCAGCCCGGACAGAGGAGCGCCGTGACCCGAGCTCGAGTCCGCCCTGGTCCTGCCCATGTTCTCTGCATTCTCCAGGAGCCAGGTGGCCGCCTGGTCCAGCTGCCCTGTGGTCATACACACACAGCAGGAACACACACGTTAGTGTACAGCGTGTGTAGCTGTGTTATGGAATTATTCTCACTTGCCTTTACAATGCATCAGAGCTTTTTTACAGTCTTCTTTCCTAAAGCCGAGGTCTTGTAAATGGGAGAGTTGAGATGCTGTGAGGACAGAATAATATTGTAAAAGACAAAGTACATAATAACATGAATACAAATATTAGATGTATTGTGGTTACCTATTAGAGATTCTGTTTTCCTTGTAAAGCTGTCTTTGGGGGGAGCAGGCTCTGGGCCTGGGGGGTTCTGTGTGTCTGCCTCCTGAGTGCCCCACGAAGGGAGGGACTTGGCAATGTCCAAAAAGAGCTGAATGTCGTTGTAGGAAAGGCGAATGGCCAGAGCAGGAAACTGAATCTGCACATGGAAAAGCAGCGTTAGCCTAGATGTTTGCTTGTGAATGACGACAAAAGCAAATATACTGGGCCTGTCTGACCTCCAGCAGAGGGGGGATGTCCTCCACATTGAAGGCGTCCAGCAGACCTGAGCTGCTCTGGTACGTGGGGCTTCCACACAGCTCCACTTGGACATTGACAGGGTCAATGATGGACAGGGCCGTCTCCTGCTCACTGCCCAGGCGACAGGAGAACACCTGAGGAACAGACAACACAAGTCAAAATATACAGGGTCTCATTCACAGAGTATCCAGAGGTTAAACTCAAGTGAATGCTTTCTTCTCACAAAGACAGTGAATTCTGTTTGTTACCTCTATCCCAGCGAGGCTGCCAGAGAAGGGCCTGTCCAGCAGTCTGGGTTTGTAGGTGAGGACTGTGGTCCCCTTCAGAATAATGGCATTGGTATCCAGACACGAGGAGTCCTCTACCACCACAAACTCTGTACCTACACAAAACAATGAAAACGGGACCCGAAATGAAGACCTTCTTAGAACCATGACTTTTCATTAAAATCCCTGTTCTGTTTTGTATTGCCTTTAAGAGATTACTCAAATAATCTTCTCTTTGGTTATGGAGGATAGGGTCTATTGCCTTTAAGAGATTACTAGAACAGTCATCTTCTCTTTGGTTCTGGAGGATAGGTCCATGTCCTGATTCGGTCACAGTGAGACTTGAACCGTACCTGTGACATTGATCTTGACCTCCAGGCAGCGGTCTTGGCTCACGGGCACTGTGGACCTCTTGGTGACCACTCCGCTCTTGACCGTTTTGGGCATGGTGATGGAGGTGATGGAGGAGGCGGAGTCTGTGCTGGTGTTACTGGGCCAGCGCTGCCTGGATGGAGCTCCACTCGGGGGTTTCTCTGCAGGCATCTTCAGGAAGTCCCTCACCAGCAGCAGCCAGTCGAAGATCAGAAACACACGCAGGTTGTTGAGGACCACAGTGAAGGAGGACGAATCTTTAGTAGATCTTCAGAAAAAAACACACAGAAAAGTAAAAAAAAAAGCTAAATTCTAGTTTTAAAAATTTAATACAAAGATTGACAACAGTAACAAAATTGAAAATGCATTATCCAATTTTATAATATTATTTTTTATGTGATCAACTATTATCAAGGTTTCTGAATTGTCTTTTTTTCTTTCTTTTTGCAATAAAATAAAAGGGTACATTCTACTTTTATGGAAAATATTTAAATAACTAAATGTAATAATTATAAATAAATATGTAAGTAATCATAAGCGGGTGTGACAGTAGCTCGTTTGTCCACTGATCCGAAGGTTGGCGGTTCGAATCCTGCTCTTGACATAAAAAAGAGCAAAAAAGAGTGGTGCGATTCCAGCTCCCACAAATGAATACTGTTGTTGTGTGGGCAAGACACTTAACCCACCTTGCCCCTTGTGGTTCCTTGTTGTAAAGTGCTTAATTTACTTACCGTATTTTCCGGACTATAAGCCGCTACTTTTTTCTCACACTTTGGACCCTGCGGTTTATACACCGATGCGGCTCATATATGGACGGATTATTCGTCTATGAACACAGCGGATGCGCGCGCAGCTTGAGTGCAGAAAGCGCCGCTGTCTGTGCGGTGAACATGGGTTAGGGTTAGTTAGAACACTCGCTAGCGCTGTTGTCAGCACTAAAACAGTTTATCGCTGCGTGATAAAATAAGTTCTGCTGCTAAATGAACATTAGTGAGTGGGATACGTCTTAATGACCCGTATGTGTTAAATGCAGGTGAGGCGTAAATGACGAGACGAAACGTCTCAAACTTCAGTAGCTGGACATCCACTCATACATGATCGATACAACTAACCCCGACCCCCGGGAGAGCCTGAAATCCTGTTGAAATCCTACAAGACACTGACATGATACAAGACACTGACATGATACAAGACACTGACATGATCCCAGACAGGACAGCGGCTCTTTCTGCTCGAGACATGCGCAGTAGAGCGCCAGAGCGACTCTCGCGCGTGACGAACTGACTCAATGCAAAAAGACGACAAAAGCTTTAGAGGCAATACAAGCAGATGCTCGGAACTTGAAAACTTCTTGAAGACGTGGACACCTGCGGCTTATAGACAGGTGCGGCCTATATATGTACAAAAATAAAATTCTTTGAAAATTTAGTTGATGCGGCTTATATTCAGGTGCGCTCAATAGTCCGGAAAATACGGTACTTTCTTTTTCTTAAATTACCAAAAAATTTACAATAATTCAAACTAAAAACTAAACTAAAATAAAAAACAAAACACAACGCTATGCCCCGGCAGCCTCGTACCTGTAGTGCAGTTCAAGCTGCAGTGAGGCGCGGTTGGAGCCGGTCTTGGAGGGCTGGAGGATGCAGTCAAACACGTTGTGCTTGTGCCCGGGTCTGGTGTGTGCGTGCGGGTCGGGGCTGCGGGTGTCAAAGGCCAGCAGGGAGTGGGACACCAGGTTTACGGACTTGGAGCCGTTGGAGAAACTCTCAAAGAGCAGCTTGGATTTCATGAAGTCAAACCTACAAGCAGAAATATGACCTGCTGGTTAACTTTGTGATGCAAGTTAGAAATACCAAAATCACAGACGTTCGCATTCAAAATAATTATAAGAAGAAAGAGGAACTTCAGATGGACATTGTAGTTTTGTTTCTAAACCAACTGTTTCTATTCATCTCCAGTAACATTCAGTGTCACAAACATTCAAGGTCAAGGTTTCTCTTCTGAAGGTAAATAACTCACTTAAAGATGCACTATGTAACTTTTCTGCTGAAGGGTCCACCATCTTGTCTTCATGGAGATGTATTATTATTTATTCATTAGGTTAGGATAGAGTTAAGGTACATTTTACTGTCCCTATAGGGAAATTATATAAAATTATGTTATATTTATTTCTTATTGCTTTGCAGGAATGATTAAGAGTACGGCATTAAACTTCTGTTAAAATCTCAATGTAGACAAGCAGGAAATAGACAAGTAAGATCTGTGGAGAGGCGCTCACTGTAATAAAGCATGTGTTTCACTGAAGCACTGTGATGCATTAGTTTAAAGCAATACAGTGGAACATTCGAGACAACGCAATAACACGTTGAAAACACAGAAAAGTCACAAAGTGTACCTTTAAGTTGGAATAACATTATTTTAATTAAATAAACCTATACTGTCTTTAAGTAAGGGTGTGTTCACAGCCGTCATTATCTAGTCCCACACTGAACCACTCTTAGTCCTGATGTCTGGTTTGGTCCTGTTCTAGTCTTGGTTTAGTCCAGGTTTAGTTTTGGGTATAGTCCTGTTTTTTGTTTTTTTTTTCTACTAGCATGTGGTCTATCATCTGACTTCCCTCCATGAGAAACACCAAACTCTTTTCTACACACTTTACAGAATGCTTTCATTTAATCGCTTAGGGCTTTGGCAATCCACGGGTACTTCCCCACCCACTCCTCCCGGTACCTGCATTGACACTTTTGCTTTTTAGCAGCATGTTGGGGTTCTGGTTCACCAGCCATGCAGAATGAATGAAAATTAGCTTATCGTCAGTGCATATACGCGCCTAGTTGTAGAATGTCAAAAAATAAACAAAACAGATTGATTGTCGCCCCTGACGGCTTCAAAGTGGCTGCGTGCAGTCGACTCAACCTCTGTACGAATAGTTTTTAATCTTTATCAGAAAATAACTAGAGTATTCTGTTTGAGTCTAATTTTCGGGATATTTAGGGACAGATTCAGCGTAGATTTCGGGACTGTCCCCAATTTTTCGAGATGTCTGATCACCCTATCTCCAGCTCCTTGTGTGTCCTCTTACCTGGCTAAAGAACCCTGGTCCTCACTCGCCTTCGGACAGTCCAGTATCTCCAGACTCACGTCCATCATGTCCACCAGGAAGGAGAAGGTGGTGTAGACGTCTCCACTGAGCACCGTCTGAAAGCAACACAATCATCAGTATATTATTGTCACAACCTGGGGCTCAGAGATTATCAGGGGGTAGAAATGAGGTCCAGGCTGGAACGTGTGACTTTAAAGGTCCTATATTACGCAAAATTAACTCTTGTGAGCTTTGAGCCAAGTTATAATGTTGTTTCCGCCTCAAAAACAGACCTGGAGTTGTGTTTTGTTTCATGTTTGATCTACATATTTGAGTAATCCTTTATTATTAGTCTGTCTACTTCTCCAAAGCTCAAAATGCTCTGTTCCACCTTGTGATGTCATGAAGCGGTAGTTTTTAAGTTAACGGCTCCTTTTACCTTTTGTTCAGTATATTTTTTTTTTTTTTTTTTTTTTGTAACTTAAATTTTATTCATTTTTATAACATTCAAACAAACAAACAAGCAACAACACATGTCTGGGTCACACATCACTTTACATTATTTAGCTTATATAATACCCATTTTTCCCATTTTCTGTCCATTTGTGGCTCCTGTAGTCTTAATCTATGTGTTAGTTTTTCCATTTTGAATACGTCCTCTATCGTCATTATCCATTGGTCTTCCGATGGTGCAATCTTCTGTCCCCATTTCCTTGTTATACATTTTTTAGCAGTTAATAACATCACCTTTACAAGATATTTATCACATTCCAAAATTTTCCCGTCCCAAGAATGACATAGATAGAGGATTTCTGGGTTCAATGGGATTGTGTATCTTAATACTTCACATATGACTTTCCAAACATTTTTCCAAAATTCTGAAATTTTTTTGCATTTCCAAAATATATGTGAATGGTCAACATCCCTTTCACCACATTCTCTCCAACACTCCTGAGGTATGCGTAATTGTTTACTTTTAACCAGGGGTGTAATAAAAAATCGTATTAAATTTTTCCAGGCAAACTCCCTCCACATTCGAGAGCCAGTACTTGTATGATGAATTTTCCACATGTTTATCCAGTCCATTTCCCCAATTTCTACGTTAAATTCTTTTTCCCATTTTATTTTTGTTTTATGGGTTGTATGTTTATCATCACTTAGTAGAGCTTTATATATTTCTGAGATTATCCTAATATTGCTATCTTTGTAAGCTTTAGTCATTATTTGAACAACACTGCTCTCTTCCGTGGAGGGACCCCCCCTGATTTCCTTCTTATAGTAGTCTCTCATTTGAAGATATCGAAAAAAATCATGTTTTCCTAATTCATATTTTTGTATCAGTTTTTGGAAACTCTCCAGCTTACCATTATTCTCCAGAACACACCAAGCTGTTGCTCCTTTTATTGTCCAATATTTAAAATTTTGATCAAATCTAGCTGGTGGAAATTTGTCATCATATGCAATCCATTTTAATTTTTTTGCTTGTTCTTTAATTTTACCTATCCGAATATATCTAAACCAGACATCCAATGTGTGTTTAGTTATTAAATCTAAATTACTTTTATTTTTTTCATAAGTGTCTTTATCTCCAAGAAAGTGCTGAATAGGCTGTAGCTGGTTTCCAGTTTCAATATCTTTCCATTTCCCACTGTAACATGGATTGCACCAACAATAAATGTATTTTAATTGAGCTGCCTGATAATATTCCTTCAACTTTGGTAATGCCATGCCTCCTTTCTCTTTGGGAAGCTGGAGAGTTCTATACTTCACCCTAGGTCTCCTACTCTCCCAAATAAATCTGGATATTATTCTGTCCCATGCTGTGAATTGAGTTTGGGTGACCTCTACTGGTAGCGCTTGAAATAAAAACAAGAATCTTGGTAGGATGTTCATTTTTACTATTTCAATCCTGGAACTGAAATCTAGGGGTAAGGTGGCCCATCTTTCTATATCTCTTTGTACGTTTTCTTGAACTTGCATATAATTTTTACTATTAATGTTGGCAATCTCTCTTGTTAGCTCCACCCCCAGATATTTTATTGATTCCATTTTCCAATTAAATGCATATGATTTTTTCTTATCTTGTGAGGGTATATAGTTTAATTTTAGAAGTTGTGTTTTTGAAATATTTGTTTTGTATCCAGATACATATTCAAATATTTCTAAAAGGTTCATAAATTCTGGTAGCGATGTATCTGGCTCTTCCAGGTAAGCAATCACATCATCGGCAAAAAGCCCTATCTTATGTTCTACTTCATTTATCTTAACTCCTTTAATTTTTTGATTTTGTCTTACTGCTTGTGCTAATGGTTCGATAAAAACTGAGAAGAGCGTGGGAGAGAGGCAACATCCTTGTCTAGTCGATCTTTGTAAATAGATTTTGTCTGTTAAATTGCCATTTATTTTTATTCTAGCGGTCGGCTGTTTATATAATGTCTTGATAATTCTTACTGATTTTTCAT
Source organism: Taenioides sp. WSHXM2023 (assembly GCA_029959045.1). Classification (NCBI taxonomy): domain Eukaryota; kingdom Metazoa; phylum Chordata; class Actinopteri; order Gobiiformes; family Gobiidae; genus Taenioides; species Taenioides sp. WSHXM2023. The sequence goes on along the minus strand of CM057086.1, from coordinate 34,136,752 downwards.
TGAAGCCCATCTTTTCTAAAACTTGGTACAAAAAATTCCAATTCACACAATCAAATGCTTTTTCAGCATCTATACTTAGCAGAACTGTGCTCCGTTTGTGTCTCTGTGCCCTCTCTATTATATGTAGGGTTTTCCTAATATTATCATGGGTCTGTCTCCCACTTATAAACCCTGTTTGATCTTCATCAATTAATTCAGATATGAATGTTTTTAATCTTCTACAAATTATTGATGTGTATATTTTGTAATCAATATTCAATACCGAGATTGGTCTGTAATTGGCACAGGTTTCCATGTTTTTACCTGGTTTGAGAATAACTGATATTATTGCTTCCGACCAAGAGACTGGCATTTTATTTTCTTTCAGTGTCCAATTTAAGGATTTACCTAGAATTGGTATTAGTTCATTTTTAAACATTTTGTACCATTCGGCTGGGAAGCCATCACTTCCTGGTGATTTACCATTTTTTAACAAGTTTATGGCTTTTAAAATTTCCTCTTTTGAAATTTCTGCTGTTAATATATCATTTTGGTACGTTCCAATTGATGGAAGGTCAAGTGATTTGAGAAAGTTCTTCCTCTCCTCTTCAGTTGCAGAAGGAGGTTGAGTATAAAGATTTTTGTAAAAAGTTTTAAAAACATTTTCAATTTCTTCGGGCTTATGGGTTATTCTATTAGTGTATGGATCCCTAATTTTATGAATGGTGTTTAATGCTTTTTGTTTTCGTAACCTTTTAGCTAACAATTTTGTTGATCTTGGTCCCATTTCATAATAGCTCTGTCTAAAATACATGTGTTTTTTTTCCATTTCTTCTTCTAATATATCATTAATACATTTCTTTGTGTCCAAAATTTGTTGATGAATTTCGAATGTTTTTGTTTTCAAAAACTGCTGTTCTAAGTCTTTGAGTTTTCCTGAGCTGTCCTCATAGGTTTGTCTTTTAATTTTTTTCAACCACGCTGTTTTAGATATTAATTTTCCTCGGACCACTGCTTTAAAAGCATCCCACACCACTGTTGGGTTCACCTCACCATTATCATTCTGTCCTATATATTGTTTGATTTCATCTTTTATTTCTTGTACTATCGCTTCATTGTTCAAAATTCCTACATTTAGTCTCCACAAAGTTTGTTTTTTCCTACTGGAGATGTTAATTTCCATATACAATGGATTGTGGTCTGACACATCGGCACATCCAATTCTACATTGTTCTATTTTATATTGGTCTGATTTGTCTATAAAAAAATAGTCTATTCTTGAATGTACATTATGACCGGAGGAATAGTGAGTGTAGTCCTTTACAAAAGGATTAAGAGTCCTCCATATGTCTATCATTCCCAATTCCTCCAGTGACAACTTAACAAATCGAGATAGTCCCTTTTTATTTTTTTGAGCACTTGTTGTGTCCAATTTGTGATTCAGAATTATATTAAAGTCCCCTCCGCAAATTAAAGTTCCTTCTGCTTCCGTTGCTATAGTGTCAAACATTGATTTAAAAAAATGTTTGTCACTTTCAGGTGGAGCATAAACATTTACTATTGTAATAATCTCATCGTCCAAACGTCCCTTTACTATCACATATCTGCCTTCTTTTTCTTTAATTTCTTTTTCCAACTCAAAGTTTGTAGAATTAGATATCAAAATTGCCACACCTCGTTTGCGACTTAGTTTAAATGAACTATAATATGTATTTCTGAACCCCATTTTTTTTAATTTCTCATGTTCTTCATCTTGTAAATGCGTTTCTTGTAGTAAAGCAAATTGTATTTTTTCTTTTTTCAGTTTTAGTAATACCTTCCCTCTCTTTCTAGGGGTAGTTAGCCCATTCACATTCAATGAAATAATATTTAACTTATACATGTCTTTAGATTTTGAAAAAATATTGCGTACCCAGATGAACAAGAACAAAATAAACAAACTTTGAACCTTAAGTAACCTGAATAATGAACAAATGACTTCCATGCTGGAGATGTTACTAAACCTCTCCCAGTTTCCCTGTTGGTGGGTGGGCAGGGAATCCCCACTCCAGGTGAGGGCCCGCCACTAGACATGTTAGTAGAACCTACTGATGTAGTTATCGGTCTAGCATTGTCCAACATAATCTATCAATCCGCTCTCGTCGGCATTTATGTTTATATAAGCCTGTTCCCAAGCCGTTGAGCTGTTGTGCTACAAATGAATATTACTAACGCTTTATTTGCTCAATTTATTCATACCGTATCTGCTAGGAGGGCTCTTTTTAACCTCGTTAGTTCAGTCTTTGATCTTGTTACAGTCTCTGATATTCACGTAGCTTCTCCTTTGCTCGTTGCCCCGTCTCCCATGGCTGTCCTCCACCGACTCTCTGCCATCCTGTCGCTGTTTGGGTATTTTCCGTCCCTCCGCTGTTTTCTTCTGGTTGATTTAGGTCGTAGCCCCGGGCTCTCATGTCCACCGCAGCATCCATGGCGTTGTTATAACTTTTAATGCCGTCACTCCAAAAAATCCGCATTCGGGTGTAGGGAGTTTGGAACCGCACTCCTTTTTCTTTCAGCACTTTTTTAATGCCCGTGTAGGCGCGGCGTTTCTGTACTATCTCCGCAGGGTAATCGTGGTCGAATTGAACCAGTTTATCCGCTACACGTATTTTCTTCTGCCAAGCTTTTTTCAGAATCATTTCCTTTATTTCAAACTTCAAAAAGTTGACCACTATCGCCCTGGGTCGCTCACCTTGCCTTGGTTTAAAAGGGGGGGTTCGATGCGCTCGTTGGATATGGAGCTCCGTGCCCTCCGCGAGGTCCAGCTCACGCTTAAAAAACTGATCGAAGTATGTTATGACCGAGTCTTTTTCGCTGTCCTCTGGCAAGCCGAATACACGGATATTATTTCTCCTGGATCTTGCTTCGAGCTCCACCACCTTGTCCTGCATGCTCCGTGAGTGGGTTAGCATCTTTTGCAGTGAAGCATTAGCTTCCGTTTGCCACTCCTCGAGTTCGGCGATGCGGGTCTGGGCCTCAGCTAGGCCCATCCTTTGCTCTCCCAGCTCTTTGTTGCTTTCTTTGAATTTCTTTTCCATGTCTTGGCGAAGTGATGTTATGTCTCGTTTAAGTTCTGTTTTGAACGACGAAAGTTCACTTTGCATGGTGGTTTGGAAGCTTTGAAGCTCTTTGGTGAGCTTTGTCAAGCCCTCTAGCATTAGCCTAGCGTGTCCTGGCTCCGACTCCCCCGTACCTTCTTCCGTCTCCTCGTGGTCACTCTCTTCATTATCAGCAACTTCAGACATGTTTTTTTGTCTTCTACGGCTTTTCCGCGGTCCTGGTCCACTCATTCTATGTTTGCAACTGATTCGTTACGAGTTTTCAAGTTTTAGTGAAGTTCTAGTTCACCGACTTCGGAGAGCTAATTTCTATGCGTCTTTATTGTTCGCCATCTTGCCGGAAGTCCTCTGTTCAGTATATTTTAGCAGTTCCAGAGTTGAAATTATCCAAATGATTCTACTGCAGGTGTATGAAGTTTAAAAACATGTTTTCTGTTTGAGAGAAGAACTCAGCCTAAATATGCAGAGTTTTGTGAATGAAACAAAACACAACTCCAGGTTTGTTTGTGATGAGGGAACAACATTAGAACATAGATCAGAAAATAGTGTAATATGGGCACTTTAAAGGTGAATTGCGAAACTTTTCTGGTGGAAAGTTTGTCTTTTGTATGACATTAAACACATCGATCTAGCATTTATTCATTACGGGTGTTTCTATTGCTCAAAAATACAATAATTCTTTCTGTGAATAGGGCTGCCTCTCCACAGATCTGACATGTAATGTAGCCTATAGCGGCGGCGGACCCTCCACTAGAAAATTTACACATTGCACCTTTAAATTATGGATTGGTGGGAGAAAAAGGACCACCGATACAGACAGTGTGAGGTCTTACGTAGGTACTGGGGTCCTGCAGGTTGTACGGTCTTAAGAACTCCTCCACAGGTTCTCCCAGGTTGTTCTCCAGAAGGCCCCGGATCAGCCTGTAGTTCTCCTGGTCCAGAGAGCAGTGAACTGAAGACAGGCTGCCGTGGATGGTCAGGTCCGGAACAGCATGGCTCAGCTCCCTAAAACAATTACATCATCGTTAAAGTACTTCGTTCAGACCACTGGAAAATCATGTAACTGAAAACAAGTTAGGAGTAGTTTTAACCATTTTTATTTACTCACTTGTCCGTAATACGTATAACTTTATATTTATAAAGTAAAAATGATTATTAGCAAGTGAAATTTTGCCTGCTCCCCATCTCATAGGCCAATAGAATGTCAAAATAAACTGCATTTTATTTACTCTTATAGCACACATGAATCTAAAGGTGCACTTTGTAACTTCTCTGGGTCAGGGTCCACCACCTGCCAGTGTCCATAGAGATCTTATTGCTGTTCTTCCACAGAATTAAATTAAATGTACTTATTATTTATTTATTTTAATTATAGGCGTCTTTTGGAGATTTTTTAATGTGGGATGGGGAAACCAGTAAGATGGCCTGGTGGTAACACTGGCTAGTCTCCATGGATCCATCAATTTTCTCCCACTTCTTCTGAGCAGGGACTCACAGACCTCCCTCACCCCAGACCCTTCCTCCAGCTCCTTCGGTGGGACCCCAAGGTGCACCCAGGCCAGCCCAGAGACACAGTCCCTCCAGTGTGTCCTGGGGGCTCCTCCCGGTGGGACATGAACACCTCCCCAGGCAGAAGCCCAAGCCTAAGCCTTTTCCATGCAGATAGATAAGTTTAATGCCACACTATGGAGCATTCCAGGCAAAGTAATAATATTTTCATGGTGACACGCTGGTTGTGGACCCCAGAATACCCTATAGTACTTTATAGCTGCAAAAGTAAATGTTATTTCTCCTTTCCACAGACATGATTGTAGTCACAAGAAACCACACTAAGCCATGTTCTTTAAAAGTAGTTTGTAGCTTAATCCTTACACTGGTGGATTTTCTCATGTTTCTTTTTAAAATAGTAAAATAGTGCTCCGTCTAAAATTAAGACATCAACATCTAGAAACAGTTTCTCTTTCAGCTCTGTGAAAAATAACAGCACACATATTTAACACAAATCCAGATGAAATGTGTTTGGAGCTCTCACTTGTCCAGATTGCGTTCCACTTTGAGCTTGAGGCGGCAGCAGTCTTTGAGCATGTTGGCACCGGTGCGTTGGATCAGGTACGAGGGGAACACCAGGTCTGTGCCATCTGCTGCTTTACAGCAGCTGTCCGAGGGCACGCGAGCGGCTGCAAAAATGTCCATCTCCTCCAGGTCCAGAGCGATACAGTCCAGCAGGCACACGTGCTCCTCTGTGAACAGGCGTGGGTCAGCCAAGTATTTCCACATTAAAACAAATACATGTGTGCTAGAAAGGATGCAAAGAAAGATTAAAAAATAAATGAATAAATAAATGCTAGTTATAAAATTTGCTGATGGTTTAAACCTAATTTTCAAAACACAAACAGAAGGAAGCCAGTGATTAATCAGCTAGTGCAGCCTCTGCAGCTCATTGAGTGAATTCTGGAGGTTCTGAGCTTCACATGAGCCTGTCCATAAACTGAGAATTAGACAAACTTGTATGTGTCTCTGTCTGCAGGTTAAGGCTCTGGAGACACAGCTTTAGTTGTGATATATGATACTGATAATATCAAAATAGCACTGGTGGGACAAAACACACAAAATAAGAAAGATTTTGACAGAATTTGTTATATAAATTGTTCAATCCAGGTCATACTTTTGACCTTTTAATTTATTTTATTACATATTTTTGTTGTCATCGTAGCACTGCTATTTAGAACTATAGCTATTCAAGGACTCACCAGTGCTTAACCTTTTTTGTCCAATCCACATGGAAACAAATGGAAAACAAATCAAGACCATCATGTGTATACAAGCTTGTGGCAATTTTATCTCATCCCTTGTCCCATGCCTGAAAAAGTTCGATATCATGTATGTTGTCAATACCTGGCAGTTCCTCAGACCCCGACCCAGAGGTGGCAGCGTGTGGTCGCCCCAGGCAGAACCCAGAGGGGGCGCTGATGACACTCTGAGCTCTCTCCTCTTCACTTCTGTCTGCAGCCTTTTGAACGCGCTCCTTCACAAACAAAACAAACACAAAGCCAGTGTCGTACAGTTAGACTCTGGTGTGTGGGACACTGGACTGCACACAACAAACACATTCATTTATTTTATTTTTGGAAAAAATCCAATGCACTGCAAAGTGTGTGCCAAAAGATTCAAAAGACAAAGATCTGCTGGTGGCATGCTTCAAACATGAGTAATGACAGCACCGCAACTCACACAACTCCAGATCAGTCAGATAGAATACTGCGTACGGTTACACTATAGAACCCTGTCAAACAAAACCAGAGCACCTTGTGCACTAGTACCTTGTAATGGGACGGGTCCTTGTATGAGTTTGCATGCAGTACTAAGTTCTTCAAAGAAACACAAGGTGGTCAGAATCAGGCACGTTTCATATGAAAATGGTTCATAAATCTGATTTGTGTAGCACTCTGTTAAGTACAACACATGGGTTTGTGACGTCACATGTATCACAAGAAGTCATCTGCACAAGGTTAACACCGGACTAAATAATTGGAAACATATTTTTGGTGACCTTGTGGTGAAAGCCAGAGGTCTGGCAGTATTAGTGTGATTTGTGTTCTTTTAGGACAGTCTAGCATTGAACAGCTGAACTATACAGAGCTACTGATTTAGAGTTCAAAGCAGCAAAAAACGGTAACACTTTTGTTACGGTAACAGAATTTTGTTAAACAACTGTTGTTGTTGCGAGTACTCTGAGAGCCCATATGCTTTATCTTTGTACTGAGGGCCATGTGAGTTTGATATTTTAGTGTGAAAATCATATAAATCTCTGACTGGTTACCATTTTAAAGCCGTATAAATAATAAAAGTGTGTGTTGGCTCAAGCGTGTTAGTCTAGCGGCGCACATGCTCACAGAGCCACATGTGTGGCAGACTCACCAGACAGGGCAGAAAGGCATGAGCCATGGTCAGTTTCTCTACCTTGTCCCGCAGAGAGAAGGTGCCGTGTGCCCCTGCTGGCAGGAAGCGGTTCTGCACTTTGAGCTGGCCCAGGTTCAGCACTATGACCCTGGGAGAGCGCGAGCTCTCTGGGATCACGATGACGGGAGCCCCAGCCTCTATGTCCAGGAGAACTCTGGAGGCTCGCTGAGGCTGGTCCCGAACCTGAGCAGAGAAACACTGATCAATACTCAAGCCCCACCACAATACTGACAACAGGCAAATGTGTATGTAAAGATGCACAGACTCACTTGTACTTTTAAACACAAGAATATACAGCTGTCCCAGGTGATGGCCTAGTTAGTTATTTATCAAATGTTTAACAAAGAAACTCCATCTTGAAAGTGCCAGCAGCAGCAGCAGCAGCAGCAGCAGCAGCGCTGTACTGATGATGATTTATGTGTTTTAAAGTCCTGTCTGATGTTGTACCTGTGTGTGTGTCATCACTGACAATCCATTCATCAGCGTCTCTGTTGTGTGTTAAAAGGCAAGCCCCAACTATAATATAAGTAATATAATAGTCAAAAAGATCCAAGCTCCTTTCTTTCTGTCAAAGAAGAGCCCCTCTAAAGCCCGTGTTACATGTATATGACATGGTGGTCCGGGCAGCACTCACAGCCTGGCCCTCCATAGCGGCTCTCTGTCGGCCCAGGACGTCCTGCAGCTGGAGGAAGTGCTGGATGAAGGCCACCACCTCGGCCTGGAAGCGCTGTGTGTGGACGTACTGCACTGACGCCATCTGCAGACAAACACGCACGTCGCAGTCCCGCTCCAGCCAGGGGTCGGGCTGCCCATACCTGCACAGGACAGTTACTGCTGTCAGAGATCTCATCGACTAGAACATGGTAGAATCATATAAGAACCTACTTATGGATATTAAAGACTAAAGCCTCAGCTCCTCTTGTGGTGAAGCGCTCCCGATATAGATCTCCGTGTGGCGTTAGGTCGCTCAGGGACAGACGTCCCAGACTGCCTTGCAAAGCTAAATCACCATCTGTTATGCAAAGGCAAAATTACCATCAAGTACATTGGCTTTATGAAGATGAGTGGTCATCCTAATTATGAGTCATACCCAACATGTCCAGATGAGCTGATAACTTGGAAACACTGGCTCGAGCAAGTTCATTCGCCTTTTTATTCAGAACAAGAGACAAAGAATGCACCTGAGAAAAGGACAAAAAAGAGAGAGATATCATTAAATCACTATCTGACATTATCTATTTGTGAGAAATAAAATGAGATAATAAACAGATGCAAAAACTAAAAAGATAATGTTTTAAATTGTACCTTTAGGTCTACTTTAGTGTTCACAGCTTGCCCCTCTTTGTCTTCGGCGTAAGGCTCGCACACAGGCTGGGGGGACATAGCGGTCACCTTCACTGCGTGATTATTGGCCGTGGACCCGATCCCGAAGAAGTCCAGAATGACCACCCAGGTCTGCAGAGTGATCAGGACGTCCAGGCAGTTAAAGTCCACGTCTACGCTGCGCCCCACGCCCCCATACCGTGACCTGAACTCCGGGTGAGCTTGATCCACCAGCAGAATGTTAATGTGCACCAAGGAGTCATCAAAGTCTGTGCCATGCTGCGAGGGCGTTCTGTGGGTAGGCGAGGGAGGCGGGGTGCTCGGACAGTCTGGTTCTTCTTTAGCTTTGCTCCGGGTGGCAGAGGGGGTGCTGGGGTGTCTCTGGTAGAGCTGGAAGACGTTCTGGGCGGCCTCCATGTGGGCGGGAAGGGAGCGGGGCATGTCCGGGTACTGGACATTGGACGCAGACGGGCAGCTTTGAGACAGATACTCCCTGGTGCTAAAGGTAGAAGGTTTTGGAGCTCCTCTGGACACCATTAGATGTTTGTATTTGGAGTCTGGGTTGTGCTCCAAGAGGTCCTCCATCAGCAGTGAGCGCAGGGCCAGCTGTACAGCCAGGAGCTGAGGATGGTCTTTGGTGATGTCGCCTTCTAGATCATGGAAGCACAAACTCACCAGCCCCTGGGAGCCCTGGGTCAGGTCTGCATTGAGCTGCACTTGTAGCTTTGGCACATGTAGCGTGACTTTGAGCTGTGTGAATGAAAGTGTGTCTGGGTTGGGCTCATGGGCCTGTAGAGACAGAGGGGAGGAGAAGCTGATGTGGGGAGGGTCCCGGGCGAACAGACCCCCAGGCGGGTTGGGGAAGCGGTGCGGGCGGGTGCTGGAGGGGGTGGGTGGAGGAGGGGTAGGAGGCTGGCTCGGAGTAACCCGCTGCTCCTCCATCAGAGACAGGCTGTCCAGTGTCTGTATAACCTGTTCATACACGGGTTTACACAGGAACACCTGAGGACAGAGCCACAAATGGGCAAAGGCAAATAAGAAAGATTGTATATGCGCTTACAAACATTCATTTAAAACAGAAGCTATAAAGACATTTACATATCTTTATATATAATATAAAGTACTTATAAAGTAATTATATATAAAGTTTTTCTCATTCTCAGTATATGGACAGGTCATGCCTCATTTGGAAGCTTGGACGCTCAGAACCTCCTGAATTCCCTCCCTGAGCTGCAGAGGCTGCACTAGCACTGATCCAAGACTGGCTGCAGGTGTTGGGGTTTAGGTAGACTCATGTGAGGCTCATTCTGCTTTTTGATTGGAAAACCATCTTGAGAACAAAAACACCAAATTATAACTAACAACATGTCCATCATGTCCAATGTTTTTGTAACTGAGAATAAATCAGCATTAGAATTGTTCTCAGTAAAACACATATCTGCTGGTGTTATGCTGTTAGCCTACATTTGGTGATTAGCTGATGCTGGTGTATGAGGTGCGGGAGAGAACATTATGGTTACCTGAACAGGGGTGATAAATTTGCCCTGGACTTTGAGTAACCCTGAGCTCCGGCAGGGCTCCTCTGTGCTCAGGAACACAAAGTGATTGCTGTCATCTGCTGGGATCTTCTCCATGGTGAACTGGATGGTAGTGTCTTTAAGAATATGGTAAGCTGAAATATAGCAAGAAACACATATACACATTAAGTATAAACATAAAGCTTTCATAAAAACATCTCACTTTAAAAGAGAATGACCTTTTCCACAGTTGAGTGATTCAAAGAAGTTGTGGCGTGTGAACTGGACCGTGTTAGGGTTGAAGCCCTCAGAGAAGGCAGATGTCTCCTTGTCTGTTTGTGCCTTTTTCAAATCCAGATGACTGAGGTTGAGCGAGTAGAGCCGAATGTCCCTCACCAACACCTGCAGCTGCTCCTCCTCACAGCTCTGCCCGGTCACAAAATTCTGGATAGAGATTCTCCCTAAATGACCAACCAGCAGCTCCGTGTGCCCTGGTTTACGTGGTATAGAAACCACCGGTGACTCAATCTCAATGTTTAAAGTTAACTTCACTAAAAATCTGTCTATACTGCTCTGGGACTCCTCCAGAAGGTCCTCCTCGTCCTCATCGAAGGGGTAAACCCAACACTGGCTCTGGGTGCGAGCTCTGCGGGACGGGGTCTCAAACAAGGACACCATTCCACTGTACTCCGCAGTCTTTGTGGCCAGGACCGTGGAAACTTTAGACGCCGCGCTTTTCAACATGGAGCGGAAATTATCTTCAACCTCATTGGCTGAAAGCGTCAGCTCCTTTAAGAACTTAGGTGAGTGGTTATAATGCAAAGAGGCCATTTCAAGCTGTAAGAAACACTCTCCTTGGGATTTTTCTGAGAAGTGGAAATTCAAAGCTTCACATGGAATGCTGGCGGTTTCAGAAAGTAACGTTACACCGTCTGTATTTGAGAGGTCCTCTACGTTGCCAATGCTGACCACAAACTGGCTCCGGACAGCGTCGTGAGTCAGGTCCACCAGCTGCAGGGAGCCCAGGGAGCCGTGGACCTCCATACGGTTGCCCAGGGATAAGTTGACTTTGGTCCCGGTGATGCTGGCTGTGGCGATCTTCAGACACTTCTTCTCCGCCCCCAGCATAGAGCCAGTGGACACCGTACGCAAAAGGAGCACGTTCAAGCGCTGGATCTCCACAGTCAGCTCTGTGTTTTGATCGTATGTCACCTGATACGTGCCGTCCTCTTCATCGGAGGTAGAAGATTGGTGGGTTATTGAGGTGAAATCGCTCTCCTCTTTTGGGAAAGACTTTTGCAAGAACTTCAGCAGCTCCACCATGGTTTCAGGATTGAGGATAATGTCCAGGTTGTTGACCTGCATGGTGGTGACCTGAAGGGAGCTGTCTAGATTCATAGAGGGGCAGTCGGAGCTGACAAACTGGTACTCCAGCTTTATCAATGCGTTCTGATCTTTGAGGAATGAGCTGTCCAGAGCTGCACCAGTAGATAACTCCTTGTTCAGGTTGTGATCTTCTTGGGACTTCTCATGAGAGGACACAGGAGACGAGGGCTGGCTCTCCCTCAAGCTGCCCGTCGGGATGTCGAAACTGAGATGTTTGTGAGAGGCCACCAGCAGGTCAAAGTCAGAGCCGTACGTCTGTAAGGTGTCCACGAGCAGAAGACCATGGACAGTAAGGGAAACTTCTGTGTCGTAAGGTCTCTTAACGAAATGCGCGTTGGTGCCGAAGACTTTGAGCACGGAGATGTAGCGTCCGTCACTCTCCACACCCAGCTGCATGTAGTTGATGTTGAACTCAGCTAGCAGCAGACGGGACTCCACCAGAACCTCCCGCGTGTGCTGCTCCAGAGTCATCACGCTTTGGGTTAGGTTCCTGGCCGATCCGTGGAGCTTCCAGGAGCTGTTGTCCCTCTTGAAGATGTTCTGATGCCTGAAGGGGTCCATGGGCTTCACATTGGCGCGTTTCTCCGGCCCGCTTTTGTCTTTATCAGCTGAACCTCCAAGTCGAGCCAGACAGTTCCTCAGTGCAGACATCTTCTCAAAGTTGATGTGCACTTTGAGATCGGGGAGAGTTCCTGACAGGACAGCTCCAGGAAGCTGTGGATCCGAAGTATACCGAAGCCTCTGCTCCAACTGTAGAAGAACGTTGAACTTCTCCACAACGTGAGTGGGTCCGACCTCGCTCTCCTGAAGGTGCTTCCAGTTGTCTTTACAATGGCCGACCATGATCTGCAGATCTTTAAACGACAATGAGTACTTTTCATATAGCTTTTTCCTGCAGGCGAGCGCAGTTTCAGGAGAGCGAAGGCTGGGTATGTCTGGGCTTTTTAGTGGTTCTTTCGAAGGCACATTAAGTTCAGGAGGAGGAGATTCAGGCGGAGTAGCCAATGGGGTCTGGAAGTCATCGTCACTCATGTCGTCCTGTTCATGATCGGCTTTGGAGTGAGTCTTATTATCATCTGTAAAAATAAGTTAGAGACAGTTTGAGAGATGGAGGTGGTTTGAAGGTTTAGAAGTGTAAAAAGGTGCATGCTTTTACCTAAAGAGTTTGTGAGCAAAATCCTGCCCAAATCCACCACTACAAGCATGGGATCCTCCGACTGGAAATTATCGGGGAAGATGACCTGCGGTGCACTGATGTCCAACTTCATGGTCCAACGCTTACTGTTCTCCTGAAAACACAAGCATTTACGTTTGGTTAAATTACAGCAGACTCAAGACGACTTTTTTAAGCAGATTTTAGAATTAATGTTTAGATTTGCAACATATGATTTCTGTTTTGTTTAAAATCCAGTTGGATCAAGTTGGCAAAATACCATGGGTCTGGTAATCATACAAATTATGAATAAAGTGTGTAAAGAATTATTATATATTATGAAATACGTTGTTTCTTCTCTCAATAATTTTTTTTTTTCAAGCTGGTCTCAATGCAAAAGTAGCTGATATCACATGACAACTGTAAGAATTGAGTTTTTTAAGAAAAGATGCACCATGCAACTTTTCTGGTGGGGGTTCTGCCACCATGGAGATGTTTTTGCCACACTTTTCTTGTCCTTCAAAACATATATTCTTACTGTGAGTGGGCTCGCATCTACACAGATCTGACCTGTAACTTGATCCTAGTGCCCCTAAGGACTTATGTATGTTCTGTGTATCTTACTATGAACTCTCCCACAAGGAGCTGGTCGATGGTCTGTCTGATCTCGGCCTTAGTTTGCATCTTCAGTTTGTTGTACTGTCTCCGAGCAGCTTCAGCCACTCGCAGCTCCAGCTCCGACTGATACCCAAACCCTGAGGACAAAACACACACAAACGCTTCTGTCACTGTCTCCTATTCTCTAACAAATATGTAGAACAGCCCCAGCATGATGTCACTGCAAAGTATCAATAGAACTAAAATAGAAGTAAGAACTACAGAACCCAAACACTGACCTGACGTATGGACGCGGCCCTTATAGAAGAATTCTGTGACCTTTTTGATGGCCTGGGGGTTGTAGATGATGTTGAGGGGACTTGTGTGCACCTCCAGTCTCCTCTCAAACGTGCTCCTCACGGGGTTACGCTCATAAATCATCTCAAAGACAGGAGACGAGGAGCTCTGCGCAGCGCCCCCTGCAGACCACATTCAGTCAAGGACCATTTACAGCGCATACACATTTGGGAGGTTTGTAGGACAACAAATCTATTTTTCATAAAGAAGAGAAAGACGTCCGAGGAATGTCTGGTCTTTGCTATAACAATTTCAGTACAAACATTACAACGTGTTTGGATTACCTCAGTCTTCTTCAGGGCAGTACAGGTGAACAGGTCAGGTAGCAGGTCATGTGGTTAAGGTCACATGACAGAGGTAGATTTTTCTCCTTTTTTGTAAAGCTGTCTCTTCCTTTAGTAAGAGATATGGTTTATTGCATCACAATTTATATATCCCATGTGACTTACATCCAGTATCATACAATCACCAGTGATGTGTTATATTTTTGTTATTTTTGTCATGTGACCCTAATCACATGACCTGCCAGCTCTTCTTGGATTTCAGCTTCCTGGTATATGCAACATTTTGAGGACTTTTTCCCTTTGTTTAAATGTTAATCGCTGGATTCTCATCATTCTAAAACACACGGATTAAAACAGTTGCCTGTTCACCTGAGCTGTACTTTTTATAATAGGATTTTTTGTAATAAACTTTACTTCAACCTTCAATGTTGAGTAGAGAGACTTCAAATTGATTAACACTATATGCTTAAGTGAAGGCGGTATAACCAGATATTCTAATCATGTTATGGAAAATATTTAATTTACAGTTGTTCCTTCATAATGGTGATCGAATAAAATAAATCTTGAGGTACATTTGTGTTCAGTGCAATTTAGAAACAAGCGCTTGCACGAAAAATAAAGCCTTATGAACCATAATTTATCTGTTCAATGTCAAGAATTGTGTCATTCCAAACCCACTGTAACATAAACATGGAGGTCAGACCTGTGGAGCTGCTCGTCTGCCCGGGCGCAGGGGACTGGTTCATGGCCACGAGCACTTTGTCCTGAAAGGAGTGACAATTAGAGCGTTAGGCTGAAGAACATTCAGATTTAAAAAGGGGAGTACGGAGCAGACGGAGCCTTACAGTTTTGGGAGAGACCAGGACGGGGAAGATGGTTCCTTGGGTGCTCAAATCCCTCAGGAACAGCCCCCCCAGCTTCACTGAGAGAAGGGACGACTCAGAGCGAGGCAGGGACTCCAGGACCACCTTCACCCCTGAGACACAGAGGAACATCAGAGTAAAGAGCTCGGTCATATTTGAAGTGAATAAAAAATAAGTCTGTGCATGTCCAGTGATCAGCTTTCATTTTTGGACAGTGATAATCTTATTACAAATACCTGCTGGCATTAAATGTCATATATTACACAAAACTGATGCTTTTGAGCTTTAGTCTTTAGCTTTAGCTTGAGCTTTAGTCTACACCTCCAAAGCTAAAAATGCTCTGTTCCACCTTGTGATGTCATGTAGCGGTAGTTTTCAAGTTAATAGCTGCTTTTACCTTTAGTTCAGTAGAGTTTTTGCAATTCCAGGGCTGAGATTATCCAAAATATTAGCTGTAATTATGAATGAGGGGTTTGTTTGCAAATAGATAATGAAGTGTTGCCACAGGAAAGATCATGTCCCATAGCATATTTTTCTGTTACTCTGAGGGTCAACAAAACACAATAATGGTTCCCAAAACTAATTGAGGTATCATCTTTTTGACACAGGGTCGGAGCTGTTGTACATCACACAGGCTTGTCTGCAGTAAACACAACAGTTACCTGAGAGCTCCAGCTGTATGACCCCGCTCTCCTGAAGTGAGCCAAGTTTGGGCAGCTTCTTCTTTGGCTCCTCCCCTTGTCCCTCCCCTGGCTCCTCCCTTGGCTCATCCCCTCGTTCTGCCCCTCGCTCCTCGTGGTACAGGGTTACTGAGCCCTTCTCCAACTGAAACTCCAGCCTGGCAAAGAGGTTGTCCCGTCGGGTGAACGTGTTGAGAGTGTGGGAGTCCTCTATGGGGTCAAACAGGTCCTCGGTTTCTGCTGCACAAACATTTTCTATACATTAGCCACACAGAAAGGAGTCCCACTGTGTGTAAACAAAACTTTGAGCTCATAAGAACATCAAACTGAGGTGCTGGTTCCAGTATAAGCTCTGTCCATGCTCATGTTCACTGTGTATTGATGTAGTTCTCTATATTTCATGACTGATAATCGTACCCAGGAGGTCCCAGGAGGATGGGCTGGGCAGCAGATGCTCAGCGGCTGGATCTTGGGACTCTCCGTACCAGCCTCCCCACCCAGGGAACCAGGACTGTAGGTACTGGACCATCCCCGAACTGCCACTTTTGGGCAGAGACGAGGTGGACTCTGCGGGCTGAGGGTCAGTGCTGGGCTCTCTCACATTCTACAAGAAAAAAGACTCCTGGGTTAAAGATGCCCTCCGCCACCTGCTCGTCTCCATGGAGATATTATCGTTTTGCCTTGATTATTCCACAGTATGGAAATAAACTTGGTAATCACAATGGAGACATGTTAATGGTCAGATCTATGGAGAAGCAAGCCTGCACATGGTAAGAATTCATGTTTTTTAAGGCATGTTTGAGCTATAAAACACCTGTAATTGAACAAACTGTATTTTTAAATTTTTATTTTACCATTATTTAACCAGGAGGACCCCTTAAGATTCAGAATCTCTTTTTCAAGAGAGACCTGGCCAAGGCAGCAGCAACACAATCAATACAAAACAGTAAAATCACAAAGTATCACATTATAAAACCATTTGCATCTTTCAAGAAAAACACACATACGTCTCGGTCACCGCACTATTTACAATTTTCCATAGAGTCCAATTTAAGATATTTTTGTAAATGATTCTGAGACCATGGTGCTGCGTAGGAAAAGGCAGATTACAAAGGAGATATGTTTAATGCCCTACTGTGGAACATTCCAGGCAAAAAAATAACATCTCCTTGGAGACAAGCAAGTAGCAGACCCTCCACCACTACGTAGAAGTTACATAGTGCACCTTTAACGTGGCGTCTTAAAGGTTTATATTAAAATAGGATAACATTTTAGACCTTTAAATTACTGCTTTCCACTGTACATTACTGGATTCCACTGCACGGCCAGGGGAAAGTGCAGAGTACAGAGGTTAAATTATGTTACGGGGAGTTAATCAGCTTAATTGTTACAGATATTTGCTCCCAAAATTGTGTTCATTCGCCATTGTCTGATCCCATTTCTCAGTATTGACTTTGCTCATGAAAAGTAATTCCAATCTGTGCCATAGCACATTTTATATACAGACAGTTTCCTAAGTGCAGCTCAGACAGGTAAAAGCAATACAAATAAGGAATGAAAATGAATAAATGCTCAAATGCTTATTCTCACTCATTCTAAAACAATGAAACCAGTCAAATCAAATAAGAGCGACAGTAAAATAGCTATAAATCAATAAAATCAATAAAATGAGTTATAAATAAAAACACAGAGGACCACACAACTCACATGGTGTTAAAAGCCGGAGAATAAAGTGGACTTAAAACACTCCACTGTGGAGACTAATTCTATAAACCTCATCTTTAGACATATCCCCTTCACACACAATTACAGGCCATGTTGGTGGGTTGACTTTTCTGATTCAAATTCACATTCAAAAATAGTTTTGTGCACTCTGAAAATATATTTAAACCACCAACACTAAGGACACAACAACAGTATTTTTGCCACTGGAGCCCCACTGTGGCACCTAATTTTCCCAGCGGTCTCCCATCCAAGTACTGACCAGGTCCAGCCTCTATAACAAGTTAATGAAGTTTAAAAAATATGCAGTATTAAAAGTCACATGGTCATAACTTAGCACATACTGTGGCTGATTAACTCTCATTAAGTTTTAAACATTTATATATTTATTTTAATATTAATTAAAATTTTAAACGACCACCCAAACCATTAGCAACCCTGATAACACAAACTCCAGCATGACAACATAAAAAAACAGCTCATACCTCTGCTATCTCCTGCTGCTTTCTGAACCAGTCATGGACCACCTCTCTGAGACTCTGCAGCTCCTCCACAGTCTGCTCCTCCTCCACCCTCTGCAGCTCCGTCTCCTCCTGTGGACTCAGAGCCACGCCCTTCAGCTTCCTAAAGTACAGGCTGGTGTAGGTCTGAGCGTCCTTGGCCCTCTGCAGAGCGAAGTCCCAGTTACAGCGATGCCTCTGCTCCTGGATCTCCTGCAGGTTGGCCTGGATGGCAAAGCTCCACCAGGCCCTGCAGCTGGACGACACCAAAACACATTCACATTTATTTGTTATTGAAGGACAAAAGAAAGGATGGAAAATGTCTGAAAAATACTACTAAAATATTTATCTGACTAACACTGCAGCTGTATTTGTAGTTTTACACATGTCCAGTTCGTCCAGGGAGTACGAGAGAAAAACAAAGTAGTAACTATAAGAATTCCATGCATTTTATAACATGTTTGTAGAGTTTTAAGATATTCTGATTTACCAAGTTTTATACTAAATACAATTCAAAAAGGACAGCTTGTTTTTAAAGAGGGGGAATTACGCTTTAGATCGCCATGTTTCCTTTTATTGTTTTGAAAATGCTATATTCGCCGCTATAAAAATGCTACATATTTGATAAGTTTCAGTTTTCTTTTTGACACTCTTTTGCTCCTCATGCTAAGTCACTCCCCCTTCAGACCGCTATCGCAACACAATCAGCGTGTTGTGCATCCCTGCACATCGCTTCAGGTTTGTGAAGTTGTGGTGTATTGTTTTGGATTTTAATAATAATAATAATAATAATAATAATAATAATAATAATAATAATACATAACACTTATATAGCGCTTTTCAAGATACCCAAAGACGCTTAACAAAGTAGCAGATAAAATATTATTTTGCTTTTGTGTGTTTATGGAAAGAAGAATCTTACAGAGATCGCTAAAACCTAGTCGGGCATGTTTTTGATGAGCGGACAATGCTGGTAGAAAGCTCCAAAAAGTCAAATTTGTATAATACCCATATTTTAAAAAATAAACACATACTTGTTGGTGACAGGGACTTTGGGTCTCCACTTCCTGTAGCGCAGCTCTCGTTCTCTGCGGTCCAGTTCTTTGAGAAACAGCATCATCTGTTGGTACTGAACCTTTAACACAGCAGACATAAGGGTCATGTGACTGCGGTGAGGGTCATGTGACTGCGGTGAGGGTCATGTGACTGCGGTGAGTGTAAAGCCTCAGACCTGTGAGAGGCGCAGGGAGAGCGGCTCCAGTTGGATCAGGCCCTCGATCCTGGGGGTGTGTCTGGAGCGCAGAGGCTCTTTGGAGGTGTTTCTCCTTAGCAGCACAGAGGCCCACACTGGCTCAAACATGTACTGATGCTCCCGGCTCTGCATGCACGCCGTCATAGCCTCCTGCAGACAGTTTATTACAGTGTATCGGGTATTTAGTATTAAACTACGATCAGTATTTACATTTTTTCATTGTAAATATTGCCATTTTTATCTAAAGCCTTAATAACAGACACAGGTCCATTGACTTCCTGTTCAAAACCGCACAGCTGATAGGCCCTGCATCTTCACAGTTACATGGAGGTAAGTAAAAACATTAATATTCTGAGAAGTGAAGGCTTGAGTGCAGAACAAATCAGAATTTTAGTTGATTTTATGAAACATGTCCCCTTAAAATTTGAGATGAGTTTTCTTGTTCTTTATCAGAAGAACATAAGAGACAGAGGGTCTTTGTTTAGCCTTTGTGAAAAATATATTTCTAGTGGTATAAAAATGGTATAAAAATGGTATCATGAACTGTATTGCTGGCATGAGTTCTAGAATCATATGCTGAAGGTCAAATCATCTCCAACAGTAAAACATGTAGAAGAGTAGGTGGAGGTGTGACCTGGATCTGGTTGGCAGGCAGATGTCCCAGCATGGAGCTCTGGGAGTCCCAGTACACGCTGAAGTCCTCGATCTCCAGCTGCTTCTGCCGCAGCTGCTTCTTCCCCTGCACAAACAGATAATACCTGTTAGACTCAGAAGTAGTACATAGTAGTAATTTACAGAAGGAGACATAGACTGACCGTCTCTTTGGAGGGGTTCTGAGCGTACACACTGTTGATGCAGACTCCAAAGGAAAAGGGCTTCTCCGGATCAGAGAAGTCATCCTCAAACCTCAGGTGGACGTCCTGGATCTTCAGCTGCACACATGGACAAAGTGTGAAGAGTCAGTGATTAATATGGTGACTAGCCAAATAGTCAAACCGTTATTTCTACTGTACAAAGAGACCTAATAAATACATTATAAATCAATACACGATGAAATATGGAGACTATTTAGTGTATAGAGTGGTATTAATAAAAATCAGAAACTGTTTATTCCTTGTTCCACATTCAGATTTAATAATACTGTAGAAAGCTCTTATGGTTCTATGTGTTTTAGAGTCTGAATAGTCCAGTCCTATTACGATTATCAAAAATACGACTACTATTATTTTTTAGAGTCGATAGTACTCCCAGTTTGCTGCAGCCCTTTTGGGTAGATTTCCATAACTGCCAAATAGCCTAAAACCATCTTGGTAACAGGACCATAACAGACAGATCAGAGGGTCAGGACTCACCTCGATGTTCTCCACGATCCTGGTGACCACAGACGCAGTGACCGAGTACCAGTAAGACTCCCCCCTCTGCTCACACTCACTCTGCACAGACACAAGGAGGTCACCATCCACTGCACAGCATCACATAAGTGAAATAAGGAGGGACCCATAGTGATTATTATTTATTTATTTATTTAGTTTTTGCCGATACCAGTATCCAATATTTGCCAATACCGATATTTACACACATTTACCTCAAAGTGGAACTATACATTAAGTCCACTTTTTTTTGCTACTGAAGTCGGTAAATGGTGTTTAAAAGTCCCTGCAGTAAGAACGACCAGGAAAAACATGTGTGTCTGTATGTCTGTGTGTGTGTGTGTGTGTCTGTGTCTGGAATGGGGAGACAACTCAAGCAATGCTCTTCCATTTGTTTTAACTTCTTGGGTTCTTTTTTTAAGACAACACAGTAAAGTGTATTTGCTTTGTTGACATGTTTCGGCTGCTGCTGCTGCCAAGCCTCCTGATCCAGAGTTTGAACTTGTTTTCCGATCCAACAAGTTCAACAGGACAGTGAAATCAGGAAACGAGGCACGGACAGCGTTAACCGTGATGACGGAGCGTTCCTCTTTTCACACACCTGGGACACCCTCCTCCAGAGAGCACCGGGCGACAGGAGGCAGGGTCAGTCTGAGCGACCTGCCAGGTCCATCAGGCTGACCACGCCTACAGGAAGTAACAACAGCTGACCACGCCCACAGGAAGTAACAACAGCTGACCACGCCTACAGGAAGTAACAACAGCTGACCACGCCTACAGGAAGTAACAACAGCTGACCACGCCCACAGGAAGTAACAACAGCTGACCACGCCTACAGGAAGTAACAACAGCTGACCACGCCTACAGGAAGTAACAACAGCTGACCACGCCTACAGGAAGTAACAACAGCTGACCACGCCCACAGGAAGTAACAACAGCTGACCACGCCTACAGGAAATAACAACAGCTGCATATGCTTGAAATAAAACAATAAATCAATCAAATCAATAAATAAACAGCATTATCTACAGCCTACTGAACTTATCTACTGCAGCTTTAGTGCAAACTAGGTAAATTTGCAGTTTTCTCATCAAAAAAACCAAAATCTAAATGTGTGTTGCCTTCAGTGACCTTTGCCATTTCAAGTAGTTCGTAGTTAATACATCGCGCAGGATTGATTACAGTCAGGTGTTTCTGACTGTAAAAAACTTAAAGTGTTCACTTTAAGTTGAAGTAAAGATCACAAATTAACTGTTCACTTTTGTAAAAATAACAAGAAAATGTATTTATCTGTTTTTATCTATTGGCTGATGCCGATACTGGGACCGATATACCACTCGTCTCTCTGTGACTCAGCCGTACCCTGAACTTGTCCTCCAGAGCCTGCAGCAGCCTCCTCTTGCGCTCCCCCTCCTCCTGGGCCTCTGCCTGGGCGTCGTACTCCTGCAGGGGGCTGGGGCCGATGATCAGGTTGAGCTGAGACATGGAGATGACCCATGGTTCACTGTGGGGTTTGTAGAACGGGATCTGCAGCGTGATCTTTCCAATGAAGCCTGAGAAAACACCAGAGAACAGCAGATAACACAAAGCTGCCCCTAGAGGTGGAAGTGCAGTGCTTTAAAGGAGTCCCAGAGGAGGAGAGGTTCTGTTCTGTGGGTGATTTAAACGTAGTGGAGGATGAATTTAATTTCATGTTTTATTGTCCACTGTATCATGATTTAAGAAATAATATGTATGAAATGATTCAAAAGAAGAACCCTCATTTGTTCTGGCTGTCCGAAGGCCAAATCTTGTGTTGGTAATATGAAAAAGAAATGTTTTGTGTGGCAGCTTTTGTGGAGAAGGTCTGGACATTGAGACAAAGGAGGTGATTTACTGACTGAATATTGGATGGACATCTTCCTTTATGTAGATTGATGATGGGGGCATGACACTTATTAGGCTGCGTCCCATTCCTCTGTCTTCCCCCTTCGTCTTACCCCTACCCCTTGGCGCGTTCATGTGAGGGCAAGGGGCGTCTCGATTCTAATTTTGATCACGGGCTAGGGCCACGACCTAGAGCTACATACCCCTTGAAATGAAGTAAGCTCTGGACCAGACTTGAAACGAAGGGGTCGGCCTACAAGCTCAGGCAGGTGTTGGGATCAGGATGGAGCGTCACATCGACCAGCCAAGGAGTCTCATAAATGTGAGTATTTTCAGCAGTTGTAAATATCAATTAATAGTTTAGCAGGTTTACAATTATGACGCTTATGTTCTACGTTACTTTTAGTGAACTGTTGTTGCGGTTTTAATTGTAGTAATGTCTGTTTAGCCGACGTTATCGTTTTCATCGAACTTTCATGTATAAACAAGCTCGTTTTTTATCGAGTCTGAGGTACCCGATAATCCTTGACATGGCACTTTTTAGGTGAAATCAGTGTGAAGTCAATTTGCTTAACAGAAGCAAACGGTAATCGAGTGGTGTCCCATTTCTTAGGGGAACATTCGTACCCCGAGCCCTCACAGCTCGGTATCGAGGGGCAAGACAAACACGTAGATAAAGGTCAAACGGAGCGACTCACCAGCTTTGACTTCAAACGGAAGGTCAAACTCTCTCAGAGCATCTTTCCTCAGAGGGAGATTCTCCAGCTCCACCGCCCCTGAAATACACACACACAAACACACATACAAACAAAAACACATGCACAAACACAGACACACTTTTAAGTCCTCACAGTTCATCCGTCTGTCACTCGTGGTGCGTCCTGTAGTGCGTCCTGTACTGACCTTTGAGCAGAGCGATGGAGAGCTGGTCCGTGTTCAGGTTACTGACATATTTGCCCAGGTACGTGTTCAGGACCCACGCCACCAGGCCTTCAAGCATCTTCTCTGCTCAGCCCGGCACAGAACGCCACTCAGGCTGTCCCTACGAAAGACATTATAGAGGGACACCAAAAGTTTAGGAAATATATATATTTGCTCCTTGAGATGTAACATGTCGTTTGCGAGGGGGTCCTAAATACATTAACAAAAATAGCATTTACAGAAAAGAAAGAAAAAACAATCAAAACAAAAGACAAACACAACACACTGACAACATTCACACGATACAATACAGGATGCTAAGATATACATACATCTCTCTGAATTTATGATCCCCACATCTATATTTTCGATATTGTAAATTATCGAAGGAAAAAGCATCAAAAATGTATTTTTATGGAAAACAGGAGCAGGATGTTTCTGAAGACTGACGCTTAAACAGGTGGATCAATGTAAAAAAGGGCAAGTTGTTCCATTCATTTGGGGCTTTGAAGTTAAATGCTCTGCAGCCAATTTCTTTTTTTTTATAGTCGGAACATTAAAAAATAGTTGTTCAGTGTGACGTAAATTATAAGCTGATCTAAATGGAATCAGAAACTCTTTTAAGTAAGGAGGGAACTTTGAGTAAGAACATTTAAACACCAATTGTACAAAGTATAGCTGTGTTCTGGATGTAAGCGAGCCAGTTGAGCGATGAATACATTTGACAGCGGTGTGTTCTATAGGGACATCTTAATACAAACCTACATATACTTTTATAAATGACATCTAAAAATTGAAAATTAGATGCTGAGGTGTGATAAATTATGTCTGCGTAGTCAAGTATTGGTAGAAGTAATTGTGAATCCCCCATTTTAACCAAAAGGCCCATTTTAGGCTATTTTCTGATCTATCTTGGAGATGTAGACGGACTAATAATAAAGAGTTACTCAAACCTCAAACATGTGTGAATGAAACAAAACACAACTCCAGGTCTGTTTTTGAGGAGGTAATAACATAAGAACAAGACTAAACGCTCACGAGAGTCAGTTTTGCATGATGACATTAAACTGATAGAGATATGGCTAGAGTTATTAAACCGTAGAGGATTAATCGCAATCAAATCGAAATCTGAATGGACGTAATCACTATACTGCACTACAACTTCCTCCACAAATAACAAAATCTCTTTCGCCGTCTTACCCTGTGTAAAAACTGCTAACCCTGTAGTTTAGATCTGTACAAACCTGTTCTGAAATGTGATTCTTGTATTAGAGATAGACTGATATATCGGCGTTTTTTTGCATATCAGCAGTGGGCCTCAACTCTCCTGCCTAAAACACAGACCGTATAACGAAGAGTGTGACGTCAACCATAGCGTTTGGCTCCAGTCAAATGAAGCTCATCGAGGCTTGCGGTTATAGGAGCAAATTTGGAGCCAGGATTTTTTAAACTGACAAAATAGCAAAATAAAAACCCCAGGATCATGTTGAGCGGGTTACTACGACCAAATAAGACCAAAATGACGAGGCTGACAGCAGCAGTTACAGAGAGAGGGGCCGCAATATTCGTTCAATTGCATCATTTGAGGAAAATAATCAACATGGGCCCTAGATATCGGCTCAAAAATATCGGCAGAGCTTATCGGTCATCCTTTGCTCTCGATTCTAAACAATCCGTATCGGCATTAGCTATGAAAAAGCCCATATCGGTTGATCTGTTATTCTGTGGAGACGCCTGAAGTTTTCTAGGCCTGTTTAAAAAGAAAGTACACCTTTTGTACACAGTTTCAGTACTTTCACTTCATGAATGATTTACCAGCCATTTGCATTATATTACTGGTTTCAAATGACACATTATTTATAGTACGTTACCTGACGGATATGTAGAAATAACCAAGAGTCTTCCATTATCAGGACAACTTCTGTTCTGAAGTGTTTTGTACTTGTTAAAATGGGCTAAGCTCACTATGTCATCATTTTATGGTATGCTGCGTAATTTTTCTGGTGGAGTAAAGTTTTATTTCTTTGCCTACCACTTGTTTATAGCTGAGATTTTTTATTACTTATTTTTCTATTGTATTTTGACTTGTACATTACATTTATATTATTATGCCTTATCTGACACCATCTTTTTGCTACTTATTTAGAATTTATTATTACCAATTATATTTTTTTACTCATTGTTATTACATTATATTGTGATGTGTGAGCTACTGTGTCCAAATAATTTCCCTTGTGGATCAATACAGTTCAATAAAGATCAATAAGTCTACCAGTTTCCACAGTGTGACATTAAATATCTATGTTCGTGGAAACAAGCAGGTGAATGGTTAAGTCAGTTCTGTGGAGTAACACTGCATGTTTTAAGGTTTGTTTGTTTTTAGCAACAAAAACACCTCTAATTGATTTTAAAATTTCAGGTAAAACAATAACATCTCCACAGAGTTACATGGTGGACCTTTAAATAATGAAAGTTTAAATAATAGTCCAGCACATAATTAATGCATCAGGTTTCATTTAGATAAAATGCTTTGAAATTGGTCATTTAGACATCTGGAGCAGTGTTTCTTAAACTGTGTCACACGAGTTCCTTCAGATGCTACTCGGACAGCTCTTCAGTTTGTGGGTTTGCCTCATTTACAGTTCATTTTATCAATTTTTTGTTCGTTTTTTGTCCCGAACTACAGCGTAAATGGTGTAGCCCATTTTTAGACCTGGAATAGTCCTGTTAAAGACCTGATTTAGTTCTGGTGTTACAAGGAAATCAGTTTTTTTCTTTGGTAGAACTTGGTATGAATAGTCAAGAGCCACTGGTCTAGCACATGATGTCCCTCTCAGGTCGGACAGTCAGTACTCCTACCTGTATCTACTTTATGACATAGTATTTTTATTAGGACCATCAATTTTCTTCCGTTTATCCGGGGCCGGGTCGTGGGGGTAACAGTCTGGGGGCAGCAGGGACTCCCAGACTGCTTTCGCCCCGGACACTTCCTCCAGCTCCTCCGAGGGGACCCCAAGGTGTTCCCAGGCCAGCCGAGAGACACAGTCCCTCCAGCATGTCCTTCCCCAGGGCCTCCTCCCGGTGGGGCATGCCCGGAACACCTCGAGGGAGGGAGGAAGCATCCAGAACAGATGCCCGAGCCACCTCAGCAGCTCCAACATGCACCGGAAACAGATCTGACTTACTGCCAGCAATGTGAACACAGCTCTTGCTCCGGTCATACAGGGACCAGACACCCCTTAGCATAGAGCCCCGGACCCCATACTCCCAGAGCACTCCCCACTGGTTGGGCAAACTCCCATGAACCCTCGAGCACCCGATGGAGAGTATAGAGCTGGTCCAGTGTTCTGCGGCCGGGACGAAAACCACACTGCTTCTTTGTTACAGCTCAATTTAGTAAAACATACCAAAACATACTCTCTCTCTCTCTCTATATATATATATATATATAGATACAGCAGCCCACAATATCGATACTGTATCATCACATTCAACGATACGATATATCAGTATTTCAATATTTTTGCACGCCCCTATTGAACACTTAGTAGTTTTCAAGATAATTGCTTTTAAAATTATGTCAAATTTTTTGGGACACTCTGTATTATAATGAGATATGCGAGTTACTGTGTCCAAATCATTTCCCTTGTGGATAAAGTAAAAACAATCAAGTTTGTCTAAGTCTAAATCTATCCAGAAATGTGGCACCAGGTTGTGTATTGATTATAGAAGAATGTCATCTGCAAAACTGCAATCCTGACCCCTGCCCCGGCCTGAGAGGGACATCACCGCATTCTGCAAAACCAATAAGACTATGTCCCCATGACTGGACCCCATGACTCTGCTCCTCTTCTGTCTGTCCTCTGCTGACCGCGTTCCTCACCGTGTTTAGTGCGTCAGATCCGCAGAGCCCATGCTAATAAGCCCCGGGGCTCGTCTCCCACCGGACAGAACCTCCAAAACGGTCCAAATGTCCCCCCACACCGCCTCAGCTCAGACAGCGCAAGGTTGCGACTGCTGCTGTGAGCATGTTTAGCTAGCATGGAGTTAGCATGTAGCAACCAAGCGTCAAAGTCCGCAAAGTCAGGCCGATAACAGGTCCGATCGGAGACGGGCAGGTTCGGATATGGACTCTTTGTTGCACGGCGGGTCCGTTAAAGGCGCTGGGAGACGTAAAAATCCAGTTTAGGACAAATAAGAGCCTAGTGTCACTTTCGTAAATAAAGACACTTCCTACGTTGGCTGGCTCCCAGTGCGTACTTCCGGTCACGTGATAAAAACAACAATTCTTTATTTAATTTTTTTTTTTTTTTAGTCATGTTGTAATTCGCTATTGAAAATATGTTTTTATTGTGTTTTTTTTATGACGATTTTAAACATGAAACGTGAAAATAATGAGCAGTTAAAAATATATAAATTGGAAATGTTTTATTACTTTTCTCAAGAAGTATCCAAGGGTTTCAGATGACGTCACAACATTCTATTGGTGGTTTTCGGATTCTAAAATGTGATGATGTCGTATTCCCAGATGGGGGGCAAGAGACAGTTTTCCCTATTGATTACGTTGTACTTTGCCATGAAATGTCGTAAGTGTAAATTCCCAAATATGGAACCTGATCATTTCTAGTTTTGACCAGACCCAAGACCATGCTACTGTGTATTACAACAAAAATCTGCAGTTGAACAATACTGATTTTAGCTGCTCCCCATCTGTATTACATTATACTGGCCTATAAAATACTGTGATGTCATCTGAAACCCAGCAATAGGCCAAAAATATTTAATACAGATGGGGGCAGGTAAGATGTATATTGCTAAAATTCTGATTTTCATTGTAATAAAGTGAGTTCTTGGGTCTAGTCACTTGGATCTAATCTAGAAATGATCAGATCCAAAATTCGTGACTTTACCTTTTGGACATTTCATGGCAAAGTACAATGTAATCAATTGGGAAATCTGCTTCTTGCCCCCATCAGGGAGTATCACTTCATCACATTCTAGAATCATGAATCTAAAAAAATCTAAAATCACCAATAGGCTGATAATATTTAATACAGATGGGGGGGAGGTAAAACTAATATAGTTTAAATGCAGATTTCTGATAATACAGTCAATTATTGGATCTAGGTTTGACTTCTGTGAATTTACCTTTTGGATATTTCATGGCAAACTAAAATGTAATCAATTCCCCCAACACCCCAACGTCATCACATCCTAGAATCTGAAAATCACTCATTTAAAGGTTTCAGTTTGTTTATCTGTGATATTCTGAGGACTTTGGCCGATTCACAAGTTGTATTATTTTATTTTGACTTGTTAATTTCCATGGTTACAGTGCTTGATTTTCATCACCAGTCAGTTTCCTGCCCCATATGTGACATTTTGAGAAATGTTATGCAGCATTAACCTTACCTGTCCCCGTGAGTGACATCATTAGGCCAAGTTACAGGTCAGATCCGTGGGGAGGCGAGCTAATGTGTGTTTTTGTCGAGCAATTGAGCAATAAAAACATCTGTTGTACCTCAGGGCAGTTGTGGCTACAGTAGTACATAGATACATATTTAGCTGTTATTAAGTTACATGTCAAAAAAATGTCTTATTTTTATTATTGCTGCAAAGAATTTTAAAAAGTTCACGCAGAAACAGCACAGACGTATCCACTGAGATGTTTTATTGTTGTATCTGATCCAGATCTTTGGCCCTGGTACCTCGGCGTGGCCCCAGCAGACACAGGTACCACCAGGTCCTGAGATGAGCCTGCTTTTCCACAGGACGGTGCATAGAGAGTGTGACTGTAAACAGGCTGTTCAGAGGAGTGGGCGGGGACAGGGGGCGGGGACAGGGGGCAGGGACAGGGGGCGGGGACAGGGGGCTCCCTCTGTACAGGCTCAGATCTGCGGGAGGCCAGGGGAAGACTGGAGATCAGGAAGAACACATGAACATCAGTGCCAAAGATTGTCCACAGACTATGGGCCGCGCTGCGGCCGTTTCTAGTTACTGGAAGCACCTCACATCCACTAGGGGGCGCCCAAAGCTAAACATTTATAAACGTATTGAACATGTGAATGCATTTATGACAAATAAAAAAGTAAAAACACGTTTAAAGGTACAGTATGTCACTTTCTGGAGGTGGCACGTCACCTGCATGATTCCACGGAAAAATAACGTTTTCTGCCGTACTGTGGAAGATTAAAGCCAAAGGAACAACATTTCCATGGAAACAAGCTGAAGGTGGCCCTCCTCCAGGCCAAATAAGAGTCAGGTTTGTGGAGATGCAAGCCCACTCACAGTAAGGACACATGTTTTTTCAGTGCAATAAACACAACCAAATTATTTAATCTATTTTTGGGCTAAAAAGTTACATACTGTGGCTTTATATAAAATAGTAACAAAGGTTTAAACACTTGTCATGTGGACTTTTTGGATTTTAAAGGCCCTATATTACACAAGCTTGTTACCGCCTAATAAAAAATACCCAGAGTTGTGTTTTGTTTCATTCAAACATGTTTGAGTAATTCTTTATTATTAGTCTGTCTTCATCTCCAAAGCTCAAAATGCTCTGTTCCACCTCGTGATGTCATGAAGAGGTAGTTATGAAACAAATCACAACTCCACGTATGTTTGTGATGAGGAAATAAATCAGAAAATAGTGCGATATGCGTCTTTAAAAAGAAAATTACCTCATTGCACTTTACCAAACTGTTCCTTCGCACTGGGGCCTCACACAGCTACAACGGGCCCTGGCTGGGGGGACGTAGGCTTGACAAACACTGGTCACAGGACTCAGGAGAAGCACAGAAACAGCTCAGGAGGCACAGGTCCATGTCCACAGTCCTCCATGAGAGCCCATGTAAAAAACACTGTAGAAAATCTGTAGAAATGTCCACAAGGGGGCAGCAGCTGTGTCCTGTCACGGTGCCACTTCAACAGTTCAATGTGCAACACTCAGATTGTGCAAAATGGACAACTCATCATTAACATGACAGGGTTTACAAAAGTACAGTTCTAAGATTTAAACACGGGCCTGTGTGTGGGGACGAAGATCAGTGACAAAAACAAAAACTTTAATTTATAATGTGTGAGTCATTACAGATTCAGAATTCAGATTTGAACCCCAGTTTGTGCTTTTTATAGCCCCTTCAGACCTGGTCAAACACGTTAAAATAGTTCATTGGCAACTCTGGAAAAACGTACATAAAGGTGCACTGTGCAACTTGAGCTGGAGGGTCTGTCACCTGCTTGTCTCCGTGGAGATGTGCCTAGAATGTTCCGCAGCATGGCCTAAACTTATGAAGCTACAGGTGAGATTTGTGGAGAGGCGACCCCACCCGCGGTAAGAAGGGATGTTTTTGAGCAGTAAATAACACCTGCAGTTGAGTAAAGCAAGACAGATGAGTTTAATGCCATACTGTGGACAATTTAAACCAACGCATTAACATCTCCATGGAGACAAACAGGTTGTGGACTTTCCTAAAGTTACACAGTGCACCCTTAAAGTGCATATTACAGGTTTTCATGTTTTTATCATTCTGACATGGTTTTGTTGGGTAGTACC
Source organism: Taenioides sp. WSHXM2023 (assembly GCA_029959045.1). Taxonomy (NCBI): domain Eukaryota; kingdom Metazoa; phylum Chordata; class Actinopteri; order Gobiiformes; family Gobiidae; genus Taenioides; species Taenioides sp. WSHXM2023. The sequence goes on along the minus strand of CM057086.1, from coordinate 34,106,369 downwards.
TTTGGTCAGTAGTTGTCATACTGTAGTTTTACATAAATTAAGTGGCAGTTTGTGGAAAAAAGATGAGAAGAAAAGTACAAAAATACAGTTCTAAAACAGAATCAGAGCAAGGGACACATTTTTTCTGACAGTTTAAACCTTAATTTAAAAAAAATAAAGGTTTTGCCATTGATTTGTATTAGTCTAATTATAACTATTGTGCAGTTTTGACATGTTTTGGGACTTGTTAAAGCTACGATCTGTAATTAGACTGGGAGACCCAGCCATGCTGCATTCTCACATGTCACCACTAGATGCTGTCTATGTTATTTCTGTCTTATAGTGTGCCAACTTTGGCCTGACAGAAGAAGACCAGTGAGCACAGGTGAGTCTGAACAAAGGCCAGGTAAAGGGAAAGGCCAGGTGAGGAGGGAGGAGCCAGGTGATGGGGGAGGGGCCAGGTGATGGGGGAGGGGCCAGTTGATGGGGGAAGGGGGAACAGGTTTCACATCTGACATCTACTGGTAAAAAAATAACCAAATAAACTTACAGATGGTAGCTTTAACATTATGGTTGCTAGGTAGCAGTGTTGGGTGGAACACGTTACACAGTAAATAACTTTACTAGGTAACTTTACAAAGTAACTTAACTACTTTTTTCGGGTAAAAATAGTGTAACGCGCTACTACTGAAAAGTTGGTAATGAAATGTAGTTCCTTTTTCAATTCGACGCAACGTTACTTTTCTGTGTACGCGGGCCGGTCCCCACCCTGGCGGCGACGCAGTTGCGGTGCACTGAGGGCGCAGCGGGCACTGATCCCACGGCCCCAGGAAGCGGCGAGGTTCGCGTGGGAGGTGCCACCTTCACCTCAACCCTTTCCTGACCACCTCAGAGGAAGTGCGCTGGGCGGGGGCTGGCGACACCCGGGGAGAGGTCCCTCGAGGGGATACTCCTGCACCAAGAGGTTGTACCTTGCCCGGCCAGTTGAATCCCCCAAGCAGACTGCACGAACCCCCCACTAATTTACCTCTTCACGGTTTCACGTCCTCTTGAACTCTCTCTTCAAAGTTCTTTTCAACTTTCCCTTACGGTTCTTGTCGACTATCGGGCTCGTGTCGGTATTTAGCCTTAGATGGAGTTTACCAAAGTAACAAATACTTTCCATAGAGGGAACTAAGTAAAAAAACTACACTAAGTTCCCCAACGCTGCTCGGTGGTTATGGAATTACCTCTGCCACATCTGCTGCCCGTGTCCAACCAGGAAGTCTTATTACAAACTTCTCCAAAATAAACATTTAAAAAACTATAAAAACGTGTTTAGTAAAATCTTAAAGGTGCACCATGTAACTTTTTGGTTGGGGTTCCGTCACCTGCTTGTTTCCATGGAAGTCATTGCTCTGCCTGGAATGTTCCACAGTGTGACATTAAACAGCTCTACCTTACATGTATTCAATTATAAGTGTGTTTATAACTCAAAATCCCTAGAAAAACAAATATTCTGACTGTGAGCGGGGTCGCCTCTCCAGAGATCTGACCCGTAACTTAGTCTGGTTTGGTCCATGAAGCTAGAAAGGTTTAATGCCATACTGTGAAACATTCCAGATAAAACATGTGTTTCTATTGCTCAAAAATACAGGGTGAGCAGGGTTGCCTCTCCATAGATCTGACCCATTAGGTTTAATCTCTACTGTGGAACATTCTAAACAAAGTGTTAGAATAATTGTGTATATATATTATCCCATATTTTCTATAATCATATGTTAAATATTTGTGTGTTGTGAATAACCTCTTTTTGCTTCTCATACTGTGTGTAGTAGTGTGGGAGGCAGAGGAGGGGGTCTTCAAAGATAAAAGTGCCAGGCAGCGGAATGCAGCTTCAAGATAACAGACGTTTGATCCTTATTTACGGTTGATACTGATTTACATTGAAAGTGCATAGCCATATATCATGTTGTGTTGCTCTCCCCTTTTCCCTTAGAAGTCATTGTAACTAGGGACCACCCTAAATAAATAGAGGAGACGGCGCGAGGGGCATTCAGAACTGGTTCGGAGAGTTTACCTGGAGGACACTCTCTGTCCGTTCTCCTCGCGAGTAAAACTTAATAATCTCTTGTCTTTCTTCTTGTAAATTACAATGTTTTGGTTGGTTTGAACCCAACACAAAGCAATAACATCTCCATGAAGACAGGCAGGTGACGGACCCTCCACCAGAAAAGTTGCGCAATGCACCTTTAAAAATGTATTACTTTTACTGTGAACTGAAGTAACAGCCTGAACCATGAGGAGTAACATTCCCAGCCCCTATTCCATGTCCAGAGGTGGGTAAATTTACTCAGTTACTTTTGTACTTTAAATAAGAATATATGTTGTTGACTTGAGTTACCTGAGTAAATATTTTAATTAGTTTAACTGTCAAAGCATTATTTTTGCAATATGAAATCATTTTTTACACCATATCTTCAGACATAATTTAAGTTAATTCTTAATAAATATTAGAATTTTGTGCTCACAAATTCTTCCTCATTTGAATTTAACGCTTCTCCTAAAGCTGCATTGTGTAACTTTTCTGGTGGAGGGAGGGTCCGTCAAACGCTTTTCTCCATGGAGATGTTATTGCTTTGTCTGGAATGTTTCACAGTATGGCATTAAACCTTTCTACCTTCATGGAGACCAAACCAGACCAAGTTACAGGTCAGATCTGTGGAGAGGCAACCCCGCTCACAGTCAGAATGTCTGTTTTTGTAGGTATTTTAGAGCTCTAAAACCACCTGTAATTGAATAAATGTAAAGTAGAGCTGTTTAACGGCAGAACAGTGACGTATAGAAACAAGCAGGTGATGGACCCCCAACAAAAAAGTTACACAGTGCACCTTTAAGTACAATTTTGCCTTGTTTTCCCACCTCTGTGCAGGTTTGTGCTTATTCTGTGTAAGTAACAGCAAGGATTTTCAGTGTTCCAGGGCTACATCATTTCTTTGCCCCCAGACCTGGCAGTGTCTGGGGGTCCGTGAGGGAACAACAGCACAACTGTTTTTGTCCAGTACAAAAATGGCCGCCAAAAGTCGACTCTTGAATCGTCTCAGATCACGACTGAGGGCACTTCTGTCTCTGTGTCTTCTGTCCCAGTGTTCCACAGTCTGACAGTCCAGGAGCCCACACAGCTCCATGTCTCCACACAGGTCCAAGAGGAGCGCCCCCTGCTGCTCCTCACACCTCCACAGACGTGATCTGACTCATCTGGGCTCTCATGGACTGGATGCTGTTGAGGATTTTCTTCTGATGCCCCGCCAGCGTCACGCCCACTCGGAGGATGTCTCTGTGGGGAACGAGAGCTGATGAGAACCTCAGGCTAGAGCTGCTCTTTAACTTTAGATCTGCACAAACCTGTTCTGAAATGTGGTTTTTGTGGATTTGTTTGTCATATTTCAGTCGTTTTGCTCATGGACGCATTATTTGAACTTTAAACAGAATCCTATTATTGCAACAAAAATCTGTCTAATCTTAATTGCAATACTCACAATTGTTTACAATCTGTTCAGCCCTGCTCGAGAGTACCTTTTACTGTGTTCCTGACTCTTCGCATGTATAGAAGCTCTTTCCTTAAAGCTATAAATATACCACTGTGTGTATGTAGCATCATATACACTATTGTGAGCCTCAGGACAAATACATAAACACAATTATACCTGCAAAATCTTTAAGAAGTTGTACCTGATTTTTTGATTGAGTTTGATTTTGAATGAGTGCTTTTCACATCTTTCAGAGGCAACTACCATGCTAACATGCATGTCCTGATTATCAGACAAGAAAAGGCTTTAGAATTAGATGCAGGCAGTACACTGACTTTGACCTCAAGCTTATACACTATATCTGTACTGGGGCAAGACACATTTTACTTAAATACATGAGAAAAAATCACGTACAGACCCTTTAACATTCAAATCAAATCTTTTCTAAGCACAAAACAGTCGTGGAATCACTTTAAACACATGAGCAGCTCTGACTCACACTGTGCTGTGTGCTGTGTAGTGTGTACAGTGTAGTGTGTAGTGTGTAGTGTGTGTACTCACTCCATGGTCATCTGAGAGACTGTGTTAAAGCTGCTGAAGCCCTCATTGGAGAAGTATTCCTTGTACTGGCCCATCTTGATGGCGTCCAGCCACTCGTCCACTGAGGTGAAGGAGGAGAAGTCTGGAGCACTGCGGTCCAGCAGAGGTAGATGCACACTGCTCAGGGACAGAGGGACACAGGGACACAGGGACAGAGGGATAGAGGGACAGAGGGACAGAGGGACAGAGGGACAGAGGGACAGAGGGACAGAGGGGCAGAGGGGCAGAGGGGCAGAGGGACACAGACACAAGAGGAAGGGGTTAGACTTTAGGGCTGTAAACCTTAAAGGCTCATTTATTCTCCACTCATACATAAACATTTGTATTTATATGTCAAAAAGCAGTTTAAACTCAAGTTTCTGTCAGTCTGTCTTACATAAATACATATTTTCCTACTTTTTTCTTCATAAATAGTAGTTTTTGCATGACCTCTCCCTGCAGGTGTAGTCTTGTGAGTTTGGGTCAGATACACACAGATATAGAATATACACCCTCCTTTTAGTTGAACAGTTGATCGGCAGCACACGTCTTTAGACCAACAAGAATTTTAGACCAAAGTGACTGATCTGAGTTTGAAAAGGGTGTTAAAAACAACACCATCAAGGGTCAAACCTGGAAGACAGAGGCGTCATGGCCTTGAGGGTGTTGGGGTTCCGGATCATCTTGTCCAGAGTGTTGACGATCTGGCTGAACTTGGGTCTGTTGTTGCGGTCTTTCTGCCAGCAGTCCAGCATGAGCTGGTGCAGTGCACTGGGGCAGTCCATAGGGGGCGGCAACCTGTAATCCTGCTCTATGGCATTAATGACCTACAAAACACGAGGAAAAACAATGCATGAAAGTGAGACAATGTCCAATCAAAACAGGACCGACAAAATGGGCTACTGAAGTTCTGAATAATACGACAATATTCAAGCAATTCACAACAATTATAAATAAATGTCACAAGAACCTGCGACTCTGGTCTCAGACACTTTTGCCTTTGAATAGAAACGTAGAGAAGGTTGAACTTTCTTTACACTGGACCACTCCTGGATGAATGAGAGTTTACACTATCTCGTTTCTTATAACTATGTGGTTTGAGAACTGGAGAGAATTCCAGATAAACAAGACCCATCTGCAGTTTAATCACAGACACAGACAGAGCAGCATTATTCCGAAGAGCCGACAGATGAAACCACCAGTGAGAGGATTTGACAAACCACTCTGACACAGAACACTCAGAACTCTGAGACCTTCTCTACACTGGACCAATCCTGGATGAATGAGGGCTTTAAATAGACAGTAGGAGTGTCTGGAGGCTCTCCCTGCCTGTGGTCATCCCTCATGTCCCCACTGCAGACACTCACGTCCTGGTTGCTCATGTCCCAGTAGGGCCTCTCTCCGTAGGACATGACCTCCCACATGACGATGCCGTAGCTCCAGCAGTCACTGGACGAGGTGAACTTCCTGTACTGGATGGCCTCAGGGGCGGTCCAGCGAATGGGAATCTTCCCTCCCTGAGAAAATGAGCATTTATCAGTAAATCAGACCCACCTAACCCCTAAAGTCCTAAAGTGTACAAACGTGCGGGTCCTCACCAGAGCACTGGTGTAGGTGGGGTCAGAGGTGTCGTCCTCCAGGAAGCGGGACAGGCCGAAGTCGGACACTTTACACACCAGGTTACTGTTGACCAGGATGTTCCGCGCGGCCAGGTCTCTGTGCACGTAGTTCATCTCACACAGGTACTTCATCCCTGCAGCGATGCCCCGCAGCATCCCCACCAGCTGGATCACCGTGAACTGACCGTCGTTTTGCTGAACACGGCACAGGGGGCAGGATAAACAGTCAGGACAGTTTCATATAAACTCTTATATCAAGACTCAAAGTGGCATGTTGTGTAACCAAAGCTTAATCTGAGCTCAAAGCACAAACAAGAGGATACATGCTAATCCCTGTTTGAACTCTCTGGACAAATAGCTAGAAATAACTTTATTAAAATATTTGAAGTTTGAAACAAAACTTTCTCAATTTAGTAAATATATGACCTAGTGTTAGAGTTCCATTTAACCTCCATCTAGAAGTTTCAAATGCTTCAAGTTTGGATTTTTAGTCTCTGGTGGGGAGGTCATACATGCTTGTCAGTGCTCGATCTCGTCAGAACTCAAAAGTTAAGCCGAGCTGGGCCTGGTTAGTACCACTGAGACACAGAGGGGAGGCAAGCAGTGGCTCTAGTCCAAAATGCTGTTGTGTACTTGGGCAAGATTCTTCACCCATTGCTTTGTATGAATGTTGTGTGTGGGAGTGACTGGTGGTCAGAGAGATCTGCCTGTGGCTACATGAATGACTAATGGATTATTGTGTAAGATGGATTCTTTTATTTCATTTTAACCCAAGTTGATAAAGCCTCATATCACTTCAGTTTCACGTTCTCCTTTCATAAGTGCTGAGCTTGTAACATGAGCTCTTCAGACTCTTCTAACATGAACAGAACAGAAGCTCCAGCTCACCCGCAGGAAGGAGTCCAGAGAGCCGTTCTCCATGAACTCGGTGAGGATCATGACGGGGCTGCTCCTGGTCACCACGCCCTCCAGGTGGATGATGTTGGGGTGGTCAAACTGGCCCATGATGGACGCCTCAGACAGGAAGTCCCGCCTCTGCCGCTCGGTGTAGCCCCCCTTCAGGGTCTTGATGGCCACCAGGATCTCTCTCTTCCCCGGCTGCCGTAGGTTCCCACTGCACACCTCCCCAAACTCCCCTGGCAACAGCAGCAAGGACTTTTATACTGATAACATCTATAATCATGATTTATCATCTGTAAGACAACATCACAAGTGTGGTCTGAAGATGTATTTAGAATACTGAGAGTGTGTTTTGTTCTCAGAAGGTTTCGCTGATCATACGACTGTCTTCTTCAGTTGTAAGATTTTACAAAGACTGATGAGAGTACGGCATTGCTTCTGGGAGCAAAAACACCCTGTTCCTTCATAAAGGAACTGCATGTAGCATCTGTTCTTACAGTTTATAAAGGTTACTACAATCACAACTGAACCTGTGTTACCAGTGCTTTATTGCCAGATGGAGGACACATATAAGTCTGTGAAACTCAGAACCTCCAGAATTCCCTCTCTGAGCTGCAGAGGCCGCACTAGCACTGATTCATGATGGTTTGCAGGTGCTGCAGTTTAGCGAGTGACTGTTCAAACCAGAGAGAGGCATTTTAGGTTTAAACACATTGGATTTCAGCTTTGAACCTGGTAACCCAAACGAGAGATTCATGTGAGGCTCTTTCTGCTTTCTGACCAAATTAGAACAAATAACGTGGCCAGTGTCCATCATGTCCAAAGTTTTTGTAAATACCACAAATCAGCGTTACAACTGTTATCAGTAAAAGCTGCATTTGATTTGAACATGTTTATGTCATATCTGGGACATATATAGGTAAAGTTTATGGAATTTTAAATCTAAATCTTATATAGTTTTCCTAAAGTACAGACGGAATACCTCTGAGTCCAGAAACAACCAGTCTAAACGGACCCAATTACCCACACACTTACAAACACACACTACACACTAACAAGAACAATAACAGAATCCAACCCTCAACCTTCCACTAACACTTCACTTACAGAAGAAACGATGATGAAAGGTGCTTAAGTAAAAAGTGTAGATATCTGTATTTTACTTAAGTAGATTTTAAAGTGGATATTTTTACTTCTACTTCACCACATTTGAGAGCAGGTATCTGTACTGTCTACTCCACCACGTTTCTGAACAGGACTGAAAAATAAAAGTATTTTTAATTACAGTTTGAGACCTGCTGGAAAGGCTGAGGGTTTATTTTTAACACATTCGTAATTTAAGCAAAATATACAAATAAAAACAGCTAGAAAAATTAAATCGATTCAAACATTCAAATACTCCTGTATTTCCTGTGAGCAGTGCGTACCTGCTCCGATCACCTGCTCGATCTTGACACAGGCGATGTCGATCTCTTTGGCGAATTCTCGGACGGCCTCGTTGGGGTCCTCGTAGGTGAACGGGTCGATGTAGATCTTCATTCCAGGAGCCGCTTCATGGGAACAGAGCAAAAACAGAGACAGCACTGGCTCTTCTCAAACACACAGCACCTGGTCACATTTTCATCAAGCGCTTTTCCACCTTCAAGGCTCTCAAAGCTCTTTACATCAAGGAACCACAACTGAGATGGTAGTGGCTGGATGTTATGTGGGTGGAGTACTTACTGTGTCCGCTGGTGTAGTGCTGCAGTTTGTCGGTGTACTCAGACTCCGGCCGCTCTGAGCTCCTCCTGTCAACAGTAAGAGCAGAGTCAGGAGGACCTAGCTGCAGGATCGGGGCTGGTTTGAAGGTTAACGGGGGAAACGGGAGCACCCAGAAGCCCCCGTAAGCCAATCAAACCAAAGATCGTGAGGTGTTACTGTAGCGCAAGAGTTTCAAACCTGTGGCAGACGATGATGATGACGGTGAGAGCGATGATGAAGACCAGACCTGCAGCAGAGGAGCCCACAATCAGAGGCAGCTTGTCCTGGAGGCTGGAGGCGTACTCCTCTGGCAAAACAAGAAAAATAATATGTTATAGTATATTTTACATATTCATACTCAGTTTTATATTGTTTATTGTATATTCTTCTGGGAGTTCACACTGTGTATAACGGATTATTCAGAGTTAGAGCTCAGACCACAGCCAGTGTAGGTGTCAGGAGAGACGTCTGTTTTAGCCTTTTCCCTTCATAAGTGAATAGTTCTGGTGTGGGCTTCAAAGAGACACAACAGCACAGCCCTGCTCTGAGAGTCACACCACAACAAAACCGCTCCCACACTGCAGTCACAGCTGGACCCAGGACAGTCTGAGCGAGTAAAAGTAAAGTAGGGCTGTCAAAACTATCAAAAAACAGATAGAAACTGATATTAACACGCCATTTGAAGAAGAATAGATACTGAAAGGAGACATTTGTCCCAGTGAGGGACAGGAGGACACTGGACAAACTGCTCTCCATCATGGACACTCCTGCTCACCCACTGCACCAGACTATAGAGGGACAGAGGAGATAATACTCCCTACAACTGTACAACTCACCCACTGCACCAGACTATAGAGGGACAGAGGAGATAATACTCCCTACAACTGTACAACAACTCACCCACTGCACCAGACTATAGAGGGACAGAGGAGATAATACTCCCTACAACTGTACAACAACTCACCCACTGCACCAGACTATAGAGGGACAGAGGAGATAATACTCCCTACAACTGTACAACAACTCACCCACTGCACCAGACTATAGAGGGACAGAGGAGATAATACTCCCTACAACTGTACAACAACTCACCCACTGCACCAGACTATAGAGGGACAGAGGAGATAATACTCCCTACAACTGTACAACAACTTACCCACTGCACCAGACTATAGAGGGACAGAGGAGATAATACTCCCTACAACTGTACAACAACTCACCCACTGCACCAGACTATAGAGGGACAGAGGAGATAATACTCCCTACAACTGTACAACAACTCACCCACTGCACCAGACTATAGAGGGACAGAGGAGATAATACTCCCTACAACTGTACAACAACTCACCCACTGCACCAGACTATAGAGGGACAGAGGAGATAATACTCCCTACAACTGTACAACAACTCACCCACTGCACCAGACTATAGAGGGACAGAGGAGATAATACTCCCTACAACTGTACAACAACTCACCCACTGCACCAGACTATAGAGGGACAGAGGAGATAATACTCCCTACAACTGTACAACAACTCATTCTTAAGTAACAGATAACCTTATGCCACGTCAATCACCATAGTATTTGCACTGTCGTTCTTGTCTCTTGTTTATACAGTGGGATGCGAAAGTTTGGGCACCACAGGTAAAAATTTGTATTAATGTGCATAAAGAAGCCAAGGAAAGATGGAAAAATCTCCAAAAGGCATCAAATTAAGGTTGCGACATTGTCAAAAAAAGTTAGATTTTATTTCCATCATTTACACTTTCAAAATAACAGAAAACAAAATAATGGTGTTTATAGCATGCACTGCCCCCTTTGGAAAGTACCACAGCCTGTAAACGCTTTTTGTAGCCAGCCAAGAGTCTTTCAGTTCTTGTTTGAGGATCTTCGCCCATTCTTCCTTACAAAAGTCTTCCAGTTCTTTGAGATTCCTGGGCTGTCTGTCACGCACTGCTCTTTTAAGGTCTATCAATAGATGTACAATTATGTTGAGGTGGTGACCCTCACTCTTACAGACAGAGCAAGTACTCATTTAGCAAGGAAGTGGAGAAGGCTAAATCGAGGTACAATACACATCTGAAGGAGAAGTTCTGGTCCAACGACTCCGTCTCTGTTTGGAAAGGTCTGAAGGAGATCACAAACTATAGACCCAAAGCCCCCCCTGCTGTGGATGACCGACAACTAGCGGAAAGGCTTAACACCTACTACGCTAGATTTGAAGTCTCACACCCCTCCCCCACCCCACTGACTACAATGGACATTGCAGCCAAGCCCACCTCAGACCCCTCCTCCTCCCCCACTGCCCTCACACTCTCCAAGCAGGATGTGACTAAGACATTTAAAAGGCAAAACCCACGGAAAGCCCCAGGTCCGGACGGTGTCTCTCCTTCCACCCTGAGACACTGCGCTGAAGAACTGGCTCCTGTCTTCACGGACATCTTTAACATCTCCCTGGAGTTATGCCATGTCCCAGCCTGCTTCAAGCTGTCCACCATTGTTCCCGTCCCCAAGAAGCCCAGGATCACCGGACTTAACGACTACAGGCCTGTGGCGCTGACGTCTGTAGTCATGAAGTCATTTGAGCGCCTGGTTCTGCCTCACCTCAAGTCCTTCACCTCCCCCCTCCTGGACCCTCTGCAGTTCGCCTACAGAGCCAATCGGTCTGTAGACGACGCCATCAACCTGGCCCTCCACTTCATCCTTCAGCATCTGGACTCCCCGGGAACCTACGCCAGGATCCTGTTTGTGGACTTCAGCTCTGCATTCAACACCATCCTCCCTGCTCTGCTCCAGGACAAGCTCGCCCAGCTCAACGTGCCTGACTCCACCTGCAGGTGGATCACTGACTTCCTGACGGACCGGAGGCAGTGCGTGCGGCTGGGGAAGAATGTCTCGGACATTCGGACTATAAGCACAGGATCTCCACAGGGCTGTGTACTTTCTCCCCTGCTCTTCTCCCTGTACACCAACTGCTGCACCTCCAGCCACGACTCCGTGAAACTGGTTAAGTTTGCGGATGACACCACCCTCATCGGGCTCATCTCGGACGGCGATGAGTCTGCCTACAGGAGGGAGGTGGACCGGCTGGTGTCCTGGTGCAGCAGCAACAACCTGGAGCTCAACGCCCAGAAGACAGTGGAGATGATCGTGGACTTCAGGAAAGTCACAGCCCCCCTGCCTCTCCTCACCCTGACAGACTCCTCCATCACCACTGTGGACTCCTTCCGCTTCCTGGGCACCTGCATCACCCACGACCTCAAGTGGGAGCCGACCATCAGCTCCCTCATCAAGAAAGCCCAGCAGAGGATGTACTTCCTGCAGCAGCTGAGGAAAGCCAAGCTGCCTGCCCAGATGATGGTGCAGTTTTACACGGCCATCATTGAGTCCATCCTCACCTCCTCCATCACTGTGTGGTACGCTGGGGCCACTGCCAGGGACAGACAGAGACTGCAGCGCATTGTGCGCTCTGCTGAGAAGGTGATCGGCTGTAGCCTTCCATCTCTCCAGGACCTGTACGTCTCCAGGACTCGGGGGCGTGCAGGCCGGATAGCAGCTGACCCCTCTCACCCTGGACATGGACTATTCGAGCCACTTCCCTCTGGCAGAAGGCTACGGTCCATACGGACCAGAACCTCTCGCCATAAGAACAGTTTCTTCCCCTCTGCCGTTGGACTCATAAACACTTTATGAACACTTATAACACCTGTACTAAGGACACTTTATAATACCAGTCACTTTAAATAAGTCATGTCACGTCACTTGCTCTTTGCACTGTCGGTTTGCACTGTTGTTCTGATGCTCTGTATATACTTGAATATTTTTATTTTTATTATATATCTTAATCTTTTTGCATGCTCTTACTTTATTCAAATAGTGATACTTTATTATCATTATTATTATTATTATCCTTTATAACTGTGATATCTCTACTTGTATTATTATTATTATTATTATTATTATTCAGTGTTCTATGTTGCACCTTATCACCAAAGCAAGTTCCTAGTCTGTGAATTGTGTTCACTGACAATGGCAATAAAAGCTTTTCTGATTCTGATTCTGATTCAGGAGATTGTGAAGGCCATGGCAAAACCTTCAGTTTACGCCTCTTGATGTAATCCACCGTGGATTTTGAGGTGTGTTTAGGATCATTATCCATTTGTAGAAGTCATCCTCTCTTTAACTTCATCTTTTTCACAAATGGCATCAAGTTGGCGTCCAAAATTTGCTGAAATTTCACTGAATCCATTTTTCCTTCTACTCGTGAAATGTTCCCTGTGCCACTGGCTGCAATGCAACCCCAAAGCATGACTGATCCACCCCCATGCTTAACAGTTGGACAGAGGTTCTTTTCATTAAATTCTGTGCCCTTTCTTCTCCAAACGTACCTTTGCTCATTCCGGCCAAAAAGCTCTAGTTTAACCTCATCGGTCCACAGAACTTGTTTCCAAAATGCATCAGGCTTGTCTATATGTTCATTTGCAAACTTCAAACGCTGATTTTTGTGGTGAGGACATAGAAGAGGTTTTCTTCTGATGACTCTTCCATGAAGACCATATTTGTACAAATATCTCTTTATAGTGGAATAGTGTACCACATCTCCAGTGTCTGCCAGATCTTTCTGGAGGGATTGTGCAGTCAAACGTGGGTTTTGACTTGCTTTTCTCACAATCCTGTGAGCTGTTCTGTCTGATATTTTTCTTGGTCTTCCAGATCTTACTTTAACTTCCACTGTTCCTGATGACTGCCATTTCTTAATTACATTCCGAACAGAGGATATTGGCATCTGAAAACACTTTGCTATCTTCTTATAGCCTTCTCCTGCTTTGTGAGTGTCAACTATTTTCAGTTTCAGTGTTCTAGACAACTGCTTAGAAGAACCCATGTTGCTGATTGTTGGGGCGAGGTCAGATGAGTGTGGGCATTTAACAACTTTGAGATTCACATCACCTGGTCTTTCCAGATGATGATTGTGAACGATCCATGACACTGTCAGGTCTCAGCTTTCCAAAGGGGGCAGTTTTATTTTGACTTGTACATATACATTTATTTTTATAATTATGTCTCATTTGACTCCTGTCTCTTGCTCTTTTTTGTTACTTTCTGTTATTATATTATATTGTGATGTTTGAGCTACTGTGTCCAAATAATTTCCCTTGTGGATCAATAAAGTTTGTCTAAGTCTAAGTCTAAATATTGTACAAGGACAAAATTAAGCCTTTCCTGAGCAGTTAGCCATTAGTTTAGAACGCTCTTGTATGATGAAACCAAATGCTGCTGATCTCACCTTGAGTCATGGTCTGGAAGTACATCTTTCCGCTGAAGCGTCCGAACCCGGCCACAGTGCGCGCTCGCACCTGGAACACGTAGATGGTCCCGGGTTTGAGTCCTCGGATCAGCGCCGTGTTAGTCTGACTGCGGATCACTGAAGAGTTACTCTCAGCCTGGTTCTGTCAGGACACAGGGACCGTGAGAGAGATACGGGGTTCAGCTACTACAGGGTACGGCTGGGGATCATTAAGAAGTTGCCGATATGATACATACCTCGATACATATGCCACGATACGCTACAAACCTCGATACATATGCCACGATACGATACAAACCTTGATACATATGCCACGATACGATACATACCTCGATACATATGCCACGATACGATACATACCTCGATACATATGCCACGATACGATACAAACCTTGATACATATGCCACGATACGATACATACCTCGATACATATGCCACGATACGATACAAACCTCAATACATATGCCACGATACGATACATATCTCGATATAGTGAGCTTACATTTCAATACAATTCAATACGATATATTTCAAATTGATTCGATATGGTTCAATAAAAATAAAGGCTAAATTGTGGCTGTCTTGTGCAAAGTTCATATGAAACACAAACATTTTAATCAACAAAACAGTGAAAATGTCAAATGTGTTGCATAAACGAGTTTCCTTCCCTTGAACAAACAACAAAACTGTAGCTGTAACAAAATAATTTAGTAAAATATACCAAAAACTACTCTTGGCGATATATCGATACAGCATCCCACAATACTGATACTGTAACATCACATTAAATGATACGATATATCGATATTTCAATATTTTTGCACACCCCTACTACAGGACATCTAAAACGGGCCTCTAGAGGGCGCTGTACCTGATTTTTATGGTTAAAAACATGAAAAACAGAAGTAGTTCATTTTAAAAGGTTTGCAGTGGTCTAAAGTTCTTCTTCACTTTCCTTCTGCATTCAGAGCGTCCTAATTATTCACTGCGATGAGTTTATCAGCACTTTTCACAACTCTCAGAGACCAGAGCAGGGTTTTTCCAACAGGGTAAAGCTAGCAACAACTAGCATGCTAACGCACACTTCCTGATTATCAGACAATAAAATGCTTTGTAATTAGATGCAGACAACACAAAGCGGACTTATTTTGAGCTGCTGATTCAACATATCTGAATGTTCCACAATATGGCATAAAACACGTCTATTCCCATTGGAGATAGATGACCCTGCACCAGAAAAGCTGCACAGTGGACCTTTAAGCACCAGCATAGAGAGTTACCTTCTCGTAGTGGTGTAGCTCGTAGTCCAGGATGACGCCGTTGGGCTGGTCGGGCTGGGACCAGGACAGAGTGATGGACGAGGGCGAGCGATTCACCTGGTGGATGATGGACACCGCCGATGGAGCTGACAGGAACACACAAAACATCACAGTGAGGGCTGCAAAATTAAAAGTACGTACGTATGACGGGTTTTGATGATTCTTTAATTTTGGTGGGATAATACCTGTTGGAAATATAAATTATAGTTTTACGCAGATCGTTGAAATTTGTAGATGGTACTGGTGTTTCAGAGGGTGTGATTTCTAAGCTGTATGGTCATATTCTAAAAAATACTTATGTTCTACTGCAACTGGATCTTGGATGGAGGGACGATATTCCTATTCTACCACTGGATTTTAATTGGGAAGCAACATGAGACTCGGTGCTTTGCTCATCTAAGAACCCAGACCATCAGCAGATAGAACTTTATTCACAGGACGTATATGACACCCAAGTGCAGAGCTGACCCAAATTATACTCTATGTCATACAAACTCATTAGGCCCAAGTGTTTTTTACTTTTGGAAGGCAATAAGCAATAATCCGTCTCTTCTATCTTCTAATATTCCCTGTTCATCTTTGGTTTTGATTCTGCGGAAAAAAAAAACGGTTGCTGTTAGATAGAAACCCTCTTTATTCTTCATCTCACCGCTAATGGGTTTATTTATTGAAACTGCTTATTTAGAACAGTCCACAGCGCTTATCCATAATGCCAAAGAAAAATTATTCAGCTCTGGACACTTTGTTATGAGGTAAATATTAGACCACTGAGCAGTTAAGTGATATTGTTAAGTTTAATATGGTACAGACGGGAACTTTCATTTATTTAATTTTGTCCTGGACCTGTTATGTTTGTATAATGTTTATTTATTATGCCAAAAACCAATAAACGTTTGCTAAGAAAAAAAAAAAAAAAGTTTTACACAAATCAAGAAGCAATTTGCGAAGAAAACTTTGAAAAATGCGTTGAAAATGACAGGAAGTAGAAAGTTCCATATTGATGACATCACACCAGGGAGAATTGTGGCCAAAAGTTCATCAGACAGAGAACAGGAGGTCTGGAGAACTAAAGGGGACAGTGAGGGGACAGTGAGGGCAGATGAGGGGACAGTGAGGGGACAGTGAGGGGACAGTGAGGGGACAGTGAGGGGACAGTGAGGGCAGATGAGGGGACAGTGAGGGGACAGTGAGGGGACAGTGAGGGGACAGTGAGGGCAGATGAGGGGACAGTGAGGGAACAGTGAGGGCAGATGAGGGGACAGTGAGGGGACAGTGAGGGGACAGTGAGGGCAGATGAGGGGACAGTGAGGGGACAGTGAGGGGACAGTGAGGGAACAGTGAGGGGACAGTGAGGGAACAGTGAGGGAACAGTGAGGGGACAGTGAGGGGACAGTGAGGGGACAGTGAGGGGAGATGAGGGGACAGTGAGGGGACAGTGAGGGGACAGTGAGGGGACAGTGAGGGCAGATGAGGGGACAGTGAGGGAACAGTGAGGGGACAGTGAGGGAACAGTGAGGGGACAGTGAGGGGACAGTGAGGGGACAGTGAGGGGACAGTGAGGGCAGATGAGGGGACAGTGAGGGGACAGTGAGGGGACAGTGAGGGGACAGTGAGGGCAGATGAGGGGACAGTGAGGGAACAGTGAGGGGACAGTGAGGGAACAGTGAGGGGACAGTGAGGGGACAGTGAGGGGACAGTGAGGGGACAGTGAGGGCAGATGAGGGGACAGTGAGGGGACAGTGAGGGGACAGTGAGGGAACAGTGAGGGGACAGTGAGGGGACAGTGAGGGAACAGTGAGGGGACAGTGAGGGGACAGTGAGGGGACAGTGAGGGCAGATGAGGGGACAGTGAGGGGACAGTGAGGGGACAGTGAGGGCAGATGAGGGGTCCACATCAGAGGACAGGTAGGACAATGCGCGGTCTATGCTGAATAAAGACATATAAGACAGGTGAGTGAGAGTGTAGGCGGGCTCTCGTACCGGCCTGGTTGGTGGTGATGTTGACGGCGCTGTAGTGGGGGGAGTAGGGGCTCTGGTCAGACACTCCGCTGACCGCCTGGATCTCAAAGGTGTACTGTGTGTGTGCCAGCAGCTCACTGATGTGCACCTGCCCCCCGCTCAGGCCCAGCTGCCGGGGCACAAACTGCACGTTGTCCCCGCAGCGCGTGCACCCGCCGCGCCCGCTGCCACAGCTCTTACAGATGATGTTATAGACCACGTCGTCGCGGCCCCCGCTGTCCACCGGGGGGCTCCACTCCAGGCGCAGGGAGGTCTCGTTCACGATGGAGATGACGTTCTGAGGAGCCGTGGGGATGGCTATTAAAGGGACAAAAACACACTTTTCATTCTGTTTCCTCACACACACACACACACACACACACACACACACACACACACACACACACCACGTTTATACTAGTGTCCCTTGTATGTTATGTGTGTGTGTCCTGTGTGTTATATATGTGTTTTATGTGTGTCCTCTTCATACTGGTGCAGCGGGTCCCGGGGCCCTCGGCGTCTGTGCGGTAGTACCCAGAGCGGCACAGGCAGGTGGTGGCGGCCTGGCTGGTGGTGCGGCTCTGGGGGGGGCAGGGCACACAGCTGTGGTCCCCCTGCGCCGCTTTGAACGAGCCCGAGGGACACGCTGAGGACACAGGGTAGAGCTGAGTTAGAGACAAAAGTAGTGACACTTTTCCTGTACTGATTTTCCTTCTAAACTAGACGTTCACAAAACTAGCCATTAAAGCAGCATGGCCGACTTATCTCTTACATTGAACGGCAAAAACGTTCAGAATGATTCTGGCAATGATCTATGGATTTAAAAACAGGATTTCTACCTGTGTCAAAACAATTCAGGAATAAATGAAACTAAGTGATTTCTGAGGCTCAGAGCCATGAACAGGAAATACCAAAAAATTAATGTGAAAAACGAAGCATAAATTACGCTAAATACAACTCCAGATGTGTTTTTGATCAGGGGACAATATTATCTAAGTATTTTCTGGAAGAGTTTACCAATATACCTCTGTAACAGTACTCAGACTACACCAGCCCCACATACCTGTGCACTCAGTCCTGTTGGCCGAGGCCTCGTACCCGGCCTTACACATGCACCTCCCAATGGGCACCATCCACTCCCCGTCCCCGTTACAGTAAAGTTTGATGGGTACATCCACCTCCTCTCCATTAGGGACGCAAACGCCACGAGCAGACACCAGGGAGGAGCTCTCGGCCCCGGACAGAGTCTCAGAGAACACGGCTCCGTTGAGGACCACGCGGGGACACTTTCGGTAGAAGACTCTCACAGCGATGATGGACATGCAGGCGCCATAGTCCTGAAAGGCCAGGTAGAAGCCGCTCCGAGACACTGGACCAAAGCTGCGCACCTCACTGTTGATCTTCATGATACGACCGCCCAAGTCCACCTGGGCAGGGCATCAGGGTCAGTACAAGAGGATTGGAATAGTATCTCACAGCATGAGCTACTCCCTTTTCAGTTCCTACTTAAATCATTTGGATAAAAGGATTCTCTCTGATGTGAACGGTCACTACCTAAACCCCAGCACCTGCAGCCAGTCATGAATCAGAGCTACTGCAGCCTCTGCAGCTCAGTGACTTCTGTATTTCCCCAGTTGCTGAGTGGTTAGCTCTCATGCCTTATAGCAAGAATGTTCCAGGGCTGACTCAGACTTTCTGCATGGAGTTTGCATGTTCCCTCTGGGTCTGGGTGGGTTTCCTCCATTTCCCAATCAACCAAAAACAATCAGAACTGACACACTCCTGCAGCTGAGGTCCTGACCAAGACCAGCTCAACTTCTGGTGGCAGTGACGTTGCACTGATGGTCAAATGCAGAGAATGAATTTCTCTCACATGGAATTATTAAAATATACCCCACATGAGCCATGGCTTGTGCATATACAAAAACTCTGTGTGTCCTGGCACTGGTTGCATTTGTAGTCCCCGTTTTATAGCAGTAAGACCTAGGGATGCACCGATACTGATACTGGCATGGAATATATCGGTGCTGAGACCGAAAAATGTGTTGTATCGGATATCGGCTTCCAAATATTGATTCAGCCAATATCCTGGTTGAACTTGATGCATATTATATTCATTTTATACTCATTTTATACTCATTACTCATTGTTTAGCTTATTGCTTACATTTTATATTACCTGCCTTATTGCGTGAAAACAGAGTAAACTTAGTATAGAAGGGAAATTTGTTGGTTTAGGCGGGGTTGTGTCCACTTATTGTTTTTGAGGAGTGTTCACAGGCAGAACCAGTTTGAAGCGGTGAAAGAAGAAGCTCCCCTGACCAACAGTACACTGTGTTCCTCTGATTTACGGGGGAAAACAGAGATAACAGCACGAGCTGAAAGAATGCCGAAGAGGCTGACCAGAGGCAGCACCTGGACTAACATAGTATTGGCAGATTGTGTTGGATTGTCGGGTCGAGGGAAAGGCAGGCAGTAACACTTGCAAAGTCGGTAGTGCTACCAGGGATAGTCTGACCCAGAGCTCTGCATTGTTTAGTATCAGGGAAATAAACTTTTTGTTGAACTGTAACCGTCTGACTCTTGGTGATATTTCGATCTGAACCTGGTTGTAGTATTGAGTTTGATCTTTGACTTACACAAAGTTGTTCTGTAGATACTTGAGGGATAACACATTTAAATCAGTTCTGTCTTATTTTATTTTAGTTTAAAGTAAATTAAAGCTGTTTTCAGTCTCTGCTCTGGTATAGGTTGATTTGAGGTATCAGCAGATCGTTAAAGCTGTAGAATCGGAATTGGTATTGGAACTGAAAAAGCTGGATCGGTGCATCCTTGAAGAGAACGCTGCCCTACTTTTAAACCCTAGTTTCCTCTCACACCAGCCCTTAACCTAAGTCCATACACTCCGTACCTGTGAGAAGCTCTCATCTGCTGCGATGGTGTCCACCTTGATCCAGGGGTTGTCCATCCAGGCGGGGGAGGAGGCCGTGGCCGTGTCCGCGTCGGCCTCGTAGTAGTACAGGTTAAAGGTTTCTTTGCAGGAGCCGGGCACGTTGGGGATGGAGCTGCAGTCTCTCACAGAGAACTTGACCTGGACGTGGATCCTCTGGGCCCCTCGGCGACGGATGAAGTTGGTGCGAATCCAGTTGTTCTGATTGCTCTCAAACACGTTACACACCTGGTACGTGCGGATGGTGTTCATGTTCACATCGTAGCCGCTCACCTCCTCCCACTGGAAACACAAGACGGAACTAGTTAAAGGGCCCACGTTACGCTATTTTTAATCCATGTTCTAATGTCGTTTCCTCATCACAAACGTATCTGGAGTTGTGTTTTGTTTCATTCACACATGTTTAACTGTATATTTAAGCTGAGTTCTTCTCTCAAACAGAAAACACTCTGTTCCACCTTGTGATGTCACGTGGTAATACAGTGTTTTTGAACTCCACACACCTTCACTAGAATCATTTGGATAATTTCAGCCCTGGAATTGCCGATCTCTACAGAACTAAAGGTAAAACGTAGCTCACAAGAGTCAGTTTAATGTAATATATGCAGTGGTGAATGAAGTACTCACTTGTTGTTACTGTTACTTAAGTATAAGTACAGATACCAGAGCAAAAAATAAATAAAATACACAAGTAAAAGTATGAAAAAATCGACTTAAAAGTATTAAAGTACCTGTTCAAAAATGTACTTAAAGAGTAAAAAGTATTTCATGAAGAGTTTGAGATCTAATAAAGCTTCAAATGTAGTGATTTTGATACAGATTTGTTCTGAATTTTGCTCAACAGAAACTGAATCAGATCTTTTTTTCTAGCTGTTGTTATTTATATATTTTTGTTTGCTCCATCCACTGGCCCTGTGTGCGTATGAATATTTCAGCGTTCTCTTACAAAGCGCTTTTAAGTCAGGCACATCCGTAACACAACGTCTTATCTGTCCTCTGTAAAACCCACAATCCTTCAGTACATTCATTACATCTATGACCATGTTGACTCACTGACCACATGGGGTACAACCCTTATTCCTTATTCCGCCACTCCCACAGACCCCCACCCCGACATTCCGTCATTCCCACATGCCTCCATTCCGACACTTTTTGATGCCCCCATTCCAACAACCTACTCATAGTTTGGAGCGTCACCTTTTTTGCCTGAACCAGGACTAAACCAGGACTAAACCAGGACTAAACCAGGACTAAACCAGGTCTAAACTAGGTCTAAACCAGAACTAAACCAGAACTGAACCATGACTGAGTGTCAGGACGGACCCGGGCTGGAGGTGCACCTGCGTAGACTGTCGGGTGACCGCAGGCGAAAGGACCAGTGTAGAGCTCCATGCCCCAAGGGGCTAATCGGCCGTCACCCCATCGCACTTTGCGGACACCCTGCTCCGTGGCTCGGGGTTCTCTCTCTCTCAAGTCCAAGATCAGTCCTGGTTTAGTCCTGGTTCAGTTCTGGTTTAGTTCTGTTTAGTCCTGGTTTAGTCCCGTTTTAGTCCTGGTTCAGTCCTGGTTCAGTCCTGGGATCAGTCCTGAATGTTAAAAAAAATGCTTAAGTGCCGCGACTCCGACCAAGGAAAAAAAAAAAGTCAGAGTGCAGGACGTTTGATAAAAAATGGAAATGCCTCCAACAATTAGACGTCAGTGTTGGAGTGGTGGTTATTTGGGAAGCTCCGTCCCCTCCCCAGACCAGAGCCAATAACGTTTAGCGCCTGATCTGTGGCACTTGTTTTCAATAAAATAGTTCTGTATGGGAGATTAGCAGTGCTTTTCACAACTGCTCAAAATACACTGTGACATCACATCACAAAGCATTATGGGATACCCCCTAGACAAGCGAATGCTAAAGCAAAGCCAGTATGTCCTCCTCATTTCCAGCTCTAACAGTCGGTAATATTGACTTGGGTTTTCATAAACAGTCTACATTTAACAATAACTTTATTTAAACCCAGAAAAAACATGGGTGTCTTTTTTTTTACTCGGAATTGTAGCTTTTAGCATGTGATGAATTGAAAATATGTGTAATATTAGCTGGCATCAGAAGAGGGAAAACAAAAATAAATAAATAAACTTAGTCATTCTGATTCTGTAAAAACACACACACATTAAACTGACTGAACTGACTGATGTTGTTGTTCTGTTCTGTTCCATAGATTTCAGTTATGAGTCAGGAGCCCGTCGGAGCCTCTGTGAGCTCCAGTGGGCGGGTGGGTTCAGCGGGGGCACTAGCCCAGAGCCAGAGCCTCTCTGTGGGACGCTATGTTCTGTGGTGTCCCTGTGACTCACCCCCTGAGCCGGGTGGATGGTCCAGCCCAGCTCCGCCGTCGCTGTGGTCGAGTCCATCAGCACCTCTGAGGAGACAAGAACGTCACGTTATAAGACAGTTTCATTACAGTGTTAAAGCCTTTGAATATTGTACAGCTCAAATTCACAAGGGACCAACTCTTGATCCTAAATATAGTAATATGATTTATTCTTTAGAATAAAAGTAAGTGGCAGGGCTAACTGCACCAGGGATACATCCAACTCAATTATCAGTGCAGGTAATGAGAAATTAGCTGGATCTGATATTCCATTATATCAGTAAAGTCGATATCCTGGTTGGGCCTTTAATATGACGTAATAAGACAATTTATAGGCTGATGTTGGACTAGAACATCTCATAATGTTTGAAATTTTCATCCATCCATCTATTTTCTTCCGCTTATCCAGGGCCGGGTCGCGGGGACAACAGTCTAAGCAGGGATTCCCAGACTTCCTTCACCCCAGACACTTCCTCCAGCTCCTCCGGGGGGGACCCCAAGGCGTTCCCAGACCAGCCAAGAGACATAGTCCCTCCAGCGTGTCCTGGTCATGTCCGGGGCCTCCTCCCGGTGGGACATGCCTGAAACACCTCCTGAGGGAGGCGTCCAGGAGGCATCCAGAACAGATGCCTGACCCATCTCAGCTGCTCCTCTAGATGTGGAGGAGCAGCGGCTCTACTCCGAGCTCCTCCCGTGTGAATGACCGAAAGGACGAGATCGCGGATACAAGCTCCTCACCCTATCTCTAAGGGAGCGCCCAGCGGAGTGGCTGGGCTCCCTTATTACCCAAAGCACATTACCATAGGTGAGGGGAGGAACATAGACTGACGGTAAATCCAGAGCTTTGCCTTTAGGCTCAGCTCCTTCTTCACCACAACGGTCCGATACAGCGACCACATCACTGCCGACGCTGCACCGATCCGCCTGTCAATCTCACGCTCCATCGTCCCCTCACTGTGAACAAGACCCCGAGATACTTGAACTCCTCCAGTGAGAGACGTGCCTGAAGTGCCCTCGTGGTCAACACAACAAAGCAGACACACACCCAACAGCTGTAAAATCCCGTCTAAGTCTCAGGCCGACAACTTCACAACAACTTCACAAAGCTGTGTTGTATTGTGAAGGGGGCGTGACTTAGCACAGGGAGCAAAGGGAGGGTAAACTAGACTGAAAACATGTTAATATGTTGTTTTCAGTGAGTCTACCATTTTCAAAACAATAAAAGCAATTCATATCCCATAGAAGTGTAATACTCCCTTTAACGATGTGTCTCTTTAAACATTTTCACACACACTAAATGAACATGACCTCCCGACATGTACACACACATGTATTTAACATGAGCTACAGTGTGTGTGTAGTGAGTACATGTATAGTGTGTGTGTAGTGTGTGTGTAGTGAGTACATGTATAGTGTGTGTGTAGTGTGTGTGTAGTGAGTACATGTATAGTGTGTGTGTAGTGTGTGTGTAGTGAGTACATGTATAGTGTGTGTGTAGTGTGTGTGCAGTGAGTACATGTATAGTGTGTGTGTAGTGTGTGTGCAGTGAGTACATGTATAGTGTGTGTGTAGTGTGTGTGCAGTGAGTACATGTATAGTGTGTGTATAGTGTGTGTGCAGTGAGTACATGTATAGTGTGTGTATAGTGTGTGTGTAGTGTGTGTGTAGTGAGAACAGTGTGTGTATGTCCTCTCTAAAAGCACTGCCACTGCCTCATTCAAAATACATGTGTCTGTGAGCCGAGCCCTGAAGGAGACCAGGACACACGCTAGGAGCTAGGACACAGGAGCTAGGACATAGGAGCTAGGATATGGGAGCTAGGACATAGGAGCTATGACACAGGAGACAGCAAATAGGAGGTAGGACATAGGAGCTTGGATACAGAAGCTAGGACACAGGAACTGGGACATAGGAGCTAGGACATAGGAGAGAGGATATGGAAGGTAGGACACAGGCACTAGGACACAGGCACTAGGACATAGGAGCTAGGATATGGGAGCTAGGACATAGGAGCTAAGATATGGGAGCTAGGACATAGGAGCTAGGGCATAGGAGCTAGGACATAGGAGCTAGGACACAGAAGCTAAGACATAGGAGCTAGGACATAGGAGCTAGGACATGGGAGCTAGGACACAGGAGCTAGGACATAGGACACACTTTGTCTCATTCTCAGTTTATGGACAGGCTCACGTGAAGCTCAGAACCTCCAGAATTCCCTCTCTGAGCTGCAGAGGCTGCACTAGCACTGGTGTTGGGGTTTAGGGAGTGACCGTTCAGATCAGAGACATTTTAGGTTTAAACACACTGGATTTCAGCTTTGAACCAGCAACCCACATGAGAGAGTCACGTGACGCTCATTCTGCTTCTTTCTAATAAAACTACTGCACATCACATCAGGTTTGTGAAGTTATTGTCTGAAAACTCAAGACAAAATTCACTGTGATCAGTACGAGCGTTCATGGTTCTATTTAAGAGTTTGATTTTCAACAAAAAGAGTGAAAAACTGAAAAAACTGCTGCAAAATATCTATCTTGTATTTTTACGTGAGAAGGACTTGTTTAACAGCACAAATCAGTTCTCCTGTTGTAGCTCCAGTTAAATCAGCTCTTTATGGTCAGATTGTGTTAGACCAAAACTCAGATTAAAGTCTAACTTGAGCTTCAGACGGAGCAGGGCCTACAGTTAGCTTCACACCCCCAGGGAATGTTGACGTCATCAGATGCAAAAAATCAATATGGCTCCCTTAAAACCCATTATTTTAAGGATAAATGGACACAGTTAAAATTATATTTAACACTTAAGATGAAATTTCACTATTATTTTCCCCAATTTGAATTCTCGGTTAGAAATCATGACGTCACGCTGGGAAATTCCAAAAGTTTTACCAAGCGACCATGAAGTACTCTGGGCCAAAACTCCTCTAATGTACACACACATATTTATTTGACAAAAAAAAAGTACAAGAAAACATCTTTATTCTGTTGAAATCATGTTCCAAGTGTAAGCAACATTTCTATTTCCCGTCTCACAATAAAAACCCAAAAGTCGCTTACAAAAGTGTCGGAAAAATGTGTTTCTGTGAGGGAATTGTGCTGAACTTTCTGGACAGAATTCTTTGGTGTCATCGATGTGGGACTCTTT
The DNA here is from genome assembly GCA_029959045.1 of Taenioides sp. WSHXM2023. NCBI lineage: Eukaryota > Metazoa > Chordata > Actinopteri > Gobiiformes > Gobiidae > Taenioides > Taenioides sp. WSHXM2023. The sequence continues at coordinate 34,080,969 of CM057086.1, read as the reverse complement.
AAAATAAAACTCTCTACGTTTAGATATTTTTCTAAACTACATGTGTTTCGTGTATATTTACTGTTTTAATGTTCCCGACTATGGCCCTGGGAACAAATCTGGCCCTCAAGCTGATTTTTCTCGGCCCTCAGGCTTTCTGGTGAATTTTCTGGTGAATTTTCTGGTGAATTTTCTGGTGAATTTTCTGGTGAATTGGCCCATGTTATCCAGGGAAACGCTTTTTTACGGCTGTTTTTAAATCCTCTTAACTTAAATAACTGAACATTTTGATGTGAAACAGACCTGATATTACGGTTCTGAGATGGAAGTAACTTGTGGAAAAACTTTAAAACTTCAAAAAATATACTTTTTTTGAATGAATTATCTGTTTTTGTATTCGTAGGACTGTATGACGTTGCCTTATGTTGTCTGTAGAAATGAAATGCCTAAAAAAAGTTAAATAAATGGTTAAAAAAACAAAAAACGCCCTACGTCCTGTAATTTTCAACACATTTTTCAACTTTTCTTTTTGCAAATTGCTTCTTGATTGGTGTAAAACTATAATTTCTATTTACAACAAGTATTATCCCATTAAATTAAGTAAAAATTAAAGAATCATTAAACCTTTCATACTCACTTTGATCATAAACCAGGACAAATCTAGCCTTTTATACACAAATCTTACTATAAAATTCCTGCTCTCTCTTTTACTGTCATAATTTTGATTCAGCCTACGTTTTATTTAAATAATTCTTGAGTAATATGTAACAATAATAAGAGAAAATGTAGTTCTTTTATTTTTTTTAATTTATAAAATAAAGTAAATAAAAGTGTGTTTAAAGGTCATTCTACCCCCAAGTATGGGTCAGCCAGAGAGGTATATTTTTCCTCATTTTCATGTCTTTATTTGTGTGTCTTTTATTATTATACAAATCCAATTGTAATTTATTTTAATTATTAATTTATTTAATAATTATTTTAGTTTGACGATGGCGTCGGTACCACAATAAAGATTAATCAACCTTTATTCATCCACAAGGGAAATAATTTGGACACAGCAGCTCAAACATCACAATATAATATAATAACAGAGAGTAAAAAATATAAATGGTAATAATAAGATAATAACAGGTGTCAAATAAGCATAATTATATAAATGTGTATGTGCAAGCCAAAATAAAATATAAAAATAAACTAGAAAAATAAGTAATAAAAAAATGACTTATTGAATTATTATTATTATTATTATAAAATCATTGTTATTAAAATAAATATATATATATATATATATTATTTAAAAAATCAATAAAGTTGGCCTAAGTCTAATTATTATTATTATTATTATTATCATTATTATTATTGTTAAATCATTGTTATTATTACAAAAATATTATTATTAAAATAAAAAATATATATTTAAAACAAGATTTAAAAAATAAAGTTTGTCTAAGTTGTCTAAGTCTAATTATTATTATTATTATTATTATTATTATTATTATTATTATTATTATTATTATTATTATTATTATTATTATTATTAGTGTCTGCACGAGGAGGTAGTTTGATCCTCTCCTCAGCCGCCCTAAACTACCAGTTCACCGCACACGTTCACGTAAAAACAACACATTTTCTCTGTTCTCGTGTTCTTTTTGCGAGTACGATTGTGCTGTTGTCATTTCCAGAGCGTGTCAGAGGTCTGTAGTTTAATGCCCGGGTCCATCTGTGCCTTGCTTTTCTCTGCTGTTTGAATGAAAGTAGGCCACACGGGATAACCACCCAACCCCTCCTCTCTCTCGCTTTCTCTCTGCCTAACGCACGCACACACACACACACACACACACACACACACACGCGCACACACACACACACACACACACACACACACACACACACACACACATACAAATATATATATAATCTGTACACGCTGGTCTAAATCCACCGAGACACAGAAGCCACGGTTCGCTCTGAGCAGGGGAGATGTGGTGAAAACATTTGATTTGTTCTAATTCAACGCAAATAAATGTCTTTCAGTATTATTTCATGACTATAAACGTTTTTATCAGTGCGATTTAACATGAAAATACGCACATTTCTTCCTTCAAAGTCTCAGAAATGTGTTTGCTGTGACTTGAAGGTTCCACAATATGACATGAATCTATCTAATTTGTATTTATTTTCCCGAAAATACCTTCCTAAACAAGGTAAACAAGTCAAATAAAGCCTCGATAACGTGTTTTTGTTATTATTTTAATTACAAAAACATTGGGCATGATGGAAAAGTTGTTTTTATGTTATAATTTGGTGTTTTGGTTGTTTTTTGTTAGTTGGTTTAAACCTAAAATGTCTCTCTCTGATCTGAACATCCCTCCCTAAACCCCAGCGCCTGCAGCCAATCCTGAGTCAGTGCTAGTGCAGCCGCTGCAGCTCAGGGAGGGAATTCTGGAAGTTCTGAGCTTCACAACATGACGCATCTCCATAAACTGAGACTGAGACAAACCTGTGTGTGTCTCTGTCTGCAGGTTCAGTTTTGATTGTCGACACTTTTACATAAACGGTAAAAAACCAGACGACACACAGCTCCATAAAATGAATATTTCTGTACTTTGTGTGAAACTCAACCAAGACATTTACGGTCACGTTTGATATTTCTAGAAAGGATTGCTAGAATATCCAAATATCGTCACCGGAATTTTAATTAAACATTCTGGGACAACATCAGACAGTAAATAGTCTGATTACATCCGATAAAACGATATCGACATGGAACCAATACCCGATCCCAGATACTTTTTCAGTATCTGCACCAATACTTGATACCAGTATCGGTATCGGTGCATCCCTATATCAAACTTCTACACCGCAAAAGTAGATATTGTGTTAAATTCCTGCTTATAGTCGTACTTATTTGCAAATCTAGATGCGTTAGTGACCGAGGCCTTTTGAACACGTCACGGCAGTTTTATTTTTCTTTTTTCTCCACCACAAAACCGAGTCAGAGTTGGAAACGCATAAAAACCTCATATTACGTTAACAGCACGTTGTTTTTTTTCTCCACATTTGCTTTTCCGCCGTCTTTATTTTGCGTGTCACGTGCCTGGATCTGTCCGAACGTGATCTTATTATAGGCCTCGCTCACGTGTTTGTGTTGATGGGGTGGGGATAGGTGGGGGTGGGGATAGGTGGGGATAGGTGGGGATAGGTGGGGATAGGTGGGGGTGGGGATAGGTGGGGGTGGGGATAGGTGGGGATAGGTGGGGATAGGTGGGGATAGGTGGGGGTGGGGATAGGTGGGGGCGGGGATAGGTGGGGGTTTTTGCGCTCCGAGGCCATAGTTTGCATAGACAGAGACGCACAATATGTAACAGAAGTGTTGTGTTAAAGAAAAACAGAAAAAGCCAGTGTTTATTTCACTAATTAGGGCTTCAGGATCAGTGGTGGAAGGTCACGAAGTAAAAGTACGAAAGGTAAAAGGTATCTGTACTTTACTTTAAGTACATTTTGAAGTGGATACCTTTTACTTTTACCTCACTTCACTACTTTTACTTCACTACTTTTACTTCACGACATTATCAAGTTCGTAGTTTGAGCAACAAAAATGTGCAAATAAAAACAGCAAGAAAAATACGACTGAACAAAATTTAGCACAAATCTGTATCAAAATCACTACATTTGGAGATTTATTTAGACATCAAAATCCGCGCAAAATACTTTTACTTTTTAGTCTTTAAGTACATTTTTAAACAGGTATTTAAATACTTTTAGTATAAGTGGATTTTTTCATGTTTCAGTTTTTCATTTTGCCACGTTGACAGACTAATAATGCAGGGTTGAATGAAACAAAACAACTCCAGGTCTGTTTTTGATGAGGAAACTTCATGGATAAAAAGTCAATTTTGTGTAATATACGACCTTTAAACATGTGCGGATGAAACAAAACACAACTCCAGGTCTGTTTTTGAGGAGGAAACAACATTATAACATCAGAAAAAAGCATAATAAGAGCCCTTACAAAAGGAAAATGCAAATATGTCTCTCGGCTGGCCTGGGAACGCCTTAGAGTCCCCCCGGAGAAGCTAGAGGAAGTGTCTGGGGTGAAGGAAGTCTGGACTGCTGCCCCCGCGATAAGCGGAAGAAAATGGATGGATGGATGGAAAACGTGTTGCCTGCTCTGCTTCTGCGCTGAGTTTTGTATTCAATCTGTGCAAAAATGCATTCAAAAATAAAAAAGAAAAAGATTTGGTTCTTTTAAAAAACGTGATCCGATTCCAACCGTTCACATTAAGGAATCGTTCAAAAGAGCCGATTCATCACAACACTGTAGAATCCGTATAGAGTACAGAGTTTCCTGTGGAACTGTCACATTGCAGATTTGTTGACCTGGTTTATGATTCGTATCTCTGTAAATTCAGATACGTTTTTGTTTCCACATGAAGCAAAAACGGACACAAAGCTCAGCCTCTTCTGTCAGTACAAATAAACAGAAGTGAAATCGTTTATTCACAATCGTTTCAGAACGCGGTGCCGTTATTCAACCACAAAAACGTGATCCCAAACAAATACTGGGAAAGTTTATGTTCTGATGACATAAAATTAAAAATAGAGTTCTTTTTAGACCTCAGTTCTAATATAATATAATACTAATGTTTACCTCAGATGCCATTTAGATTTTTTGGTTGGGGGTCCGTCACCTGCTTGTTTCTATGGATACGTCACTGCTCTGCCTGAAATGTTCCACAGTGTAACATTAAACAGCTCTACTTTACATTTATTCAATTCCAGGTGGTTTTAGAGCTCAAAAATACCTAGAAAAACAGACATTCTAACTGTGAGCGGGGTCGCCTCTCCACAGATCTGACCTGTAACTTGGTCTGGTTTGGTCTCTATGAAGATAGAAAGGTTAAATGCCATACTGTGGAACATTCCAGACAAATCAACAACATTTGGGCGGACCTTCTGCCAGAAAAGTTACACAGTGCACCTTTAAAAGTACACAGAACACAGCAGTGATCTTGTGTGTCTCCAGAGCGCCCCCTGCCTGTGGAGTGTGTGGACTGTGAGCAGAGGCTCGGAGCAGTGGAGATGATCAGCAGTGAAGCTCAGCCCTGGGGACGAGCTCCAGATTTAGACTCAACACGTCTCGGAGTCCCTGGATAACGGGAATGTGGGTCCTTACGACTCCGAAATACAACAACACTCGACTATCCGGGTGTGAGGCGTGGAGGCTAACCACTCTGCCACAGTGTCCATTGTGCTGAGGAACAGGGGTGACTTTGTGGAGACTCTGGGGTGACTTTGTGGAGACTCTGGGGTGACTCTGGGGTGACTCTGGGGTGAGCTCAGGGTGACACGGTGGACAGAGACACTGGGGACACTCCGTTTCGTTTACTATAAGAGCAGTAAATGATCAGGAATGTGGTATTCAGGTTTGAACAAAGTATAGCTCTTGTCATGCTCCTAGTTTAGTCTGGTTTTAGTCCTGGTTTAGTCCTAGTTTTAGTCTTGGTTTTGTCCTGTTTTAGTCCAGTTTTAGTTCTGATTTAGTCCAATTTTAGTTCTGATTTAGTCCTGGTTTAGTCTTGATTTAGTCCTGGTTTAATCTTGACGTAATCCTGGTCTAATCTTGGTTTAGTCTTAGTTCAGTCCTGGTTTTGTCCTGTTTTAGTCCTGGTTTAGTTCTGTTTTAGTTCTAGTTTAGTCCTTGTTTAGTCCCATTTTAGTTCTGGTTTAGTCTTCACTTAGTCCTGGTTTAGTCTTGATTTAGTCCTGGTTTAGGCCTGTTTTAGTGCTGTTTTAGTCCTGGTTTAGTCCTAGTTTAGTCTTGATTTAGTCTTGGTTTAGTTTTGACTTAGTCCTGGTTTAGTCTTGGTTTAGTCTTAGTTTAGTCTTAGTTTAGTCTTGATTTAGTCCTGTTTTAGTCCTGGTTTAGTCCTTGTTTAGTCCCATTTTAGTTCTGGTTTAGTCTTCACTTAGTCTTGCATTAGTCTTGTTTTAGTCCTGGTTTAGTTTTGACTTAGTCCTGGTTTAGTCCTGTTTTAGTCCTGTTTTAGTCTTGACTTTGCTGAGTTCATATTTGGACATTTTTGGTTCACCTGACATTTTAGTATGTTGCTGATGTTGCTACCTGAAGCCATCAACATTTCCTTGGGATGTGATGCTAACTGGAAGCACTACTCTGTCTGAAGCTCTGTTACTCCAGTTTACTCAAGTTTATCGGTTGGCTGATATTATCGGCCGATATGGGCCTTTGGAGACATATCGGCTCTCGGCCTGAATCTTGGTCGTCCACGTGGGCATGTTATACCTCGTGATAAAGTTTACACGCTCTAGATTAAGTCCATTTAATCATATTTACAGAAAGATAAATGTCATAATATGTGGCGCCGCATCAGTATTTACCTGCAGAGTAATTTGTCTGTCTGAGACGCAGTACATATAATTAAATACAGCGACGCGCACACATTTATGATAACCGCTAAAGGCTAATAGCAGCACTTTACTTAAGCTACAGTGTTTACAGGTTAAAATGTCATGCAAAAATGCCATTAGGCCTATGTACTGCCTTTAAAGTTGAGTGTAAAGAGGCCAAATAACAGTAAATTTAGCCTAAATAAACACAATTAAATCTAAGTTTTAGAATCAGTTGAAGATTTACAGTGAATTTTTACATCGCTAAATACAGTATATCGGCTGTTATATCGGCTGTCGGCACCTCCAAAGCCCCTTTTATCAGTATCAAATCGGATCCAAAAAATCCATATCGGTCGAGCCCTAATTCACACAGCTATTGTTTTGGTCAAATCCACCTGTCACTCAGTCATAGCAAAGACGTCATTAACCCGTACGAGGTTTAAGTGGTAAAAAAATCTGTGTTTGAGCATCGAGCTGCGTTCAAGACAAACATTTGCGAATCCCTGTATGGTGATTTTACCAATCACCACAGGAATAAGATTACAATTTTATCATAAATATTGCCCGGCCTAGTTTAAAGGTCCTAAATTTGCAAAAGTGAAACCATTGTGAGCTTTAAGACATGTTATAATGCTCTTACAAAAACAGACCCGGAGTTGTGTTTGTTTCATTCACACATGTTTGAGTAACACTTTATTATTAGTCTGACTACATCTCCAAAGCTCAAAACGCTCTGTTCCACCTTGTGATGTCATTTAATGGTAATTTAAACATTTTATACAGTTAAGATTGTCAATAGAAAGTCTAATATCTGCTTCTGCCCTGAGGAATGAAGCAGTTTCAATGAGGCTAAAACAATAGCTGTAGCTTCAAAGTTTGGCAAATCCAGGACTGATACTAGTGAAGCTGTATGGAGTGAGTTTAATAACAGTGGAGCACTTCCTGTATGACATCACAAAGAGGAACTGAGCGCTTTCAGTCTGAGAGAAGAACTCAGCCTAAATCTGCAGGGTTTGTGTGTTTAAATGTGTGTGAATGAAACAAACACAACTCCAGGTGTGTTTGTGACGAGGAAACGACATTAGAACATCAAAATCCAAGGAGACAAGCAAGTAAATAGTATTCCTGACATCAGAAAAGTTTCTTAATGCACCTTTAACAAACAAAGCCAGGAGAAAGATGTGTTAAAAAAAAACTGGAATGATGAAATTGAGGCCAGACTGAATTGAGAAAGAGCCCTTTATTCCAAAACGTTTATAGAGAGTTGCAAAATCTGTAGGATTATAGTTCATGTTATCATTTACTAAACCAGGCCTACAATATCTAATCCTTTTGTTAATCTGTCCGTGAATGCTTTGGAAACTAATTCTGCGCCTCTCTTTCCACATCTCCAGACAAAAGTAGGCTACTGTGACACGAGCGAGTACACACCATTTTACTACAAACGTCTGGAGCCAACCCAGACGCGCCACAATGAGCCGACCGAGAACGCAACCTCCCCGGGCACTTCTGACCAGCTCCACCCGAGAACCAGCCCTTCTACCGCGCTCCGAGGACAGCCTACGACCTCCTACTGTACCACACACACATACACGCACACACATACACACACGAGCCAAAGTGAAAGTCAGTCTATTGATATCTGCCCCACGGGAAAGCCAATACGCGTGGAGAGATCGTATCCAAAATGCGCCACATGGTTTCAAATCGTAAAAGCGCACGATCTGGCGTGAGTTCGGCTGCTCCATTTGGTCAGTTTCGCGGTAAACTGCCACCCGCCACCCGCTTCAGTGATGGAGCGCCTCTGTCTCCACTCTCCAGACTCCAGACCACCACAGACACGAGCCAAAGCGCTTACCTTCCAGCGCGTAAACGAGCGGTACCGTGGACAGCTGAACCAGCGCGGTCATGAGCGCGGTCATCCCGGGCAGGAGGCGAGCCTTCATGATGCAGCGGCCATCGACAGTTTTCCGTCACACCGTCACACAGCGCGCATCAGCAGCCGCGGGACCGGAGCAGAGCCGAGCGGGCGGAGGGAGAGACGCAGGGAGCAGCAGGGGGCGCCAGAAACACGGATGTGGTGGGAGGCTAATCTGGAGCGGCTCCGGTTTAAACTCCAGCGGGGTAAAAAGAACAGCATCCGAATGGAAATGTTACAAATTAGAATAAGTTTAGCCTACGTAGACTGACCACTTTATATGTTATTCATTTTCTATTGGGCGAGGAAAGATTCATTTCTGTTACTGTCTAATTTGGAGCTTTTAAGTTTTGTAAAGTCCAGGCCAAGTCAAGATCAGATTGGTTTGTAACATGGGGCTGTAGAGAGATTCACAAGTCAAGCTTTACAAAATACTTGGAAAATATATTAGCCTATACAATTTGTGTAAAAAAAATTAAAGTATGAAGTAACAAATACAAACAAGAGTCGAGTGCAGAAACCTTTAACCCCAAAATAATCTCCCACTTGTAGTTCACTGAGGACACTTGACCCCATCACACGCCTGAATCAGCCGCACACATGTGGATAGAGTTGGACAGGCCTGAGGTGGGATAAAAGTGGGAGACTCATATCCATGCGCGGCCTACCCAGAGCAAGGCTGCGCACTGACACGGGAGCGCGCAGCAGTGAGGCGGCCTGCGCGCGGAGCTGTGGGGAAATAGAGCAGAAGAATGCGCGTGCGGGCGTGCCGACGTGAACAACAGATTAAAGCGCCCCGGGCCCGTTGCCATGGGAACGCGGGCCCCGGAGACGGCAGCAGATTGTAGGTCAGACGCCATCAGCCGTCCAATCAGAGCTAATGCGAGCGGACTGCGGGTGAGGGAACGAGAGCCGGACCCGCTGCCTCCGTGTGCGGCGTTCACAGTGCGGAGTCAACCCCCTCCACCCCCTTTCTCTCACTGCACCACCGCAGATACACGCGCGCGCACATCCAAACATCCACATCCACGCACGAGCACGCCACAGTCAAACAGCCTCTCCCGCACTGTGGCACAGGCGCGCGTAATGTGCGTAATGTGCGTAATGTGCGTAAACCTGGTCAGGGCGCAGAGGGCACGACTCCTCACAGTTCTGGTGTCGGTCTGCACCCCCACACCTCTGACCCCGCACCCCACACGCCCTCAGGGACTTGTGTCGACTTGTATCACGACTATTTCTCCCGTTTTCTCTCACGTTTATTTTTGTTTTGAAGTTGTGTCAATAATAACCGACAGGAGGATTATGAAGCACCGACATCACAAACTGTACAATGAAATGGCAATAGAAATAATTATAGATTTATCTTTGACCACTGAATGTTTTTTTGTTTTTTTTGTTTTTTTTTAAATCATACATAATTGCCGCATTTCAAATTCAGGCTGCATACTCTGTACACACTGTTTCTCAGTTCAATATGTACATTTTTCTCCTTTTTTATGTGTAAGCAGCCATGTTTGTTTTTGACACAAACGGAGCATGCGTTTCTCTGATTGGTTAATCCGCCTGTCAATCACGGCCTCTGAAATCAGGGAGACAGGACACAGCTCCAGATCCACTCGTCTTTGTAAAGTTTTGTCCAGGTGTGTGGTTCTGGTTGGTCAGGTAACTGGTCACCCGAGCCTTATCTAAGTTATGCCTAAAAGGCCAAATACTGAACACATGTGACTCTTTGAAGGACAATAGGAAAAGTATAACACAGTAAGTTTTGGAGGATATGAGACGAATCATTTAGAACGACTTCACGACAAATGACAAGTGTGAAAGAATAAAGCAAGAAACGTGTAGGAAAAGTATGAAATGACAATGCTCTTTCCTCATTTCCTTGTCCTTGATTCCGCTCCTCGATTCTGCAGGAAATTGGTGAGGAAGTCCCGCCCACAGAGGAGACACAAGGAGGAGACACAGGGAGGAGAGAGGATCTAAACTCACTGAGACCAAGAACGTTTGATTCTTTTTCTCTGGTGTTGCTCCTGAAGCCTCCCTCAGGTTTATTCCTTCATTCTGTGGTTTTCTTCGGGACAACACTTAATATGACACATTTGACTGACAGCTGAAAAATGGAAAAATGGAAATGGAAGGATTGAGGAGAGAAATCAAGAAGGAGGAAGCGAGGAAAGAGAAATGAGACGCGGCCCTTGATTCTTCTCCTCGATCCTCCATTTTTCAGCTGTCAATCAAAAGCTCCCAAACAAACATGAGAGAGGGTTCAGATAAAATATCCAAAATATCTTCTCTGAAAAAAAAAATCTCTTCATGTGATTTTACAGGTTTATACACTATAGTTTAATTTTATTTATGAGGTTCCTTTTCAAAATATTGTAATGTTCAATGTTTCACTGACCACAGCAGGAACCTCACACTGACACATGGACAAAGCTCATGAACAACAAGATTTTTCTTTGTCATTCTAAGTGGGCCAAAAAATCATTTATATTAAAAGTAACAGAAATAACTGCTGTAATTTGATGAATAAGATGATCTCCGGTGTGACACTGGTGTGGCCACTGTGTGCGTGTCTCAGGTGTTGCTCACGGGGACCAAGGAATCCTCAGGGAGTTGGTGTTTTTGCTCAGACACATGAAACATTAGGGGGAACATTGGTTTGGAGCCTGGACTTCAACAGGCCAAAGTCTGTGACGATGCGCATATCGGAGGGCAGATCGTTCCAGAGTCTGGGCCCAGCGACAGAGAAACCCTGATCACCTCAGTGTTTGAGCCTGGATCTGGGGACTTCAGTAGAAGTTGGTTGTTTGACCTTAAGGCCCCGTTTGATCTGTGGACAGACAGGAGTTCAGTCCACAGCTTAAACTCTTTTTTTCTTTATCTAAAAGAAACTGGAAGCCAATGAAGAGATAAAAGGACTGGGGTGATATCCTTACGTCTGGGAGTGTTGGTTAAAAAACGAGCAGCAGAATTCTGCACGAGCTGGAGGCTCTAAACTTCAAACATCCAACATTATTAATTCACCTAATCATTTTATGGCAGTAAACAAAAACCTATTCACTTGATTCAACTTTAAACTGCTCTTCTTTTAGCCTAGTGTGAGAAATACTACAGTCGGACTAGATCCAAACCCAGACTCCTGAACCAGCGGGGATCAGCTCTGGTTCAGGCCGGGCTCAGATGAGCTGGAGCCGGCAGTGGTGTGAGGTGCCTCGGCCTGAGAAGCGCTTTCCCCGAGAAGAACCAAGTGCACGGAGGACGGGCTCAGATCAAGACATAACGAACCAAACCGGATTTGCGCTTCTGTCCGGATGCTTTGCACCACCTCGGAACCAGTGTGCGCCCAGGGACTGCGGAGTCCTCCAGCACAGCGGGCAGGAGCAGCCCGCATGGACCTACAGTCCACTGCGCATTCTTGTTTTCCCCACACGGATCCAGCGCGCAGAGGACGGCACGGAACCGCTCAGACCCAGTCCACTGCGCACTGGTCTTGCTCACCCCTGTCTGGAACCAGCACAGAGGAGGGAGCCTCTGGACCCATCTGACCTGCACAACACCAAGGACCGGACACCCAGGCCCGTCCAGACCGGAGGGGCTGCGCGCTACTGTGTTACCGGGTCTTCACCGCTGTTATCTGAACCCTGGGCTTCTGCTCCGGGTGGATGTTCAGTGAGTTGTGTACACAGTTATAGGCGACATGCTGCTGTTTTATGAGTTCATGATGATAACTTTACCTTTTGCAGCTGGAGGAACCACCGGGGAACATCGGGCTGACCCCCAGCCGGCCGCGCTCTTGTAGCTCTAAACTGTTAAAAAAAACTCACAGCAAAATTTGATCTTTATTGCACTGACCGCCATAAGATAAACATTTTATAAGCAGTCTCACTTGTAATATTAGTGTCACTACTTGCAAACACCAAACTGGCGATTGCACAAAGCCATTTATGCTCCAGACAGAAGCCCATTGGCCTGTTAAATGTAGAATTAGACACTATTTTTGTCCTGTTAAAATGACTTCACCATTCTAAAATCAAATGTAATTTGCTGTAGATCATAATAATAAGTATTACTGTAAACTTGGCACATGGTTTCTTTTAGCTTTAGTTCAGACTTTAGAGGTACTTTTGGACCTTGGGCGGGGTAGCAGGATTCTAGGCAAACCTTTACTCCAAATATTTAGTGGCCATAGATCCACTCTGTGTCTTGCAACAAACTGACACTTAAGTTTGACACTTAAATGACGATGGCAGCTTATAAAAAAAATAATATTCCGACATTAGTCCTGGTGGGACGTGTCTGGAACACCTCCTCACAGAGGCACGTGAGCTGGATCCTCTGAAAGTGGAGCAGCAGCGGCTCTACCCCGAGCTCCTCTTCCTATGTCCAAGGGGGCACCCATCCAACAGCTGCTTTTTCTCCAGTTGGCATCAGGTTTATCAGACTGTGTTGTAAATGACAAACCAGGCTATGTGTGCCACTAAAGAAGCTGTGAAACAACAAATAATTCATAATTAGTATAAATACCAAAGCCTGAAAAAGAAAGCAACACAATTTTCACTTTTTTATTGACTACAAATAGTTGTTTGCTATAAAAAAAAAAACTTACAAAAACAGTTTTCTACTAACAATTCAACTCAAGTATAAAAACTTGCTGTTCTCCTGAATTTTTTTTTTTTTTTGCTAAATTTGACATAAAAGTTCTTGTAATAAAACAACTATAAATGCTATATACTGTCAAAATGTTCCATTCAAAAGCACACGTTCAAATACTATAGATTAAAACGCTCCATGTTTTAGCAACATCAGTGTTAATATTTACGATTTCACACACAACATTTAGTAACTTAAAAAACAGTGAAGTATGTAAACAATCACTTTTTGGTATAGAAAGACATGATGCCAACAGTCAGTAAAAATAAAGAAAGATTTTTGACAATGTGCAGTTAAAATCAGATTTAAAAAGTCCTTGGTTAAAATCTGTAAATATGCTGAATGTACAGTACAACAAACGATGTAAAAACAGGTCCAGTGATTCAAAAATACAAGTGCTATTTACAAAAGCCGTGGTCTGAGGTAATGCCCTTGTATTGATTTGGTGACAGCCGACAGTAAAATGGTTTTTCAGTTTAAACAAACATGATAAACAGATAAATGTGATTTTGTAAGTTACACGTACTTCTATATTTGGGTTTTAACAAATATTGAAAAAACAGATTAGAATCCGCTGTTCATCTTCTTTTGGTGTTTAGAAGTACTAAATATAATTGTTTTTTCAATGCCTTGTTCAGAAATTCTACCGCTAGAAAAGCAACACGGGTTTGAAAAATAATTATACAAAACTTTACTTTCGTCAACCATAAATGAAGGCCGACGTGTCAAATCTCCACAGTAGGATCCACATAGTGTTTTGCAGCTCTCTCAATGGCAAAAACAGTTTGTTCAAGTATTGTATATGAAACTATTGGAATATTTAAACTATAAAGTCACTTCCATCTATAAAATAAAATCTGTTAAAACCAGCTGTGGAACTGAAATGTTCAAAAAGATCTAAAACTGAAAACGATGACATCTGTACTGGGGAAAGTTCCCTTTTGTCCAGTTTCAACAGTTTTCAGAAAAACTTATATAAAAATATTTTGGTAGTTTCAAGTAACGAGTAAAACTAAGAAAAACAAAAACGTTGCACCATAGATATAGAAGAAGGGCCACAAACAACACAATTTAAAAAACTAGCATGTTAAAGTCAAACAAGTGTCCATATCTGGCCTACACGATAAAAGCTCTACGGTTAAACACTCTGGGTAGTGACGGTGACACTAAAGTGTACGTGAGGGGCACTCCAGTGTTTATTCACAGGCGAAGTAGTCTTTGAGGGGGGCAAACAGGTGCCTGATGACGGGCACACTCCAGGACCTGCCCAGGAGCTTCTGACGGGCACCACGCCCCATGTTGGACACATCTGTGTAGTGCACCGGGAAACCGAAGATCCTGCCACACACAAGGAAATGTGTTCTACAAGACTGGCAAGACAATTTCAGAAAAGAGATTTAACTACCCCCAAAACACTCAAAAGTTCACATAGAGGTGCTTGATTTGTAAATCAGACATTGAACAAAATAGGGTTTGGAACAGGGTCCACTGAAAGTCGAAATGTTATTACATTTGTTTGTTGTTGAAGGTCACATTAAATTTTATGTAGCGCTTTTCCACCTTCGAGGCAAACGAAGCAGTTTACATCAACGGACCGCTCAGCCATCCACACACATCCACACACACATCCACACACACATCCACACACACATCCACACACACATCCACACACACATCCACACACACGTGTACGCAGACATGGGGGGCGAGGGGGGTTAAGCATCTTGCCCAAGGACACAACAACAGCAGTATTCATCTGTGGGAGCTGGAATCACACCCCCAACCTGTGGGTCAGTGAACACTCAACCAACTGAGCTAATGTCTGCGGACCTGGACTGGTAATCGGGCATACCGGGCATTTTCCCGGTGGGCCGACAGGCCTGGGGTCAATGCTGTTTTTTAGAGGGGGCGGCTCATTGGTCCATCTTTAATATAGACAGTGGACTAAACCAATCAGGATACAGTATCTTATGAGCGCGGTCCCACCCCTTTCTCTGCACTGATACCTGACGGTTTTATAGTGTTGAGCTGGAAACATGGAGAAGCAGAAGAAAGGGGCTGCGGAGAAGTCGCGGGATAAAAGATTAAAAAATCTCACTATAGACGCTGCAGAATGTTCTAAAATAACAGACATATTCTCTGGAGGGGCTGGAGCCTCCACGTCCTCTGCAGCCCAGGGTGAAGGTGGACAGGGACAGGAGCAGCCAGAGACTGTGGACAGGGAACCCGAGGGACAGAGTGACCAAAGAACCCGAGGGACAGAGTGACCAAAGAACCCGAGGGACAGAGTGACCAAAGAACCCGAGGGACAGAGTGACCAAAGAACCCGAGGGACAGAGTGACCAAAGAACCCGAGGGACAGAGTGACCAGAGAACCCGAGGGACAGAGTGACCAAAGAACCCGAGGGACAGAGTGACCAGAGAACCCGAGGGACAGAGTGACCAGAGAACCCGAGGGACAGAGTGACCAGGGAACCCGAGGGACAGAGTGACCAGGGAACCCGAGGGACAGAGTGACCAGGGAACCCGAGGGACAGAGTGACCAGGGAACCCGAGGGACAGAGTGACCAGGGAACCCGAGGGACAGAGTGACCAGGGAACCCGAGGGACAGAGTGACCAGGGAACCCGAGGGACAGAGTGACCAGGGAACCCGAGGGACAGAGTGACCAGAGAACCCGAGGGACAGAGTGACCAGGGAACCCGAGGGACAGAGTGACCAGGGAACCCGTGGGACAGAGTGACCAGGGAACCCGTGGGACAGAGTGACCAGGGAAGTGCAGCACAGGCACAGCAGGTAGGAATGTTTGGAGAATACCGGGACTTTTAGGTGATGGACAGGCATGAAAATCGCTCACCTTTCAACGAAATTCATTGTTTTGAAGCCAGAACAGGTGACCTACGTGAATCGTGTAGATCGGGGCGTAGCCTGTCAGCTCTAAAGTTTGAGTGCTCAAAATATCTGCAGTGGTCTACTTTCCCGGATTATGTTGTATGAGCTCTACAGTGATTATTTGCCTCTACTCAGAACATAATTCATATTAACAAGAATCCGTGTTCACGGTTGCAACAAGGTCACCCTAAATCATTTAATCATTTAGTGTTTCCCTGATGATCTTCGCCCACTTAATATTAACACCAATTATATTATTCTTATTTCCTGTAGCAACAGTTTCCTTAAATTTTGTTTTGTTTTCGTTCCGTGTGAGTTTTTTTCTACAGTATCACTGCAGTTAGTATGAGATTTTCTGATTATTATCAAAAAATAAAAACGTAACCTAAAGATACTAAATGTTTTGATGGTTCAGATAGTTGCACAGTTTTTCCAGGTAGTTCCAAATATTTGTATTTTTAATTTAGTTTTTTAGGTTTTCTATTTGTAATTTCTGTAATAATCTGTCCCTCTCGTCCTGTCTAGTCAAGCCGGGCTGTTGAGGAGAGAAGACAGAGCTCCGCTAATTATGAAACGCCGGTCTAAGCCAAAAATGCCAGGGCCAGTTTTTTGTCCCAGTCCAGCCCCTAAAAGAACCGAAAGGATGAAAAAGGGAAAAGTATAATATCACCTCTCCAGCTCCGTGCACCACAGGATGTCCTCTTTGCCGTTCATGAGGACGGGGAAGTGTTGGTCTTTGCCCTGTTTGATGGAGTTGGAGCGAGTGGTGATCGTGCGCACTTTTCCAAACTGTCAAGAAAAACAAACACTTCAGAGCACAAAACTAAAACAAGGAAAAAAAAAAAATACTGAGCTATGATAATATAATGAAAACTTTCTCAGAGCTTCAGAAATGTATATTGATATTAATAAGTAATCAAGTCTAGGTATCTGTACTTTGAACTCCACTACATTTTAGAACAGGACTGAAAAGTAAAAGTATTTTTATTATTCTGTGACCTGCTGAATGACCTTGATTTGATTTATTTTATTTTATTTTATTATTATTATTTTAATTTAATTTAATTTAATTTTTATTTTATTTTATTTTTTTAAATCAAGGTTTTTAAATCAGCAAAGAAAAAAATACATAAATAAAAACGGCGAGAAAAAATATTCAGTAATTTCTTTTGAACAAAATTCAGCACAAATCTTTTGACAAAATTCTTTTACTTTTTACTCTTTAAGTACATTTTAATCAGGTGCTTTAATACTTTTACTTAAGTAGGTTTTTTCATGTGATACTTTTACTTTTACTTGAGCATTTTTGACTCCAGCGTCTGTACTTTTACTTAACAAAACTGAGTGCTTCTTCCACCACTGCCGCCAAGTAAAGATTTATTTTTATTTTCTGTCACCTTGGCGACCCTCCCGTGCTCCAGACAGTCCTGCAGTTCCAGTTTGTCCATCCCCGAGGCGCACAGGGGCCGGTTCATGCCAGGCAGGTTTCCCCAGAAGTACCTCGCTCTGTGGGCTGCGGAGACTTCGATGGCATCGATCATCACTGGGTTACACTGAAAATTAGGCACAATATACAGTTTTTATATGGATATTGGTAAAAAAAAAAAAAAAGATGAAAAATCACAAGAACAAAACACTTAATAGGACTACATTTATAAAACATAAAAAGGTATAACTTTTTGACACAGGCTGAACAATTAAAATAATGTAGTAATTGCAATTTTTAATGACTTTTTTGGTTGGATAGTAGGATTCCCAATACAACACAAGAATAATAATACAGGAATCTCAGAACATGTTTGTGTACAGTGGAGGGAATAAGTATTTGACCCTTGCTGATTTTGTAGATTTGCCACTGACAAAGAAAATGAACAGTCTATAATTTTAATGGTAGGTTTATTTTAACATTGAGAAATAGAAAAAATCCAGAAAATAACTTTATCAGAAGGAATTTTGGTCTTAATGTGCTTCTTCTTGAGCCACTCCTTCGTTGCCTTGGCTGTTTGTTTTGGGTCATTGTCGTGTTCGAAGACTCATCCACGACACATTTTCAGTTTCCTGATGGAGGGAAGGAGGTGGTCACTCAGGATTTTAACCGCACATGGCTCCGTCCATCCTCCCGTTGACGTGGTGAAGTTGTCTTGTGCCCTTAGAGAAAAACACCCCCAAAGCCTAATGTTTCCACCTTCACGTTTGACAGTGGGGATGGTGTTCTTGGGGTCATAGGCAGCATTTCTCTTCCTCCAAACACGGAGAGTTGTGTTAATGCCAAAGAGCTCGATTTTGGTCTCATCTGACCACAGCACCTTCTCTCAGTCACTCTCTAAATCATTCAGGTTCATTGGCAAACTTCAGGTGGACCTGCACATGTGCCTTCTTAAGCAGGGGAA
The DNA here is from genome assembly GCA_029959045.1 of Taenioides sp. WSHXM2023. NCBI lineage: Eukaryota > Metazoa > Chordata > Actinopteri > Gobiiformes > Gobiidae > Taenioides > Taenioides sp. WSHXM2023. The sequence goes on along the minus strand of CM057086.1, from coordinate 34,062,727 downwards.
CGGAGCACTGCAGGATTTTAATCCATTGTGGAGTAAAGTGTTACCAGTGGTTTTCTTAGTGACTGTGGTCCCAGCTGCCTTGAGATCCTTGACTAGCTCCTCCGGTGTAGTTCTAGTTTCTCACTGTTCTCATGATCACTGAAACCCCACGAGGTGAGATCACGTGGAGCCCCAGACCGAGGTCGATTGATGGTCATTTTCGAACAGTTGCACCAACTGTTGTCTCCTTAACACCAGCTTCTTACTTATGGTTCTGTAGCTCATTCCAGCCTTGTGCAGGTCTACAATCTTGTCCCTGATGTTCTTTGACAGCTCTTTGGTCTTTCCCATGTTGGACAGTTTGGAGTCTGATGGACTGATTCTGTGGACAGGCGTCTTTTATGCAGGTGACTCGTTAAAACAGGCGTCTAATTCAGGTGACGAGTGGATCAGGAGAGTCTAACTGGTCTGTGGGAGACGGAACTCTTAATGGCTGGTAGGAGATCAAATACTTATTTCACACAATGAAATGCAAATCAATTAATATATTTTCTATAATGTGATTTTCTTTTTAATATTCTGTCTCTCGATGTTAAAATAAATCTACCATTAAAATTACAGACTGTTCATTTCTTTGTGCGGTCCACACTACACCATTTTCTTATTCATGTTCTAATATGGTTTCCTCGTCACAAACAGACCTGGAGTTGTGTTTTGTTTCATTCACTCACACGTTTAAACACACAAATCCTGCATTCTTCTCTCAAACAGAAAACACTCCTTATTTCACTAGAATCATTTGGAAAATTCACCCCTGGAATTGCCGATCTCTACTGAACAAAAGGTAAAAGGAGCTGTTCACTTGAAAACTACCGCTTCATGACATCACAAGAGCGTTTTGAGCTTTCGAGGTGTAGACAGACAAAGGGTTAACTCCAGGTCTGTTTTTGAGGAGGTAACAACATTATAACATGGCGTAAAGCTCATAAATGTCAATGCAGAAATAGTAATACAGGCAGGAAGAGGAGAATAGATGAAATAGACACTACTGTAACTGACCTCTAAGAAGCGTGAGATGTCCCTCTTGTCGTTGACCCCCATGGCCACCACGTTTTCAAACATCCAGAAAAAGGGACGGTCCTCTCCTTCTTTGGGTTTGGCTTCACTGAGCAGACGGTAGAACTCAAAGAACAGCCTCCCTGTGCCTTCTGGACACACAAAAAAACAACAACACATAAACACAAGAATCTCCTCTTAGGTCGTGATAACACAACACCTCAAAAAGGTTCTATATTACCCAAAATGGACTCTTTTGTGAACTTTTAGCCATGTTATAATGTTGTTTCCTCCTCAAAGACATACCTGGAGTCGTGTTCGGTTTCATTCACACGTGTTTGAGTAACCAGTTATTTATTAGACTTATTTATTAGTCTGTCTACATATCGAAAGCTCAAAACGCTCTCTTCCACCTTATGATGTCATGAAGCGGTTGTTTTCATGTTAACAGCTCCTTTTAACCTTTAGTTCGGCAATTCCAGGTTTGATATTATCCAAGTGATTCCAGTGAAGGCGTATGGAGTTTAAAAACACAGTAGAGCACTTATTCAATGCCTCTGTATGTTGAATATATTATCACGGAGAGACTAGAAGAACGAAGTAGTAGATTATAGGCAGACATACTGTACGCGGGCACGCACTCGCTGACATACTGTATATACATATTTGTTAAAGTTCAATGCAATACTTAGAAAATGTTTACTCTGTGGATTAGACACAGAGGTCCACTTGTTTTGTGCTAAAACAATAAACGACTGCAGGAACCATCTGGGGTCAACACGCACTGTCCGCTGACCGATCACACGCATCAACTTTTGACGGGAGCGAAAAAGCGCCGACAAAAGAAGATTACGTCCTGTTGTCTAACTGTGTACTATAGCAGGAATAAACACGCTTGAACTGGACCTTTTCTGGACCCAATCTTAGTCTTTACTGAATGTTTTTGATTGATCCACAAGGGAAATGATTTGGACACAGCAGCTCAAACATCACAATATAAAATAATAACAGAGAGTAACAAAAACAGATGGTGTAGCAAAAAGAGCAAGAGACACGTTTCAAATGAGACAAAATTATAAAAATAAATGTATATGTACAAGTCAAAATAAAATAGAAAAATAAGTAATAAAATATAAAATAAACTATAAAATCACAGCTATAAACAAGAGACAAGAACGACAGTGTTTTCTGTTCAACTCCTGAGGAAACAACATTAAAAACATAGATCAGAGAACAGCGTAATATGGAGCGTTTAATGAGCACATTTGAACTGTTTTGTCCACTTATTTTAGTAAAGTAGATTCATTTGTATAGCTGTAAAAGGACACTGCAAAACACAGTATCAAAAGAATAATTTTTCCCCAGATTTCAGTTTCAGTATTTCAGACACCAGATGTAAAACACTCAGGCTTTAACTCACCATAAAGGCCCTTTCTTGCCGGGTTGACAATAGACAAGTCGTTGCATGGACTTCCTCCAATCACCAAGTCAAAAGGACCCCATTCCAAGATCTGAAACAACAGCACCCTCTAGTGTTGGAGTACCACACTTACTGATGCGTTCCCCATTCTGTATGCACTTTTCGCAAGCACTTTTTGGTTTAAAATATACTTTTGGAAAAAATGTCAAGACGTTGTCGATATCAATGCATATTTAAAGCGACAGTGTGCCAAAACTATTTCAGAAGCATGGTTTTAACTTTCTATTTCCACGGAAAAATGCCATCTCCTTAAAGTGAATGTACCTTTAAATGTAATTTTTATAAACAGAATGATTTAGTTTGGGATTTTCAGACTCTAGAATGTCGTGATTTCGTGTTCTCAGGGGTAAAATGATACACTTTTCCCTATGGATGCTTTACAGATTTTAGTGTCAGTTTTTCCTTTCAATTACATTGAACTTTGCCATGAAATATCAGAAAGGTAAATTCCCAAATATGGAACCTGATCATTTCTGTTACTGACTAAACCCAAGACCGTGTTATCTTCATTTTGTTTAAATGTTTTTGGCCAATAGAAAGTAGAATAATATTTTGAGCATTTACTGTATTAAACGTACATTTTTCCTGGTGATTTCGCGGACATCGTGGACGTACTGGATCTTTCCTTCATGTCGGACCACTCCCACCGAGATGGAGTCTTCACAAACCTCTGAGGCGATGTACTGGTCCACTTTGAACCCCAAGTCTCGAAGAACCAGATACCCTGAAAATACACACAGAAAATACACACAGAAAACACAGGCAGACGTTTTATTCAAGTATCGTTTTGATTTTTTGTTTTTTAACTTGAATGGGCCTGGAGCAGAAATAAAAAGAAAACAAAACCAACGGGAATCGTGGATCATATAGACGCCAAACAAGATGATAACCAAGCCTACACTCTCAGTCAAAAGGCTGGACATGGAAGGTTTTTTTTTCGTATTTTCATGACTATTTACATTTTAGATTCTCACTGCATGCAAAAGTATAACAAATGGAATGTAGTAAACAAAAAATAACTTGTTTTAGATTGTAGAGTTTTAAAAATGGCCACCCTTTGCTTTGAGGTATTTAATATAAAAAAATATTTAGCCGAGTTTTTAAATAATTTGTTTTTTTACTACAGAATTACACATATGTTGATTCATATATTCAATGTCTTCCATATGTGTCTAAAATGCAGAAAATGGTAAATAAAGAAAAACGATTGAATGAGAAGGCGTGTCCAAACTTCTGACTGGTCGTGTTGGCCCACAATAGCAGCTGTGAATAAATAAATCTTATTCAGTTGTCGTTTTGGGGCTCATGACTCATTCACTGTTGAAAGAATATTGGAAACTAATCCGTGAAAACACAATAAGAATTAGTCACTGAGCCCTGAGGTCTGAACCAGGATTAAACCAACATTAAATCGAGGTTTAAACCAACATTAAGAAACGGTATAATTTACCATCAGTAAGTGCAGGATTAAGATTACACCATTTTTTGATTTATGTTACGTTTCCTCATCAAAAACGTACCTGAAGTCGCGTTTTGTTTCTTTCACCTGCAAATTTAGGCCGAGTTCTTTTCACAAACAGAAAACACCCCGTTCCACCTTTTCATTTGGATAATTTCAGCCTTGGAATGGCCAATCTCTATGGAACTAAGGTAAAAGGAGCTGTTAACATGAAAACTACCACATCGTGACATCACAAGGTGGAACAGAGCGTTTTGAGCTTTGGAGATGCAGACAACCAAATAATGTAAAGGTTATTCTAACATGTGAATGAAACAAAACACAACTCCAGATATGTTTTTGATGAGGAAACAATACTATAACTTGGGTTAAAGTTCTCAAGCACTGCCAAGTACAGTCCCTGACAAAAGTCTTGTCGCTTATCCATTTTGTAGAAACAAAAGCTTATAACCTGACTTTAAATTAATCGATTGGTTTTAGAAATGTCTCATATGAAAGCTAAAACCCTCCCAAATTATGCTCAATATACTAAAATAAATTAGCTTCACTGAAGAAAGATTGATCATTTAATGAACACAGAAAGGTCAGATTTTGGCAAGACAAAAGTCTTGTCGCCTACAGAAAACTGAACAAATAATTTACTTCAAATACAAAAATATGTTGCATAACGTCAGTGAATTAAGTAGTGGTGCTGTGAGATCCATATTTAATATCTTGTATGACTTCCATGAGCTTGAAGGACTGCATCCATGCGGTTCGACAATGATTCATACAATTTGTTGATGAAGTCATCAGGAATAGCAAAGAAAGCAGTCTTACATGCCTCCCAGAGTTCATCAAGATTCTTTGGTTTTGCCTTCCATGCTTCCTCTTTCATTCTACCCCAGACATGCTCAATGATGTTCATGTCTGGTGACTGGGCTGGCCAGTCCTGGAGCACCTTGATCTTCTTCGCCTTGAGGAACTTTGATGTAGAGATACAAGTATGCGATGGAGCACCATCCTGCTGCAAAATTTGACCCCTTTTATGGTTGGGAATGTAAGAGGTAGCTAATACTTCTTGATATTTTAGGCTATTGATATTGCCTTCCACCCTGCAAATGTCTCGCACACCCCCATACTGAATGTAACCCCAGACCATGATTTTTCCGCCACCAAACTTAACTGTTTTCTGGGTGAATCTTGGATCCATGCGGGCTCCAGTAGGTCTCCTGCAATATTTGCGGCGGCTGTGATGTAATTCAACCGAGGATTCATCTGAGAAATCCACCTTCTGCCACTTTTCCAGTGTCCATCCTTTTAGCAGGCTGTGGGCCTTGGCAAATGCCACACGGTTTTTTAATTGCCTTTTGTTTAGTGCTGGTTTCTGTGCACTGATTCGACCATGGAGGCCATTTCGAGACAGAATTCTACAAACTGTTTTGGTTGACACAGGGACTTGAGGTGACCAGGCCTGGTGGAGCTCTGCTGCAGTGGAAAAGGGGCTGGCCTTGGATTTTCGAATCAACAAACGGTCCTCCCGAGCAGTTGTCTTGCGGGGTCTGGCAGACCTGGGCTTGTCAAAAACATCTCCAGTCTTTTCAGATCTTTTTCTTATTCTTTGTACTTGACGCTGAGACACATTGAAGGTGTCAGCCACCTCAGCAGTGGATCTGGTCTTCAGCCTCTTGATAATTAACGCTTTGGTCTCAGGGTGGATCTTAGGCATGTTGTCAGAGGTCAAGTTGCAGTTGATGTGAAGGTCTGGTGTGCTGGGGTTCTTTTTATACACACCCATTAATTGATTGATCAGTAACTGATCACAGGTGAGGCTGTAATCTAGGATTGGGTGCATCATATGACAAGGCGACAAGACTTTTGTCTTGCCAAAATCTGACCTTTCTGTGTTCATTAAATGATCAATCTTTCTTCAGTGAAGCAAATTTATTTTAGTATATTGAGCATAATTTGGGAGGGTTTTAGCTTTCATATGAGACATTTCTAAAACCAATCGATTAATTTAAAGTCAGGTTATAAGCTTTTGTTTCTACAAAATGGATAAGCGACAAGACTTTTGTCAGGGACTGTATGTAACGAATAGAGGCGGGTTAATATAAGTTTTTCTTCTTCCCACTCTTTTTCGAGAAATGTGCTTTTCTGTTGTTTATAACGTGTATATATATTATGTATATGATTATTGTTTCTCTCTTGGCACAAATTAAAAATAAATACGAATCAATCAGGTACCTCCATGACGGTACGAGGACTTTTTCTTTACAAACCTGTTGCAATTCCATCGAACAGGGACAGGACTCGGATGGGCCTCCTCTGCTCTGCTGGAACTGCAGGGTAGATCTTTGGCTTCTCCTGCAACAAATGTGGTCATTTTTAGGGCTGGGTACAGTTTGATTTTTTTTTTCCAATACCAGTACTTTAACAATACCGGTTCCTGAACGGTTCTTTTTTCAGTGCCTGTCTTTTTAAAAATGTAAATTAATGGCCAATATTATTAAGAAAATACTTTTCAATCATCAAATTACTTTATAACTATGTCAGTTCATATTTTAAAACATACCATAGGCTGTACTACGGTATGTTCAATTAAAACTCCAAACAAAAGCACAAATGAACCAGAGCGCAGCTGATCCTCACGTGGACTGACACGGGCTGAAGTTTCACTGCGTTCTGCACTTTATATCAAAGGCAGCGCTCGGAGCTCGTGCTTTTTGTTTTGATAAATAACTTTATGCTTTTACTTCACCGTTACCTGGATGGAGAATGAGGATTATTCAGAACTTTACGCTCTCGTTTGGAAACATCTTTACGCACATGCGCTCCACAACACATTTTGAAATTACGCTTTTACCGGACCGAGATGGAGGAGGATTTTGGCGGAGTTTGGCTCCTGTTTTCTGTTTGAGTTCAGCTTTACGCGACACTACAGACTGTGACTGGATGTGGATTTATTATTACGCACAACACTTTGACTGTGAGGCACTGTAAAGGCCCCGCGCTGGTGTTTTGGGCTCTAAAATGACACACTGCGCTTTGTTTGGACACGTGTAGGACCATGTTAAACGTGAGCGCTGTTTGTGCCATACACGTCATGAGGCGCGACACGACTGAAAAATAAATTGGTGCAGCATTGGTGCAGCACTGACACGGGCATGTAAAGGCAAAGAACCGAAAGTTGGCACTGGATGAACGTTACTTTTTGGTACCAGCACTTGCCGAACCTTGGTACAGAGTTTCAGTACCCAGCCCTCGTAATTTTAGATCTCAGTAACATGACCCACACAACCCATGCCTGAGTGGCTGCTTCACTTCACTGTACCATCCACTGAAAAGCAAATACAATCCCACTATATCGTTTTTCACTCCCATCTGATTTTTCCTCCCTTTTCATCCTCCTAAGCAGCTGTATTTGTTTTGATACAGACGATTGGCTAATCCACCTGTCAATCACTCCCATCTGAACTGTTGAGATTCACTGGAGTATTGAAGTGCGAACAGGCTCTATTCCCGTTTACCGAAGACATTTGGAAACATGCGGATGACGACTTCCAGTGTAGTTTCCGACACTGGGCATGTGATAAAACCGTGGATTCAGCAACAGCGTCTTCACAACCTGCCAAAGCTTTACATGTTAGACGGGACTCTAATCGAGTCTTCGATTTCACTTACAGGCTGCTGAAACGACCTGCTTTTAACTGTTGACTTTGGGAAATCCGAAGTTCTTTTGCTTTTAGACTCATCAGCCGCCTTTGACACGGGGGATCCCAGCATCCTTCTGTCCTAACCCTAACCCTGGAGACACGTGGGCTTTAAGGGGACAGCGCTCTGTTGGTCTCGGTCTCATCTGTCAGACAGGAGTTTTTCTGTAAACTTAGAAAAGTACTCCTCCTCTGCGTCTTCCTTAGAGTCCGGTGCACCCCAGGGTTCTACATTAGTGCCGGCCGTCTTTGCCCTCTTCATGCTTCTCCTGGGTGATGTTTTTAGAAAGCACAATGTCGCATTTCACCGTTTTGCAGATGATGTTCAAATACATCTGCCAGTGACCGCAAATGAGAAGCAGAGCAAAATCAAGACGGAGCCGTCGGTTTGTAATGCATTTAAGACTAGACTGAACACTCACCTTTTCTCCCTGGTGTTTAATACGAGCTAGTCAGGTTATTTTGGTGTTTTATTGTAGTTTTCACATGTATTCTGTTATTTGTATCTGTATATATCTGTTTCTTCTGTTTTTCTTGACATTTATGTGAAGCAGTTCGCTCAGCTGAAGCGGTTTTAAATGTGCTATATAAATAAACTTTAATTGAATTGAAAACTGGCTGTAACTGTTGATCTGCTGAACATAACCGAACGCTACACTGACATCTTTTTCTTTCTTTATTTTTATGAAGTTAGACAAATTATAACACATTAATAGGCAATTTGTAAAAAGAAAAACGAAAGAATACAGTGACATTTAGATGAAGAAAACTGGGCCATTTTCTCAGTTTTCCCAGATTTTGTCAGTTACTATCGCCAACAGAGCCCAGAGGAAGTTGTCATCTGCAAGTTTCCAAACGTCTTCCGGTTTTTGTGACGCAAGCGTGAATAGAGCAGATTCTGGATCTCAACTAGCATAAAACAAGTGTCTAGTGTATACAAAATAATGGCATAAACCGTAAAAACATTCTTAAATAGTTTAGATAGAAGCAACTACTATTTTATGTTAGAAAATAACATTTAATTTAAAATAGTTTTTAAAGAATCTGAATCAGACTTTGTCATTTCAATATAAAAATGCACAGAAATGAAACACTGCAGTATAAAAAAACAGTACAATAAATATTTTAAAATATTGTCTTTAGAAAATGGAGATGAGTGGGGGTTGTTTTAAAGTGATTCTAAGTTAGTGCTATTTTGTAAGGTGCATTAGTGTCCCTTGGTATCAAAACTGGTATCAAATTGCACGGATAAACATTCCAACTCACAAATTCCTGCCCGTTGTCGTTGGCGAAGAACTCCTGCAGTTTGAGGCTCCAGTCGTGGCGACGCTTGAGCACGCCGTAGGGCAGAGGCGGCTGGCACATGTAGCACATCCAGGGGTCCAGGTGCCGCGCGGCGTTAGAGGCGCCAGGGTCCACCAGGATGTCCAGGCAGTCCACACAGAAACACCTGCAAAACAAGCAGAGATGAGTTAGATTAATAGGAAAAATAGGGCAATAGAAAGACGTGTATATGTATGTCTGCTTTAAATATTACAAGAAAGCAGCCATATTTGTTTTGGACGGACCATGCAGGTCCCCGATTGGCTAATCCACCTGTAGTTGTGGATTAGGACTTGCTCAGGTCCGTTTGCTGTGGGTTCTATGGCCCACATTCACACCTCTACCCGTTTGTCTACATGTCGCTCAGCATGGTTATCAGTTTAGAATTGAGAAAATACGTCCAGTGGCATGAAATATCTCTTAAATCGTGAGGCAGATATGAGTCCTGCTGTGATGGACGCTCCTCTGTGGGTTTATGGATAAAAACAGCTCGGAGGAGTGAGGACAGAGGGAGAAGAGGCTGCCAAACTTTTGTCACCGTCCACAGTCCTTACTGAAGGTAAACGCGGATTCTCTGTTTGGGAGTGGAGTTTATTCACCACAGTTTTCACAGTGAACTCGTATAGTAAAGTGGTGTGTGTGCACGTACATGAGCTCTGTGCCGTGCTTTGGCCCCTCCTCCAACCACGACAAAGTCCCAGCCGTCCCAACCGTCCCCAGGCACTGGACAAATGTACCAAAACCATCCACACTTGGGCACAGTTCGATTGGGATAGTGTGAGTGCACCCTTAGTATCGGAGAAGTGTGTATTCTGGATCTCAGGCAAGCCAATTAGGGCATTTTTTATACTTATTTTAATAATATTCTTTTTTGCTACTTATTCAGAATTTATTATTACCATTTATATTTTTTACTTTGTTATTATAATATATTGTGATGTGTGAGCTACTGTGTCCAAATAATTTCCCTTGTGGATCAGTAAGTCCAAGTCTAATAATCCTGTCAAACATGTTTACAAAATACATACTATATACTGTACTTTACAGTACAATACGTAGTATGTATACAGTATGTATACAGTACAGTACATAGACTGTATAAAGAAGTGGACTACTGTTCGGTTCCTCAAATGAAGCTCAATGATGGAGGTTAAAGGAGCAAATTTGGAGCCGGGCTCAATATTATGAATAGGATTTCTTTTAACGGGCAAGAGAGTGGAAAAAACTCAGGATCATGTAGAGCGGGTTAATCTGAACATTTTAAGACCAAAATGACGAGGCTCGCAGCAGCAGTTACAGCGAGAGAAGCGACAATATTCCAGTGTAAGTCAATGGGAGCCGGAGTCAGAAGGAGCCGCAAGAGCCGCATGCGAACTTCCTATTTGGAACACGGCGACTAGAGCGTTCGCCATGTCCATTTATACACAGCCTATGGTACAGTGATGAGAATAAACTAGTTGAACCCAGTCAATAACAGGATTGTTGAAAGTGACAAGGAAATCTAGAGTAAATAAAATCCTTGTGACCTGCAGCAGTTGGCGTTCCCACACAGGAGCACCTCACGGCCCCCACAGCACACCGTACAGTACGACTGGTACCCATCGTCATCATACATGTACGACATCTCCAGGTAGTTATCCTAAAACACAAACAGAACAAAGAAGACATAGTTTATTCCTGGTATTTAGTCTTACATCGATCAAGATTTAACATTTTGTTCATTGTTAACTGTAATCTTGTACAATGAACACTGCTGGTCCTGTTCACGCGTCATCCACCTGTAGTTTTGTCAAATACTGGAACAGAATGTGAATAATTTTCTGTATCCTTTTAGGTCTAAACCAACTGGATTTCAGCTTTGAAACTGGCAACCCAAAACACGTCATGTAAGGCTCATTCTGCGTTCTGATTTGGTTCTCAACAAGATTATCCAAACACTAAATTATAACAAACAACTTTTAAGAATAAAGAATAATCAAGAATAAATCAGCATTGTAATTGTGATCAGTAAGAACCATATTTGATCTGAACATCTGTGTACACGGTTAGGTCGAGGATTTGGATTTAAAATGGACTTAAAAACAAAATCGCAGTTCCTTTTATTTTTAATATTTGATTTTTGTTCTCCTGCTGTTCTTGAACTATGCATTGCAACACTAGAATTTCCATATTGATCTAGAATGACTTAACAGAAAAGGGTCTGAATATTTGAATGAACGAGTCTCAAGTCAGAGCTGTGGGCGGAGATAGGGGGAAGGTGAAAACGAAAAATTCTGACCACTCAAGCTTGAATGCAGAACAATACAGGATTAATCAAACAAATGTAACTCCCGATAAGTGTATTCACATAATATGACCACAAAAAATGTCAATTACACTACTACATAGTCACGTACAGTATTTGCAGTTCATAGCTTCACGGTCACATGACTTTGTGAACTCTCTTCTGTCAAACATGTTTTGATCTGTTTTCAAACCTGATTGTCAGACTTAAAGAGCCGTACCTACTGTTCTTTGGCGGCTACATTCCTGAAAATTTTGATCTGCGTTGTTAAATGACACGTACGTCATCAACTGTCACTTGGCTAAACAATCTGCTGAAAGATCTGCTGAAAAAAAAGAGGGACAAACACGTCGTGCTGCTTTATCTTGGTAAATAGTCACATTTTTATCCAGCGCTTTTCCACCTTCAAGGCTCTCAAAACTGTTTACGTCAAGGAACAACTCACACTTACACACATTCATACACCAGTGTGCGCAGACACTGGGGGCGAGGTGGGTTAAGTGTTTTGCCCAAGGACACAACAGCATTCATCTGCGGGAGTTAGAATCACGCCTGCCAACCTGTGGGACAGTAGATCTGACCGCCAGGGACGGATTGGCAATCTGTACGTTCTGGAAAAGTCCAGAACGGCCGTCCGGTCTACGGCCGTTGGTCAACCGGCCCTGTTTTTTTTTTGTCGACCGGCCCTGTTCAATAACCAAAATGTAGAGTCTAACACCTGACAGCCAGAGGGTTAACTGTATACGGAGTTCAAGGTGAAGGTGAATATACACTCACATATTAGTGAGTTGATGGGCCTATGTGGGGAAAAAAAAAGTCCAGGGCCGTTTTTTGGTGCCGTCCCTGCTGACCGCTCCACCAATGATGTTTACGTCGAGAGCAGGATTTGAACCGCTGGATCAGTGGACAACTGAGCTACTGTCTTAAAGAAGTCATCTTTAGGTTTCTAGTAACAGTAGGATGAGTGTTTTTTCCAACGAGACTTTTGCAAAATAAGATTTAAGCACCTTTAACCATGTCATAAAGGTCTTCCATCATTAGCTTTTTGTATTTTGATTGATGCATGTTTAAATCAGACATATTCTGCAAAATCAACTTTTCAGAGCTTTTAACAATCATCGTTTCACCTTTTCATTTAGTGATTTGTGCATGTTTAAGCAATCTTTAATCGATTATTTTCATTATTTGCTGATCAACTCCCATTTTCGCCACCGTTTTATTTTCTTAGTACATGGGTCACAGTATCGATCTGATTTTGATCGGCTTTGGGTCTCTGAAAAAATAACACAAGGATTTTTAGTTTGTTTTTCTAATAGGCAAAATATAAAAACTTCATGATATTAACATGAAACATCACATCTCATTAAACTACAGTCTAGTGGTCTATATGTGAGGAGTCATGTTTTAGTTCATTTAGTTCATACAGCTCAGAATTTATATTTTGTTATTGTATAGGGTTGTTGTAGTAGCAGTAACCGATCCAATACCACTGTGTATTTTCCTGATTGAGGATCTGTAGATGAAAGCAGCAGCCGCTAATGAACAGAGCAGATTAAACACACGGTGGAGGCTCTGCAGACACTTAAAACACTCTAATAATGGCAAAAAAAGACATTGTTGTTGACGATCAACAACTGGGAGAGTGCAGCCCGACATCAACCATCAACAGCAACAGCGCCAACTCGGACTTGATTTACTCTGCATAATTAGCCATGTGCTCTGAGGACAAACATCTTTTTTTTTTACTGCTGTTTTTATCCGCACTGTGGTAGAAAGTGATCTTATCGTCTTATCGTCAAGATCATTAAACATTTCACCAATATTTTAGTCCTCAAAACCTCATTTATTCTTGTATTTCTTTAAAAATCGCCTTTAAGAATATTTATATTTTGCTTTTCTTTGTATATTACTAAATTAAGTAGGTTCACACTATGGTATCGGACTGGTATCTGTGTCGGCGAGTACACCAGGGCCAAGTAAAAAAAAAATGGTATCGGAACAACACTACCGTTATATCAAGATGATTTGCTGTTATAACAAGTATCACTGCATCCCTAGTTTGCACTTATCATCTATCCCCGCCCCCAGCTCTGTGCTTACTTCAGTAGCCCTTCACCAAGTTTATACTTCCACCCACTCCTTTTCCAATGTGTACCGTATTTTTCGGACTATAAGTCGCACTTTTTTTCATAGTTTGGGTGGTCCTGCGACTTATACTCCAGAGCGACTTGTATATTAAAATTTTCACAAGCTTTGAGCGCCCTTACACTTTCCTGGAAGTCATTGGATGGATCGACAAAGCTCGGACTTCAGTGACAACCGAAACCATCCCGTCGGGATTCAGAAAGGCTGGAATAATTCTAACTGGAACTGATGCTACGCAGAAGAGGAAGCGGCGCTCCGTTTACCTCGGAGTTGGAGGTGTTGCTCCGAAGTGACACCGAGGAGGAAGAATTCAATGGATTTAGTGATTTGGAGTGAGATGGAGAGTTTGGTGAACTTATTACAGTATGTTATTTTATAGTTATCTGAAAACTATAAAATAAATAACATACCGTAACAAGTTATGTTAACGTAATATATTAATATGTTATGTTAACAGGCTGTTGTTCTCTATTCTGTCGTTATTACTATTGCCTTTCAAGATTAAATCCTGGTTCCTGGCCTCTGATTTTATAAAATAAATTTCCCCAAAAAAGTGCCACTTATAGTCCGGTGCGACTTATGTTTTTTTCTTCTTCATTACGCATTTTTTGGCTGGTGCGACTTGTACTCCGGAGCGACTTATAGTCTGAAAAATATGCTATACAATTCCTTGTATACAAAGATTATGCAACCTCATAACTGGTTGTTTTTTATGCTTTTTTTGTGATGTTACTGTACGTCACTGTGTTCTGCTGGGGGAGTAGCACCAGTAAAAGAGACATTGGGCGGATTGACAAACTGATCCCTAAATCTGGACACGTGAGCGGCCGTGAGCTGGAGACATTTGTCCCAGTGAGGGACAGGAGGACACTGGACAAACTGCTCTCCATCATGGACACTCCTGCTCACCCACTGCACCAGACTATAGAGGGACAGAGGAGATAATACTCCCTACAACTGTACAACAACTCACCCACTGCACCAGACTATAGAGGGACAGAGGAGATAATACTCCCTACAACTGTACAACAACTCACCCACTGCACCAGACTATAGAGGGACAGAGGAGATAATACTCCCTACAACTGTACAACAACTCACCCACTGCACCAGACTATAGAGGGACAGAGGAGATAATACTCCCTACAACTGTACAACAACTCACCCACTGCACCAGACTATAGAGGGACAGAGGAGATAATACTCCCTACAACTGTACAACAACTCACCCACTGCACCAGACTATAGAGGGACAGAGGAGATAATACTCCCTACAACTGTACAAAAACTCACCCACTGCACCAGACTATAGAGGGACAGAGGAGATAATACTCCCTACAACTGTACAACAACTCACCCACTGCACCAGACTATAGAGGGACAGAGGAGATAATACTCCCTACAACTGTACAACAAGTCACCCACTGCACCAGACTATAGAGGGACAGAGGAGATAATACTCCCTACAACTGTACAACCACTCACCCACTGCACCAGACTATAGAGGGACAGAGGAGATAATACTCCCTACAACTGTACAACCACTCACCCACTGCACCAGACTATAGAGGGACAGAGGAGATAATACTCCCTACAACTGTACAACCACTCACCCACTGCACCAGACTATAGAGGGACAGAGGAGATAATACTCCAACAGGCTCCTACAGCTCCACTCAAATAGTGAGAGATTCAGGACTACATTCATACCATACGCCATTCAGTTGTACAACAACTCACCCCTATGTAACAGATAATACTCCCTACAACTGTACAACAAATTAATCCCAAGTAACGGATTACCTCACGCCCTGTCAATCAGCATAGTATTTGCACTGTCGTTCTTGTCTCTTGTTTATAGCTGTGACTATATAGTTTATTACTTTATTACTTATATTTCTATTTTATTTTGACTTGTACATATACATTTATTTTTATAATTATGTCTCATTTGACACGTGTCTCTTGCTCTTTTTTGCTACACCATCTATTTTTGTTACTCTCTGTTATTATTTTATATTGTGATGTTTGAGCTGCTGTATCCAAATAATTTCCCTTGTGGATCAATAAAGTTTGTCTAAGTCTAAGTCTTTTTATTTGTATTTCTTAATTTTTTTTTCCTATGCATGGTCGAAATAAACAAGAACACCCACTGAAAATAACTCCTGATGCATAACCCAGTACTGACCCGTGTTTCTCACCCGTCCCTCACCTTGCATGTTTGGCACAGGCCTCCTTCAAAGAGCGGGTGGAAGGTAGCTGCTCTCGTCTTTCCACAGGAGAGACAGAACTCTGCCAAGACAAAGATACACACAGAAGATCACTCTGCAGCCCCGTGATGACAGCTACAGGGGCCGGTGTACTTTAAACACGCCATACCTTCAATACTGCGTCTGTTTTTCAGGACTTCATTCACCATTTGTTCTGCAATCAAAACTTGGATTTAAAAATACAAATAAGATGCTCTAAACTGGCAACATGTTTGTAAAGATGTACAATGTGAAACTGAAAACTGTTTAAGTATCAGAATTGTATTAGAGCGGTCCTTTGTGCTGTTGGGAATTTACTCTTTAAGACCGCTGCCCCCCACGATTACCCAGTGGAAAAGTAAAATAAAAGATGTGCATCATATGGAGCAAATAACTGCAAATTTACAAATGAAATCAGATTTATTCATGGACAAACGGTCTTCAGTCCAAGCCAATGTTTCAAATGGAAGGGACACTGGGCGGATCATCACGGACACTCCTGCTCACCCACTGCCCCAGACTACAGAGGGACAGAGGAGATAATACTCCCTACAACTGTACAACAACTCACCCACTGCACCAGACTATAGAGGGACAGAGGAGATAATACTCCCTACAACACCAGACTATAGAGGGACAGAGGAGCTCATTCTCCAAAAGGCTCCTACAGCTCCGCTCAAACAGTGAGAAATACAGGACATTCATACTATAATACTCCTTACAACTCACCCTTATGTAACAGATAATACTCCCTACAACTGTACAACAACTCAATCTTAAGTAACAGATAACCTTATGCCCTGTCAATCAGCAGAGTATTTACACTGTCGTTCTTGTCTCTTGTTTATAGCTGTGATTTTATAGTTTATTTTATATTTTATTACTTATTTTTCTATTTTATTTGGACTTGTACATATACATTTATTTTTATAATTTTGTCTCATTTGACACGTGTCTCTTGCTCTTTTTGCTACACCATCTATTTTTGTTACTCTCTGTTATTATTTTATATTGTGATGTTTGAGCTGCTGTGTCCAAATCATTTCCCTTGTGGATCAATAAAGTTTGTCTCAGTCTAAGTTTTGTGTGAGTTTATGGGCAATATTATGAATAGTAAATGAGGAGATTTTATGAGAAGACAATGTATATGACACTTATGTCCTTTACACTAACTTTACTTCATGTCATTTTACTTTTATTGCATTTTTGCTGCTGTTTCCTAACTATATTTGACCAAAAATAAAACACAAATAAGCTGCGCTCACGTTCAGAGGTTGGAAGTTACATTTAATTGAGTAACTAAAAAAAAAAAAAAAAATTACTTCCTAGTATTTTTCTGACTTTCACACATTCCCACTGTGCACAAGTTTACAAGTGAGAAAAGCATTATGTTTAGGGATGCACCGATACAACTTTTTCAGTTCCGATATCGATAGTTGCTTTAGGTATCTGCTGCTGTCCAATATTAACGGAAAAAGGCACTTTATCTCCATCAGAACAGTCCACTTACTACCAAAATGTACCCAACTATGTTATTTAACAGTTGAACAACCCTAGCTAATAATTTCAGATGGAGGGCCTATAGAAAACGTGAAGTTTTTCTAATTAATAACCAGGAAAATTAAACCAGGTCAACAAATCTGACAAATTCCACCATAGAATTTGACCCGTCCTCCAGCTCACTTTAAAAAAAACAGGGTCTCTAGAACGTTGTGATCACAAACTGTATGTATAAATGGACATAGCTAACCCAGTATTCACCGTGTTCCAATAGGAAGTGAACATGGGGGTGCTTCCGGCTCCATCGACTCTGGCTCTAGTTGACTTTACATTGGAATATTGTCGCCTCTGTAACTGCTGCTGTGAGCCTCGTCATTTTGGTCTTAAAATGTCGTATTAACCCGCTATTTCACCATTTTGTCCATAAATAAATTCCTCTTCCTAATATGGGACAGGCTCCAAATTCGCTCCTATAACTGCTATCCTCTATGAGCTTCATTTGACTGGAGCTGAACGCTATGGCTGACGTCGCACTCCCCTTGTCCACTTCTTTATATGTTCTTTCTGTGTTCTGACACTGGTGGAGAGTACCTCTGCTGTAGGACTCCTCGGGGGCCACTTTGGTTTTACAGGAGCCCACTTTGGGGCGTTTGGCGCTGGGGAGGTACTCGGGGAGGGAGACGTCCAGGACATGGTGGTGGAGGGCACTGCTTTCTGCAAATGGGAAAAATTAAACAGTTTGGCTTAGTTCGAGCACAAATGCAACAAAAATTATGGTAGAAGAAGTAAAGATACGAGAGGAGAGACTGAAATTAGCATGTGCTTTAAACAAAAATAAGACAAAACTGATATTGGCTGAACCCAAATCTGATACCTGCATTTGAGGCTTTAGTGCGCCAAATTTTCAGTTTTCACCTACCCCCTATCACCGCCCACTTAGTTGCTATGAAGAGGCGACGTCAGTAGCAGAGACTCAGATCCAGATTTTGAGTTGTGATCTCATTTTGCTCATTTCGTCTTCATTTTAAACCTTGTGAGGTGCATACCTGCGTTGTGTGGGGGTTTGAGTCCCTCCTCTCCCTTGGGCAGGAACCCGCCGTTGGCCCAGTCCAGCATGGGTTTGATCTGCTCCTCTGGACTGTCCGACTCGCAGGGAGGGAAGCTCTTCTCTGCGCGCACACTGGCCATCTGTCAGGGAGCAGTTCAACCAAATCAATACAAATCTAAGGATATCCTGATATCAAGTTTTTGTGTTCTGTACAACAACTTCATCTTAAGTAACAGATAACCACCAGAAGATCAACATTTATTTAGTGTGACCAGCTTCATGAAATCAAACTTTCTGAATGATAAAGTTAATGTGACATAGACAGATACAAAGCACCATATAGGTTCCCTTTTGGAGTACAGATTGAAAGGAGATTCAATTTTTGGTTTCTCAGTTTCTGAAAATGATTTGTCATTTCTTACGATCTCAAGTTGCATCTGCAGCTCTGATATTCTGTTGCTGAATAAACTGGAGTAGTCCGAGAGATCATTTACATCAGTACAGAACCCAGCACCCAGGGACACAGTATGAACCCTCAGCACTTTGTGATAAGTGTCCAATCTCAGTCTGTTGTAGGGAGTATTATACTTCTTTCTTTTTATTTAAAAGGGACAATGCATATTCATGAACATACACTTGTAAAGGCACCAGAATTAGCCCAAAGGATACTACCCTGGCAGGTCAAAGAAATAGAAACATCATAAGACAACTTCACACAGTGACAATTCACAGGACAAACATGATAAAAACAACACAATAAAACACAATCATGACATACAACACTGACATTTACATAGAAGCAGAACATTAGTGATGACAGGTCTGATTTCTCTTAAACCGTCGTTTCAGATGTTTTAAATGTTCTGAATGTGGTCGAGTCTCTTATTGCAGCTGGATGTTGTTCCAGATTTCTGTTCTGTGACTGAATGTTGTGCGTCTATAACTGAATGTTGTGCGTCTATAACTGAATGTTGTGCGTCTATAACTGAATGTTGTGCGTCTATAAGGTGTTCTATAAGGGCTCTTGGCAAAAAAGGAGAAAATTTAATTTGTCAACATCCAAGCTGCTTCCTCAGTTCTGAGGAAGCAGCTTGGATGAGCTGCGAAACGTATTCAACCAAATAAACTATGTCCAGTTGACAAATTAAATTTCTCCTTTTTTGCCATGGATTCTACCTGGACGACTGAGGGATTTTACATACATATAAGGGCTCTTGTTACTCTAACACTAGTTCTGAGTTTGGGCAAAATGAACTCAACCAAAGGTGCTGGAGCGAGTCCATTTAAGACCTTATACACCGAAAAGGCCAGTTTAAATGTTCTAAAATTGTCAAAACTTAAGATATTATATTTCTGAGGTATGAGACAGTGATGAAAATATAAAGATTTCCTGTCAAATATTTTTAAAGCTTTTTTAAAAAGTGATTCTGTTGCTTTTAAGGCTGATGATGACGCAAGCCAAGATGATAAGGACTGAGATGGCAGTGTGGGGCTGGCACAGAACAAAAATATAATTATTGAGAGAGAAATTGTGAGTGCACCAAAGAGACAGGATCTTTTTTTTTTCTTTTTTTTAAATAGGATTCATTTGTTGTAGTGTGAAATTGGGAGAGCGAGGGTGGAGACATTCAGTAAACCCACAATGCCAAAGTGGAAACATCTACAACTTCATGCAAAATTTTTTTGTTTTTTTATGTTTAAAGTGTGCAAGGTTTGTTAAATTGCCAAAATATCTTCAGATTATTGTTACCGGGATACTCAAAAATATGTAATAAACATAGTAAACAAACAATGCTTCTAGTCTAAACAATTTGAAAACCTCTCTCACAAAATATTTACATACAGGATGGAAATACTACAGCTGCGACAGGATATGGTTAAGGTAAAGATTAAAGATAAAGGTCACAGTGTTTAAACTGAACATTTCAAAGGGAGTTGGTCTTTCCGGTGTCGTTTTGGGGAGATGTAAAAACACGCAGCGCTATGCTAGAGCGCGGTTCACAGGGAGTGCACTCGAGCATGTTTACACATCTGAAACTGTGGATTCCTCTGCCCCGTGAACGCCTCGTGGTGTCAGTACATCATGTCAAGACGATCTGGAAACTACAAGGGCACTCCGGGCTCCATCCACTCTGGCTCCAGTTGACTTTACATTGAAAACTATCGTAATGTAAACAATTTAAACCAAACTTTACATTGTCACCGCTCTGTAACTGCTGTAGTGAGCAACATTTTATTTTGTTAAACTTTTGGGGGCAGGAGTGCTACTTGGATGTGTAGAGATTGTGCAAAATTGTCCTTTTGGTGCTCTTCAGTGTAGGGAGCAGTCTCAAATACAGAGGCGCTCAAAAAGTACAAAATAATTAAAAGCCTTTAATACTTTTCAACTTTGTATTTTATTTTGTTATTTGGTCCCAAACTAAATTCCCATTCCTAATATGGACTGTGCTCCAATTTTTTTTTTAATTTTTTTTTATTTTATTATCCTCTGCATTTGACCCATCTTTTCAGGAGCAGTGGGTACATGAGGCGCCCGGGGACCCATCTCTATGATCTTATTACTAGGCTTTAGTCCGGACCTCAGCTGGAGGATTTTTACCTCTGGAGCAGGTTTTTGGGTTGATGGGGGAAACCGGAGCGCCCGGAGGAAACCCACCCAGACATGCAACAAGAACATGCAAACTCCACACAGAAAGGCCCAGGCAACCCGTGGATCAAACCCGGAACCTTCTTGCTGTGAGGCGTGAGTGCTAAAAACTCAGCCTCCGTGCCGCAAACTCGCTCCTAACCTCTGTGAGCTTCATTTGACTGGAGAGACTTCCTTAATCCTTTTCTTTACACAGTCTGTGTCGGGGACTAAACAATAACATGTCGTTTAAGATGAGGGTGATGTGGCGTGTTCGTCTGAAGTGGAAAATATCTGACAGGTCGCACTCAGTTCAGGAAAGTTCCATCGCAAAATCGAATTGTTAATTGGATATTTTTTTAGGAAGAAAAAACAGATTTATGCAATCTTAATATGTAAAGTGTCACAATATGAACATTTCAAACTCAACTTTATCCAAATATATTCAAATGTATTCAAAAGTGCAGTTAAAAAAGTGATTATTTCAAAATACTGTGTGTGTATATATGTGTATATATATATATATGTGTATATATATATATATGTGTATATATATATATATATATATATATATGTGTGTATATATATATATATGTGTATATATATATATATATATATATATATATATGTGTATATATATATATATATATATATATATATATATATATATGTATATATATATATATATATGTATATATATATATATATATATATGTATATATATATATATATATATATATATATATATATATATATATATATATATACATACACCGACTGGTTAGCTCAACTGGTAAGTCACTTGACTTTCGCACGGGGGACCCGGGTTCAAATCCCCCCCCGAGGGGCAATGAGCAACCAGTGTGGGTCCTTGGGCAAGACCCTTCACGGTACTGCCTACCTCATACAATGATGGGAGATAATAACAGTTACGAGATGCCGGCTCAGACGTCGCCCGGCCAAACAAGGTCTGCGTCAGGTGCTGGGGAACCAGAGCACCTTGATGAAAAATGGGCTACTGGAACAATGAGGCGGAAATGGGCGAGATGCGATAACAAGGCTCTGTTGGAATGCTACTACTCCAGTAACCCTAGTCAGAGGGGTTACATGAACAGGATGTGGGAGAAATGGTTACTTCGAAACCCACAGTCCAAGCTAACGGCCAAACAACTAGTAGCTCAGTGTTCCAACATCCACAAACGGCAACTGCTATCACAACTAGAGATTGACGAGGTACAACACAAATGCTACGGCAAGGGGGAGCCAGGACGCCAGGTCAGAGGGGAGTTAACACCAACTCCCCAACCAGAGATTGGGTCCGAAGCCCCAATAAGTATCACGCTGAACGAGGCAGCGACTGACCTGAAAGATAAGATCATGGCCCGAATGAACACAAGGCAACCCCGACGCCAGTTACAGAGGCTAAGTGAAGTACCACCTGAAAGTCTCCTAGAAGATGTGACTGCAGCTCTGAGAGCGATCCCTACCACAAGCATCACTGAAACCAATGAGCTGATATACACTTCAGCAGCAGTGATCCTAGAGGTGCTGGGCTATAAGAGCAACCATGGGAGCCATGAGAGACAATACCCACCATGGAAAAGACGGTTAGAGGGCAAAATCAAGGAGGCGCGGAGAGAAGTGAGCCAATTGTCAGAGGCCAAGAAAGGTGCAATGAAAAAACAAGTACCCAGGAGGTACAGCCAGATGCCCATACCTGAAGCACTCGAAACTGCCAAGCAAAGGCTGCAAGCCTTAGCCAGCCGCCTAAAGAGGTACACGCGGGAAAATGAAGCCAGACGAATAAACCGCCTCTTCGCAACACAACCTGCGAAAGTGTACGCTCAATGGCAGGGGAATAACACCAGAGCAGACCCACCAAGGCTGGAGACTGAAAGGTACTGGAAGGGCATATGGGAGAGGGAGGCATCACATAACACCGATGCACAGTGGCTGGTGGCTCTGAGGGAAGACCACAGCAACCTCCCTGAACAAGATCCAGTCACCATCACAGTGGCAGACATTCAGGAAAGAGTCTCAGGCATGAAAAACTGGACAGCACCTGGCCCTGACATGATCCATGCGTACTGGCTAAAGAAGCTCACTGCACGAGCGCCTGGCACAAATGAACCAGCTGCTAAGGGATGGGACTCACCCTGAATGGCTAACCCAAGGGTGTACGATCCTGATCCTGAAGGATCCCTCAAAGGGTACAGTCCCATCCAACTATCGGCCAATAACCTGTCTCTCCACAACATGGAAGCTCATGTCAGGCATCATTGCGGCTAAGATAAGTGGGCACATGGATCAATACATGAGCACAGCACAGAAGGGCATTGGCAAAAACACCAGAGGAGCCAAACACCAACTCCTGGTTGACCGAACAGTCGCCCATGACTGCAGAACCCGTCAGACCAACCTGTGCACTGCCTGGATTGATTACAAGAAAGCCTATGACTCAATGCCACACACATGGATCACTGAGTGCTTGGAGTTGTACAATATCAGTCGGACTCTAAGGGCGTTCATTGCAAACTCAATGCGGTTGTGGAAGACCATCCTTGAAGCCAATGGCAAGCCAATTGCACAAGTGTCCATCAAATGTGGCATATACCAAGGAGATGCACTGTCCCCACTGCTGTTCTGCATAGGTCTGAACCCCCTCAGCCAAATCATTGACCGCACTGGCTATGGATACCGACTCAGAAACGGGGCCACCATCAGCCACCTCCTCTACATGGATGACATCAAGCTGTACGCTAAGAGTGAGCGGGACATCGACTCACTGATCCACACCACCAGGATCTACAGCACAGACATTGGAATGTCATTCGGGCTCGAGAAATGTAGTAGGATGGTGACAAAGAGAGGGAAGGTAGTCCACACAGAGGGGGTCTCACTCCCAGAGGGAACAATAGCAGACATTGAGGACAGTTACAAGTACCTTGGTATCCCACAAGCAAATGGCAACCTTGAAGAGGCAACAAGGAAAGCGGCTACGGCCAAATACCTGCAACGAGTAAGGCAAGTCCTAAGAAGCCAGCTCAATGGCAAGAATAAGGCACAGGCAATAAACAGCTATGCCCTGCCAGTGATCAGATACCCAGCAGGAATCATAAGCTGGCCAAAGGAGGAGACACAGACCACAGACGTTAAGACACGAAAGCTCCTGACCATGCATGGAGGGTTCCATCCCAAATCCAGCACCCTGAGACTGTATGCGAGCCGGAAGGAAGGAGGCCGAGGACTAGTGAGTGTGGGAACCACTGTCCAGGATGAAACAGTCAAAATCCATAAGTACATCAAGGATAAGGCCCAAACAGATGATGTGCTCAGGGAATGCCTCAGACAGTGGAGGTCAGAGGAAGAGGTGCTGGAGGGACCATCATGGCAGGACAAGCCCCTACATGGGGCATACCACCGAAACATAACTGAAGTGGCTGATATCAAGAAATCCTACCAATGGCTGGAGAGGGCAGGTCTGAAGGACAGCACAGAGGCCCTCATCCTGGCTGCACAGGAGCAGGCCTTGAGCACCCGAGCAATAGAGGCCCAGATCTACCACACCAGACAAGACCCAAGGTGTAGGTTGTGCAAAGAGGCTCCTGAGACAGTCCAGCACATAACTGCAGGGTGTAAGATGCTGGCAGGGAAAGCATACATGGAGCGACACAACCAAGTGGCGGGCATAGTGTACAGAAACATCTGTGCAGAGTACGGGCTGGAGACCCCAAGGTCAAGGTGGGGAACTCCCCCAAAGGTTGTGGAGAATGAGCGTGCCAAGGTCCTGTGGGACTTCCAGATACAGACTGACAGAATGGTGATGGCGAACCAACCAGACATAGTGGTGGTGGATAAGCAACAGAACAAAGCCGTGGTGGTGGACATTGCAATACCAAGTGATGGTAATATCAGGAAAAAGGAACACGAGAAACTAGAGAAATACCAGGGGCTCAAGGAAGAGCTGGAGAAGGCCTGGAAGGTGAAGGCATCAGTGGTGCCCGTGGTGATCGGAGCACTCGGGGCTGTAACCCCCAAACTGGAGGAGTGGCTCAAGCAGATACCCGGAAAAACATCAGACATCTCAGTCCAGAAAAGTGCAGTACTAGGAACAGCAAAGATACTGCGCAGAACTCTCAAGCTCCCAGGCCTCTGGTAGAGGGCCCGAGCTGATGAGGGTGAGAGAGACCAACCACCGTGGAAGGTGAGGAACACATTTTTTTTTATATTTATATATATTTATATATATTTATATATATTTATATATATATATATTTATATATATATATATATTTATATATATATATATATTTATATATATATATATTTATATTTATATATATATATATATATATTTATATTTATATATATATATATATATATTTATATTTATATATATATATATATATTTATATTTATATATATATATTTATATTTATTTATATATATTTATATATATTTATATTTATTTATATATATTTATATATATATATATATATATATTTATATATATATATATATATTTATATATATATATATATATTTATATATATATATATATTTATATATATATATATATATATGTGTGTGTGTGTATAGCTTATAATG
Source organism: Taenioides sp. WSHXM2023 (assembly GCA_029959045.1). Taxonomy (NCBI): domain Eukaryota; kingdom Metazoa; phylum Chordata; class Actinopteri; order Gobiiformes; family Gobiidae; genus Taenioides; species Taenioides sp. WSHXM2023. The sequence continues at coordinate 34,037,278 of CM057086.1, read as the reverse complement.
TACTGGATGGAAATGAGGAGTCTATATGTTCTTTTTTAATTTGGGACAGTAGAAAAGGCGTGGGGTTAAATTAAAAAAAAAAAAAAGTATTTTCTTTCTCCCACTCTTTTTCAGACACAAGTTAACTTTTGTATTTACTTTTGTTTATCGTTATAGAAAAAAGTATTTATTTTTTGTTTTATATCTATGCATTTACATTTTCTATGCATGTTCTGTGCGTTACTGTCCCTATAAACATTCATTCAAATTCAATACTAAGGAAAATACAGAGTCAGATATTAAAAAAGAGGATAAAAAACACTTTCAGCATTAAATTGTAATATTTTCTTTTATATTACCATCTGTGCAATCCCTGGTTCCATCCTAGTACACATTATTGAATATGATAAAATTTCGATGTACCTAAGAGCATAGTGAGGTGGTAGTTATAAGAAAAATATGCCCTTTTATACTAATAATAAAAATAATAACTACATTTTGTTCAATACTTGAACCTCTAACATGACATTACACGTACTACCTACCACTGCTATTCAATCAGTTTTTCTTACCGGTTTTGTCTGGGTTCAGTCTTGTATTTCCCTGATTTGTTGGTTCAATATTTATTTGACATTTCAGACAATTAAATGTTTGCTCGATGTTGATTTTGTGAAATTATCCCGTCTGCGTCCTGCATTATTTTGTCCCCTGAAGGCAGCACAGATCACACAAGTAAAAACAAGTCCCTCTTCCTCTGATACGGTTTACAACAGGCACAGCAACCAGCTTTCTCCACCCTAAAGCAGTTTCAACTTTGGACTGGAGTTCACGGCAATTATCAGACCAATTTTCAGACAATTTACGTCATTGTAATGTGTATTTTTTTAAATTGGTAAAACAAAATGCCATAATAAATCGTTGCTAACCTCTCAGTCGCATGAATCGTGTTTGTAGTTTAAAGGTGCTGTATTATGCAAATCTGACTCTTGAAACTTCTATGACTCTGTGGTGGCATCAGCCATCCTGTACGGTGTGGTCTGCTGGAGCAGCAGCGTCACAGAGAGGGAGAAGAAGAAGCTGGACAAGGTCATCAAGAAGTCCAGCTCCGTCCTGGGCTGTCCTCTGGACTCAGTGCAGCAGGTGGGGGACAAGAGGGTCCTGGCTAAGGTCATTTCTATGCTGGACCATGAGTGTCGCCCCCTGCAGGACGCCCTGTCTGCTCTGGAGAGCAGCATCAGTGACAGACTGATTCACCCTCGCTGTGTTAAGGAGAGATTTCACAGGTCTTTCCTTCCTGCTGCTGTCAGACTGTATAATGAACACTGTTAACACTGAACATGTGAACACTGTTAACACTGAACATGTGAACACTGTTAACACTGAACATGTGAACACTGTTAACACTGAACATGTGAACACTGTTAACACTGAACATGTGTCATTCAACTGTATCTATGTGCAATACTGAAGACCTCTGGTACAATTCACTCATGTCACTTTACTGATATTTATCCTGTCTGTACATAAACATAGTCATTACTGTAAATAACATAATATACTGAAGTCACTTTACTGAGATTTACTCTGTTCATATGCTGCACTGTTACTTTTATTGTACATATTTTTTTATTTTTTTATTTTTTTTATTTTATATTTTATATTTTGTATTTTATATTTTTGCTCCACCGGAACAAAATTAGAGTCTATCTTTAAGTCTATTTCTAAATTATTATTTTTTAGCCATTATCTATTATCTTGTTTTATTGGATGTTCCATTTTCCTGCTGTTCTTGAACTGTGCGTTGCAACACTGGAATTTCCCCACTGTGGGACTAATAAAGGCATATCTTATCTTAAACTCAACTCCAGGTTTGTTTTTGATGAGGAAACATTATAACAGATCAGAAAATGGTGTAACATGGGCCCTTTAATGATAAAAATAGATTTTCTTACCTCCAGAGCTTGAAAAATGGCCCTGCGGTAGGAGGCCAGCTTTGTGTATGAGGCCTGGTTGAAAAACTTGGGGAAAGCTGCAATGGAGTCCAATTTATCAGCTGAAACCTGAGAGAAAAACAGTTTCTGTCAAAAGAACAGAAATCACAAAGCTCCACTCATGAGTCATGAGTTTATATAATAAATGGGTGTGGCTTTCTGAAATAAGTAGGGCTGGGTACAGTTTGATTTTTTTCAGATACCAGTACTTTAACGATGCCCGCTTTTGGATACCGGATCCTGAACGGTTCTTTTTTCGGTGCCTGCGTTTGTTTTTTTTTTGTAAAATAATGGCCAATATTATTTAAAAAAACACTTCACTCCTTGAATTACGTTATAACTATGTTAGTTCTAGGCTTTATGATGTTGAACCAGAGCGCACAGCTGATCTGCACATGGACTGTTGTTTTCGTCGCATATGACACTTTATATTAAAGGCAGCGCTCGGAGCACGTGCTTTTGTTTTGATGAATAACCTCAGTCTTTTACTGCCGGTTACCTGGACGGAGGAGGATTATGGAGAACTTTACACGTTCTCGTTTAGATACAGCTTCGCACCCACGCACTCTGCTACTCCACATTTATTTGGGAATTTTACCAGGACTGATGAGAGTTTGGGTCACATAATCTGTTTGATGCATCTCTCCACGCTGGATACAACATTTGAGATTTACGCTTTTACCAGGACCGAGGAAGAGTTTGGTTCATGTTTTCAGTTTAGCTTCAGCTTTACGCAGACACTGCAGACTTTGCCTGGATGTGGAAGTATCATTACATCCAACCCTTTGACTCAGACTCTGTAAACGTCCCGCACTCGAGACTTGATACGTTTTCAGGTGGATTGAAGTTTGACGCTGCTTCTTCAGCTCTTGTATTTTCCCGGTAAGACGACACACTGTGTTTTGTTTGGACACATGTGGGACGATGTTAAACAAGTGCCATATGTTAAGGGTGCAGTTGTGACAGGTGAGCACCTGCGCTGCTGATAAATATCAGAGCGGTGTATGTACTCGCTCATTTACGCGGGCATGTAAAGCCAAAGAACTGAAAGTTGACACCGAACGAACATTCATTTTTCAGTACCAGCACTTATCGGACATTTTCAGCAGGTTCTTACTCGGAATCGCGTTTCGGTACCCAGTCCTAGAAATTATTAACAAAAAATATTGAACTTTTTCCAGATATTCTAAATTTTTGAGATGGTCTGTCGATATATAAATTATTGTGACAGGCCTACAGCTGATGCATTTGTTTAATTAGCGTCTAGAACCAAAATGGCGGCAGATGGGGAAAGCCAATTCATTATCATTTACGATTCCCGTAAGCTGCACCAGACGGCCTTCTCCTCCTCCTTATACTTCCTGCTTATATCTCCCCTGTACCACTTATCCTTACCTCCGAAAACTTTCCATCTCCGAACCACTGGAGCCACCTCATGCCGTGGGAGGCCTGGCGTTTCCCGGTGACCCTCCACGTCACCACGATCCCCGGCCACCACGAGAAGCCCTTGATCTTCCCCCAGACCAGCTCTCCGATGCCAAAGCCTTTATTGTCCTGGAAACAGAAGAATTTGAATCGTTTCTGCTGGTAACAACTTCATTTTATGTACTTATACAATATGACATATGAAGGATTTATTTACACATGTTTTAAAAGATGCACTGTGTAACTTTTCCCTATGCTTGTCTCTATGGAGATGTCACACAGAATGCTTTATGTCATTATGGGTTTTCTTTATTCTCATTTTTGCAGTAAGTGTGATCTCCTCAACACTTCTGACCTTGGCCTGGGGGTGCCTCCTACTCGTCTCCTTGGAGGTCGAATGTTCCACAGTATGGCATATTTACGGGAATCCCTAAAGTAGCTCAGTTGGTAGAGCGTTTGTCCGGTTCGACATTACTGGTTGAGCGGTCAGATCCAAAGACCCACAGGTTGGCTGGATTGATTCCTGCTCCCACAGATGAATACTGTTGTTGTTTCCGTGGGCAAGACACCTTGCCTCTATTGTAAATGTGACCATGTACAATCCTCTGCATTGCGGGGCAGAGCTCAGCATTCCAAGTCAATAAAAGCCAAGTAACTGCTGTGTGCTGTATTTTCTACAGAGAGTGAGTTCATTTCATAATCATCACATGTAATTACAGCAAATGTTCAGCAACACTGACAGCATTTTTGTGATCCTTTAAAAACAAAACACTTTTATTTATTCATCTTTCTTCTGTCTAAAAATTACAGCTCAGTTTTGTCAAGACCCAGTTAGCAGACCTATCCCAAAACCCTCAACTTACCTGTTGTTAACCCTAACCCCGAGCCTAAACCCCGAGCCTAAACCCCGAGCCTAACCCTGAGCCTAACCCCGAGCCTAACCCCGAGCCTGACCCCGAGCCTGACCCCGAGCCTAACCCCGAGCCTGACCCCGAGCCTAACCCCAAGCCTAAACCCGAGCCTAAACCCGAGCCTAACCTTACACTTAACCTGATAAAATATACTGACAAAATTCAATATTTGCAATAACATGGCAATAAATAAAGAACTTGAACTTGACCTGTAACGTTTAATAGTACAGTGCTAGAGATGGATGAGAAAATTTTCACGAGACGAGACACGTTCCACGAGACGAGACAAGATTTTGAAATAATTTACAATAATGGGATTAATTCACAACTTTGGTCACATGATTTTTAATTGGTTTCATTTTTTATATCTTGTGTTGTGAATGTGTTTCATGTGTTGATAGTTAATTTAATAATGAATAATAATAATAGATCATCTTTTCTGGACACTCAAAGACTCTTCACAGATCATTCTTCATTCACTCCACACTCTGTGGTGAACTGTAGCCACAGCTGCCCTGGGGCAGACTGACCGAAGCGAGGCTGCCAATCTGCCAATCTGCACCCTTCGACCACCACCATCACTCACACACCAAATGTATACTAGGCAATGTGGGTGAAGTGCCTTGCCAAAGGACACAACGACAGTTTTTGCGACTAGCGCCCCCCTGTGGCACATGATTTTCCCAGCGTCTCCATCCGAGTCCTGACCTGGACCTGCTAAACTTCTGAAATCTGATGGGATCAGGATTTGACAGGAGGTTTGGCCATGATTTACTTTATTTTTATTATTTAAATGTTCCGTGTTACTCCAGCTCCTCCTCCTCTCCTCCACTGCTGCTGTTCTACGCTCACGGTGCAGATGGACGCTGATGGACGAGTGCTTCTGTCTCCTTTCTCACTTTAAACGTTATTAAGGAAACAATGTTTATACGTTTATATTTTGATACTATTTCACAATCTTCTCTAATAACACCACTTTTATACAAACTACATTGCAAATTAGTATATTTATTTTAGTCACATTATTTGCAGGTAACTGAGCCATTTTGGAGTTAAATTAGAGAAGCCTAGACCATATAGTTTAATAATATTTGTATATGGGACTGTATCTGACACCATCTTTGTACAAACAGGGCTGTTTGTTTCTACTCCTACACCTTATTTATGCAGCTGAGCCTCAGGACTGTTCTTATTTATTCTTATTATGCATCTAGAACCATATGGATGAGATGACTACACATGTGTAATGCACTACACAACATGTACATTCATGAAGATCATAAAGAGAAACAAACAACAACAATGCACTGGTCAGACAGGTGCACTGGTCAGACAGGTGCACTGGTCAGACACAGCCCTGCGTTAGAACAGCGCCTCACACTCACCTCTGATAGATGCAAAAGAAGAAACGTCCTGAACACACACATGATTTTATTGGTCAACCACTGCCCTCCTTGATTGCCCTGACTGCACACCGCTGGTTTAAAGTGTTTTCTGTCTGAAAATGTGAGCTGCACGTCCCTGTGTGGAGTTTTTTAGCTACGGCTCCTCAAAGACGCACGACTTTCCGGATCTTGATCGAGGCGTGTAAATCTTTCATGGCCGTGCTAAATGTACAGCCGGAGGATCAAATCTCACAAGCTAAATTTTCCCGTGTGCGCACAGTCGAAAAGCAACCCCATCCCTGTATAGTGCCATAGGTTTAATGCTGTACTGTGGAATATTCCAGGCATATCGGCTACATCTATATGCAGACAGGCAGGTGAGACCCTTCACCAGAAAAATGTCATCATGAACATTTTATATAAATTACAGGTCAGCTCTGTGGAGAGGCGACCCTGCATATTTGCATACAAAATGGATACGCTTAATGCCATACTGTGGGACATTCCAGGCAAATCAGCAACATCTCCATGGCAATCCTGTCTCCTACATTATGCAAAATCCTTGTGAGCTTTAAGTCGTTATAATATTGTTACCTCCACAAAGACAGCTCCTTTTACCTTAAGTTAAGTGGAGATCGGCAATTCCAGACCTGAAATCATCCAAATGATTCTAGTGAAGGTGTGTGGAGTTTAAAAACACAGTGGAGCACTTCCTGTATCACCACGTGACATCACAAGAGAGAGAACTCAGTCGAAATCTGCAGGGTTGCGTGTTAAAAATGTGCAAATGAAACAAAACACAACTCCGGGTGGGTTTGTGACGAGGAAACAACATTAGACAAAAATCTGAAAATAACATAATATGGGCCCTTTAAAATAAACTGGGTGAACTTTTCCTGTTGTAGCCGGTGTTGGGGTAAACCGGCGTACAGGCGGTGAATTGGAGCATTGATAAAAACCAACAACCCTGCTCTGTGTGTGTGGGGCCAGCTGCACACACAAGGCCAGGTGGAGGAGGACCAAACACTTCCTCTTTTTCATAAGCAAATATTCTGTCTAAATGAAGCAAACGTCAAAATATGTGCCAACTCAAGAGGGAATTTTAGTTGAGCTTTAATTCTTTGTTAGAATGAATGTACAGTTGGTTCAAATAATCATCCATGCAAGTTAAAATCATAAAATTTTCACTCTGGGGACCAGTTAATCTGAAATAACTGAGTGGGCAACCGTTTCAATGCAAGATCTACTTTTAAAGCCAAAGATCTACCAGCAGATTTGTATTAAGGCTGTAGTGGCATTCGTTATTTATTATTAATGAATTGATTATTTATTATTTTATGATACGCGTTTAAATAAAGACAATATGCAACTTAAGGGTGCAACAATAACTGATATATTGCACATTGTGGGCCATCGTAATGAGCAATAAAACCCCATAATTGAATAAATGCGTCTTATATAGGCTAATAAAAGGGATGAGACGAGATCAAATTGCCACAGGACTGCACAAACGGGAAAATCTGTCTCGTGAGATTTGATCCTCCGGCTGTACATTTGGCACGGGCGTGAAAGGTTTACGCTCTGGAAAGTTGTGCATCTTTGAGGAGCCGTAGCTAAAAGACTCCTCCACACAGAGACGTGCAGCTCACGTATTTAGACAGAAAACATTTTAAACTCTGTCCCAGGTTTTATTTCGTAACAGGACCAATACTGAAGCAGAGAAACAGGCTAAAGTTGGTAGAAAAAGATCGCTTAATAATATAATAAAATATACACATTTAATTCACCCGCGAACAGCACGAGGCATGAAGTGTTTTCTACATTTAAACTTCCAGAGAAAGATCCACAGAGTATTTAGGCCTTTTTCATCCATAATGACTTTAAATGATAAAAATTTAAATGATAAAAAGTGAAGTTGAAGCATATTGTACAGAGACTTCTATTTTGGCAGGTCCACTTCCTGTTCTGTTGCCCCGAACTTTCCAGTTCCTTTAAGTTCAATTTACTCCCCGTCCATCTCCGCTGTGGCTGTGGCATGGGTCTGTCGACAAACTTCAAACAAAGTACCCAAACGCTCTAAAACTACACATTTCACTCAGCATTTTACGCGCCTCCGTACATGTTTACGAGTCGGGTCGTGTACGGAGTGTTGCTTTAGCCCGTGAAAATCAAGATCAGGTTTTTTTATGGACGAAATCCACTTTCAATGGACTAAAACCAGCGAAATCAACAAACCTCTAGATGGCGAGCTAAACAACTGTACGGTAGGACAAACGGTTTCCTTTTTTTCCCCACCACCGCTTCTCGAACCGTGAATCATAAATTGCGATTCTCAAACTGCGGATTGTACCGACTGCGATTCTCGAACTGCGGATTGTACCGACTGCGATTCTCGAACTGCGGATTGTACCGACTGCGATTCTCGAACTGTGGATTATACCGACTGCGATTCTCGAGCTGTGGATTATACCAACTGCGATTCTTGAACTGCGGATTATACCGCATATACCTTAAATTAGCGTTACAATATGAAAAAAATTACTATTACTTAAAAATTACTTGTAATTTTTCTAACTCTATTAACACATAAACCGTATATAAGGAAATTAAATCAATTAGAAATAATGAGACCAAAATTGTGAATTGATCTAATTATTGGAAATTGGCTCAAAATCTCGTCTCGTTCTCGTGGACCCCGTCTTGTCTCTCCTCATGAAAATTCTGTCTCGTTCCACCCCTAGTTAAAAGCATATTCTGGAACATAACAGGCAAAGCAGTAGCATCTCACCTAAAAAGTTACGCAGTGCACCTTTAATTCTCTCCTTGGTCAGAGCCCATCAGTGGTGCAATGCAGTTTTCCTACATTAATTAGTAAGAAAAATCAAACTCACATTATACTCCGGTTGCGTCTCGGAGCTGGAGGTGCTGGTGCTTTGGGCCGAGTCCTTCGAGTCCTGCTCCATCAGCTCCAGACTCGGGGCTTCAGGGACACTGGGCACCGGCGGGGCCCTTCTGGATACAAACTGACAGAAAAGAAAAAAGATCTTTGCACGTTTTTTCCTTCCGACCTCTTGTATATAGCTGTGATTTTTTTTTCTTACTTTATTTCTATATTTTATCTTATTTTTACTTGTACATACAGTATACATTTATATAATTACACCTTATTTGACACCAGTCTCTTGCTATTTTCTCTTGCTATTTTTGCTACTTATTTAGAATTTATTTATTATTGCCATTTCTCGTTTGTGACCCGACTTTGTGTCTTCGTGTGCGATTACGTTGGTTTCATTTTCCAGTCAAACTTTCACAATAAATGGAACTTCTTGGACTAGTTTATTTGCATTTACTTTGTTTTTCCCTCATATAGACGTTCAAATGCAGAATTATTATAAATTCACATAAACCATTTGGGAATCACCGTTGCCAAATAACACCGGGGTTCCCAAATTTACGATTCTGGCAAACCCACAGCTAAATGTTTTATGTACGCCGGTAATACTAGCTGAAAACATCTGTATTTGAATAGTTTGCTGTATTGTTGGACCATAAATTGATTTTATGTTTAAATATAGATAAAATACAAAATGTTTAAAAAAAAAAAAAAAAAAAAAAAAGAGCCTTTATTCCAGTGTTTCAATATAAAGTACAAGAGCAGCATAAATAAAAAACTAAAACTACACTTAAATCTAACCATTTCACTAGAATATTGTGATGTACAGTATGCTGAGTACAGGTTAAGATGGAAAAACACATAAAAATAATAAAAAATACTTTGCAAGTAAAACTATATATAAAGAAAAAAAAAAATACTCAAACTTTACTCAATATTTTTCCTATCTCAAATCAATTTTAAATTTAGTCTCTTTATTTTAGCAAGTTTAGCCAATTGTTTGAACAATGTCAAGCCACATTATCAGTGGTGGAAAGTAAAAGTAAAAAAAAATAAAAGTAGTATAGTACTGATACTTGGGTATGTGTTCTTTACTAAAGTGGATCCTTTTTACTTTAATACATTTGAGAGCAGGTATCTTTACTTTCTACTCCACGACATTTTTTTTTCCTCAATTTTATTTATAGGTTTTCATAATAAGACAAAACTTTAAAACGCCACAGTACAAACGTTCACCTTCAGATCTGATTCGAGTTCTACAAGCTCACCCGCTGCAGCGCCCCCCGGTGAGCGCTCACCTGTAGCGCTCCTGTGTCCTGTTTGCGGTTTTGTCTTCGGGGTTTGCTGCTGTTGGGAGTCTGTCCGGCCTGAAAAATCGTCCTGGGGCGAGGGGTCTGTCGCAAACTCAACTGGGACTCTCCGGACGACTTCTACACATACAAATATTTAGTGAATAAAAAAAAAAGAATATACGCGTCAAAAGTTTGGACACCCTTTGTTTTTTTCGTCAACTGATCAAGAAACTGACAGACTCCATGAATGGAAAGTTTAAGACCATTATTGAGAAGAAGGGCGGCTTTGTTGGTCACCGATTTATTTGATTTATTTTTTTAATGTAAAGGCTGGCTACAGGATTTGAATCAAAAATATATATAAAAAAAAATAGCTGGACATTTCCATAGATCTTACATCATACTGTCTTCTGTGTATTTAAAATGTATAAAGTAGTAAACAAAGTAAAAACACTGAATGAGAGTGAGCGTCCAAACTTTTGACTGGAGTGTAGTGGTGAAAAATGTCACTTAGTCGTCACTTGAATCCAGGCCCGAGTAAACGACCCAAACCAGGTCCTGTATATTCAGAGTCACTGCGCGGATGTCACAGTGGATCTGTACCTGGCTGTAGGCGTCCCACGTGGCCGCCTCCTCCACGCACCTCTTCCTCGCCCTCTTCCGGCTCTCGCTCGAGTTTCCATCTGAACAAAAACACAGACAGATGCTCAGACAGATGCTACGCTAACTCAATACTCAATACACAAATGCACTCAATACTCCACAGAGCTCACCAGGATCACCAGCAGCAGAAGTCACTTTAAACAAGTATTAATATTTGAGAAGAAATAAAAGAAGAAACGCATGAGTTTAGTTTACACTTTTTTATGTTATGTTATGAAACGACTTGAAGAAATAAATCAGCTGGGAGCAACAAAAAGAACCGTGCAGCTGCTCAGTGAAAATAAAAGATTCGTCAAACATGCACAAATCACTCCAAATACAAGTTCAGGTGAGTAAATGGTGAGGGGAACTACAGTTAAAAGCTCTGAAAAGTGGATTTTGTATAATATAAATACTCCATTTTGGAATGGGATACAAACTTCAGTGAGCGAATGATGAGGAAGCACGGTCAAACGGTCAAGTAAGGTGATTTTAAAGAAAAGACAAAGACAGACAGAGAGACACAAAGAGAAAGGGAGAGACAAAGAGAGAGAGTCAAGAGTGAGAGACAGAGAGAGACAGAGAGAGAGACAAAGAGAGAGAGAGGGAGACAGAGACAGAAAAGGAGAGACAGACAGAGAGAATGAGAGAGAGAGGGGGAGACAGAAACAGAGAGCGAGAGACAAAGAGAGACAAAGAGAGAGAGATAAAGAGGGAGATGGAGAGAGATAGAGAGAGGGAGAGACAGAGGGAGAGACAGAGAGGGAGAGACAAAGAGGGAGATAGAGAGAGAGGGAGAGACAGAGGGAGAGACAGAGAGGGAGAGACAGAATTGGAGGGAGACAGAGAGATGGAGGGAGACAAGAGAGGGAGGCAGAGAGAGAGAGGGGACAAGGAGAGAAAGAGAGACAAAGAGACACAAAGGGAAACACAGAGTGAGAGAAGGAGACAGAGAGAGAGGGAGATGGAGAGAGAGAGAGAGGGAGTCAAGAGAGGCAGACAAGAGAGAGACAAAGTGAGAGAGAGGGAGAGAGACAGAAAAGGAGAGACAGAGAATGAGAGAGAGAGGGAGACAGAAACAGAGCGGGAGACAAAGAGAGAAAGAGAGAGACAAAGAGAGGGAGATAGAGAGAGAGGGAGAAACAGAGAGGGAGACAGAGGGAGAGACAAAGACGGAAGGAGACAGAGAGGGAGAGACAGTTGGAGGGAGACAGAGATGGAGGGAAACAAGAGAGGGAGGCAGAGAGAGAGAGGGGACAAGGAGAGAAAGAGACAGAGGTAAACAGAGTGAGAGGAGACAGAGAGAGGGAGATGGAGAGCGAGAGCGAGAGAGAGCGAGAGAGAGAGAGAGAATGAGATAGAGAGAGGGAGACAGAGATTTCATTGATCCTGGGGGAAATTCAATAACACGTCTCATTTAAAAACTTTATGAACGCAAAATCTGCGGTGGTTTCCTTCAGCAGCTTCGGTTTATTTGTTTTTTTGGGTTTATTTGTTTTTTTTTGGTTTATCCGGTTCATCTGGTTTATTTGCACCGTACCCTGAGGTGAGGACGCTCCCCCGGTGAGTTTGGGGCAGAAGGGGGAGGGTGGTTCTGCGGCGGTCAGGGGGCTGTTCTCATTGGTCAGCTCCACTCCGCTGTCGTTCTCCGAGAGCGCCTCGGCCGGAGACTTGTCCCCGTTCACTGCAGCCTGGAGACAAAAGTGGACCTTACGTTAACGTCACACTCCCAGATGGAGGACAGTGTTCCCCATTTACTACACTGAACTTTGTCTCGAAATACACAAAACGTAAACGTACTCCAGTTCAATATTTGTGCAACAAAAATCTGCATTCCAACTATAATAATTTTAGCTAACCCCCATCTGTATTAAATATAAGCCTATAGAATAAAAAAGGTAAACAATAATAATTCGTTGGGACGTTTTACACAATCGTGAGAATCGCCAAAAAAGAAAATTACCATAAATCACCAAAATGCGCAGAAAAAAACACTTTTCCATGACGTTTTCTTGTAGCTCATTATGGTTTTCACTTATAACAAAGTACAACACTATTGTGACATTAAACAGCTCTACCTGACATTTATTCAGTTACAGGTGGTTTTAAAGCATAAAAAACAGGAATTCTGACTAAGCAGAGTCGCCTCTCCACAGATCTGACCTTTAATTTGGCTTGGTTTGGTCTCCATGATGATAGAAAGGTTTAATGCCCTACTGTGAAACATTCCAGACAAAGCAATAACTAATTGTCTCTACGGACAAAAGCATTCGATGGACCCTCCACCAGAAAAATTACACAATGCAGCTTTAAATATAGAACCTCATTATTCATATCCGTAACATTCTGAACTGTAAACAACTGTCAGAATTTTAGTTTTATTATATTTAATCACAATTATCTCGGTCATGATAATCGTGAAACCAAATTTCTATGGACCCGATTTGGACAAGTGACGGACGTCAATCCAATGTTATAAACAGATTCAAAAGTTTCAGAACAATAGTGTATGTATTTTAGACAAAAAATGTTTTACCGTTATTAAAGCAAAAATGATGAGAAAAACATTTAAGAGGAAGCAATTAGACAAAACGGGCAACTAGACGATAAAAGTAGAACCACTCCACTGAATGGCTTTTGAATCATCATTTTGGGTTTTTACAATCATTGACTTTAAGAACATCCTGTATATTTCTTTAAATGTTTTTGGGTTGCATTAAAAGTTTGAAAAAATACTCTAAAGGCCACGACCCACTGCAGGATTTTTCAGTCTTAAATGATTTTTAAACGTGCAACACAAAGCGCACACCACAGACACGAGGAGAATCTGATGAGATTTTAAATCTCTGATCACAAAGACTTCAGCGGGATACGACTGCAGACCACAGGATACACAGGTGTGAGCGCACCTGTCAGCTGTTTCCTGTCGACAGTAAAACCACTCACTTTGAGACTCTGAAGTGTTCAAAGATCAGAGCTCTGCACTTTTAGTTTAGATCCAAGTCAAAACTGTGTTATTATTATTTGTGAAATGTGGTGCAAAACTTCAGATCCATGATTTTTAAAGCTCAGAAGGCTGGAGATAAAGTCCACAGGAAGTAGAGTCACTGTCACTAATCTGCAGCTTCACCTCGATCCGTCGCTGTGGATGTAACAGACACACGTGAGGAACCACTCTGGACTTTTGACTTTTAAAGAACTGGATTAACAGAGCTGTTTTGTGGACTGGGGTCATTATTTTCTATGGATAATGTGAATTACATGTTGCAGTTTAAATGTGCAGCTTGAATTATTTTCTCTATTTCCTGAGTTTGTATGTTGCTCCTCTGTGTCTGTCCCTCCGTCTGCCCCTGACGCTCTGTTTTATCGGCTTTTACCGTACCATTGCTGATATTTGGTGGTTCTGATCTGACAGAGCAGCTCAGAGTCAAACTGACACAATCGCACACAAAGACACAAATTCAGGTCACGCCTCATCGAACTCAGGGAGAAGCAAATCGCAGCCAAAATCGGGCAAATTCTCCTGTAGTGTGTGACGGCCTTTATAATCTAATCTTGACAAATGAACGTTTTATCCGTCAAAATCTGACTTGAACCCAAATTACTTTCACCGCACAGACTGGAAAAAGCCCTCCAGAGAAAACAATAGTTTATTCTTCATATAAAAACCCATCTGTACTTGAACAAATTTTGAACAGGCCCTTAGAGACGGAGTATAAGCAGCTTCTGAGGTCAAAATAAGTCTGCATCTAATTATAAAGAGTTTTATCTCATCAGGAAGTGCAGGTTAGCTTTACTGTAGCGGCAAACTCGGGCCTCTAAGTTCTAGAAAGCACTGCTGCTGCTGCTGCTGCTGCTGCTGCTGCTGCTGCTTTTTGATCAGTCAGTCAAATGATTATTTCTAGATTTTGAAATGCAAATTTAGATTTTCAAAACATTTCAACCTAATAAAAAGGTTAAAATATTGTGACTGGAGGTCTAGACAGAGACTCTCAAGTGTATTACTGTTAAAAATGTAAAATTATGAAATCAAAATGTCAAAAAATAATTAACAACATAACTGTTTCTTAGTCTGTGTGGTCCAGAAAACAATTGCCAAAAAATACGACTATAATTATAGTTTACGGTCAACCACTCACGATTAGGCAATAAACGGTTGCAGGCCCGTTTTTTACAACACAAAATACCACTCATTCATTCATTTTTCCAGTAGTTAAACTGAAACAGTGTTAAAACTGTATGCAGATGTGAGACAGATGTGTGAAAAAGCAGCCAGTGCCAGTTTAGGAGCCAAATGGCACCAGATCTGGGTCTGTTTGTGATCCGAGGATGTCGTAAAACAAACATGGCAGCTCCCCTCTGTAACATGAACCCACTGAACCTGAAATCTTAAAAAGAGGAACAGCCAACGCAAAGGTCACAGAGTTTATTTTAAAGGTCCTATATTATGCAAAATTGACTCTTGTGAGCTTTAGAGGTAGAACTGTACAACAACTCACCCTTATGTAGCAGATAATACTCCCTACAACTGTACAACAACTCAATCTTAAGTAACAGATAACCTTGTGCCCTGTCAATCAGCAGAGTATTTACACTGTCGTTCTTGTCTCTTGTTTATAGCTGTGATTTTATAGTTTATTTTATATTTTATTACTTATTTTTCTATTTTATTTTGACTTGTACATATACATTTATTTTTATTTTTATAATTATGTCTCATTTGACACGTGTCTCTGTCTCTTTTTACTACACCATCTATTTTTGTTCCTCTCTGTTATTATTTTATATTGTGATGTTTGAGCTGCTGTGTCCAAATAATTTCCCTTGTGGATCAATAAAGTTTGTCCAAATCCAAGTATAAGAATGTTATAATGTTGTTTCCTCCTCACAAACAGACCTGGAGTTGTGTTTTGTTTCATTTACACGTTTGAGTAAACCTTTTATTATTTTTTCTACATCTCCAAAGCTCAAAATGCTCTGCTCCACCTTGTGATGTCATATTAACAGCTCCTTTTACCGTTAGTTCAGTAGAGATTTGAAATTCCAGGGCTGAAACGACCCAAATGATTCTAGTGAAGCTGTATGTAGTTTAAAAACACAGTGGAGCGCTTCCTGTATCACCACATGACATCACAAGGTGGAAGAACTCAGCCTAAATCTGCAGAATTTGTGTGTTAAAGGACACCCATTATTCAAAATCGACTTTTCAGAGATTTTAATCATGTTTTAGCTGTTCTTCCTTCTCATTTACCGTCTGGAGTTGTATTTGGAGTGATTCGTGCATGTTTGAGTCGTCTTTAATCGCTTATTTTCAAGACGCCGTATTGTCGATCACGCCGTGTGTTCACCGCCACCGCCACACGCCCACTCCTGTACACCAACTTCGTTCTACAATTTTATTTTCTCCATCAGTGAAACCCGAAGCATTCAGCAGCGTAGCGTAATCATTTTGGTACAAATGAAAGATACCCACATGAGTTTCCGGCGTTACAGATCTGTCGGCGGCGATACGTCACATGGGGCGATGTGGGCGTGGCCTGGGTTTAATAAATCTAATATTTCGTTGTAGCATCCAGTCAAATTGAGAAGACCAAAACTGATGGTTAAATGACTTGATTTTTCCATGCTTTGTCATAGAACCAACGTAAGAGCCAAACAAGAACAAAATAACAGAAATTACCACATGATCACCGTATTAGTGGCTCATTACATTGTTTAACTGTTATCTATATTTTAACATTCATTTAGTACAAATTACAAGTTGCTCAAATATAAATTCACAAATAAAACAAACCTTGTTCCCCTGTCGACTGTTGCCATCTTTGGGTTTTTGTTTTTCACCGTTAACTGTTGCCGTCTTTACCTTGCGTCTTTTTGTTTATCAAGGTAACATTTTCTCCCTCACTTCCGCTCACACAGGAAGTCACCAAAATAAAAGCGTAACCTTACTATTAAAGGCCATGGACCGTATGTTAATGTATATAAGAGCCAACTTGAGCTTTACATTGGTTTTAAATGTGGTATCCGTGTTTCTTTTGAGTGCGTATTATTTTATTAAATCATCCCAAAGGTTTCTATGAAGCAAAGCGGCTTTCTGCGGCGTGCACGATATGAGCCATTTACACACCGGCCCCAACAAATCCCAAACACTGACCATGATGTTTTTGATGACTGTTGCGATTTACAATGTGTGAATGATCCATGGGTGTTGTACAATTGAACTATACAACAAGCTCAAGCACAATATGTGATCTTTAAACGTGTGTGAATCAAACAAAACACAACTCCAGGTGTGATTGTGATGAGGAAACAACTTAATAACAGATCAGAAAACGGCGTTATAGTGGCCCTTTAAACACATTTACTTTGGATGGATATCTGCAGAAGAAGAGGTTAATTTTGTAAGAAAAAGATTAATCTTAATTTCTTTTCCCTGGCAACAACAATCATCATCACAACATGGCAATCTTTCAGAAATGTGCTAAAAGCTTCCTGTACGGCTTACCTGAGGTGCAAATATTCCATAACATCTTAATTGACAAATCTTTAACTTGCATTTATTTATTTACAGGTGGTTTTAGAGCTCAAAAAGCCTAGAAAAACAGGCATTCTTGGTCTGGTTTGGTCTCCATGAAGATAGTGTGAAACATTCCATACAAAGCAATAACCTCTCCATGCAGAAAAGTTCCACAATCCACCTTTAACCTTGCATATAAAGACATTAATCTATTTTCATTGATATTATAATGTTCACAGTTAATACCTCCATCAATCAAACGAACTGAAGACAAGCAAATTATGAGCCAAAAACAATCTACTTCCTTTGCCCTGAAGGAACTCGTATTTAGAGAAACCAGTCTGGACAAAGCAGGGTCTGACAAGAGAATTCACAAACTGAAAACAACAGGCAGGAAAATGGTTCTTTTTTTATGATTCTCCAGAAATGACACTTTACGTTTAACTCACGTGTTGAGCCTTTAATCGTGAAGCATCTCCTTTACATGAACCTTCTTTGTACGCACAGAAAATGAAGGTAGTTAAAAGTACCGAAAATCTGATAATAGAGACGGGACAAGATCTCGCGAGACAAAAATCGAAAATGATTGTGCGATTTTTCCTTACATTTTTACATTTTCCTTGAATGAAAAAGGGGTCAACTTTGCTGACGAACTCCTTTTTTGAGACGCTGTAATACCAAAAAAACAGCTACAGTGACAACAAAACTGTAAAAAGCAAAAATTATGAACTGAATGGCGGCTCAGAATCTCGTCTTGTCTCGACTGAATCTCAACATTTATCTCGTCTCGTAGAAATTGTGTCCGATACTAATGTAATAGTAATGTATAATCTAGTAGTATCAAAACTAGATTTGAGCACATCATTCGTTCAATACAATATATGAAAGATGGAACATTTTTGGGGTCATTTATTAATTTTTTTACCATTATATAAAGACAATGCATCTGACAATTATTACTACGCACAGGCCGTTCTGTGTGGTGGTATTGTGTATCTGATCTGAGCCGTTACCTCACTGCACATTCCTCTGTACTACAGTAGTGTGTCCCCAGGGCAGTCTGACACCACTGTCAAAACATCTGACACCAAACATCAGCACTGCTCCTGCTACAACTATAACAACTCCTGCTCCAACTCCTGCTCCAACTCCTGCTCCAACTCCTGCTCCAACTCCTGCTCCAACTCCTGCTCCAACTCCTGCTCCAACTCCTGCTCCAACTCCTGCTCCAGCTCCTGCTCCAGCTCCTGCTCCAGCTCCTGCTCCAGCTCCAGCTCCTGCTCCAGCTCCTGCTCCAGCTCCAGCTCCAGCTCCAGCTCCTGCTCCAGCTCCTACTCCAGCTCCTACTCCAGCTCCTACTCCAGCTCCTACTCCAGCTCCTACTCCAGCTCCTGCTCCTAATACTATTCTTGTGCCACTTCTACTGCAGATTCTGCCTGCTCCCTGCACACGTTTTTAGTACTTTTAAAGTTCTGTAGTTACATTTTCAAATCAAAATCACAAGTATTATGAAAGGTAAAGGTGAACCATGTAACTTTTCTGTTGGAAGGTCTCCAAGGAGATGTTTTCAATTTACTCTTCGTGATGCCAACAATACAATAAAGATGCACATTTCTCCGTTAGCATAATTAAAACTCATTGTGAAACTCCCAGTAGCTTAGGGTTGGTGCCCAGTGTAAACTAAGATGGTTTTGGCTTTCTGACCTGAGGCTATTTAAACTAAAGGCATCTGTGTGAACTCAAGAGGGAGAACAAGTCTAAGCTCTAAACCAGGCCCTGAGGACTGACATTTTAACAATCTTCACCTGTTTACGGCTGTGGAAATGTGTACGGGAATGGTGCCTCACAGGTGAATTTTGTGTTCGGCCCCCAAGGATTTCCCATCGACATTACATCGTACAAAAAACAGGCTTGTGGGCGGAGCATCGGGCAGAATCTTAGAGCTAAACATAAAAAGGGTTTGACTAGGGCCCGGGAACGATTGTTAAAATCCTCAAACATGCGTGGATGACGTCTAAAACCTCTTCAGGCATGTTTTTGATGAGGGAATGAAAAAACATGGTGAACATGGTGGGGAAAAAATCTATTTTGCATTTACATCTTCTGCATTTTGTCCTTGGCTGTGTCTGAATGTCGACCCCAGCCCCTAACCCCCGTTCACTGCACAGGCCCGCACTCTTTACCGAACTACAGTATATAGTGCCCTCATTCACAGAGAAATTCATTAGCGTTTCCCCAAACAGACCACAGAATGAAAACAGAGCGCCACAAATGGATTCTGCCTTTTTTTTTTCCAACGCGATTCTGTCATTCTCAGAGAGCGAGAGAAAGAAAGAAAGAAAGAGTAAAATGAGTTGTTCTGATTGGTGCAGAGCTTGCATACCCTAAATAAGCCAACGCCGTTTCATCATTTCATTTAGTTGCCTTTTTGTACCTTTTGTAGTTTCTTAGGTCTAATTATAATATTTTATTTATTAAATTTGTATTATTATATAATTGTTACATTATACTATTTATGTTGTTTTACCAAAAAGTTAAATACAAGAACAAGTTAATATTGGTTGAGCTAGGTCTCGAGTTAAGTATATGAAATAAAAACCTCAAGATTTAGTTGTTTTTTGTAATTCATTCCTTGAATATCAAAGAATCTAAAGTACAGGTAAAAACTAAACTTTAACATCAATTTTGGCAAATAATTCTCAACATGAAACTTCCTCAAACATAATTTCTATGAGGAAACTGTACCTGCGCGCCTTACAGTCCGACGGGGGAGGACACTGTTCGGACAATTATCAATCTTTTAACATCTCCAGTTAACGTAACTGGAGAGCTGGAGGGAAACTGAGTGCACCACTTTTTCCATTACACGTTTCATTTCCCTTGTTAAAATGTGCACAGGTGACCAATCAAAAGGAAATCATATTATTCACATCAGGTTTTACCGTATGAATAATACTCCCGAAATCAGATAACCTTTAGAATTTGGATGGAAAAACTGAAATTGTACTTTCTGTCAATCTCACTATTTGTGGAAGGAACGCAGGATGAGTATTATTACTTCAAACCTCGCTTAAGTGCAAACCGTGGTCATGTGCCAAGAGACTAAAGCCACACTGGTGTTTGTAAAAAAAATAAAAAAATAAAATAAAATAAAATTTGAAATGTACATAGTCTATATTTATATTATATTTTTTTTGTCTCATCTTAGTCAAAAAGTGCATTGCTAAATAGATGAGCAAATGCCAAATGGATGGGTTTAATGTCACACTATGGAACATTCCAGGCAAAGCGAGAACATCTCCATGGAGACAAGCAGGTGACGGAACCTCCACCAGAAAAACTGCCAATGCACCTTTAAAACAAATGAAAACACTTTAGTCTAGGGAATCACATAATAATCGCTAATGAAATGGTAATTGATCTGATAATTAGCCATTACTTAGCTATTAATTGGCATTTAGACTTAGACAAACTTTATTGATCCACAAGGGAAATGATTTGGACACAGCAGCTCAAACATCACAATATAAAATAATAACAGAGAGGAACAAAAATAGATGGTGTGGCAAAAAGAGCAAGAGACACGTGTCAAATGAGACATAATTATAAAAATAAATGTATATGTACAAGTCAAAATAAAATAGAAAAATAAGTAATAAAATATAAAATAAACTATAAAATCACAGCTATAAACAAGAGACAAGAACGACAGTGTAAATACTCTGCTGATTGACAGGGCATAAGGTTATCCGTTACTACAGTTGTAGGGAGTATTATCTGTTACATAAGGGTGAGTAGTTGCACAGTTGTAGGGAGTATTATAGTATGAATGTAGTCCTGTATCTCTCACTGTTTGAGCGGAGCTGTAGGAGCCTGTTGGAGTATTATCTCCTCTGTCCCTCTATAGTCTGGTGCAGTGGGTGAGTTGTTGTACAGTTGTAGGGAGTATTATCTCCTCTGTCCCTCTATAGTCTGGTGCAGTGGGTGAGTTGTTGTACAGTTGTAGGGAGTATTATCTCCTCTGTCCCTCTATAGTCTGGTGCAGTGGGTGAGCAGGAGTGTCCATGATGGAGAGCAGTTTGTCCAGTGTCCTCATGTCCCTCACTGTGACAAATGTCTCCAGCTCACGGCCGATCACGTGTCCAGATTTATCAAACACTTGCTCTCAAAGTACTTTATACAAACAAAGATGTAATTAAGCACTTTTTTTGCGATCAATAATGGAGTCTAAACTAAAATGTTACCAAACAAATATAAATATGACTTTTGATAATATATTTGACAACTATGACAACTCCAGTGGCGTTTAACACACCAAAAATTCAAATTTCCTCCTCCAAACCACGTTTTTACTGAACTTGGCTTTAGAACGGTCAACTAAAAAGATTGAACATTTTATTAGTTTTCCAGTTTTAAATGCACAGTCCCAGGTTTAGTAAGAGCTCAGTGATGAATCCCCTTTTGCCATCTTGAAGTTTTAGTTTGAGTCGTGAGCTGCAGCAGGTGCCAGGGCCTCAGTGCCAGAACGTTACACGGACCGAATGGAGAATGCATGACGCCACAGCCTAAACCCAGCTGCAAATCAACGCAAATGAAGGAAGAGAGGAAAAATTTAGGGAAGTCAATAAGAATTATTTATTAGAAAGCAACAGATTTGGTTTTGATATTTTTCCAAAATCATTATTCAGTGAACCAAACTCATTATTTAGCAGGTTTTTATACCAGATCCTTTTCTCTAGGAACGTCAACATTTATCAGAATTTCCAACAGTGATTATTCAGGTATCTTTAGAACTAAAAAAAAAAAAAACAATCTTGAAAAAAAAATTTCAGTATCGGCTCCATGATATCGATTAAGATGATTAAGCCTTTAATTGGATGTAATGAGCTCATTTACAGACTGATTTCAGCCTAGAATGTCTCCTAATGATTGAACCTTTATTCTCAGGAAGCTCTTCATTAGTCATTTGAAGAGCCATTTCATTATCCCTTTAAACTGTGTTTTAAGGAAACAAGTGCCATTTTCTGCCGATATGTGGGGCCAATTATGATTATTTTGATTATTTATTTGGATGTGAATTTAGTACAAACTCAGCCACAAACCTGTTTCACTACAAAATGTAAAAAATTAGTATACAGCGTCCTTTTTGTAGTAAAAAAAAGCCAATAAAAGTTTATGCATACTCTTTAGACGTTTGGTCAAAGCAAAAATATCGGCTTGAGTTAGACAGTGAAGGCTGATAACTACACCAATACAGTAAAGCCGTATATCGGTCTATGTCTACTAAGGGTGGAAGAAGAAGAAGTAGAAGACGAGGAAGAAGACGAAGACGAAGAAGTAAAAGTAGAAGAATCACTGTCCTCTTGATTCAAAATTACAGTTCTGTTTTCGTGAAGGTGCAGTTGACTATAAGAAGTAATTACTGATAAATCCCAATGTATCATCCATTGTTTTAGTATCAGGATATATCAAATCGTGACATGAGTATCATTTTATGTATTGTATCGTCAGACTCAAGGCGATGCACACCCCTCATCTCTATTAAGAAATGGGGGTGGGACGAGACAGAATTTTCACAGGACGAGACACAAGATAAGAGTCGAATGAAGGAATTTTGAAATAATTTACAATAATGGGATTTAGTTGTCTGTCCCACCCGCCGCCTCAGATCAGCCGACACCAACCTCCTCACTCCGCTCATCAGGACAAAGCACCGGACCTTGGGGGACTGAGCCTTCGCCGCTGCCGCCCCCTCGCTCTGGTACTCTCTCCCACAATCCATCAGGAACTTGGACTCACTGCAGCACTTCAAATCACGACTAAAAACTAAAACTCACCTGTTCAAGCTGCATTACCCCATGATCCCGTTTTCTACAGTGTTACTTCCCGTTTTGTTTGTTAAGCGTCTTTGAATGTCCAAAAAAGTGCTATACAAGTCTGACTTTCTATTATTTTTTTTATTTTATTTTTTTTTCTTTAATTATTTTTAATTATTTTTTATCATTTTAATTATTTTTATCATTTTTACTTTATTATTTTTATTTTTTAATTATTTTATTTTTTTAATTTATTATTATTATTATTATTATTATTATTATTATTATTATTATTATGTAGTTATAAAAATGACAAAATTAAGTAATTTTCATCATGTGCTTTTAATAAACTAAATGCATCGTAAACGTTAAAAATGTGTAAATCCTCACATGCATCACTACTGATTATTACAACATACTCAATATACAATGTCTGTTACACTTCATTTTTATTATTTAAAAGATTAGACTAAAACTGGACCTGTTCCTCTGTTTTGCGTTGCTCCAGCTCCTCCCACCTCTTTTTTTAATATATTATTTCGTGATCTTTTTTAACCAACTTTAGCACTGATTATCTGCGTCAATATCGGTCCGATCACGACGAAATAAAAACTGGGACAGAGCTGAAAGTGTTCTCTGACTGAATATTTGAGCCACACATCTGTGACATATACACAACTTTGCAGAGCTTGAGCAATGCATGGAACTTTCGTGCCCGTGCCAAATGTAAAGACTGGGATAAATTCTCTCGAGATGGTTTTTCCCGCAAGATCTCACGGCACGAGATCTCGTCCCATCCCTACTAACAAACAATGCATTATATAAAGACAGATTAAACTTGTGCATCATGAGTTTCCGCTGCTTTTTTTTTAACAGATAAATACCAGATCGTCAGCTTGTTTCTGCTGTTGTGCCTTATACAATCAACATTATCAAGCACTTAGAATCCACTGTGTAACTGTCCCTCAAGATTTAATACCAAGAAAGATGCATTTCCCCATTTATTGTAAAAATAACCTTCAGGAATCCCGTTTAAGAAGTCATTTCAATTACTCACATTTTCATTTTCGACATGTTTCCTTATACGAACAGCCTGTTGCAACCAAATATGTCCGTTACTCTGGCTTCCTCTTTTTCATTTATCTTTTACTATGAGACAGACACTTCCTTCCCCCACCATCTGTTTGAGTAACTTTACCATTTCTTTGAGAGTCATATAGGATTCTTACAACATGAGACGCATTATGCAAAAAAAAAAAAAAAAATCAATCGTGTAGTTCCCCTTCTCATTTACCCTCTCGGGGTTGTATTTGAAGTGATTCATGTACGCTTGAGTCGTCTTTATTCTTCACCACCACTGGGTACATGCTTATTTCGTTTCCCATTTTATTTTCTTACATCGGTCATACATGTAGGCATAATGTAGGCCTTTTTTTTTGTAATGACGTTTACGGCGAATGTCAGTTCCCACTGGGCCCCCCAAAATTTTCCAACATGGAAGTTATTTTATTTTATTTTAATTTATTTTATTTTTATTTTATTTTATTGTATTTAATTTAATTTATTTTTTTATTTAATTTCATTTAATTTAAATAAATTTAAATTAAATTTAATTGTATTTATTTTATTTTATAGTTTTTTATTATTATTATTATTTTTTTTTTTTTTATTTGACAAGGACAGTGCACAATCTACATTAACCTTAACAGGAGAGTTGCTTTGTTCAGGTTGTAGCGCTAGAGCTCATTTCCACCTGTCGTCCCTGGGCAGGTTGATGTTATAGTTCATAAAATCAAACATACAAAGAGAAAATCTTTTTTTAAATGACCGGAGCATCGTAACAATTCTGAATCCTCATCCACACCCAGTTCTCTCAGCACCTTGAAATCATCATCCTTTATCAAAATCATCATCCACTCTAGAACATCACACTCCAGACACTCCTCAGTCACATTACGGGCGCAGGTTTGGTTTGAGAGGAACTTTTGTTTCTCCGGGCGTGAGAATGTGCCGTAGTTTGTCCATGTGATCGGTTCTGTCGGTAAGGCGCTCCACTGAAGGACGGCCGTGCGAGAAAAGAACAAGTTTCTAAATGCTGTTCTGCGTTTGGGAATCGAGTGTTTTAGTGGAGCTGATTTACAAGCCTGTGACCAACTTGTTATGCAGAGGCTTCAGTAGTTGGGGAGTTTCTGATGTATCTGAAATTTGCCATGTTGAATTTTATCTTCATCTTCATGCTTATTTATGGGACAGTGCACATTAATCAACATTTACATGTAAATATGCCAGAATTAGCCAGACGGCTATTTTTCATCTGTAGTCCCAGGACAGATGTTGGGTGTCCAACATGTTTTAGGTTGATGGGGGAAACCAGAGTACCCGGAGGAAACCCATCCAGACACGGGGAGGAACATATAGTGTTTAACTTTTTAATGCGCTTTTTAAAACATAAATTTGGTTCCAGAATAATTCCTAGATATTTCACCTGATCAACATTATTAATCTTCTGCTCTTCTATCAGAATTTCAGAATAGTTTTGAGGTTCGTGACGATTTGTAAAAAACATTTAAAGTGAGACACGAGCTTTTAACCAAGCAGAAACCTTCATCTCTTCTGACAGTTTTTGAGCAGCTTCGTGAACGGTTTTACCACGAGTTTAAACCACAGCATCATCGGCATACGTGATTATTTTAACTTTACACACAGATGGGAACGGCAGGGATGCAACAATCAAAATATCGTGATATCGTATCGTCAGAAGTCTCATAATAACACTGTAGGCCATTACAGTATATCGAATTACAAGTTTCTCTGCTTAAATATCTACATAATGAGATAACGCACTTTTAAATCTTAATTATTTGGATTATGACGAGATAGACAAGTTTAATGCCATATTGCAGAACATTCCAGGCAAAGAAAGAACATTACTATGGAGACAATAGTAATCCATCAATTGGATTCGGATTTTCGTGCCTTATCTTGACAGTTTTTGCCTCAGAAGTTACACAGTGCGTCTTTAAATTGAAAAATAATAAACAAACTCACAGTGGCGGCCATGTTGTTTCCCTCCTCCATCAGAGCGTCTGAAAACTTGTTTGAAGGCATCGCTGGGAGAGTCGACAGGTCCAGGGCTTTTTCTGGCTCCTTTTCAAACCTGAAGACACCACCCATATTGTTAATTTTCATCAAATTTACGATAGAAATAATAATGACACTTTTTGAATCTTTACACCATGTTAATAATCCCTTTAATTGGATTTTTTTTGATAAATGATAAATCGCATCGTGTTCCAAAAGTAATCAACAGATACATAAATTATTATTATTATTATTTTACTTTTCTAATCACAAATACAACATCAACACGTAGTCAATACAACATTCATTATATTAACACAGGGGACCCTATTGTACAGTATCTTGCCATTTTTGCTTATTTAGAATTTATTATTACACCATTTATATTCATTTCTCTTTTTTTATTATATTATATTGTGATGTGTGAGATACTGTGTCCAAGTAATTTCCCTCGTGAATCAATAAAAAAAAAATGCATTAGTCTTATAAAATGCTTTTCCAGATGCTCAAAGTCGTTTAACAGTTTGGTGCATTATTCATTCATTCACTCCAAGATACAACTGTAGCCACAGCTGCCCTGGGACAGACTGACGGAAGCACGGCTGCCAATCTGCGGAAACTAGTCTGCCAATGACGGTACCATCAGTAAAATACTAACTGCATGTGTTGGTTTGATCATAGTAAAACACAGAATGAACACTGAGAGATAAATACTTTATTTATCTCAAAGGAAATACATTTTTTGGCAACAACACAAAACAACCAACAACACCACAAACGATCCAGACACTGCCACTGAAATGCATCCAAAATAGTAGAAATGGTAAAGTACTGTACTGAGGGTTTAATTTTAACATGTTCATAGTTTGAGCAAACAAAAATATACAAATAAAAACAGCTAGAAAACAAAACTGAACAAAACTCAGCACAAATCACTATAAGGTTTGTCAAACACGTCCGAGCAAAGAGGCGCAGTTCTTTGACTAGTTTTAAAAAGGCCGTATAATGAGCATAGCGGCGCACGAAGAATCCTTGAAGAGTAAATAAGGGAGAGTAAGGCTGCGTCTCAATTCTCCCCTTAGCCCTCTGTCTTAGCCCTACCCCTCTGTTGTGCGCGTTCACGAGAGACAGAGGGGTGTCCCAATACTCTTTTCTGTAAGTGCGAGGGCTAAGGGGAAGGGCTATGATACCCCTCTGCGCAAAGCGTTTTCAGATGCACCCTTTGTGCAAAGGGGATAGGCGTGGCTTAACGCAAGTCGGAGCAAAAACCAACACGGAAATCGGGAAGTGTCGAGCAATCGGGAAGAAATTGGACAAATGTGAGTATTTGCACTCAAGAACCTCATAAAAAGTTGTATAAAACTGTAGTAACTTTTGAAAAGTTGTAGGTATACTCATGGCGCCAGCATTTACGCTTTCTGACATATACGGCTTATCGTAACATGCCCGGTTAGAACTATACGCTTGTTACGGTATTACGAACATGCATGGCCTAAAAGAACTATATACACATATATGTTAGACTAGAATGTGTCAAATATATCGCTGTATTTCACCTCGTAACTCGTCTCATGCGCTTTTAGAACTATACGCATGTTACGGTAGAATGTGTAAAGTATTACGAACATGCATCGAATAAAATATTATTGTTTCGTTTCGCCTTGTAAATTATCCCCTATTTAATGACATGTTATTAATCACATTTGTATTTCTTGTAGGAGGCTGGACTTGTTGGAGTTGTTCAGCCCAACAAGCTTCAAAAAAGTGGGAGAATTTGAAAATAAAATATAAGGTATATTACATTCTATAATATTTGTAGGTACCAGAACAACTATATATGTTTATGACTATGTATTCATTTTGTTTTCTTTTTTGTGTGTACCAGGCATCCTCTACAACTCCGTCCACCTCTGCAGCATTTTAATTTTGTGTTACAGTTGATTAAAATTTGATTTACATATGTTGTACAGAGTATAGTAATTTTAAAAAAAAAAAAAACATTTGACTTTTTGCAAAGTTCATTTAAAACAAACTCAAAAGGAGCACAATACTTCAAAACTTTAAAAATAATGTCATATTGTTGCGACTGCAAAGGGGTGTCCCATTTCTAAGGGTTTAAAACAAACCCCTTTGCCTTACCCTCTGTTTAAAGACAGAGGGGTAGGGCTAAGGGCGAGGGCTAAGACAAAGACAGAGGGCTAAGGGGGAGAATTGGGATTGGGCCTAAGAAAAGAATTCCAGCTGGCAGACGGATACAGCGTTATATTTTATCAATTCTGTCATATGTGACCTTTATGAAGACCTCGCGAAATACTTTGACTCTTTAAGCACATTTTTAAACAGATACCCTGATACTTTTACCTGAGCAAGTCTTCTCATGTCAACTGAGTACTTCTTCCACTACTACACTACTACAATATGTGAAATGTATCCAAAATGGGCACACTCCTGGAGCAGAAACCATTATTTAACATCATTGTTGAATATCTTGGACCAAACCAAGCAAATCGAGAAGTGACAACGTTACAAGAACGAAACCCCCTAAACTGACAAAGAGCAAAGGGCTGAAGTTGGCGTCAAGGATCGTGGGACATGCCTGTACATAACCTGCCGTATACAGACATCAGAGCGCTCACCATGAAAGAATAATAAAAAGTAATGGATACGACTTTAGTGCATTCTTATGTTTCGTTTCATGTATTTCAGGTGGTTTACTCGGTGTGTGCGCATTAGAGAGTGCGTTTGTGTGTGCGCCTTCATATAGGATTACCGGGAGGTGACAGGTCAAAAGGTTTGTCAAACAAGTCCGAGCAAAGACGGGCGCAGACCAATATAACGAGCACAGCGGAGCACGAAGAATCCTGAAGTGTAAATAAAGGGGAGTAACAAAAGAATTCCAGCTGGCAGACGGATACAGTGTTATATTTTTATCAATTCTGTCATGTAGGACCTACTGATATTAATATGTAAAACAGCCTTCAAACACTGTATATTTATAAAAAGTTATATTAAATTTAAAAGCAAAAAATGCAAAATTGGCTTTAGGTATGTTTTGATGAGGGGACAACAATATAACCTGGTTGAAAGATTGCATATTGTTTCATTCAAGTTTGTTTCATTAATCCATTAATCCAAAGTAGTCTTCTCTGAACTCAAAAATGCTGTTCGTATTTGTCCAGGATTTCTGCATCACAGGTAAAAATCATGACTTCTCCTGTGCGGTTTTTAAGCCCATAAATCATCACCAGAATCTGTCGTACGTGTAGGATTCAGCAGCGTCGCATTCTGGAACAAATTTTAAAAATCCACCTTCCAGAGGAAATACTTCGAAGGAATGAACAATTTTATC
The DNA here is from genome assembly GCA_029959045.1 of Taenioides sp. WSHXM2023. Taxonomy (NCBI): domain Eukaryota; kingdom Metazoa; phylum Chordata; class Actinopteri; order Gobiiformes; family Gobiidae; genus Taenioides; species Taenioides sp. WSHXM2023. The sequence goes on along the minus strand of CM057086.1, from coordinate 34,007,997 downwards.
AACAACTGAAACATCAGAGCAGAGTAAGAGTGAGGCCTTTCCTGTTGTGTTCACCTGGCGCCCCCTGGAGGCTGCTGTGATGCTGCAGGACACAGAGGAGGGACACTTTTGGCTCTTCCACAGATCTGCTGACCCTCCCTGACCAGTCCTCCTGTTAAACTGACCTGAGACCTTTGACTGAGACACAAAGGGACTGAGAAGAGTCGTGGAAATGTTGCTGCAGCAAAACTTGAATTTCTCTAAGGTTCAATAAAGTCTTTCTCTCTCTTCAGTTTTGTTGTGACGACATCAGTTTCCATTGGGCACCTCAGTTTTCTGACTCAGAAGTCTTTTATAACATTGTTTTAGATGAATATTGCAAATTAAAGTGTCCAAATTATAACAATGATCCACAGGTGTCATAGATAATTTCCATAAAAGTCCTGTATACAACAATTTAAACTTCCACAGGTTAGTTTAGGCCACGTGACACAGACAAATGGTTTAAGTGCACCCACCATGGCCTCTGCGCTGAAGTATGAGGAAGAGGAGAGGAGGGAGAATCTCACCGAGTGTTCTTGGCAGACGCTTCTCACAGATAACTGACATCCAAGTCTCATTTATAAACGACAACCAAGGACAAGGAAATAACCGCTAGAAAATATTAATATCAGATTTCAGAATCACAAATGTGTATAGAGGGATTATCAAACCACGTCACTTCTCGCTCTACTGCAGAAAGAGCCGCTGTCCTGTCTGGGATCAGGTCAGTGTCTTGGAGGATTTCAACAGATTTCAGGCTCTTCCAGGGGGCGGGGCTAGGTGTATTGATCAGGTATGAGTGGATGTCCAGGGGGCGGGGCTAGGTGCATCGATCAGCTATGAGTAAATGTCCGGCTACTGAAGTTTGAGCCATTTCTTGTCATCATTTACGCCTCACCTGCGTTTAACATATACGGGTTAAGACGAGTTTAAAGCATTAAGACACATCCAAATCACTAATGTTCATTTAACTGTCATAACCTATTTTAATTTAATTGTGATGAACTGTTTTAGTGCTGACAGCATCGCGAGCTAGTATTGCAGCTTCATGTTAACCAAACAACAAAAAATGTTAAACGAATAATCCGTCTATAGGTTCAGGTTTAGTCTTTGGTTATCTGATTACAGTTCGAAAACTGATTTATTCTCAGTTCTGAAAACATTGGACATAACGACCCATTTATTTATGTTACAATATGGATAATCATCATGAGAACCAAAACCAATCAGAAAGCAGAACGAGCCTCACATGACTCATTTGGGTTGCTGGTTCAATGCTGAAATCCAGTTGTTTTAAACCTAAAATGCCTCTCTGTGATCTGAACGGTCATTACCTAAACCCCAGCACCTGGAAATTGTTAAAAAGATACCAAAAAAATATACAAAACTGCGTCACAAAATACCAATATTTAGATTTTTGCTCACTCCAATGGACGCACAGGTTCAGTTATGGTTATATTACCTTTTTTAAAACAAGAGCGCAGGCTGCGTACAGTTCCTTTAACCTACACAACTACATTTTCTACAAAGCGTATACGGCAACGCACACGTTGTTTAATGCAGTTTTCCGGTCGTCCATCACCTGTCTGTTCCTATTGGCCCTTAAACAGTAACTCTCCTAATCTTTACCACAGGGGCCTCTGAGACAATGGCCTCTTGAGCGCGACCTGCAGGTGCATCCTGGCTCAAAGGCAAAGGAAACCCGGCTTTGCACCTTCACCCGCGGGGGACAGGAAGACAGGCCGAAAGAGGGGGCGCAAAATGAGAGAAACAAGCACAAAGTGTAACCTTTACAGAGGGAGACATAACAGTGTGTGTGGTCATCATTAAATAATCCAGGTGGACAGAATTAAAGTCATTTTAAAAGTCTAATTTCAAAGATCAGGATCAGAGAAAAGCAGAGAATTTTTTTAATTTTTTTTTTAAATCACAAAAATGGTGGAAAGACATTTGCACAAGCCCATCATGTACCATTTTAGCCAGCTTTTCTTTATTATTTTATGTATTTGATGTTTTTATTACTCAGATTTTTTTTTTTTTTAATATAGCGTTGGGGCTTGCGTGGGCTTGCGTCTCCACAAACCTGACTCATACTCCTCCTGCTTGTTTCCATGGAAACGTTATTTCATTGATAATAATATTCCACAGAATGACACATTTTTCTCCATGGACAATATGTTTTTAACTTTATTTCCATTGACTCATGCAGGTGACACACCAGCTCCAGTTACACTGTGAAAGTTCAAAAATCAAACATTTGCCAAACAAATATATTAAAATAAAAGTTTCACAAAGTAACTGTGCCAATTTTTTTTTTAACAAAATGGAGTACTTCTTCTATCATTGACTACAATATATGAAATGTCTCCAAAATGGGATATACAAAAACTGTGAAAGTACAAAAATCACAAACATTTACCAAACAAATATATTAAAATAAGAGTTTCACAAAGTAACTGTGCCAATTCCACAGTTACACTACAATATATGAAATTCATCCAAAACGGCAGTGGTGGAACGTAACAAAGTAAAAGTAGTAAAGTACTGTACTGAGGGTTTATTTTTAACACGATCATAGTTTCAGCAAACAAATATACAAAAAAAAAAAAAACTCAGCACAAATCAAAATCACTACATTTAAGATTTATACAGACCTCAAAACCTGAGCAAAATACATTTACTCTTTAAGAACATTTTTAAACAGGTACTTTGATACTTTAACCTAAGTCGATCTTTTCATATCATTAATGAGCGGGAGTTTTTTTTTTTTTTTTTGCAAAATTAGTAACAAAATTGAGTACTTTTTTATGTACTTTTACTAATGGAAAACCTAAATGTCCATCGCTGAATACAATACGTGAAATGTCTCCAAAATGGGATGTACAAAAATCACTTACATTTGCCAAACAAACATAATAAAGGTTTTGCAGAGAAAGTGAATCGAGTGTAAAAATCAACCAAAACTTTCAGAGACCATTCCTAAGTGAAATTTATCAAACTGGATGTGCCCCTCCATTAACCCCTGACCTTTGACCTTCCCTGGAGAAGGGGCTTAGCTGCGTGGCTGTCATAGATTCCTCTGGGTAATTCTGCACATCTGTCAACATCTGAAGGCCAAGTTTCAGGCTGCTTCTGGCCGTTTCGAGTCAGGCAGAAGCTCTTTTAGGACGACTAATGGAAAACCGAAATGTCCGTGCACTTCAACTTGGACAGAGACACAAATGAAAGTAGGTCCAGTGAAAATCCGGTCAGTTTTGTCATTTTAATATAATAAAATTGTCTGTTTGGATGATCTGCAATTCAAACATGGAGCCACCGTACATTTTGGTTTTAAGTAAAAAAAAACAAAAAACGCAAATGTTAAGATTATTTCTAGGGTTAAAAAGGCACTGTACCCGATTCTAAAAACATGAAAATCCGAATTAGTTTCCACAGATTTGCAGTCATGGTAATGCTAACAAAAACTAGCATGCCAACACACACTTCCTGGTTATCTGACAATATAACGCTTCATAAAGTAGATGCAGACAGAACACAGTGGACAAAACATGCCCTTTAAGAATCACAATCCGCACTGAAAACAATTCCAGGAGCGTTCACATTTGACAGAAGACTGAAAACTGAACTGATAAAAGAATTTAATGCATTTTAGGACAGGTTTGTAAAGGTCTAAACTACAGCGACAAGATTTTCCTATAGAAACACGGGATATTTCGCGTTTTCAGCGTCCATTCCATCTAAACAAACGCAGTCTTTACGATTTGATGATTGTGATTTTGATTCTACTGTGATACTTCGCAGCCCCGTCTCAGTAAGAAGTTTTAACTGCTTGACTTGACACAAAATACAGAGTGAGTGAATGAAATGGCAGGGGGAGAGGGGAGGGCGGGTGCAGAGCCTTGGGGCCATATGCAGGGGACAGGGGACAGGGTTTGGGGGGCTCTCACTTCAAAGCGGGGTTGCCAGATTTTAAGGGAGCAAATAAGCAACTAAGCCTTGGAAAATAAGCCCAAAAAACAAGCGACCAAAACCCCACAAAACAAGTAAAAATAAGCAAAAGTTAAAGATTAGGCTACTAATTAGGGCTGTGCAAAAAATCGTAAGATCGATAGAACGTGATCTCTACTTTGGTCAATCTCGATACGGCGGGCGCAGTTTAATGGACAGGTCCACAGACAATCGTGTGGCAGTAAGAGCGCGTGGAGCTGACGAGGATTTACGTTCGTCTTTAGGAAAAAACAGTCAGAGCCACAGCGCGTTTCTGTTTCCTCACGAGTCCTGACGTTTCACAAGTTTTGACGTGGATCTGCACAATTTGACTAAACGTCCAGCATCTCCAGCTCTTCACCTTTTCTCCTCTTCTGCTTCTGATCATTACAAGCCAAGTTACGGAAAGTAAAACGACAATTTTCTCAGTTTATTAGTGAAACTTAAGTCCTGATTTAGTGCACGGACATCGTACGAGTTTCTGCTGCTAACCTTAACGCGCATATGCTTTTAGGTTTAATAAACTGTACAAACTCATTCAAAATTCATTAAATGTGGATTTATTGGTCCTGGTTCAACACGAAATAAAAACCGTAATGATCCTGATACTCTGCTCTTTATGCCTGAAGTCCACATCCATGTTCCATTTCATTTTAATAAGATGGAAGACTGAATTGAAAATCGAGATCGATCAATATGAGAAAAATAAATCGTGATTCTTTTTTCCCCATATCGCCCAGCTCTACTACTCATTTTACTAAACCACAGTTCATATCATTATATTTAAGATTTTTGCAAAAACGTTCACACTCATTTTCGCAATTTGGACTTTTTTTTTTTAGGTTTAAAATTATGCTTCCTGGTTGGCCATCGTGACGTCAAACTAGGGAATTCCAAAACTGTTACCTGATGTACACAGAAATTATCATCTGACCAATGCAAATACAAGAAGTGTTTTCTTAGATTTATTTTATTGGAATTACGTTTAAAGTATCAGAAAAATAAAAATGTGTTTTAAGTGCAAATCGTGCCAAAGTTTTTGATAGAATTCTTCCTATTGTTAAGAACTCTCTACTTCTACTTAAATTTAACATACTTTTCAAATTTTCTTCACAAACTGCTTCTTGATTGGTCATACGCACTTTAAACTGTGTGTTGCAGTTGAAGAAGTGCTAATGAGATGCACATATTGTAATAATAATAATAATAATAGTATAATAATAATTAATATTAACAATGCACCGAGATACTGGTATAGAATATTAGCGCAGATACTGAAAAACTGGTTGGATCGAGTATCAGTTCCACAATATCTGTGTCATGTTGATCTGACGTTTCATAATATTTGAACTTTTATTCACTTGAAGTCGTTCAGTTACAGCTACAGAACAGTTGCATAACACAATTGGATCGCTTGTGTAATAATTAACTGTGTTTTAAGGAAGTAAGTGCCATTTTCTGTCTCTACACTGGTAGCGTTTAATATCAGATATCGGCAGACACTTAAAGTATTGATATCGGTAGCAGACCTGAAAAAGCTGGATCGGTGCATTCTTAATTAACATCAAAATCTGCTTTAAAACATCAACTGTTAACAGCCTGTAGTTCAGTCTTTAATATTAAGTCCGCCACACACTAAAGGATTTTTCAGTCTTAAACAATTTTTAAACGTGCGACAAAAAGATCACACCACAGACACGAGGAGAATCTTGTGAGATTTTAAATCTCCGATCGCAAAAATTTCAGCGGGACACGACTGCAGACCACAGGATATAAAGTTCTGAGCACGATCGCGTCTACTGTTTCCTGTCTACAGTAAAACCACTCGCTCTGAGACTCTTAAGTGTTCAAAGATCAGAGTTCTGCACTTCTACGTTAGATCCAAGTCAAAACTGTGTTATTATTATTTGTGAAATGTGGTGCAAAACTTCAGATACATGATTTTTAAAACACTAATCTGCAGCTTCACCCAACCCGCACACTGTGGATGTAAACAGAAACACGTGAGGAACTACTTTCTGTTTTTTACTTTTAAAGAACGCTCCAAACTGGATTAAAACCGTAGTTTTATGGACTGGGTGACTGGCGGAGGACAAATTCAAATGGATAAAAAAATGGATGAGATTTGTATCTTGTTTGAATCTTGCACCTCTGTGTCCATCACACAGGAGGAGCTCGGAGTAGAGCCGCTGCTCCTCCACGTCGAGAGGAGCAGCTGAGGCTCAGGCATCTGTTCTGGATGCCTCCTGGACGCCTCCCTCAGGAGGTGTTCCGGGCATGTCCCACCGGGAGGAGGCCCCGGGGAAGACCCAGGACAGGCTGGAGGGACTATGTCTCTCGGCTGGCCTGGGAACACCTTGGGGTCCCCCCGGAGGAGCTGGACGAAGTGTCCGGGGTGAAGGAAGTCTGTGAGTCCCTGCTTAGACTGCTGCCCCTGCGACCCGACCCCGGATAAGCGGAAGAAAATGGATGGATGGAAAAATACTCGGTGAAGAAGATTCAAACTGGTCTCAATTGCTTTTGTTTTATACGTAAAGACAGAACGCTCCAGACTTCAAAACTTTTCATGAACGCGGTGATCTTCTCGCGTCCATCTTCTTGTATCACCTCATGGTCCCAGGCCTCCTCAACCACACTGAAACTTCTGTTCATTTTACAAACTGACCCTGAAGGTCCTTGACAAAAAGCTCAGACACTGGAACCACTGAAATTTTAAAGAAACACAACCTATTTTACTTGAACATTTGACCTATTTTAATCATCTTAAATTATTTTTTAAATGTTTTCGTCTTGGTCAGTTCTTTCTCTGTCACATGGGACTGTGGAATTGCTACCAGCTGATCTAAAATTGGAAACAAACAGCAACAAATTTAAAAGTAAATGAAAATTATTGCACATTTCCAACCTAAAACGCTCTCACTGAAAATGTAATAATGCTGAATATTTTCTTATCTGCATGTAACGAATGCGTCTCGTCTTTTTTATGCATGCATCTTATATTTTTTTTCTACAGACAGGTGTTGAAAAGTAGCACTTGTCCTAAAACACTCAAAGCAACACATCTGGCTTGTCTAATGCAATTGTTACGTCCTTAACATAAGACTTTCCAAAAGAGCCCAAAGTCGCTATAAAGCAGCGGATTTGGCAACTCGGCTTCAAAGCTGAATCTGGGAGCTGGAGATTAGGCACAAGAGGGGGATTTTTCACTCCCCTCTCCCCAACGATGAGTGAGTGTGTGTGGGGAGGGGTCAGGTCCTCGGGCGGAGGAGGGGGTGCATTCCTCGTCTGTCATCTCGGACTTGGTGGCCTCTTGAGCTCAGATGGGACTCGTACAGTTAAAGACATTGTGCAGATTTCAGGCCATTGTAAAGAACTCAAGATGGACTCGGAGGGAACGGCCGGTACACTATATTACCCCCCTGAAGAGTTTACAACAGAGCAATTCTGCAATGATTTGGGTGACTGGGTTCGTGGGGGTTTTTGGGGTTTTATACCTACACTACTCATAAAAAAGCCCATATTACGCCATTTTCTGATCTGTTCTAATGTCCTTTTCTCATCAAAAACACACCTGGAGTTGTGTTTTGTTTCATTTACACACATTTAACACACAAACCCTCACACCAACACAAAAAAGCTCTTCTCTCAAATGAAAAAACACTTATGTCATGTGGTAAGAAGTGCTCCATTGTGTTTTTAAACTCCGTACACGTTCACTTGAAAAATCTGGTTAATATTTAGCCCTGTAATTACCAATCTCCACTGAATAAAAGATAAAAAGTAGCTGTAAACTTGAAAACTAACACTTCATGACATCACAAGGTGGAAAAGAGCGTTTTGAGCCTTGGAAATGTTGACAGACTAATAAAGTGTTACTCACAAATGTGTGAATGAGACAAAACACAACTCCAGGTCTGTTTTTGAGGAGGAAACGGCATTATAAACATGGCTTAAAGTTGTGTAATATAGGACCTTTAATCAGACTTTATAACAATGCAAATGTATCGAAAATGAGCAAAAGAAACAGTTAAAATCAGGCAAGAACAACAGCAGAGTTTTGAGTAAACAAGGTAATTTGAAAGGTGAAATTATCAGGGGTTGTCTAGGAGGTGTGGATTAAATCATGGAAGCAACATATTAATAATACAACAGTGTTTTAAGTTGCCAGCAAGTTACTACACGCGTCGTTTCAAAATATACCACTGACTTTTACCACCAAAATGGACTCTTGTGAGCGTTAAGTCATGTTATGTTTTTACCTCCTCAAACATACCTGGGGTTGTGCTTTGTTTCATTCACGCATGTTTAATGCTCGGTTGCATCTTGTGATGTCATGAAGTGGTAGTTTTCAGGTTAACAGCTGCTTTTTACCTTTAGTTCAATAGAGATTGGCAATACCAGGTCTGAAATTATCCAAATCATTCTATGGAATTTAAAAACACAGTGGAGCACTATTACATGATATCACAAGGTGGTTTGAGAGAAGAAGCCTAAATCTGCAGGGTTTGTGCGTTAAACATTAGTGAATAACACAACTCCAGGTGTGTTTGTGATGAGGGAACAACATTAGAACATCTCATCTCTCAAGGCCGCTACACACTACAGGATTTTTCAGTCTTAAACTATTTTTAAACGTGAGACAAAAAGCGCAGACCACAGACACGAGGAGAATCTGATGAGATTTTAAATCTCCGATCTCAAAGACTTCAGTGGGATACGACTGCAGACCACAGGATACACAGGTGTGAGCGCACCTGTCAGCTGTATCCTGTCGAGAGTAAAACCACTCACTTTGAGACTCTGAAGTGTTCAAAAGATCAGAGTTCTGCACTTTTAGTTTAGATCCAAGTCAAAACTGTGTTATTATTATTTGTGAAATGTGGTGCAAAACTTCAGATCCATGATTTTTAAAGCTCAGAAGGCTGGAGATAAAGTCCACAGGAAGTAGAGTCACTGTCACTAATCTGCAGCTTCACCTCGATCCGTCGCTGTGTGGATGTAACAGACACACGTGAGGAACGACTCTGGACTTTTGACTTTTAAAGAACGCAGAAAACTGGATTCACAGAGCGGGTTTGTGGACTGGGGTCATTATTTGTAGAGGACAAATTCTATGGATAATGTGGATGAGATGCTGCAGTTTAAATTTACAGCTTTACGAGAGGTGAGGAATAATTATTTTCGCCATTTCCCGAGTTTGTATCTTGTACCTCTGTGTCCGTCTCTCCATCTGCCCCTGACGCTCTGTTTTAGCGGCTGGTCAAGTGTGTTGTGTTATGCAATTACGTTAAGAGACCACAAGAGGGAGCTACTACAACAATGCATGGTTGACTTCTGAGGTAATGCGCTTGGAGAGGGGAGAAGAAAAATAAAGTAAAGAGAAGCCATGCTAATCCACGTCTGATGCCTGATTATTTTTCCACTTTCAATGCTGCAACACCACATTTTTGGCGACGAGGATGTCTATCTCTGTGCCTTTACCTGCTCCATTCATGCCCTGCCCTGGGGAACCTGCAATACCGTTTCCAACATGGCTAAAAATGTTCGAAAACTACATGTTGGTGATAGCCGCTTTGGGAGACGGCTGGCCCGAGGCAAGTAAGCGCGCGGTTTTAATTCATGCCCTGGGTACTGAGGGTCAAAGACTTTTCTACACACTGCCAAATGCAGGAGACGCATATGCTGCTGCCATTACTGCCTTAAAAGAACATTTTGTGCCTAAGGTGAACGTCATTGCCGAACGGCACAAGTTTTGACAGAGAACACAGAGACCAGATGAGACGGTGAACCAATTCCTAGCTTCACTGCGTGAGTTAGCTGCTGCATGTGATTTTGGCAACCTGGAGGAACAAATGCTGCGTGACCAGCTAATTGAGCGTGTTGCTAATACTCGCATAAGAGACAGACTTTTACTAGAACCAGACCTAACACTTGCTAAAGCTACTACTTTGGCGCTGCAAATTGAGAGTTCTATCTGAGAGTTCTATCTGATGCAAATACTGCCTGTGCTTCTGCACCTGTGAGGGCCATACAAAAGCAACCAAAGTCAAGTCGCCGCTGGGACAAGAAGCCGCCAGATCCTGCTCCTGTCATGGCCCAACCACCTGGTAAACGCCGTTCCTGCTTTCGCTGTGGATCTACAAACCATCTAGCCAACAAACCTTCTTGCCCTGCTGCTAAAGTGACTTGCAACAAGTGTGGGAAGGTGGGACATTTTTCACGAGTATGCCGTTCAAACCAAAAGGAGGTACGTGAGGTTGTGATTAATGAGCCCACAGTTCTTTTTATGAACAATGCTGTACAAGACAAGATCCTCTGCACTGTAAAAGTGACTGTTGGTGGACAATGCAAAGATGTTGAGCTGATTGTAGACACAGGCTCATCTGTGTCCATTATTCCAGAGAATACATGTCACACTCTTTTTCCTGAATGTGTCCTTACTGAACCTACATTTGCTCTTGTTACCTATGCTAAAGAGAAAATCTCTGTAAAAGGGTGCTTAAAAGCTACTGTTTGCCACAATGGTCTTTCTACTGTAGGTAATCTAGTTGTGGTTGAGTCAGGTGCAGCTCTCTTGGGCTTAGACTTGTTTGAGGCATTACAAATGAAACTTGAAGGTCGAAAAGTTGTTACTACTGTCACTCCTCCTGCCTCTACTGTTCATTATGATCCTGCTGTCCCAAAGACTGCATCCATCAATGATCCAGTGATGTCAGTTCAGTAAGTGGGCTATGCAAAAAACTTTGTTCACAAAGTACAAATATTGCCAAATGCTGTTCCAGTGCAACAAAAGCTCAGGAGACTTCCATTTTCTGTGAGACAGGCAGTTTCAGAGGAGCTTAAAGATCTCCAAGACAAAGGCATCACTGAACACATCAGTGCTTCCCCTTGGGTTTCTCCCATCGTCGTGACACAAAGGAGAGAAGGTGGGAGACCACGCATGTGCGTTGATTTAAGAGAACCAAATAAAGCTATTGTTGCTGATTGTCACCCGTTACCGCACATGGATGAACTATTCTCAAATCTAAGAGGGGCTACTGTTTTCTCCACTATTGATCTCGCATCTGCCTACCACCAAATGCCACTACATCCTGAAAGTCGTGATATTACTGCATTTATCACTCATGGACTTTTTCGTTTCTGCAGGGTTCCATTTGGTTTAGCGTCAGCCCCATCCGCCTTTCAGAAAATGATGTCAATCGTCCTTGCAGGTTTGCCAGGCGTGCAGGCATACCTGGATGACATCATCTGCTATGGTGCTACACAAAAGGAACATGATGAAAACCTGCGGAGAGTGCTCCAAGCCCTGACTGACGCTGGACTCAAACTAAATATGCACAAATGCAAGTTCAACCAGCGTTCTCTCAACTACTTGGGGCACACCATTTCAAAAGATGGACTCCACCCTGACCAGGACAGAGTCACCGCTGTGATCAATGCCCCAGCCCCACATGATATGTCTTCTCTGAGATCTTTCCTTGGTCTTGCATCCTGGTATAGTAAGTTCATTCCGGATTTTGCTACTGTTGTTGAACCTCTACGTGCAGTGCTCAGAGACTCTACTGATTCAAACTTTGCGTGGACAGAGGAAGCAGAATTCAGCTTTGCTGCTCTCAAAGGACTGATAGTTAATGGTCCTGCTTTAGCTCTGTATGATCCGGAGTTGCTGACCTATGTTACTACTGATGCTTCTGATTATGGACTGGGTGCTGTTTTGACACAAATGCATTCAGATCAAAGTGAGAGAGTTATAGCTTTTGCATCCAGAGCACTTTCTCCTGCTGAACGCAAGTACTCTACAGTTGAACGTGAAGCACTTGCCTGTGTGTGGGCTGTGGAACGGTGGAGAACCTATCTCTGGGGTCGCCGCTTTGTCTTACGTACAGATCACCAAGCACTCACGACCCTGCTCACATCCAAAGGTTCTGGCCGTGCTGGACTGAGAATCGCCAGATGGTCAGCTCGACTGCTCTGCTTCACATATGATGTCACTTACCGTCCAGGTCATCAAAACGTGACTGCTGATTGTCTTTCCAGGCTGCCACTGACTGCTACAAATGAGACTACAAATGAACCTGACATGATAGCTGCAGTTTTTACAGAGTCACTGTGTGCAATTTCTCTTTCAGAGTTCACTTCTGCGAGTGAAAGCTGCCAAGAACTTTCACTGCTGCGAAACCAGATTGAGAAAGGTTGGCCCAAATGCAAAAAAGGTTTGCCTGAGAACCTTACTCCATATTTTCTGGTACGAGACGAGTTGTCCGTTCACGATTCACTGATTATGAGAGGGACTATTCGCTTGGTTGTTCCTATTTCACTGCGTGCCAGAGTGGTCGATTTAGCACACGAGGGACACCAAGGCATAGTCCGTACCAAACAAAGACTGCGTGAACTGTACTGGTGGCCACAACTTGACAAACTTGTACACTCTGCCATCACTTCCTGTGTTAACTGCCAGTTCAGTGATAAAGTTGCCGTTACTGCTCCTGCTCCACTTACACCGGTTGAGTTACCAAATAAACCGTGGGAAAAAGTTGCAATAGACATTACAGGTCCTTTTGAGAATGCCACATGGGACTGTCGTTATGCGATTGTACTCACAGACTATTACAGCAAATGGCCTGAGGTTGCATTTGCCTCTACTGTCACTGCAGATGTAATTATTCGCTTTCTAGCCACAGTGTTCAGCAGAGAGGGTAACCCAACCTACCTTGTTTCTGATAATGGCTGTCAGTTTACTTCTCATGCATTCGCAAACTTTCTGAGAGAGAGAGAGATACAGCACTTGAGGTCTAGTGTGTACTACCCAAAAGCAAATGGTGCTGTGGAGAGATTTAACAGAGTACTTAAGGAGTGCATACAGACAAGTGAAAGAAGTCGTAAACCATGGAAAGAAGCAGTAACTGAGTTCTTACACATTTATCAAGCTACTCCTCATGCAACTACTGGTGCAACTCCATTTGAGTTACTGAGAAACAGGAAAATGCGCACAAAACTGAACATTCTTCCAGTGACATTGAAAAGCAAAACCCATGCCCAAATCAAAAAGAATGTGAAACAAAAGCAAAACAAGATGAAGGAATACACAGACAAGAAAATGCGAGCAAAACCTCCAACATTTAAAGCGAGTGACACTGTTCGTGTTCACAGACCTGATCACGTTCCCAAAGGATCATCAAAGTTCACTGAACCACTGACTGTTGTGAGAAAGGTTGGACAAAACACCTACCTTCTAAGTGATGGACGCAAGTGGAATGCTTCAAAACTGGCACACTTCCCAAAACAAGCCTTGAGAGGTCCAGAACAAAACTATGACACTGTACTTGATTCTCTTGCACTACCTGAAAATCCTAATGTGCCTGCTGCTGTCTTTAGACGTAGCCAGAGAGCTAGAAATGCACCGAGATGGTTGACAGGTTTTGTGAGACAAGTTAAAAAGAAAAAAACAAAAAAACAAAACATAAACCATTCATGTTTAGACTGGTACATTTGTTCATTCCAGAAAAAAGCACTACTGTTATGCTAAAGTTATGGTTAAAGAAAACGTTTTGAATGAGGCCTACTTAACACATTTAAACCATTTATTCATACCAATGGCAACTTTACACTTAAACTGTTGATAAGCTGTTGTGCAATACAGTTGTTGACCTGTTACTGTGACTGTTGACCTGTTAAGTAATTGCTTCAGAGAAAGGGAAAATGTTGTGTTATGCAATTATGTTAAGAGACCACAAGAGGGAGCTACTACAACAATGCATGGTTGACTTCTGAGGTAATGCGCTTGGAGAGGGGAGAAGAAAAATAAAGTAAAGAGAAGCCATGCTAATCCACGTCTGATGCCTGATTATTTTTCCACTTTCAATGCTGCAACACCACAAAGTGGAGGTGATGTTTTATGGTTACAATCTGACAGAGCAGCTCAGAGTCACACTAGCCTCATTTCCACGGGCACGGTTCACTTGGGGCCTCGGTTCACTTGGCGTGGAACAGTTAGGATGGGCCCACCCCCACCCGGGGAGCGTTTCCTTTACAATGAGCCCAGGACACTTTGGGCGTTACACAGGTTTATAAAACACCAACTGACATGACGTAGGCCTGGGCCACGAGCCGCTGGACAACTGTCTGCCAGAGCTAAAGGAGCATCGACACTGATCCATGTTCAAATATAAAACTCAGAACAAATGCAAATGAACGAGAGCACACAGCTGATCCTCACATGGACCCAACTTAGGTTTCATTTTTGTTTTCTACGTATATGCACATGCTCATGTTCTGATAAATAACTTTACTCTTTTACTACTCGCTTACCTGGACGGAGGTGGAGGATTATGGAGAACTTTCCACGGTCTCGTCTGGCTGCATCTTTACACGTGCTCCACACTGAATATATACTCCACATTTGGGATTTATGCTTTTACCGGGACCGAGGAGGAGGATGTGGGAGTTTGGATCATGTTTTCAGTTTAGTTTGAACTTTACGCAGACACAGCAGACTGTGACTGATGTGGATTTATTTTTCTACACAACACTTTGACTTTGAGACACTGTAAACGCCCTGCACTGGAGACTGGGTGTGTTTTCAGGTGGATATAATTTTCAGCTATTCTGTTACCGGTAAATGCATCTGCGCCGTTGAATAACAGTTACATGGTTCACATTATTTACATGTTGTCACGTCTGCGTCGCTATGGACCTGCTGCTGGTCCTCCTAAATCGGACAAATTCTCCTGTAGCGTGTGGCGGCCTTGAGTCTGACTCCTAAAACATGAAGAGTCTTATTTGGAGTCTTTTAAATAGTTGATCATTTCTAGAGCTGAAAGTAGCACAACTAAACAGCTGTTCAAAATAAAGAAATGAATAAATCCATGAACAGTCCCAAGCTGATCACTGACAATTTCAAACTTTTTTCAGATAGAATAGACCTAATTAGGGATTGATTAATAATTGGCTTGAGGTTACCGCTTTGTCTAGAATGTTCCACAGCAGAAATTGAAGAGACTGATGCATCTCCATCTCAAGTGAGACCAGCTATAGGCTACATTACAGGTCAGATCTGTGGAGATGCAATCCTGTTTAGAGAGAGTTATTGTATTTTTGAGCAGTAGAATAAAAAAGTCGGAAAAGTCACGCAATGCACCTTTAAAAGACAGAATTTTTACAAACAACATAAAAATTTGAAACATTTGGATCGTATTTCATTTAAAACCCGCTTCACTGCACAGTCCTAGTGTGTCTTTTACACTCATTTAAAGAGACACAGTGTTGAGAGATAATTCCCTGAGGACTTCTGGCTCCATGATTTGATTTCCTCTGTAAATATCTGACAGGCACTTTTCAGTTACAGACACTGGCAGCAAACCAAAACTCGTGAGTGGCATCTCCATAAAACAACACAACGTGACGCAATAATGTTAGAAAGATAAGCCAGGGCGCTGTTAAGAGCCATTTCGATTAAGTATTAGAACAACTTTTGTCTTTGCATTTTAAAAAAGTACATCGTGTGCATTTTCTGGCAGAGGGTCTGTCCGTTTTCTCGATGGAAATGTTTTTACTCGGTCTGATTTGGTCTCCATGAAGATAGAAAGGTTTAATACCACACTGTGAAGCATCCCAGACACAGTTATAGGTCAGAACTGTGGAAAGGCGACCCCGCTCACAGTCAGAATGAGCTACACAACCACCTGTAGTTTAATACATGTAAGATAGAGCAGTTTAATGTCACACTGTGGAATATTCCAGGCATAGACACAGAAACAAGCAGGTGACGGACATAGTGCCAAGTTGGTGAAGTATTCTAAAAACAGATCTGTGCATTTCAAACTCAAAGAAGTCACTGAAACCTGAAGAGTGCACGATATGAAGTCTATTGTGAAATGAAAGAGGCCAATAATACACAATGTAAAACGTATCAGGCAATAAAACGAACACACAAACCCGCTAAAAGCTCACAAACGCTTGAAATTCAACTCATCACTCACAAGACGCCTTCCTAGACTCAAGTTATCAAATCACAATAAACAGTTAGTGGTGCAGAGACTGAAAATGTCATTTATTTTAGAAAAACTACAGTGCAGTGCAATAGAGATGGAGAGATATGTTTTGTTTTTTTCCCATTGGACCATGTCGATTGTTCAGAATCCAAACAAACCGATGGCTGAGAAACGGTATTTTTTAGCCAATTTGTACTTAAGATTTTGATTATTTTCCTCAAATTATGATATTTTTATTTACTACAAACTCAGCACAGCTCGGCCTGTCACGATAACAAATTCTGATGCAAATATTAGACCATAAACGATAATCTTGAAACCGCACCGTAAGGAATCAACACTAGTCGTAGTTAGTGTGTATCTATAGTGTGTCATAGTCATACAAATTCTTAATTTCCACCTTCTACAGCTCAAACCTCATCGTCGTACGGAAAGATAACAAAAATGTCCCCACTAATGCAAAGAAAAAGTCCCCCGCAGGCTCAAAAATGATTGTCCCATCTGTCATGTATAAGTCCATGTAGTTTTTATTGTATTTTCACGCACTTTTTTTACCACAAATCTATAAAAGAGCTGTATAGTCACGTTATAAGCAGTTATGTCTTGACACTAAAGCGTTTAAATGAAGTTTTATGCATATTCTTTACGCAGCAGGTAAAGCCAAGACTAAATATAAATATCGGTCTGTGCTGAAAAATGAAGGCAGATTGTGCTTTTTAGTGCATAGACTAATATCGGCTTGATGTATTGGCCAACCGATATATCATTTATCATTTTCATCTCGACAGTGCGGCCCCTGTTCACCCTGAAGGAAAATATTGAGGTTTCAGCTCTGCTAATCACAAAGCAGAGCTCTGGTTTCGAGGAAGTCAAAAGGTGAAGTACTCAAACCATCAAAACAAACATGACGACCGTGATGGATGTCCTTCAGCCTACTTAAAGCTGCACTATGTAACTTCTTGGTTGGGGATCTGTCACCTGATCGTTTCTAAATGTCATTGTTCTGCCTGGAATGTTCCACAGTGTGACATTAAACAGCTCTACTTTGCGTTTATTCAATTACAGGTGGTTTTGTAGCGCAAAAATAACTAGAAAAACAGACATTCTGACTGTGAGCGGGGTCACCTCTCCACAGATCTGACCTGTAACATGGTCTGGTTTGATTTCCATGATGATAGAAAGGTTTAATGCCATACTGTGAAACATTCCAGACAAAGCAAAAACATCTCCATGGAGAAAAGCGTCTGACGGGCCATTTTGTTGTGGATAAAAACGCAGAGGGAAAGGATTTGTGCATTTGTGGACAGGGGAGATATCTGCGGTTTTCTATCCAAATCTCTTGATATGATATTTTCACGATATGCATCTCACGGTACCATGTTTGTTGCGATATTTTGTGGAGGCTTATAAAATGCGAATATGCTACTTTTTCCTTTTAAAAGCCTTTGAGGATTTAAAAGTGTTTATACCAGTTATTTCTTCATGTCGTCGGCACTGACAACAGCAAAGGATCATGGTCTGTGTAGTTCCTTGTGTTTTTTAGCTGTTGCTGCACCATAACAATGTAATTCGATATATTGTGATGGCCCACGATATTATTGGGAGACTTCCGGCAATACAAAAATCACAATATTTCGGTTGTTGTTGCATCCGTAGATTTAACAAACGTTTGATTTCTGCTGTTGTGAAGTATTTGTTTAAATGTCCCAATCGCCTTCAGGGAAAACTCTTCCAAAATACTGTATATAATGGTGAATATGTATAAGGGCAACAAAAATCTATAGTTAGAAAATATCCAAAACCTGTGTAGTATCGAAACGTGCTAAAACGTAATGATTTTGAGTCGATACTAAAATCTGATTGCTGCTGTACTGATATTTTGCAATATATTTGAAAATCCACACGTTTTCTTGAGTTAAAACTCATAATCGCAAATTAACTTTGCACTTTTCATAAAGCAATAATAAGCAAATGTATCTGGGATTTAAAGTAATGTGTTACATGTTTGTGTAAGCATACAGCCAAAGAATATCCAGCTCTTCTATTTCCATTTTGACTCATTAGTTTGTTCAAAAAGTGCACACACAGAATGAGACAGCGGCCAAAAAATATCAGAATTTTATCGGTACTGAGCGTCGATAACGGAAGATACAGAAGAATGTAGATGTAGAAAAATAGAAAATGCTGAATATGCCTGTGCAACATCAACACAAAACAAAAGGAGAAATTCAATTTGTCAACTGCACAGAGTTTATTTGGTCGAATATGTTTCTCAGCTCATCCAAGCTGCTTCTTCAGTTCTGGTCAGAGGCTGGTGGACACTGCTTTATATCTGCCTGAAGGGGGCACTAATTACAATGAAAATTACTCTGAGACACACATTTAAATACAGTTTCTGTTAGTCAGGTGAGTCTATTCAATATGACTAACTGTAAACAACTCCATATGGAATAGACTCACCTGACTAACAGAAACTGTAAATAAATATGTGTGTCTCAGAGTAATTTTCATTGTAATTAGCGCCCCCTTCAGGCAGATATAAAGCAGTGTCCACCAGCATCTGACCAGAACTGAAGAAGCAGCTTGGATGAGCTGCGAAACGTATTCGACCAAATAAACTCTGTCCAGTTGACAAATTAAATTTCTCCTTTTGCTATGGATTCTACCTGGACGACTGAGGGATTCTACACAGATCAACACAAAACATAAAACTTGACAAAAACAAAAGTCACTACTAAAAAAACATAATTTTCTGCACTTCTAACAGCTTATTCCATGTAGGTCTAGTAAACCCGTGTTGACTCCATATTCACACCGTCTCGCCTCCCAAATCGGGGACATAAAACTCCTCCTCCTCCCTCTCCATTTTCTCCCTGTGTGGTAGTTGCCCATTACGCGCACGCCTCCTCTGCTCTGTGCACTTTCCAAAGGTTCAATGGCTTTGATTCGTCTGCGCGCACGTGTTCCTCCAAAATGCGACCAAGTTACCGACGACAACCGTAAAACCAGCCACCCATTAGTCACTCAAAACGCAATTTGCATCCGTGTCTGACATACGAACTTATAAAAGGCGCACGAAGGTAATTTCCGGTCTCTAAAATGTCTCTATAAAACGTCAGCGCGAATCTTAAAAAGTGGCACAGTGTAACTTTCCAGGTGGAGAGACCGTCACCTGCTTTTTCCACGGAAATGTTATTACTTTGATTTAGTGTAAAGAACCTGCTCACAATAAGAATGTTTTTCCAGTGTGTATTTCAGTTATAAAACACCTGCAACTGAACACACGCAAAGTAGATACGTTTAAAAGGAATACTATGGAACATTTGTGGCAAAATAGTAATGTTATGCACCTGTAAAAAGTAAATAAAGCAGTAGTGTTGATAATATTGGCAGTAAGTAGGTACAGAAGCGCCATAAATTGCCAATAAATCACAATATGCAACAATGATAACGACATTTTAACGTAACATTTAAAATAAGACAAAAAGGGAACCGTAAACTTAACCAAACATCTAATCTACGTGCACCATAAACACTTGTTGACTTTTTATTTTATAAGTCAATATTCGTATTAAAATATTATCAAATAGTCCTACCAAATGTACATAATGTAGTAAACGGTACCAGATACTCAAAACGCGGGTTAACGACAAAAAAATCT
Organism: Taenioides sp. WSHXM2023; assembly: GCA_029959045.1. Taxonomy (NCBI): domain Eukaryota; kingdom Metazoa; phylum Chordata; class Actinopteri; order Gobiiformes; family Gobiidae; genus Taenioides; species Taenioides sp. WSHXM2023. The sequence goes on along the minus strand of CM057086.1, from coordinate 33,988,338 downwards.
AATATTAGTCACTTTTCTGTAACTCTCTCAAACTCCTCGCCAAGTCCCATCCACAAAAGGTTTTAAAAGTGACGGAAAACACTTCAACTTTTCAAACACGACCAACGTTTACCTGAAACGTCGCGGCAAGTCCTTTACGCACGACCAAACACGTGCGTAAAACTGAAAACTGACAACCACGACAAATGCGCGAAAACCTGATCATTTATGCGTTAAAATAAACTTACATAACCATCCACGCGTGTTGCCTCTAATCCAGGAAAGTCGCGGAGGAAGTGGCTGTGGCAGTGCGCGGAGCCAAGGATCAAAGAGGGAAACGTGTAGCGGGGAGTGGAGCGAGGAAGCCAGGCGTGAAGTGAACTCGTCCGGCGCGGTGGGACTTGTGGAGGACAGAACCACCGTGCGTAATCTCGGGCCCTCTCTCTCCCTTTCTCTCCCCAAACGCGCCCGCTGAATGCCGCTGTTGTGTGGGCCCCTCGCGGAGTTTAACCAGGCGCTGAAGCGTGTGCGGTGACTTGACACGGGGAGGTGGACGCAGATTGGTGGAAGCCCGGGAGAGTGGTGAAAAAAAAGGGTTCCCAGGTAAGTAGTTCCGCCTACCTATCCGCGTGCAAAAGTAAAACATGTGAATGCAGGACCCGCCCCTTCAGCCATGCGCCCTTCACCAACTCACCAACGTTACACAATGTGGATTCTTGTGAGTTTTAAGACAATTTATGATGTTGTTACCTCCTCAGAATCACACCACGAGTTGCTTTTTATGCATTTTAGTCTGTTTACGTCTCCAAATGCTCTGGTTCACCTTACGTCACAGGGTAGTGTAGTTAGTTTTCAAGTTAACAGCTACTTTTTTATCTTTAGTTCAGTAAAAAATGGCAATTCCAGGGCTGAAATCATCCAGCTGATTCTAGTGAAGGTGTGTGGAGTTTAAAAACACAGTGGAGCACTTCCTGTATCACGAGTTTGGTTTTCTCAGCCTAAATGTGCAGGATTTTTGGGTTAAACATGTGGGAATTAAACAAAACACAACTCCAGGTGTGTTTGTGATGAGGAAACGACATTAGAACAAAGATCACTGAGAATACATTTACTAAAGAAATTAAAATGCAAAAAAGTAAAATGAAAAGACGTGGTTTAGTTTGTGTATGTTATTCAGATTCATTCGATTTTGGCAGTGGAACTTTGGGAAGTGGTTTGCATTTGCTTCAGTTCAAGTGTTGGTTTAAAATGGGCTGTTTATAAGGAATTGTGCAAAATAATAGAATGCAACGTCAAATTTAACTACGGGGGAAAAAATCTTGTTTCTCCAAATGTGCCAATGTGTAATAAATGCAAAAATTATCAAAATGTAAAGTACAGGGTGATCAGATTTTCAAAATTGGGATGTTTGGTATAAATAAAACTCAGAAAAGAGCGTGAAACATTGTGGATTCTCGTGTCAGTCATAATCTGAGGAACTTCTGACACTGCATTTTTTGCTTTATGGTCATTAACAAACACGGTTTTCTGTATTTTGGCTAAAGAAATGACAATTTATGCTCCTCTTTACTGTTGGCGGAATCAGATTAGTCAAAAATAGTGATAGTCCTGTTTTAGTCCAGGTTTAGACCTGATGTAGTCATGGTTTAGTCTTAGTTTAGTCTTGATTTAGATCAAATTGGTCCAAAATAGGGACACCTGGGACATTTCTTGGATAAAACTGGGACAAATCATTGGTTTTGTCTAAATCTGCTGGGACAGTGGACACAGGGCTCAAAACTGGGACTGTCCCGGGCAATAGTTTTGAGCCCTGAGTCCCCTGTCCCATCAGATTTAGAATAGGTCCCTATTTTGGACCAATTTAATACCTGCCAACAGTAAAGAGAGGCATAAACTGACATTTGTTGAGGTAAAATATAGAAAAGTTGCTTAAAAACGACCAAACAAAGACATTTTCACAATTTTCCCAGTTTTTGATTTTGAAATTCTGGTCACTCTAGCTTTATATTACTCAAAATAATAAATAAATAAATAAAATTGTACTAAGTAAGTCAAAAACTCGGTGTAACTTTGTTTTGTTTTGTTTTTTTTTTCCAAATAATACACCTCAAATCAAAGTTAAAGCGTAACTGAAGCACTATTTGACTATTTACCAGTCCGGTTTGTTCTAAATATGGCGAAATAACCATTAAAATACCTTGAAACCTTGAATTCTGGGGTTAAAATACCTTCAAACCTTGAATTCTGGCGTTAAAATACCTTGAAACCTTGAATTCTGATGTTAAAATACCTTCAAACCTTGAATTCTGGCGTTAAAATACCTTGAAACCTTGAATTCTGATGTTAAAATACCTTCAAACCTTGAATTCTGGCGTTAAAATACCTTCAAACCTTGAATTCTGGCGTTAAAATACCTTCAAACCTTGAATTCTGGTGTTAAAATACCTTGAAACCTTGAATTCTGGCATTAAAATACCTTCAAACCTTGAATTCTGGTGTTAAAATACCTTCAAACCTTGAATTCTGGCGTTAAAATACCTTCAAACCTTGAATTCTGGCGTTAAAATACATTCAAACCTTGAATTCTGGCATTAAAATACCTTCAAACCTTGAATTCTGGCGTTAAAATACATTCAAACCTTGAATTCTGGCGTTAAAATACCTTGAAACCTTGAATTCAGACGGTGCCCGCCTGTGCGCTCTGCAGAGGGCGCGATGGCAGCGTGACGGAGCGGCGCATGCGCACTGACGCACCCGGAAACAGGCTGCGGAGGAGACCACCAGCTGCAGTTTTACGTGTGATTTTTCTGTCAGACTTTCAAATAAAACCATGCAACTTCATTTTACTAAAGATGCCTTACCAGACAGTGTCAGCAGCGACTTCCAGACTCTCAACAAACTGAACGAGCAGGTAAAATCAGACATTATTAGATTACAACGCTAAAACGAGGTATTGTTTTGTGTGATTTGCTTTTTGTGGCAGTATAAAGCGAATAACCGGTTTTAAAAAAGGGTATATAGATTGTAAAATAAGTTAACAAAGCTATACGTGGTGCTTAAACGCTGCTGTTTTTGCATTTAGCGTTTTATTGTGGAACTTTTCCTTGGTGATCAAAGTCATGTGACAGGAGCAGTGACGCAAACTAGGCACATTTTCAGGTTAAATTTACAAAAATGTGAATGAACTTCAGGGTCTTTTTCAGTCCTGGTATCGATACCAACAGGCTGCCCATCCGCGGGGTTGAAACTGATGAAAAATGAGTATGAGCGTTTCCATAGCAATTAGCAATTTAAAGCAAACTATTCCATCCAATCCAGTGCCACTTTATTGGTATAGCACATTTTAGAAAAAAGACAGTTTCCAAAGTGATTCACAATCAGCATAATAAAACATTTAACTCTTAAAAATCAGCAGCATTATGTTCCGAAAAAGGAATAATAGAATCGATTAATAAAAATAATAAAATCAATAAATAAAAGTGGTACTAAAAAGAAAAGAATAGATTAAAAAAACAAATACGAGACGCAGAGGACTTAAAGTGGGTCTTAAGACGAGACTTAAAACACTCTGTCGTGAGAATCGTGAGAAGAAGTCATCAACATGTTGTATTTCCCCTTTCAATAGATAAAATATTAACTTTTTAGTTGTGAATCGCTATGGAAACAGTTCTAATTTTGTAATAATTCAGAAATCCACGAGTATCTGTGTCTAGAACATATCAGACTAATGGAAATCAGCTGAAACTGTTATTATTGTATTAACTCAAGATCAAATACAGTACAAATACCCTGATCACTACCTGATTAATGATTACTAAGGCTGCAGCATTTATTCAGAATAATCGTGACTAGTCCGTACATACAGACTCACCAAAACTCTCCAAACGCCAAAAGAACTTTATCGCAACCCTGTGAAGTCAAAATGGACAAAAGAATAAACAAATTTACTCTTTTTTCATCAATATATATTTATATTTTTGTAAATTATAGCTAATAGTCACATTTTTTCCACGATCAAGGCACTCAAAGCGCTTTACAACAAGAAACCGCTCACACATTCACACACCAGTGCACGCAGACACTAGGGCGAGGTGGGTTAAGTGTCTTGCCCAAGGACACAACCACAGCATTCATCTGTGGGAGCTGGAATCGCACCGCCAACCTGTGGGTCAGTGGATCTGCGCGCTCAACCAATGATGTTTTATGTCGAGACCGGGATTCGAACCGCCAACCTTTGGATCAGTGGAGCTGGGAACATTCAGTCGCCATATTTCACTTTAATTTCATTAAAAGTATATTTTAAAACTCTCAGTGTGCATTAGAATTGTATTATTAATCAACAAATCGAAAAAATGTCCAAGTCAAATACATGAATAAATCAAATAAAATAAAACTATTGACTAAAAGGATCATTAGTTGCAGGCCTAGTCATTACATCTTCAAAATGTATTTCTTTTTTGCACAGTTTAAACGTTTTCTTCCACCCAACTTAAAATATACCCACACGTTTATGTATTTTTATTGTTTTTGTCTTGCAGCAGTTCATGCGTCTGGTCGAGATCCTGTTCCAGTTTCTCCTGGAGCCCAAAGAGGTGAGTCTGTGTGAGTCTGTGAGTCTGAGCTCGGCTTTGAGAACTGAAGCCAGACTAAACCCGGTCTGGGCCTCTGTTTCTGTGTTCAGATGAATTCATGCACCTCCTTGTTCCCCTGTATACCCACATGTATGTATATATGTGTATGTGTATGTGTATATGTATATGTATATATTTGTATTTGTGGGTGTGCAGACAGAGCGCTTCATGCAGCAGTTGGCTGAGTTTGCAGGAGAACACGGGATGAGCGCCGGACCCCTCAAGAACCTCATGAAGAGTGTGCTCCTGGTGCCACAAGGTACGGCGACAGCAGCTCAGTTCGTAGAGCGTTTGTCCCAGGGATGCAACGATATTCGATATAATATTGAATCGTTTGATACTGGTGTCACGATTCGATACACATGTTCGGTTGATATGCCGATTGTCATTTGTTTTGGTCCAAAAGAGAAACGGTTACCGCAGCGTTCTCTTCAGATGCAGCAGATGAACGGCTCCATAGGGACTTGCAGCTGAAATATTCAAACAGAGGATGGTTTTATCTTTTAGTCACTTTTTATTTTACGTCGATAGACCCGGGAATGACAAAGATATAAACTTTTAAATACTTTAGAATCGCTTTTGGCTTTACATCGGCTTTAATCAAAAGCCACTGGATGCCTTTTCACCAGTTCAACTTCAGATCATTTCTTTGAGCAACATTTACCTGTAACTAAGTAAAATACAGTTATTACCAGTTTTGTTTTGGTTAAAAACTAAAAATGAAATGTGTGTTTGTATAAATGTATCTCATGTCACCTCCAGGGGCGATGAAGAGGAACCTGTCAGCTGAACAGATCCGAGACGACCTGGTAACTTTAGGTGAGCATTTCCAAATATTAAACCACATCAAAAAGGTTTAAAGGTCCAAGATTACGCAAAATTGACTCTTGTGATCTTTACACCGTGTTATAACGTTATTACCTCCTCAAAAACACACCTGGAGTTGTGTTTTAGCTCTCCACCTCCACCTTCCAAGTAGCTCGCCAAGGGATTCCTGAATTATACGTATTGTTCTAATAACTACAGTTTGATTATTTAAATGATGATTACTATTGGAAATGTTTTATTTTGATGCTTAACTTCGTGCACTAACAGTACCCCGTTTAAGGCCGGCCCTCTTTCTTATATCCATTTGATTTCTTGCGATCGCTAAAACTGGAAATTCTCTGGCATTTTTGTTTTGTAAAGGAAACTCACCGGAGAAAAAAGGTTGGAGACCCCTGGAGTAAAGTAACCCTTTATTATTTTATTATTAGTCTGTCTACATCTCCAAAGCTCAAAACGCTCTGTTCCACCTGGTGATGTCATGAAGCGGTTGTTTTTAAGTTAACAGCTCCTTTTTTTTTAAATTTATATTCTTTTTTTCTCTCCACATAAGTCACAGTATATAATTTTTTATTTTTTTTTTCATGCATAAAATTGATAATAATGTAAAGATGCATTAAAAATAAATAAATAAATAAAATAAATTGAAAAAATAAATTAATAAAAAATAATAATAATAGTAATAATAAAATAAAAAATATATAAAATAAAAATAAATAAATAAATACAGAATACAAAAAAAGGACAGAGACAGTCGGGTTACACATTCATACAAGTTTTCAGGATTTCCTTTTACCTTTTGTTTCGTGGAGATGGGAAATTAATGCGTGTTTTTGGTTTGAGAGAAGCCTAAATCTGCAGGTTTGTGTGTTAAACATGTGAATGAAACAAAACACAACTCCAGGTGTGTTTGTGACGAGGAAACAACATTAGAACAGAAAATAGATCAGAAAATAGTGCAACATGGAGACACAAAATCTTCTGTAATTTCAGGGTTAAATGAAGAAAAGGCTGTTCACTTTTCACAACGGGTAAGTTTTAGTTCATATTATTTAAAACACAATTCATTACACATATTTCAAATGTTTTAAAGTGTTTTCTGATCATTTCTTGTTCTTCTCAGTGGGGGGAGCACTCGGCTGCACTGTCCCGACTGGCAGTGAGACAGACTCTGATGGTGAACCAGCTCGTGGACATGGAGTGGAAGTTTGGAGGTAAACAAATCAATCCGTCTTTATTTTTAGAGCCATTTACAACACACAAGGTGACCAAAGTGCGTTCCAGTAAAATCAACACAATATAAAAGCATATTCTGTATCCACGCTTACCGGAAGACGTTTGGAAACACCCGCATGGCGACTTCTGACGACTGACGCTGCGTTTTTTAAAAATTAAGTTAGACAAACTATAATACACAAATTAATAGGACAAAAAGAAAGAATACAATGACATCTAGATGGAGAAAACCGGGAAATTTCCTCAGTTTTCCCAGATTTTGTCAGAGTTCCTATCGCCAACAGAGCCCAAAGGAAGTCGTCATCCGCTTGTTTCCAAACGTCTTTTGTTTTTTTTTGCCGCAAGCCTGAATAAAGACCATTAGTTTTGGTCCAGTTTTCAGATTTTATGATGTCATATTCCCAGATGAGGGGGCAAGGGACAGTTTTTCCTTTTGATTACGTTGTACTATCCAAAAGGTGAATTCACAAATGTTGAACCTGAACATCTGTATCAGTTTCTAGACACAAGAACTCACTGTATGGCAACAAAAATCTGCATTTTTCTGTATTAAATATGTATCTGTATTAAAGAACACTGGTCTATAGAATGTTCTGATGTCATCTGAAAGACTTTAGTTTCTTTAATAGCGCTCTGGTTCCAGGTAATGTTTTAAACCAAGTCCAGTTTAAGATTTTGTTTGAGTTTTGTAGATGATTTGGGATTGTGGAGAAGGCAGGGATATGGAGTAGTGGAGCAGCGTTTTTTCTAAAAGGGCAAGAACAAAGGAATTAGTAGTCGTAAATAATAAATATAAATTCATGGTTGAACAGAATATAAATGTAATGAACTAAATTAAACTCGACTCACTTTCATTTACGCCATAATCCATAAATGGGTAAGGGACTCCACAAACGGTTTCCTCCAGCTCAGCGCGAGACAAAGACGGTGGACAGGTCACTGCTTCTACATCAAAAAGGAAAAAAAAAACAACATAGGATTGAGAAACAGTGTGGACTTTCTCAGAATCAACAGTCGAAGCACCAAACCAAACTATTACTTATCTCAGGTATTTTTGAATGATTTTTGAATGATATGAGGATTTTCAAGCCGAGACACTTCCACATTTGAGAGACGCGTGATACAAACGAGCAGCTGTGGTTCGAGCATCTCAAGTTTGGATGGAGATTTTTCACGATCTATGGCAATGAGCCCAGGCTCTTTGGGCGTTACTCAGGTCTATAATGGCGTGATGTGCCACTGGACGGCTGTGAAAAGACCGGAGCTAAACTAAAGGAGCATCAACACTGATCGATATTCAAATATAACTCAAAACAAATGTGCAGCAAAGGAACCAGAGCAGCTGATCCTCACTTGGACTGACGCACACTTAAGTTTCACTGTTGTGTTCTCAGTACACCCCAAGACATCGGCGCAGAGCACATGCGCTCATTTTGATAAATAACTTTACTCTTTTACTACTCGCTTACCTGGACGGAGGTGGAGGATTATGGAGAACTTTCCACGGTCTCGTCTGGCTGCATCTTTACACGTGCTCCACACTGAATATATACTCCACATTTGGGATTTATGCTTTTACCGGGGCCGAGGAGGATGTGGGAGTTTGGATCATGTTTTCAGTTTAGTTTGAACTTAAGCAGACACAGCAGACTGTGACTGATGTGGATTTATTTTTCTACACAACACTTTGACTTTGAGACACTGTAAACGCCCTGCACTGGAGACTGGGTGTGTTTTCAGGTGGATGTAAAATGGTTCACATTATTTACATGTTGTCACGTCTGCGTCGCTATGGACCTGCTGCTGGTCCTCCAGTGTCTGCACGGAGGCAAGACTAGCCCCGCCCTGTGAGTCAATTGTGCCAATACCCAATATCAACCGATACCAGTTCCTGTACTCACAACAGCATCTGTGGGCAAAATAGGGTCATTCATTTTAAAGTGGTTCACCTCTTGCACTGGTCAGAAGACTCAAATACGAGCTAATACTGATGACATATGGACCTGGTTCTTACACATGTCATGGAGCTGTCCTCAGTTTGACAGGATTTTGGAAGTCAATCTTTACATTATTGCCAACTTGTATGAAGTTATATTCATTGACTTTAATGTCTGGTACAGCAGGACTAGGCTGGGCGTGAAAGCAACGGTAAAAGACAGTGGTATGATAATAACAGACTACGAAACTGTTATCGAGGCGGTTTGTTCTCCTGAAGGGTTTTAGTAATGACTTAATGCACCATTAGACACTGAAACAAATTTGAGATTCTGATATCAAACATATATCAAATATGTTATTACTCCTGGCAGGTTGTAATTAGCCGAACTCAAACACTGCAATTATTTAGAAGTAAAATAATTTCCCCTGTAAACAACAAAGAAAAAATGTTTTTATTAAAATTATTTTACAGCAGCAGTAAAAAGTTTGGACACGCCCTCTCGCTCAATATTCTTTCTCTTTAAAGGTGCATTGTGTAACTTTTCTGGTGGAGGGCCCGTCACCTTCTTGTTTCTATGGATATGTAATTTCTTTGACTGGAATGTTCCACAGTGTGACATTAAACAGCTCTACTTTACATTTATTCAATCACAGGTGGTTTTAGAGCTCAAAAATACCTAGAAAAACAGACATTCTGACTGTGAGCGGGGTCGCCTCTCCACAGATCTGACCTGGAACTTGGTCTGGTTTGGTCTCCATGAAAATCGAAAGGTTTAATGCCATACTGTGAAACATTCCAGACAAAGCAATAGCATCTCCATGGAGAAAAGAGTTTGACGGACCTGGAATTTTACTACTTTGTACGTTTTCTATAAATACAGAAAATATCAAATACTGTATATGATGCACGATGTCTGGAATTATGTAGCAACGACAAAAAGTTAAATAACTCAAGTCAGTTTTTATATTTTTCATATTCAAATCTTCCAAGTCTCCACCCTTTGCTTTGTCATCAGCACTGCAAACCCTTGGCGTCTGATGAAGGCTCCTGAAATGGTTTTCACTTCACAGCCATGCAGTCCAGGGTTCAAAGCAAAGGGTGGCTATTTTTAAAATCTAACAAGTTAAAACGAGTTATTTTGAGTTGATTTTTTTGTTTACTGCATTCGATATTTTTCATTCAGCCTTCAGTGAGAATCTACAATTTAAATAAACACGGAAATAAAGAAGAAAAATAAACGGAAAAGTGTGTCCAAACTTTTAAATGGTCTTGTGTAAAAGCTGAAAACCCTGTAGTTTCGACTTCTACAAACATGTTCTCAAATCTCTGTGGTTCTTGTATTCGTTTATCACTTCAGATTTGTTTGTCAGAATAAGGAGGAGCTTTGAGTATAGCCGCTGCTCCTCCACATGAAGATTTTGACAGTTTTTTTTTTTTTATAAATACACAAAAACATGATACAGCGAAGGCGGTACACTACAACCTGACAAACCTGAAGCGATGTGCAGGAGTTTCATTAGCGGGATGTGCCCTGATTGTGTTGTGATAACGCTCTGGAGGGGGAGCGATTTAGCACGGAGAGCAAAGGGAGAGTGGATTCAGAGCATCAAAAATGAAACTAATGGAATTAATTACAAGTTTTTGATATGTTTTTTGATGAATATAGCATTTTAAAACAATAAAAGGAAACACGATGATCTAAATTTGTTATGTGTTTGCAATTAATACCCCCCAGAAGTGTAATTCCTCCTTTTTAAACGAGCAGGGCCATTCTGAAAATTCAGGAAAGGTCCCGTTTTGTACTTTTTATGTAATTTCTTCCATTAACCATTATTAGACTTCAAATTAGCAGATAGTATTTTGTAAATCTGGGTATTTTTGACATGCCTAGAGCAGTTTTAAAAGAGCTTTTTCTAGTTTTCGAGAAGCGTGAAGCGGCTTAATGAATCTAGACTTTGTAATTTTTCTTTTTAAGGAATTGTCAGTGTATAAACCTGCGTGGTGTTTTGCCCAAGCAAGTTTCCTCACAATAACAAGTCTAACCGGGCTCCTCTCTCCGCAGTGACAGTTGGGACCAGTGAAATGCACAAAGTTGGGAACATTTTTCTGCAGGTAAAGCACAAACTCAAACACAAAAATGGGTTTTATTAGTAATATTTGTATTTATTATTAACCAAATCTTCTTCTGTTGCAGTTGAAGTTGGTGATTCGAAAAGGAAACGCAACAGAAAATGTCTATATGGGTGAGTATGCAAATGTGAACAATTAACACTAACGGTGGAAGTTGTTATTGCTCAGGTCCTGGAATGTTCCACAGTGCAGCATTAGACTTAAAGGCAGGACAAGGGAAGTTTATTTCTACAGCACAAGTCCTACACAAAGTACCTGAAAGAGCTTTATGGAATAAGAAAAATATTCAAATCACAACACAAACAAACAACAAAAACATTAAAATCAACACAAACAAAACAGTTCTGACTCTGGGCACCAGGAGGAGGCCAGGACTAAACCAGGACTAAACCAGGACTAAACCAGGGCCTAAACCAGGACTAAACCAGGGACTAAACCAGGGACTAAACCAAGACTAAACCAGGGCCTAAACCAGGACTACACCAGGACTACACCAGGGACTAAACCAGGACTAAACCAGGGCCTACACCAGGGACTAAACCAGGGACTAAACCAGGGACTAAACCAGGGCCTAAACCAGGGCCTAAACCAGGACTACACCAGGACTACACCAGGGACTACACCAGGGACTAAACCAAGACTAAACCAGGATTTAACCAAGACTACACCAGGACTAAACCAGGACTAAACCAGGGACTAAACCAGGGACTAAACCAGGGACTAAACTAGGGATAAACTAGGGACTAGACCAGGGACTAAACCAAAGACTAAATTAGGACTAAACCAGGACTAAACCAGGGACTAAACCAGGATTTAATAAAGACTACACCGGGTCTACACCAGGGACTAAAACAGGGACAAAACCAGGGACTAAACCAGGACTAAACCAGGACTAAACCAGGGACTAAACCAGGGACTAAACCAGGGACTAAATTGGGACAAAATCAGGATTTAACCAAGTGAGTCTTTAATCTATTGTCAGATTAAAGTTCTCTTTTTGTGAAGTTCAGTGGCCGTGGTTAACAGGACAGAGGACTACATGGACCATGATGCTTTGCTCCATTTCAGTTTCAACAATGAGAAAACTTTGAATTTTTAGTTCTATTCGAATACGATCAAACAATCAATAAGTGCATTTTTAATTTGTAGCTGTCATCATGAATATCTTGAAACTCTGATATTTTCATTCCTTCATATTCTCAAACCTGATGAAAAGTTTATTTTTAGCTGTGTCCTGTTTTGTCTGTTGCAGAACTTACACTTCCTCAGTTTTATAACTTCCTCCATGAGCTGGAGCGAGCCAAGGCCAGTATGGACTGTTTTACATGAACCCCACTATCCGACCGGACTGTAAATATGTTTTAATATGTTTTTGTCATTTCATTTGTACATTTTGTCCTTTGTTTGATTAAATATTAGTGGTGAAAGTGACACGGCAGAGAGCAAAGATCAGGTAAAAAGTAGTGTTCCATTTACAATATTGGTATGAAACTCAACAGTCCGGCTCAGTTTGAAATGTGCTCTGGTCCCACAAGCCAAAACCATTCATTTTTCCCATAAACTTAAAAGAAAAATTCAATTATTAAGAGTTTAAAGGCACGACGGCCAGTGATGTTTGAACTCAGGCCGGTAACGCTGCTGTTCTCGATACAAAAAGCACATTTAAAAGCTAAAATTTTAAGAAATGCCAATGGTAATGTCATTAATTACCACCATACACTGTATATATATAATTGGACATAGCTAACCTGCTAGCTGCTGCGTTCCAAACAGGAAGTAATCATGGGCGCGCTTCCGGCTCCATCGACTCTCATTGACTTTACATTTGTAACTGCTGCTGTCAGACCTGTCATTTTGGTCTTAAAATGTTTGTCTTAACCCACTCTACATGATCCTGGTGTTTCTATTGTGCTGTTTTGTCAGTAAATCACTTCCTATTCCACATCCGTTCATATATCTGCTAGCCTCGCTGAGCTTCATTTGACTGGAGCCGAATGCTTTGGCTCAGGAGTGTCAATGAGGAGTTTCAATAACTGATAATATATTTTTTTAATGTTGTATTTTCATATATTTTTTAAAAGTGCAAGAGCAAACGGCAAATCATTTCCAACTTCGTGCAGGCTTAAATGAGGATACTTTTAACATCACTGAACACCAGTCGGCCTCTCCAAACCAACAGAACATGTTTAACATTTGTAATCGGTGCCAAAACTACCGCAGACGACACCTGATGGCTGAAATCATGCAGAATGCTTTTCTGTCACTGCAAATCATCAGCTTCCCCTCAAAAAACTCAACTGCCTGTGTCATTCACACACATCTCTCTGCAGACCAACACTGTGGCAGAGGTGCAGACTCAGAACCCGACCAGGTGAAACCAAACTTTAAATAATCAGGATCAGATTTCCTACGTTTGGTCCTGTCTCCTCCTCGCTGCTGATTTCTGTTGAGATGGAATCAGAAAACGAAGCATTTTACAGCTAATAAACGCACGCACAATTACCCATATCAATACTGCTACAGATGTGTACAGATGTGGACCGTTATTTTGTCTTTGTGTGTGTGTCGCGCCTCCTCATTGGCTCTTTGGCGCCCCCCAGAGGAGCCGGGCCTCACCTATTGAAAACCGCTGCTATGGCTGACGTCACACTCACTTAGTCCACGTCTTTACACCGTTTGTAGCTGCCACAAAGTTGATTAACCCGGAAAAACTTATAATATTAGTTTTTTCCGGGAAGTCTGTGGGAAAAATTAATGGGATATTTACTTCTGTAACCAAGTGGAGACTGGGTGACTGTTGAGCTCTGTTTGCGTTACATTTTTCAGCTGAGCACACAAACCGTCTCACCACTCCAATACCAAACTGTATTTTTAAAGAAAAGAAGGGCGTGTAGTTGAGCCGCTGCTTGTTTACTGCTCAGAGAGAGATTCTTTCTGTGTTACTCTTTTAATGCTTTTGTTCAGCCTTTGGAGTGAAAACAGAATCTTGGCCAACTTAACTCCAGAGAATTTGACATGTAATGATTTCCATAAAAATAATCACAGACTTCTTTATTACCTCAGAATGTGTTTTCATATGGATTAAATTAATTCATATTCATTCATATACTGTCTGGTACACATAGACTTTATTGATCCACAAGGGAAATAAGAGCAAGAATATAAATGGTAATAATACATTCTAAATAGGTATCAAAAATACCAAGAGTTTTCATAAAAGTTGCATCTACTTACTGAAAAATGTTATAAAAGTCAACTGTTCCAACATTTCATTGTGTTTCTTAATAGAGTTCCACAGCTGGTGTATATAGACCTACTTATTTTACTTATTTCACTGCCCCCTGTAGGTGCCGCCTTCATTCATAATTTTGTACAGATAATTTTGCTACTAATAAGAATAAAAACATTTCATATATCCACAGATTTACTCTTGTATTTTGATTGATACGGATACTGGTATTATGCAAAATCGACTTTTTGGAGATTTCCACCATGTTAGAATGTTCCCTCATTAAAAACACGCCCGAAGAGGTTTTAGAGTCGTCCGTGCATGTTTGAGTCATTTTGTGATCTCTCAGTTAAGGCCACACACTACAGGAGGATTTGCTCGATTTTGGCCGCAATTTGTTTCTCCTTGGGGAAGCGTGATCCGACTTTGTGCGTTCGTGTGCGATTTTGAAGCCGCTGTGCTCCTCGTGTGTGTGTGTGTGTCAGTGTGACTCTGAGCTGCTCGTAACATTTCACAAATAATACCACAGTTTTGACTTGCATCTAACTAAAAGTGCAGTGATCTCAAAGCGAGGAAATATCTGACACGATCGCGCTCACACCTGTGTATCCTGTGGTCTGCAGTCGTGTCCTGCTGAAGTCTTTGTGATCGGAGATTTTAAATCCCATAAGATTCTCCTCGTGTCTGTGGTGTGCGCTTTTTGTCGCACGTTTAAAAATCGTCTAAGACTGAAAAATCCTGTAGTGTGTGGCGGCCTTTAGCTGTACAAGGCTCTACGACACCCATGCTTCTCCACAGGCCTGGACTGGTAATCGGGCCCCTAGGACTGTCGGCCCACCGGGAAAATGCCCAGTATGCCAACAGTCCTAGAGGTCGATGCTGTTTTTTCTTTACTTAGAGACCGGCCCACAGTTTAGAGGCACCAGCCCATTGGTCCATCTTTAATATAGACAGTGGACTAAACCAATCAGGATACAGTATCTTACGAGAGCGGTCCCACCCCTTTCTCTGCACTGATACCTGACGGTTTTATAGTGTTGAGCTGGAAACATGGAGAAGCAGAAGAAAGGGGCTGCGGAGAAGTCGCAGGATAAAAGATTAAAAAATCTCACTATAGACGCTGCAGAATGTTCTAAAATAACAGACATATTCTCTGGAGGGGCTGGAGCCTCCACGTCCTCTGCAGCCCAGGGTGAAGGTGGACAGGGACAGGAGCAGCCAGAGACTGTGGACAGGGAACCTGAGGGACAGAGTGACCAGGGAACAGGGAACCCGAGGGACAGAGACCAGGGAACAGGGAACCCGAGGGACAGAGTGACCAGAGAACCCGAGGGACAGAGTGACCAGAGAACCCGAGGGACAGAGTGACCAGGGAACAGGGAACCCGAGGGACAGAGTGACCAGGGAACAGGGAACCCGTGGGACAGAGTGACCAGGGAAGTGCAGCACAGGCACAGCAGGTAGGAATATCAGGATAATACCGGGACTTTTAGGTGATGGACAGGCATGAAAATCGCTCACCTTTCGGCGAAATTCGCAATTTTGGAGCCAAAACAGGTGACCTACGTGAATTGTGTAGATATGGCCTAGTATGAAAGTGGTGTGTGTGTGTGTGTGTGTGTGTGTGTGTGTTTGTGTGTGAGTGGTCAGATGGCGCAGATTGGCAGCCGTGCTTCTGTCAGTTTGGCCCAGGGCAGCTGTGACTACAATAGCTCACCACCAGAGTAAGGAGTGAATAATGACTACGGTGTAGCTTTGAGAAGCTTCAACAAGACTGGGAAAGCACATTACAAGTGTAAGACATCATCATTATTATTATTATTATTATTATTATTATTATTATTATTATTATTATTATTATTCACGTCCTGTGGAATCAGAGACAGGACACAGCTCCAGAACTGCTCGTCTTTGTAAAGTTTTGTCAAAGCGTGTGGATCTGCTGGTCATGAAACTGAGTCACCAAAACTTTGTCTGGGAAAGTTATTATGGCTCCGCTTGCAACATCTTAAAATCATATCCACTATCTGAGAAAAACCTGTAAAACTGGACGTGCACAGATACTGCAGAACAGAACAGAGGACAGACACAGATACTGACGCATTATGCCCCTATGTTTTTGTAATTAAGAATAAACCAGCGTTACAGTTGTTCTCAGTAAAATCTATATTTAATTTGCACATATTTAACTTGTATCTGGGAAAACCGGGTCAAGTTTATAGAATTTAAAGCCAAACTCTTACGTACAGTCCCTTCAGAGGTTTCTTTTTCACATAGCATAACACAGCAATAGGTCCTCGAACCAGTACGTAATGCTGTTGCGCTGTTTGCATGCTAGTTGTTGTTGGCATTCCCATGAGAATTGTGAAAGGTGCTGGTATACTCGTTGCGGTGAATAATTATGATGGTAGGAAAGCGTTTGGAAAGGGATCTTTGACTGCAGCAAATAACAAAGTAAACTATTTCTATTTTTTCATGTAAAAAAGGTTAAAAAAACAAAAACGTCCAGCGCCTTTAAAGGTCCTACGTGACACAAAATGGATTCTTGTGAGCTGAAAGCCACGTTATAATACTGTTACCTCATCAAAAACAGACCTGGAGTTGTGTTTTGTCTCATTCACACGCTTTATTATTAGTCTGTTTACATCTTTGAATCTCAAAACGCTCTGTTCCACCTTGTGATGTCATGAAGCGGTAGTTTTCAAGTGAATAGCTACCGTTTACCTTTTTTTTTCCAGTAGAGATCGGCAGTTCCAAGGCTGAAATGATCCAAATGATTCTAGTGAAGGTGTGTGGAGTTTAAAAATGCAGTGGAGCACTTCCTGTATCACCACATGACATCACAAGGTGAAACAGTTTTTTGTTTGACAAGAAGAACTAAGAAGCCTAAATCTGAAGGGTTTGTGTGTTAAACATGTGTGAATGAAGAAAAACACAACTCCAGGCCTGTTTGTGACGAGGAAACGTTATTATATTTATTTATTCATTGTTATTTTTATTTATTTAGTTTTTTTATGAGACAGGGACAGTGCACAATCTATATTAACCTCAACAGGAGAGATGCTTTGTTCCAGGTTGTAGCACCAGAGCTCATTTAATTCAATGCTTTTTAGGTTATTATATATATTAAGGTATACTTGTGATAAAGTACGTTTATGGTGAACATGTGCATGAGTTCCAGTAAGCTACTTTGTTTGAACTGACTTTTCCTCCTCAAGGAAGTACCTGTGTTTATTTAACAGGTGCATTTTCCAGGCGCTTGTTGCACTGCTTTCCAAAGAACCATAAATCCTAACAGCTATTTTTGTTGAAACTACTGATGTTCTGAGTAACAGACGTTGAACTGGTCGGCCAAGGAAAACAACAGTAGTTGATAACAGAAATATTGTGCGAGCTGTGAAGAAAACCCCCAAAACAACAGTAAGTCAAATCACCAACGACCTCCACAGTGCAAAGGTGGAGGCATCACAATCCACTGTTCGAATGTTCGAAGAAGACTGAGAGCAGAAGTGCAGAGGCCATACTACAGGAAGCAAACCACTCATCAGCAGGAAGAACTGGAACTCTAGATTGGAATTTGCAAAGAAGTACAGAGATGAGCCGCACAAGTTCTGGAGCACAATCCTCTGGACTGATGAGACCAAGATGAATCTCTACCAACGTCATGGAAAGGCCAAAGTGTGGAGGAAGAAAGGAACTGCTCATGAGTCGAAGCAGAAGCTCATCTGTGAAGCATGGTGGAGGTAATGTCATGGCTTAGGCGAGCACAGACACTTCTGGAACAGGCTCATTCATTTTTATTGATGATGTAACTGAGGATGGTGGCAGCAGAATGAATTCAGAAGTGTACAGAAATATTTTGTCTGGGAGGAATTGTATCATGCAGCATGCAGAGCAATGGAGCTGGTCTTGGCAATAACACGTCACTGTTGAAGTTACTCGTCTCATTCAAGTTGACCTTAGTTTAATGGACAAATAATGTGCTTTTTTCGCTCTAAAAGTAACTGTTACTTTACCACAATCATTAAGGTCCACAAATTCGTAGCTGTGAGTGAAGTAAACCAGCTGAATGCACGTTAACTTTTGATTACCACGTGACATCACAAGGAGGAACTAGTACTTTAAGTCTGAGAGAAGAACTCAGTGTAAATCTGCAGGGTTTGTGTGTTAAACGTGTGTGAATGAAACAAAACACAACTCCATTTCTGTTCTTTTTAAAATTTCAACATTTCGCGCAAGAATCAAAAGTGCGTAATACAGGACTTTAACTCCACAATCTCTCAAACTCCCATAAAGTTGGTTTGTGTTTAGACTCTACTCTATTGCTACACTGAAATGACTTTAAATTCTAAGAACAAATGTGGCGGGCATTGGGCATTCGCGTCAACAGAAGTGTCTTTATTTGCCTGGTACGTTTTGAGCGTAATCCATCCCTCCCAGCGTTCCCAAATGGTTCTTTCCCATGGCCCAAACCGGAGAGACAGACACTTATCTCCCCCGGAATCATAAACATGCCAAAAATCTATAAGGGCTCCTGATTTAACACAAAACGACAACTGAAATACTGCGTCACTGTGAGGTATGTTTGGACATTTAAACCAAAAGAAGAAGGGTGCAAATAAAGTAGTAAACTAATAATAATTCATAGCATATCAACAGTTTAAAATTCAGAGGTGTTACTTAAGTAAAAGTACAGATACTGGGGTAAACGACTCAAGTACAAGTAAAATAAAAATAAACTAAAGTGGCATTAAAGGACTTTTCATTTGTATTCATCTAAATAACATAAAGATACGGTTGAACCACTGTGGATCATACGTTTGGAAATGAACTCCGTAAAAAGGTGTTTAAGAAGTTTCACTCTGGGTTCACCTTTCAAGAAACCCAAACCTGCATTCTTCATTCGCTCTGGTGGTAAAATACTATTATAGCCACAGCTGCCCTGGGACAGACTGACAGAAGCGAGGCTGCCAAACTAAGGTAAATGTGGGTGTTTTTTGCTACTTATTTAGAATGTCTTATTATCATTTATATTTTTTTACTCTTTGTTATTATATTATATTGTGATGTGTGGAAAAAAAAGTGGGTCAATAAAGTTTAAGTTGAAGTGAAGGACACAACAGCAGGTTCCACTATAGAGCCACTGGTGAACTTCTGAGATGTTTTGAGACCAGGCTTTGACAAACAGGTAGGCTGGATGATTTAGAATAAATGTGAACTGTCCATTTTGTTTGACTAGAGTTGGACATTTCATTGACTTCTTAAATGAGTAACATGAGAAAGAATGAGAGTGACAAAACAGAATAATGCACAAAATCTACTAAAGTAAGTTACAGAGGTTCAGCTTTTGCTACTTTTGCTACTTTTTCTACTTTTTCAAGTCCGTGATGTGAATAAATAAACCTCATTGGAATGTGTTTGAGTAGTACAGCCACATGCATGCTGTGTCTGTGAGGTCAGCCCCCTCTGCTGGACAGTACGAGTATTACATAATTCAGCACACCAAGCACACTGGTGGATACCTGGCTCTGGTTGGCACAGACTCTGCACACATTATTAGATACCTGGCTCTGGTTGGCACAGACAGGCACGAGCATCACCTCATATTTCCGTATATGTTGATTCTGACTTGTCGGGGCATTTGAAGAAGAGCACTTCTATAATATCGTTAAAGTCCCCACAGTTTGAAAACAAACCATGTGAAATATGGTGTTTGAACTCCAGTGAAATTCTCTCTATAAACTGGACCTTGATTATGTGTGACCAAACCTTCTTGATCTCATCAGATCCCTATATGGATGGGAGACCACTGGGAATACCAGGTGCCACTGGGCAGCAGTGGCAAAATCTGTTGTTCTGTCCTTAGGCAAGACACTTCAGCCACATTACCTTATAGCCTATGAATGTGGTCTGTGTGTGTAAGTGTGTGTCATTATTTAACACACCACAATATAACCTGCTACCCACAATGCACCCCTCCTCATGTGTTTTCCCATATGTGTAAAATCTACTATCAGGTAATCATGGCCTTAAATACACTCTCTCTCCTCTGAGTGTGTGTGTGTGTGTGTGTGTGTGTGTGTGTGTGTGTGTGTGTGTGTGTGTGTGTGTGTGTGTGTGTGTGTGTGTGTGTGTGTGTGTGTGTGTGTGTGTGTGTATGTGTGCATATGTGTGTATATGTATATATCTGATCATCTGTATCTCTGAGACTCGGTGAAGCTGCAGGATTCTCCAGACTCACTGCTGGAGGCACAGACACATTCAACAAGCTCAAACATTCTGCAATTTAGAAATATATTTTACTCATTTATATTCAAAGCAGAAATTAAACACCTGTAGTTACAGCGACAAATGCTTGTCTCCACGGAAGATGTACAAGTTTAATGCCATACTGTGGAATATTGCAGAAAAGTTACATGGTACACTAAAGCTGAACTCTACTTAAATGAAAGCCAAAATACTGAGTAAACTAAAGCAGACATGCATCTCCACAAACCTGACTGGAGTAGGGCTTCCTCCTGCTTGTTTCCATGGAAATATTGTGTAATATTTCTATCTGTCTCCATGGAGAATGTTCTGATGTGTGGCTTTAACCTTCTACTTCTACTGTGAAATCATACAGGTGATGTGCCGCTGGAAAGTTACATACTGGACCTTCTCAATTCAAGTTACAAAGTTAGATGAATCGTGTATGCCTCTAGCCTCTAGATGGTGCTGTTGCCCAGTTTACAAACCAGGACAAAACAAGGGACTAGCAGCCTGGTTTAGGTGAAGAAAACAGTCAAACTCAACACGGTGAGTCGTTTAAAACAAAAACTTATCAATCATTTTATTTGTCTTAATAATAGAAAAGAACAGAAGTCTGAGGACTGGAGGACTGGTCAGGGAGGGTCAACAAATCTGTGTCAGGGCAGTGTGAGGAGAGTGGCAGCCTTCAGGACAAAAGTGTCCCTCCTCAGTGTTTTCCGTCTTCTGTGTCCTGCATAGACATCATTTCAACAATTTAACTGTCACTATGCAGCTATTAAAAGTATTTTGGCCAGGGTTTCATGTGGACACAACAAAATTGCCCAAACTGCCCCAAAAGATGTTTTAATATTTAACTGAATCAACTGTTTTATATGGGACATTGTAACTTCAAAGACTGTTTTCCCAAAATGCATTTTCCACCAAACTTTACAATCCTGTACTTAACCAGATTTATTCAAGTTTTAACTCCAAAAAATTAGACAAAACTTGAATTTTTAGGCAAATTTTCAGTCAGATCTAGTTTCTCAAATACAACAACAATTAAACATGAAATTTAAACCTCGCTGTTTTCATGTTTCTGTTTTGAAGGTCCCAAAAATGGTAAATGTCATCTGTTCTTTAAACATAAAATGCCTTATTTTTATATGAAACGCTTCATGATAAACAGCTTGAAATTCATTTTTTTTTACGCTGATGTGAGTAAACTACAGAATAAGTTTCAAATTGATATCTCAAAGTGTTTTCCTGTTCTCCAGCAGTGTCTCACCTTACAAATCCCATTTAATTAGCATAACGTGTGTACAAATACAACTTTTCACAGTTTTTTTTTAGAAGATGGTGCTCATTACTGCAGGATGCGTGGGAGGACTGGACCCAATATTCTAATGAAGCCGGGCTTAATGTGATGTGCTCTGATAGTGCGCAGGGGCTGACTTAAAGCTTAAACGTGTGTTGTTAGCTTAAACGTGTCTTTGTATTGGGATCAAGCCTGCGGCGGCGGTGGTGGTGGTGGTGGTGGTGTGGTGGTGGTGGTGGTGGTGCATTCGTGGTGGTGGTGGTGGTGTGGTGGTGGTGGGCAGACGGCAGAATCACTGCGTGTGTTTTGCATAGAAGAGCTCATTAGCACAGCTCCACAGACCTGTCACGGGCCTAAACAAAGGCGTTATACAAAATGGAAGGTGGATTTTTTTTTTTATTATATGGATACTGAGTTTATACTTGAATGTTGACTTTATTTAACTGCCTTAGGTAAGCTCTTTGTCTAGTTTATGTTAAAGTCATAGTATGTAACTTTTTGGCTGAAGGTAAATACATGTTTTTGTCATTTTGGATGATTTTATTGCACTGAAAAAACATAAAGACAAGCGTCTGTACTGTGAGGCTTGTGTCTCCACAAACTGGACTCTTATTTGGCCTGGAGAAGGAACTTCTGTATAAAACATAACGCTACACATTGTGTGTTTTACTTATTTGTATTAAATACAAACCTATTGTACTTGATGCTATGTGCAGATGTTTTGTTTTGTCATCATGTTTATTGTCATGTTTATAAGATGTTAAATGTTCACTGTGGGCCTAGGGGGCGCTGCAATTTCAAATCCTGTGTGTCCGACTTGTACATGTGGATTTTGACAATAAAGATGACTTTAACTTTAACTTTGACTTTAACTTTGACTTTGACTTTGACTTTGACTTTGATAACACAATCAGATGTAAAGTGATGACATGATTTTTATTGTCTTAAGAACATGAAAAACAAAACTAGTTCATTTAAAACGGTTTGCTGTGGTCCAAAGTTATTCCTTATTACTTCACTCACTGCTCCTGTGGCTGCCCGGCTCACACACTGAGCAGTTTTTGAAACTTTTTTGTTTTTTTTGTTTTTTTTTTAGCTCAGTGTAGAATCCCTCAGTCGTCCAGGTAGAATCCAAGGCAAAAGGAGAAATCCAATTTGTCAACTGGACAGAGTTTATTTGGTTGAATACATTTCGCAGCTCATCCGAGCTGCTGGTAGGTGTGTTAGTCTCAGAGTAATTTTACTGTAGTTAGCGCCCCCTTCAGGCAGATATAAAGCAGTGTCCACCAGTGTCTGACCAGAACTGAAGAAGCAGCTTGGATGAGCTGAGAAACGTATTCGACCAAATAAACTTTTGTCCAGTTGACAAATAGAATTTCTCCTTTTGCCTTTTTTTTTTTTTTTTAGCTCAGTTTTAACATCATATCATGGGATTTTAAAGAACTAAAAAGTGCATGTTCAGGTCAGAGGACACAGTTAAGGGACTTTTGGACTGTTTGTGAAATGTGCTGATTGTTTTTCCTGTATCCATGGAGACTGTTCAAGAGGCTAGCTAAGGAAATAGATAAAGAATTAGCTATGGACATTTGAGATGCCTCAGGTTTTTTACACCATATGGCAGCAAATGTGTCAGATGAGCTTCTAGAGGAAATACTCGAAGACCTTCCAGGGGAAATACTTAGAGGGAATGAACCATTTCATCACCAACTGAAATAACGGCGCGGAGTGAGAATGAGGCCTTTCCTGTTGTGTTCACCTGGCGCCCCCTGGAGGCTGCTGTGATGCTGCAGGACACAGAGGAGGGAGACTTTTGGCTCTTCTCCTCAAACTGCCCCGACACAGGATCTTTTACAAAATGTCTCAGCAGTATAATGGCACGTTCATCCAACAGTTTATCTAACTGGTCAAAGTGGTCATATCTTGTTACTTTATGGGTCTTATCCAACAAATAGCCTATTAAAATGTAGAGTCATTTTTACATACTTTTATGGTACGGGGCCGTCTATATTTTGTATATTTTGTATGAACATTTATGAGACATTTTTATTCTAGATTTTATTCTTTATTTTTCAAGGATTCATTTGAGTGGATTTGCTCAAATGGAAAATGTATTAAAAATTGTTTCATTTTCACAAATTATCACTAAGCTCAACCATCCTGAGCCGTTAACAACTGTTTTTCTAAGATACAAAAGGCTAAAATTAGACCAGATTACAGCATCTTAAATGCAAATTAAATGCTGTATTTTCAGTTAATCAAATACATTTTCACATTTAAGAGCAGAGAATCCAGTCTTAGCTTTTCAGTCAAATACACTGGGTTTTTAAAGGGTCTGGGTATAAATGTCCTGAACCTCGGGGCAAAGCTAAAAACAAACCAGTCTAAATTTATATTTAACTACAGGTGTTTTACTCAAACAAAATAAAACGCTTGTTCTGTCTGTGAGAGCGGCTGCCTCTCCTCAGATCTGACCTGTAACTTGGTTTACATGGACATAAATACTTTTAATATCATACTGACAAAGCATTAACATCTCCCTGGTAACAAGCAAACAACAACAAAGGTTACATAGTGCACCTTCCTGATTTTTCCTGTCTCAAAAAACGTGAAAACAGAACTAGTTCAATTTAATTTGCCTTGTTGCTAAGCGCCCAGTGCCAAACCATTGATGCGGGTGTGAAGAAGCAAGTGCCTTCAACAGCCTCACTCATAATTGGCTCTTTGGTCGTGCACTCGGAATTCCAAATATAACCTGACACCAGATTGATCCGTGTGTCACTCTGAACTGATTCTACACGAGATCAGCCTGGAAAGGCTCTCACTGAAAGAGATCAGAAAACGTGTAACGTCATGACGACCGTTTGGATCACCTCGCAGGCGTCTTCCCTGTCCACAAATGCACAAAGCACTTCCCTCTGCACATTTTTTACAAACAAAAGAGTCTCGCTGCTCAAATACACTGAAGTTTGTTTTGGTTTGTTTGGGTGCTTCTTATTTGGCTTTGGCATCTCAGGCCCAAATGGTCACGCCATGACTAACAACAACTAGCATGCTAACAGTGCTCAACCACTTACTTCCTGGTCCCAGGTGGAATAAACACTCTTTACCATATACAGTATATGTACATTTTACTTTCTTACATAAAGAAAAGTCAACTTTTCTGTTTACAGACCAGTGTAATTCTAATTCTCAGAGCAGCTGTAGTGCAAAGTCGTTCTGTTGTCTCCGTCTTATCTCTCGCCTTTGTGGAGTCACAATAAGCCTTCACCGCTACAGGAAGTGAAAGTCCCAGGGGCCCCTCAGCCTTTCAGCAGGGGCCGATGGGGACCATCATCCAGAGCCATCATCAAGGACTTTTAAATGCAATTTCACGAGTTCAGCAAAGGGTTAAGACAGGGCAATGCTTTTCACAAGACTTTGTATTTGTATTTATATTTGTATTTATATTTGTATTTGTATTTGTATTTGTATTTGTATTTGTATTTATATGTCAATAAAAATACTTTCATCTTTGAACAGACAATGGATGGAAGACAATGGATGGACTGAAGGGGAGAGTGAGGGGGAGGAGGAGCGGTGTCTGGGGGTATAAGGAACAGTGTGATTGGTCTAACAGGTATCCACACTCCGCCCCTGCAGCCAGGTGTGTCACCATGGTAACCGCTCAACATTAAACGACAGAGATACATGTAGAAACTATCAATAAACTATCAATAAACTGCTCATGTGTCTCTACACGCCCTCTTTGACACAGTTTAAGTCGAGCTGTCCTGGATTGACTTCCTGTTCGGGTTCTACTTCCTCTTTCAGTAAAATTTGAGATAGGCCTCTGAAAATGTTGAAATGTCCCCTCACCAACGAGGAACTGTCCCAAAACAGGATCAGAGTCTGCACAATGACTCAATATACAATTCTGCACAGAGGGGAAAGGACAACATGTACTGCTGAGCGCTGAAATCCACTTTAAAACTAAAATGTGTCTCTCTGATCTGAACGGTCTTCACCTAAACCCCAGCACCTGCAGACAGTCATGAAGTGCTAGTGCAGCCTCTGCAGCTCAGGGAGTGAATTCTGGAGGTTCTGAGCTTCACACGAGGCCTGATTTCACACGAGTTGTGATTGTAGTAACTTTTTAAAGAGCACAGACTACATACAGTTCCTTTAAAGTGCCCAAATTATGCCATTTTCTGATCTGTTCTAATGTTCTAATTTCCTCCTCAAAAACAGACCTGGAGTTGTGTTTTGTTTCATTCACATGTTTTAGTAACACTTTATTATTAGTCTGTACATCTCCAACGCTCAAAGTGCTCTGTTCCACCTTGTGAACAGCTTCGGTTTACGTTTTGCTCAGTAGAAAATTGGCAATTCTAGGTCTCAAATGATCCAAATGATTCTAGTGAAGGTGCGTGGAGTTTAAAAACCCAGTGGAGCAGCCTAATAATCACTTGCTGTTTTTTATTGCTACTGATTTAGAAGTTTATTACCATTTTTTATAGTTTTTTTACTCTGTGTTATTGTAATATGTGATGTGTGAGCTACTGTGTCCAAGTAATTTCCCTTATGGATCAATAAAGTCTAAGTCTAAGTCTAAAAAGTCTTCTTCCTGTATTACCACATGACATCACAAGGTGGAACAGAGTCTTCAGTTTGAGGGAAGAACTAAATAAGCAGAGTGTGAGGAAAGATCAGTAGTGTGTGTAATCTAGGCCCTTTAACCACCGCTGTGCCACTTTTAGGATATATTTGAACCCTGACCCAGAAACAACAACAACACGAGCAGCTGATGCCCCAGTGGAAAGAGCCGTTTGCCCCGGGAGGAGGGCGACGGCGAGGGCGAGGAGGAGGAGGAAACCAGCCAACCACACCGCACCTGGCTCCTCTCAGGCTCCTCTCACTCACGTCAGGGAGAGCTGTGGGGCAGGAGGGCCGGGGAACAGGGGGGTCTTAACTGTCTGCTCTGGGACTGTTCCAGAGGGGGTGGGTTTCCTGTCAGTAACACCTGAACTGCAGATTCAGCCGAGACAAAACTCGCTTCAAAATGTATTCGCTTAAAGGTGCTTTCTGTAACCTTTCTGGTCCATCAAATAGGGGACCATTAAAAAAACAAATTACATAATTACAATAATATAAGTTACTATATTTTCTGATCTGTTCTAATGTCATTTCCTCGTCACAAACACCTGGAGTTGTGTTTTGTTTCATTCACACAAGTTTAACGCACAAACCCTGCAGATTTAGGCTGAGTTCTTTTATCAAACAGAAAACACTCTGTTCCACTGCTTCTAACTAACTGACTAACTTCATGACATCACAACTTGGAACCACAGACTGTATATATAAATGGACATAGCTAACGCACTAGCCGTCGCGTTCCAAATAGGAAGTTCGCATGCGGCTCTTCCGGCTCATTCCGACCCTGGCTCCCGTTGACTCTGTATCTGCTGCAGTGATCCTCGTCATTTCGGTCTTTAAATGTTCGGATTAACCCACTCTACGTGATCCTGGTGTTTTTATTTCGCTATTTCGTCCATTAAAAACGTCCTCTTCATAATATAGAGCCTGGCTTCAAAACATAGATCTATAATAAAACTGAGTAAGCGCCTCCACCTCTGTCCCGACTAGTGGACGCTCCAGGTACTGCAGCTCCCGGGAGCTTGGGCCCAGACAGAATTCTCCCGTAGAGCGCAATGCATTTTGGGAATTCAACCTGCCCATGTTCGGCTGACAGGGCATCCGGCTTTCACAAAGGTCGGATTTTGTAGGATTCTTTTTTATTTTCACAGCATAAACTTTTTAATATTTTAAATCCTCAAAGCGTCTAAACGTTAGCTTTGTAAGACATAGCCTAGCCCCACTCTAGCAGCCCGCACTCTGATCGGTCCAAACGCTCCACGCTGTGCTCCAATTGGTCCAAACGCTCCACCCCGTGCTCCAATTGGTCCAAACGCTCCACACTGTGCTCCAATTGGTCCAAACGCTCCACCCCGTGCTCCAATTGGTCCAAACGCTCCACCCCGTGCTCCGATTGGTCCAAACGCTCCACCCCGTGCTCCAATTGGTCCAAACGCTCCACCCCGTGCTCCAATTGGTCCAAACGCTCCACATTGTGCTCTGATTGGTCCGAATGCTCCACGCCGTGCTCCTGAAAACAACACGACGCCATCTTGGGTTCAGCTTCAGGTTTGATTGTGGGAGGAACAGAACAACTCCAGGTTTGTTGTTTGAGCTCAACACTCACAAGAGTCAATTTGTTACAGAACCTTTAAGAAAACCCAAACTGATATTATCGTAAAGTAAAAAATAAAACATTATATTATACTTAATGCCTCTACTAAGCGCGACACTGAAGTCATGCTCCACACTCGCTGGTGCTAAGCTACAGATCTGCCCACGTAGCATTAAACATTACGCCTACATAGTAAAAATTAAAAAAATAAATAAAATGAACACATGAAAATTGCAACCGCTTGTTTTTTGTTTTTTTTTAATTAGTCGTTTAGATTAGTCGACTAATCGAAAAATTTGTCGAGAGATTAATACAGTGTGACATTTAGTGCTGCCACTAACGACTAAGTTAGAAAATTAGTCGTTAGTGGCAGCACTAAATGTCACACTGTGGAACATTCCAGGCAGAGCAATGACGTATCCATAGAAACAAGCAGGCGACAGAACCTCCACCATTTATTAAAACAAGTGCACGATAAACATCTTAAAGAGATTTTATTTACTTTTTCAACAGTTCCCACGCCAAGACCAAAAACTCTGGAATTACATATTTACTTTCTTTTTTTTTTCTTTTTTACTAGTCTGATGTTTTCTATTGTAATAATATAGGAGTAATTTTCAAAAACTGCTTTAATTGAGAAATGTTCATCTGTGGTCGGGGAGAAATGTTTTTATAAAATGGACTGGAGGCACGAGTGGAAAAGCAGCAGTGGAAAGAGCAGAGCAGAGAATCCACTTTAAAGCTTAATTAGTGTTTAATGATGATACAGTATTAGTTTTGTGGGCTGCTGTATCGATATATCGCCAAGAGCATTTTTTGGTTTATTTTACTAATTTATTTTGTTACAGCTACAGTTTTGTTGATTGTTTAGAGGAAGGAAACTCGTTTATGCAACACACTTGACATTTTCACTGTTTTGATGATTAAAATGTATTGAATCGATTTGAAATATATCGTATTGAATCGAAAAAGCACTGTATTGAGATATGTATCGTATCGTAGCCTGTGTATCGAGGTTTGTATCGTATCGGCAACTTCTTTTTTTTCTTTTTTCTGTGATACGACAATCTTAGTCAACCATAAGAATAAACACAAATAAAAACAATAACGATATTCAATAAAAAATCAGAATCAAAGATGAAACCATATTGACAAAAATAAAGCAAAATATAACAAAATAAAAACAGGACAAACAGGTAATCCATAAAAACACAAAACAGACAGGACACGTGTAACAGAGAAGACACACAAAAACAGACAGGACACAACAGAACAAGACAAACTGAACGAGACAAGACCTGGACCTGAAGTCCCCGTCCAAACCACAGGTCCCACACCTGAAGCTCAAACCACAGACCCACAACTTCTGACGTGGACAAACAAGTGTCTAAATTTACAAGAAGTGATAATGTTTCTAGAATTCACAACCACAGTTTCGGTCCCGTTTTTAATAGTTCGGCAACTTCTTTACGATACCCAGTCGGAGACATGTTAGTGCCACATGAACCATCTGCACTGTGAGGACCTCAGGGACCCGCCTCCTGCTGTAGTCCTGATGTAGTCTTGGTTTAGTCCTGGTTTAGTCCCGGCCTCCTGCTGGTGCCCAGAGTCTGGACTAAACACAGGGAGTCAGAGTTTCAGTTTTCTGCAGCTAAAACCTGGAACAGTCTGAACATGTGAGACAGACTCGACTTTGACTCTGTTTAAATCCAGACTCAAAACTGTCCTGTTCAGCTGCGTTCTGCACTCTTCTCTTTCATTTAATGTTTCTCTCTCTTTTTTAATTTAATTTATGTTTGTTTGTATTGTGATTTTAATGTATTTCTTATTCTCTAAAGCGTTTTGAATGACTTTGTGTACGAATTGTGCTGTACACAAATAAAATCTAAATAAAAGTAGTTACATAGTTAGTAATGTACTCAATTACTGAAATTACTGAAGTACAGAAGTAAAATAAAAATAAAATACTCCTCAAAAGTATTTTAGAAGCATTTCGATTGCGCTGTTACATGAAACTGGTTCCTTTTAATTTTAAACAGCAGTCTGCATATTCTCTGAACTCGGGCCTGAAGTGACGTGGAAAGGGACTTCTGCCGGATCAGGAGCCCAATGCCTATGATTTAAAGGTGCATTGTGTAACTTTTCTGGTGGAGGGTCCGTCACCTGCTTGTTTCTATGGATACGTCATTGCTCTGCCTGAAATGTTCCACAGTATGGCATTAAATAGCTCTACTTTACATTTATTCAGGTGGTTTTATGACTCAAAATACCTAAAAAAAAAACCAGACATTCTGACTGTGAGCGGGGTCGCCTCTCCACAGATCTGACCTGTAACTTGACCTGGTTTGGTCTCCATGAAGATAGAAAGGTTTAATGCCAGACAAAGCAATAATACAATAACATCTCCATGGAGAAAAGCGTTAGAAGGACCCTCCACCTGAAAAGTTACACAATGCAGCTTTAAAATAACATTTAACTAATTAGAATTACACAGCGAAAATGACTCAATTACAAATACGACTACAGGTAGAAAAAAAATACTAAAAAGTAACCCGCAGTTACCCCCAAAATCTACTCAATCACACTAACTTGAGTATTTGGTAAGTACTTTTGTGTGTTTCAAAATCGGTTTTAAGATTTTACTGATCACTTTAAAGCTCGTTTAGGTCTCGCACCAAGTTACTTTTCAGAACTTTTAACCCCGTACGAGCCTCCCACAGCTTTAGGTCCCTGTGGCTGTTCCAAAGTCCAGGCCCCGGGCGAAGGGCAGTCGAGCCTTTTCAGAGTCCGGGCGCCTCTGACCTGCCTGAGGAAATAAGTCTTGACCATCAGTACCATCTTTTAAATCACTTCTTCAAACTAATTTTTACCGATTGGCCTTCCTTTATCTGGTTTTAGCTTGACTTATTTATTTTTATTCAATTTTATTATTATAATTGACTGAATTGTGTGATCCTGTTTTTGATTATTGTGTTCTTTGTCTGTTTTTGTACACTTTCTGTATGTTATTTTATGCTTTCGTACTGTTATGTTAAGCAAAAATGACCCCAAACCTTCAACATTTCCTTTAAATTGAAATAACAGTCCACTTCACTTGTGTGTCCTGTTTTATACCACTGCATGTTCTCTACTGTTTGCATGTTTCAGGTCCACATGTGCCTGCGCTCGCTCTGACCCGGTGGGACGGGGGTATCTCTGCTTCAGCTTCTGCCCCCTCCCGCTTCTGCCCCGGACACTTCCTCATCCGGACGCTGTTGCACGGGGCTGCCTGAAGCGCGTCCCGTACGCAGAAGCCGAGAGAAGGGGAACTAAAACCGCCTGGACCGAGTCTGTGCTGCTGCTGCTGCTGCACCAAAACGGCGAGTGCGCATACGAACACGACCGTTCAGCCTTTATTTTTGTATTTGGCAGCGATTTAAGGTGGCGTAGCGTGCACATTTAAGGTGGAATCGCGCGGAGGGGGGATTCAAACAGGTGTCCGTTGCCTCTCATCAGCAGCGTCTGTCCGGGGCAAGGAAGGAAGGCACACTCCGGGACAAGAGCTGCACATATCGCGACATTTTCTTTGCGCGTAATCTGTTTTATCGCGCGTAATTTGTTGCATTTTCGCTGCTAAAACGCGCGCTTTTGTGATAGCAGAGCCCCAAATAATTTAACAGGCAGTTTAAACATAATTAGCCATATTGGAGGAGCTGGCTGCGCCCCTCCACTTGATCCGCCATCCCCCGAGATCGCGTAGTGAAAGGGGCGGAGGTGACCGACCGCGGCAACACCCCCGGGACAGACCGAAGCTCGGAGCGACCCACGCCGCTAACAGGTGTGCCAGAGTCCGGGCACAGCTCTGGAGCACGTCCCGCCGGTACGCCCCCTTTCCTTTCCTCTCCTGTCTCCCGAGTCCCTCCGGTCCTCCCCCTCCCCGGCTTCTACCGTCCCTCTCTTACCTCTCCTCTCCGTGTGGCATTGTTCCCGATGAAATTACAACCAAACGGGAGATTTTATTCATCCAACTGTTTTTCCCCGTTGTTGTTTTTTTCCCCCCCGGGCGCGTAATCGTGGTCGTGCCAGCGTTCACTGAAGAGGAAGGAGGTGGAAAGCTAATTTAGGAACGAGTATTTCAAAAAGACAAGCGATAAAGACAATTTATTTTCAATTTTGGGATTATTACAAATATTTCTGATTTGGTAATTTTTTGTTGAATATATATATAGCGGTTGGGACATTTTTTTGTTTGGATTTTTGAATATTTTGAACTACAACGCTGTTTACTTGAGAGCCCATCCGCAATTACGCAGAATTTGACGAGGAAAGCAAAGTTAATTTTTGATAGTTTATTATTATTATTTTTTCTATTTTATCATGTCAACACGTAAACGCAACGGAGACATGGTAGCGGACATCCCCCATCACCAACCGGGGAACCTCCAGTGCACAACGAGCCCCGACAGCCGGAGTCCCAGCAGCGGGCGCACGGTGACGGACGCAGCGGGAGGAGGGGGCGACATGTACGGGGAGTTCCAAAACTGGTGCCTGCGGACCTACGGGGACTCCGGGAAAACCAAGACCGTAACCAGGCGTAAATACAACAAGATCCTCCAGACTCTGCTCCAGGGAGAAGAGGAGAAAACCAACAACATCAATGCCAAATTCAAATTCTGGGTCAAGTCCAAGGGCTTCCAGGTGGGGACGGTCCCGGACGAGAGGAGCGCAGAGTCGGACGGGCTGGTGCTGTATGTGCCCATCAAGACGGCGGTTAGTGGCTCTTCCTCTTTTTGCCTCCTCTTTCCCCTCTCAACTTAGGTGTGGGCGGGTATTTATCAGAGGTGGGTAGTACTCAAGTTAGAGTAGCGTTACTTCAAAATAATATTACCAAAGTAGGCTGGCGGTCCAAGAAAAGTAAAGTAAAAAGTTTGGGATTTGGGAAAAGTTTTCTACTACAAGAGCAGGCTGACTTAAGGTTCTCCTGACAGGTTTTGAGGATTCTCTTATTTCTAGTTTATTTAGTGCGATAATACCTGTTGTAAATATCAGTTATAGTTGATATTTATTATTTATGTATAGTTTTACGCCAATCAAGAAGCAATTTGTGAAGAAAAGTTGAAAAATATGTTGAAAATTACAAGAAGCAGAGTGTTCCATATTGATGACACTGGGGAGAATTCTGTATCATTCAGTGTGTTTACGTGGCCTTCAGAATCCCGGTTTTGATCGGGTTTTTTGAGTCTCCTGGTTATGTGAGTGTCCGTGTAGACGCAGTATCCAGGATAAAGCAGTATCCCGGTTATGAGAAAGCAGGAGACTCTCACTGGGATATTCTGAGCTGTACTGAGCTTGTGCAAACTGAAGTAACAAAAACGGTAGGAGCAGGTACTTTTCCAAACTCCTACCAGGACTTTTTATATTATTTTATACCTTTAAACGCAGTCTACAACCACATTTTAACACCAGGTTCACCTCTGTGTCTGTTTGTGTCGCTCTTGAACTAAACTGGCGCTGTGAGACTTTGTATTTTGTTGTATTT
This sequence comes from Taenioides sp. WSHXM2023, assembly GCA_029959045.1. Lineage (NCBI taxonomy): Eukaryota > Metazoa > Chordata > Actinopteri > Gobiiformes > Gobiidae > Taenioides > Taenioides sp. WSHXM2023. Next base: position 33,955,079 of record CM057086.1, on the reverse strand, counting down.
TTCAACCGTTAAAAACGACTTTTACTGAAGTTGTGACAGACGCCCACAGACTTATGTTCTAAGTTGAGAGTATATATTCTTTTTTGTTTTTAGAAACTCGTTAAAAAGCTTTAAATTAGCAAAGTTGCTGCATGTTTAGCCCCTTGCCATATCTGTGCCATAGTTACCATAGCAACCAGCGTAAATATCCAGGATACTCTGATTCCTCATGTGCACAGGGACATGAGTATTCTGGTTTCTCTGAGTAAATGCAATATCCAGAATACTTCCAGAACCGGGATCGGACTCCTACTTGTGCGCATGTAAACGCACTAGACACAATTTACACGTAAGAAACACTTTTTCTGATGCTTTAAACGTTATTTCAGCAAAATCAATGTGTTTTCTTAATTCTATTTGTCTAATAATCATTTCTGTGTACATTAGAGGAGTTTTGGATCAGTAATTACAACCAGGAAGCAAAATCTGAAACCGAAAAATATTGCTAAACCAAACCAAATGAATGAAAACACATTAGCTAAATCTTTCCTATAATTATTTTAATGTTGTTTCAGTAAAATGAGTCGTCTAAAATGTCAGAGGAGCTAAAGAGGAGTAAGTGTTGGGGCGTAAGGACAAAGCAACAACGCACAAAATCTGGTATTTTCAAAGGACAGACACAAAAATGAGGCAAACAAAATCATACGAGAAGGAGCGCGGAAAAAAACAAACGTTCAAATCGTTTCATATTGTCAACTGAAAGCTTTTGTCACAGCGGGAAGAGGAAACAAAACCTTAACTCAAGTAAGAGTACTGTCACTTCAGTCAAAATATGCTCCTATATATAAGTACAATTTCTTCAAAAAGTTCCTCGATAAATGTAGCTGAGTACTATCCAGCTGTGTTTTATCACTTGTGGAGACTAAAATCTGTTAACACACTCACTTCGCGGGGACCTGGCGCTCTTCTTGCCCAGCGTCTCCTTTTGTATTTGCCTAGTCTGAGGAAAAGAAGGCTATTGTGTGCTACTCGACTCTCCCTGGCCTTGTGCCATTGAGCAACACCTGTGCGGTTAGAGGACTGGGATAGGGTGACCAGGGCGGTCGTTCTGATGCAGACGTGTTGAAACGTGTGTGAAGGCGTTAGGAATAGGGACGCACTGGATCAGATATCGGCTACGAATATTGTTTCAGCCGATATCCTGGATGTAATAAAACTATATTTACTGGTCATATCCCAGAAAGTCTCATAATATTTGAACTTTTACTTAGACAAAGCTGTTTTGTAGTTAAATAAACAACAGCGACATCACACATTTGGATCAGTTTTGTTTTATTTTATTTTCGTATAAAGAAAATCTACACTGTTCTCCCTCTCTGCTCTGGTATCGGTTGATATCGGGTATTGACGGATTCTTAATCGTATCGAAATTGGGATCTGAACTGAAAAACTGGAGTGGTGCAGCTCTAAATCGTTTTAGATAGCTCCTTATACATCCTTATTAGTTTAATCATAAACCGCACCCAATCTCAGCTGGAGATTTGGCCTTTTCAGTTTCAAAATCAACCCACTGAAAGAAAAATATATTTTTTGAGGACAACATGTTCAGGATCTATGGGCTTTGTTCACGCTTATGTCACAAAACCGTAAGATGTTTGGATGGAAACTTGCGGATGACGACTTCCTTTGGGCTCTGTTGGCGATAATAACTCACAAAATCTGTGAAAATGGCCCTGGTTTTCTTCATCTAGATGTCATTCTTTCGTTTTTCCTTTTATGAATTGCCTTTTAATTTTGTCTAACTTAATAAAAAAATAAAAAAGATGTCAGTGTAGTGTTCTGTTATGTTTAGCAGATCAGTTCCAACCAGCTGCCTGTAAGTGACATCGAAAACGCGATTATGGAAAGTTTTGGCAGGTTGTGAAGACGCTGCTGCTGAATCTGCGGTTTTATTGTTTTCTCACATGCCCAGAGTCGGGAACTACACCGGAAGTCGTCGTCCGCATGTTTCCAAACGTCTTCATAGAGACAAATCAGGGCTTAAAGGAACTGTATGTTTATTTAGCAAATGTCAAACGTCCAGTCAGATTTGTTTATTTTCAGTGATGCTTGTGAAACCACACATTATTTACAAAAAAAATCAAATTTATCTCACCTCCAGTTCAGTTTCGTGTTTCGCTCATTCATTCTGCGCAGATCTGACATGTTTTTCAGTCTCCTGCGATATATTTTTTTCTTAATTTCCCTCATTGGCTGCTCCACCTGTCCATCCATCTGTCATCCATTTGGAAAGACCAGATGACCGTCTTCGTAAAGTATCAAACGTGACCTCGTGTTTCTGTCGCCGGGTAAAACGTAAACATGTTCACACTTTACTGACGACACTTCTAATGCGGATTTATTCTTAGTTACAAAAACATTGGACTTAAAGGACAAGTTGTTTATGTTATAATTTGGTGTTCTGGTTTGAACGGTCACTACCTAAACCGCAGCACCTGCAGCCAAACATGAATCAGTGCCAGTGCGGCCTCTGCAGCTCAGGGAGTGAAGTCTGGAGGTTCTGAGCTTCACATGAGGCCTGTCCGAGCGCTAGAAAGATTGAAAGGCATATTTTTACTACATAGAGAGAGACAGAGATAATAATGAAAAAAAAATATATATATATATAAAATAATAATAATAATAATAATAATAATAATAATAATAATAATAATAATAATAATAATAATAATAATAAATAACCATAAAAATAATTTAAAAAAGCAGGTTAGTGTAGAGCAGGGGGTGGGCAATTATTTTTTCCATGGGGCCACATGAGAAACAGAAAATATCGTGTCGAGCCGGGCCAAAATGCTTAACTCAATTCTGCATAATATTAATTGTATTTCTTTATAAAAATCAGTAAATCTCATTGTTTTGACGCGCTGGTAAGAGTTTATGGCAAAGCAATGAAAAAGTGAGGCTGACTTACAAAAAATGTCATAAAAAAACAAATCGAATCTAATCTCTAAAATAAAAGTAGTGCAGCTTTAGTCCAGGCATGAGGTAAAATTATAAAATAAGTTTATTTTGTAATTCCAAATTAGCTTAAAGAGGCGGGTCAGAGTCAAACAAAGAGCCCAGGAGCTGCACAGTGCCCGGGTCTGGTGTATTGAATAAATGTTGATGATTTTGAAGGAGAAAGTTTTTTTTTTCTTAGGTGTAGGAAGTGGAATAGAGTTCCCTCAAAAGAACCACTATACTGAACTCATGAGTACTATTATTATTATTATTATTATTATTATTATTATTATTATTATTATTATTGTATATATTTTTTTCCTCAGTTCTATCCAAGTTGTTGCTTGTTGTTTGCCGACAGTTGTATTTTTTACTTCATCATTTGGCTTTCATCAGCTTAAACCCCTTCGGTCATAGTTTTATGTGAGATGTGAAATGTTTGTAACAGTCTATTAAGTACATGACTGAAGAAAATAAACTACTACTACTACTACTACTACTACTACTACTACTACTACATATACTGAGAATGAGACAAACTTGGACGTGTCTCTCTCTGCAGGTTGGGGACACAGGTTCAGTTGTGATTGTAGAACCTTTTTTAAACTGTAAAAGTGCAGGTTACAAACTGTTCCTTTAATCTGATCTGAAATTTGGGGTTTGGGAAATATTTTGGTGCATCCAGCAACTGTCTGAGATTTTATATTGGTGTTACTGGGAGTGATCTGGCAACTGTTCTGTTCTTTTTACAATAATATATGATTTTAGGGTTGTTAAAGTAAAATGAGAAGTCCAACCTGTCAAGTGTTGGGGCGTAACATTTAATTTATAATATGTAATTGGAAAGATAAAACAACAACGCACAAAATCTGGTATTTTCAAAGGACAGACACAAAAATGAGGCAAACAAAATCATATGTAGAAGGAGTGCGGAAAGAAACAAACGTTCAGATAGTTTCATATTGTCAACTGAAAGCTTTTGTCACAGCGGGAACAGGAAACAAAACCTTTACTCTAGTAAGAGTACTGTCACTTCAGTCAAACTATTCCTCAAGTACGAGTAAAGATATGCCTCTATAAAATATATAGTACTCTGAAAAGTACAATTTCTTCAAAAAGTTAGTCTGAGGAAAAGGCTATTGTATGATGCTTTACTCAATATTATGACATCAGCCCCAAAGTACTCCAATTACTACAGATTTACAAATGAAACCCTGATAATCGTATATAGTTTCTTTAATTACCACGTGTTCTGTCAAAGATGGGTGACCAGACGTCCCCGTTTATCCGGGACAGTCCCAGTTCTAGTTATCCAGTTATCCAAAACCACTGATTTGTTCCAGTTTTATACAAAAAATGTCCCAGGTGTCCCTATTTTTGACAAATTTGTTACCTGCCAACAGTAAAGAGAGGCATAAATTGTCATTTGCTGAGGTAAAAAAACAGAAAAGCTGCTAAAAAATGACCAAAACACAAAGAAAATAAATGTGATTATACTGACTCACATGTTCGTCATGAATGGGCCGAGTGCAGAACAGTTTTCCTTAATTACGCACTCGTTTCACAATTTTATTATTACCAGCCTCTCCAAACCCAGTTTTTGTCCCAGTTTTTGGGTTTGTAAATCTGATCACAAGACCATTCTAAAACCAGGGTCCAGTTTGTGTGCATTTCTTTCTGTACTGACACTTCAAATCTGTATTTAATCTTTTTTTTTCTTGTCTATTCTTGATTCAACAGGAAAGCAGGGATTACACATTATTTTATTTTTGATTTTCTGAACAGTAACAAATATTGATCCATTATAACTCACTGGGGCCACACGATTTTTATAAAACGGTGAGTTCTTCCACCAGAACCCGGTGCACTAATAAACTCCCATCACTAAACACTTGTATTGTATTGATAACTACTAGAATAGACCTGACCGATCCCCCGTGAGGGCATCTGGTGTAGTACGGAGCGCTCTCACACAATTGACTGTAATACAACAAAGCGCTGTGCTTTGGAGACGCTGGTTGGCATGGTAACGGCACGGCTAATTTCGCCCTGTCCCGTATTATTTCATATTCAGACGGAGGAGCGGGGAGTCCTGCTATGTACAGGAAATGCACTTATTGTAGTAGTAGTACTAGTACTAGTAGTAGTAGTAGTAGTAGTAGTAGTTGCAGTTGTAGTTGCAGTTCTAGTAGCAGTAGTAGACTTCAAAAACTGCAGCTAATTGTGTTCATTGTTCTCTTTTTACGCAACTAACACCTTTAAAGTTTTAGCACATTTCTGTTGGTTTGACTTTATATCTTCTGAATATTCTCACCGGCATACTCCAAAATTATATATCCACACATTTATTTTTGTCAGTCTTGCTCATTCCTTACGTGCGTTCATATTTTTTTTTACACGATCCAGCTTTTTCAGTTCCGACACCGATCGCGATACTTTGGCTTTACGTATCTGCCTGTACACGGTGTTAACCAATTCCGGAGTCGGGATAGAGAATGACCTTTTCCTCCAAAAACACAAACTGGATTCAGCTGTGGATCTACACAACAGCAACAAAACAGCTTTGTATGGATAAAAGGTCAAAAATGATGAGACGTTCTAGGCCAAATCACTGTAAATAATCTTTTTACGTCCAAATAAAGGTCCAACCAGGATATCCGATGCCAGTAAAGTAGGATCATGTTAAAACCAAAGTATCTGTGACAGTGAGGGACTCCTGGTTAAACCACGCTCCAGAGAACCCAAGAGGACGCTCGTTAATGAGCTTCATTAGCGTGCCCCCGTTGCCCCGCCCATGTGTCAGTGTGAGGGGTATGAGGACTGGAGAACTGCGGGGCATTAAGGAACTACGCACTGCCATCGTGAGTACAGACGATGGCTGTGGCCGAATGTTATGCCGCATTTTATTGAATGTCGGTAGTCGAGAAACCCGAGTCACTTCTCCTGACATCTGTTGTAAATGCGTTCCATTGCAACCGTTGGGGAACAGTTGCCTTAGAAAGTTTAATGTAATGAGTCTGTGAACTAACGTTTACTGTCGACGACTCAATTATGGCAGTTTGACTCTTACACGTTCAGAAAAAAACTTCTGTCTACTGTCGAATGATGTGAAAGAAAATCTAAATGTCACTGCAGAGTTTTTAGAAGACACGACAAAAGACAATTCTCCCCGTTTACTGAGTGCGCTGACGTTTTTGCTGTGATGTAAATCCAGACGACTTGTTCTGCACCGAACCAGCCCGAGTTTGTGTTTCAGAACCCCAGTTTGATTAGGCGTTCCATTGCACTTTCTCGAGGTGGAGGTCGGTTTTTCCCGGTTTTCTCTGCGGCCCGAATAGAATGCAGCATTATTCCCTACTTGGGGGCTTATGCCATTTTCAGGCCAGTTTCACCAACCAGTTGGTGAAAAAGTTGTGCACTCAAAATTTCCCACAATGCACCTTGAACAGTAGTGGGCCTCGGTGGTCACTAGAGCGTCAATATAGACCACAATGCACTGGGAGAGTCGGGAAAACAACGGCTACAGCAACACGTGTTTAACTGGACACAACCGACTGAATGAAGCAGATAAAAGTACTACAAATACTACTACTGTTATACTCATGTACTACTACTATAGTACTATTACTCACCCGACTGAATGAAGCAGATAAAAGCTCTGGTTTATGGAGCTGCTGATCCTGATTCTGAATAAAACTCGACTAAATAAACCGTTCTTACCTTTGCTCCAGCTGTTAATACATCGATAATTTCTATATTTCAGATAAAAATCAAATAATCCAGTCCGTTTACGTGAAATCCAATGTGACAAAAACTCGTCTGATTATTATTAGTCCATAAACACTTGTGTGTCAGTCTGATCATTATTTATGACACAAATCAAGTTTTATCAGTTATCAGAGTTTAGTGGACTTTTTCCGCTTAAACGCCAGAGTCACGTGACCTGAATGTAGTGAGCTGCGTGTCTGAATCTCTGTGTGAATGAGTGCACTGTAGGGGGCGCTAAAGAGTGCAGGATTATGCAGTGAGTGAGGGGTTACGGGCTGGGGTGGACATTCGGACACAACCAAAAGACTCGTGTGATGTTGGCCATAGGAGTCATAAAGTCAAACCCTGATGACTTGTGATTGTAGAATATTTTCTTTTTTGTAATTTAGGTACACTATTTTACATTTTGGTAATTGAAAACTGCAAAATTAAAAAAAAAAGGAATAAAATTGGGAGCGTAGAGTCAGATTTGATGGATTTTCATTTATGGCTATATATATATATATATTTTTACCTTTCACGTATGACCTGGAATCAAACATGTTTTAAATTAACGAGAGTAAGAACAGACAAGAGGGCAGAGATGGGGGTAGGTGGAAACATTTTTAGTCTTTTTTTTTTTTACATTATTTTTTCTAACGTCGTTGGGTCACAGAGGAGCCAGGCAGAGCTCGGCGGCAGACGTTGTCCAGGAAGGAAGTGCGGCAGTTTGGTGAGGATAAGAATAGCAGCTGTTAGAGTGTGTCAATGACATGCGACCAAGGCGGAGCTACAGAGGGCTGAAGGGGACTACACGGGGACTACAGCGAGAGGGGGACTACACGGGGACTACAGCGAGAGGGAGACTACACGGGGACTACAGCGAGAGGGGGACTACACGGGGACTACAGCGAGAGGGAGACTACACGGGGACTACAGCGAGAGGGGGACTACACGGGGACTACAGCGAGAGGGGGACTACACGGGGACTACAGCGAGAGGGAGACTACACGGGGACTACAGCGAGAGGGGGACTACACGGGGACTACAGCGAGAGGGAGACTACACGGGGACTACAGTGAGAACAGGGACTACACGGGGACTCCAGAGAAAGGGGGACCATACAGGGACCACACAGGCAATACCACAGACTGTATAAAGAAGTGGACTGAGGAACTGTGACGTCATCCACAGTGTTCGGTTCTTTTAAGACCGAAATGAGGAACCTGACAGCAGCAGTTACAGAGAGAGGGGCAATGTTTTCTCAGTACAAAGTGAAATGGCACCGGAGTCCGCCCTCACCTCACCTGGCCCCTCCCCCTTCCCCTCACCTGGCCTTTGCCAAACAGCAGTAACACAGACGGCATCTAGTGGTGATATGTGAGAATACACCAGGGGCAGGGAGGCCAATCTAAACACAAACCGGGACTTGAAATCATGATTATTTGAAGGAAATACAGTTCACAGTCAAACCTTACCATTTATTAGTGATTATGTAGTTAGTAATAATATTTATTATTATTATTATTATTATTATTATTATTATTATTATTATTATTATCCTGTATTTATCCCTGTAGGGAAATTATCCTCTGCATTACACATCCTTTTTTCAGGAGCAGTGGGCAGCACATCTTTCAGGTGCCCAGGGACCCATGATCTTGTTGCTTGGTCAGGACTACCTAAGCTGGAGGATTTTTACCTGTGGTGCATGTTTTTGGATTTTATGTTTTATAATCCGCTGATTTTTGAAGGCTGGAACTAACTACCAGAACTGTAATGATTCAAATACGATTAATTGCACAGTTTTTTTTGCGCTTGTGTCAGATTTTAGTGTTGGGAACATTTATAGACGAAATGGTCAGCGGTTGTCCAAACAAGCCAGCTTTATAATAATAATGATTTGATTTTAGACTTTAGACTCTGTTGTCCCCAAGGGTAAATTCTTTTTCACGCACACAGAGCTCGTTTGACAAACACAACAACAACACAGGACCACAAACACTGACACATTACAATGGACATTACTGTACACTCAGCGGGGCCTGTTGTTCAAAAACGTGATGGCCGAGGGGATCAGGCTCCTGCACCTGATGCCCTGTACCTCCGTCCTGAGGGCAGAGGGGTGAAGCGTTCCTGTAGTGGGTGACCTGGGTCCTGTTCTTTAATCGAAAGTGCAAAGCGTCCAATGACCCTGTTGTTCACATCTGCAAACTTGGGCATTGGGAGTCCTGTGATTTTAGCAGCTGTGTGTGTTTCCTTTGTGAGTTTAGACCGTTTTTTAGCAGTGAGCAACGTGAAAAAGCAGGTGGAACAATACAACATGATGGGCTGGATGACGGATCGGTACAACAGTAATAACAGATGCGGAGAAACGTAGAGTCCTGTGAGTTTTCTGATTATCGACAGTCGTTGATGGCTTCTTTTGTAAGTGTCCGTAATCTGATCAAAAGTGCATTGTCTATTGTGACCTCGAGATATTTGAACGTTTACCGGGACGCTGTGGTGACGAGGGGGAAGGGGTTGAAATGTGCCCAGATTTTCTGCCGGATATCCTCTCTGGTTAAAGTAAGCATTCTTTTTTTAAATGTCTCAAGACTTTTCTCAATAAAAGTGATGCGCAGGAGTGTAAATTGAAATATCTCCAGACTTAATTATGTTGAACTCAAACACATGACCTTTAGCTAACGTCCATCCACTGTAAAAGGTCAAACATCTCATACGATCTGAGTAACGTGAACTTTTATTATTGGGGTTACTATTTTAGCTCGTGTCCAGGGACCATGGGGTCAAAATATATCATTAAAAAGACAACACTGTAAAGGACACAGTGGCAGAGTGGTTAGCCCTTCCACCACAGCCAAGAATATTGAGCTAAGTCTTCAATATGAATTTATATGAATATGATATTTTTTTTTTACCAAACCTAGAAATCACAAGGTAAAGTGAGCCACTGAGCAGAAGGTTGGCAGTTCGAACCCCGCTCTCGACATAAACATCTTTGGTTGAGCGGGCAGATCCACTGACCCGCAGGTTGGCGGTGCGATTCCAGCTCCCACAGATGAACGCTGTTGTTGTGTCCTTGGGCAAGACACTTAACCCACCTCGTCCCAGTGTCTGCGCACAGTGGTGTATGAGTGTGTGTGTGGTTCCTTGATATAAAGCGCTTTGAGCCTTGAAGGTGGAAAATCGCTGGATAAAAACCCAACTTTTATTGAGAAAAGTCTTGGACGTTTCACAAAAGAATGTTTACTTTAACCAGGGAGGGCATCTGGCATAAAATCTTGGCAAATAATCTTAAATCATAATCATGGACAACCGCTGACAGTCTGTACATGTGCTCCCTGTAACCAGAAGGTGGCTAGTTCAAATCGTGCCTGATGTGTCCATGTGACAGTATTTTGGCTGGTTATGACAGGAAAGGCATCTGACAGAAAAGACTGCCAGCACCTTCTGTCGGGCTCGCTGTCAAGAGAAAATGATTTTTAGAGGGTTTGTGTTTCCTGTCCTTTCAAAATACCAGATTTTTTTCTCCTTCCAATTACATTAAATCCTAAATTATAAACTAAACGTTCCTCCTACTTTTACTTGTGTTGTAGTAGTACTTTTTACTCTTGAATATTTCTCTACTTTTACTGGGTATGTACGGTGGCCGAGAGGTGCAAACCAAATTTACAAACTGTAAAACACTTTTACAAAGTTTGAGACAAATTTACATTTTGGAAACCATTTTTACATATCATAAAACAAAATTACAAGTTCTGAAACAAATTTACATTTCAGAAAACAATTTAACAAGTCGCGAAACACTTTTACAAACTCCGAAACACTTTTACAAATCCCAAAACAAATTTACAAGCGAAATTTAACCAGAAAGGGAATGTCTCAACTGCGGGGTTTAACCGGAAGTGACGACGAGAAGCGGCCAATAGGTGAACTATGATGGTGTTTATGGTGAAGCACGATGGACAGCGAGCGAGTGATGTTTTGCCCGTTTTGTGGGGAACATATGAGCCGATTAACGCGATTTTGTTTTTCGTGTGGTCGGCCTTTAGAGTTTTTAAAAGGCACAGACCAGACCGACAGACCGGATATGCTGCAGCAGTGTAGAAGATATTTTAATGAGGGACACTCGTACGCCGTAATCGTGGACATGATGTCACGTTTACACGGTGTTCACATCAGCTGGAGGTCTCTGAAAAGCAAAAGTAGAGTCACTGTCACTAATCTGCAGCTTCACCTCGATCCGTGCGCTCTTTGGATGTAACAGACACACGTGAGGAACGACTCTGGACTTTTTACTTTTAAAGAACTAAACTTTTAAAGAACTGGATTAACAGAGCTGTTTTGTGGACTGGAGGTCATTATTTTTTATGGATAATGTGGATGAGATGTTGCAGTTTAAATGTTCAGCTTTAATTATTTTCTCTATTTCCTGAGTTTGTATCTTGTGCCTCTGTGTTCGTCTCTCCGTCTGCCCCTGACGCTCTGTTTTATCGGCTGTTACCGTAGTGTTACTGATGTTTAGTGGTTCTGATCTGACAGAGCAGCTCAGAGTCAAACTGACACAATCGCACACGAAGACACAAAGTCGGGTCACACCTCCCCGACCTCAGGGAGAAGCAAATCGCAGCCAAAATCGGGCAAATTCTCCTGTAGTGTGTGGCCACCTTAAATTTCACATAATAAATGAAATTATCTACAAATGGAACGATACTTTTTGTAGTTGAAATGGGAAAATACATTTGTTACACTAAAGATAAGAAAAACATCAACTCTTCGAGCTTAAAGCTGCATTGTGTTGCTTTTCTCCATGGAGACGTTATTGCTTTGTCTGGAATGTTTCACAGTATGGCATTAAACCTTTCTATGTTCACGGAGACCAAACCAGACCAAGTTACAGGTCAGATCTGTGGAGAGGCGACACCGCTCACAGTCAGAATGTCTGTTTTTCTCGATATTTTTAAGCTCTAAAACCACCTGTAATTGAATAAATGTAAAGTAGAGCTGTTTAATGTCACACTGTGGAACATTCCAGGCAGAGCAATGATGTATCCATAGAAATGAGCAGGTGACGGACCCCCCCAACCGAAGAGTTACACAGTGCACCTACTTTCTACTCGAATCAAGTCAAATCTTCTTAATTTGAGCCGTTTGAACCTTCTTAGACGTTACGTTTTGCAGCGTCGACAGGAGCAGATGTGAGGGTAAACACACACATGAATGAGGCCCTTGTGTTTCCACGGCAACAGAGACAAACTGTCCCGTCCCAGGATCCTGCATCTCACACACACACACTCACACACTCAGAGCACTGGCCCCTCACAAAGATCATTACTCGTTCATTAAAAAGCCTAAATTGACAGAGATTGCTTGTAGCCTCTGTTTGACCCACCGCAGGCCTCCTTATGCCAGTGTGTGTGTGTGTGTGTGTGTGTGTGTGTGTGTGTGTGTGTGTGTGTGTGTGTGAGTGTGTGAGTGTGTGAGTGTGTGAGTGTGCGTGCGTGCGTGCGTGCGTGCGTGTGTGTGATCTTGGGTTAACCAGAGGACACAAGTTTTTTTTGTGTTTTTTTTTTTTAGTGAGTGGTATTTCTACGTAAAAACAGATTGAACTCATGATTCACAAGTGAAATTGGTGTGGATTTGTGAGGGCAGTTAAGGTCAGATACACAGAGAAAAAAAAAAAGAAATCAAAATATAGTGATACAAAATTTGGTATCGTGCGCTGCTGTATCGATATATATTGGCAAGAGTATTTTTGGTTATTTTAGCTTTTTTTTTTGGTGACTGCACTACAATTTTGATGCTCATTTAGTGTAAGGAAACGTCTTAAAATAGATGCATTTCATTTCAACTTTGCACAATTAATGATTTTAACAAAGAAATACTGTAGCAAAAGTGCGTTTGGTTCTTTAAAAACAGCAACGTATCATGTGCTGAATATTGTAATAATATCACCGGTTCACACAGTATAATTTTTTCAATATATATACGTATTTTTATTAAGGAATCACAGTATACTCATACAAGATTTACAATTTTTCTTATTTTCCAAAAAGCACCATCTTAATAATAATGTCAAATCCAGATATTAGAAATTAAATAAAGGCAAACAATTAAAAGACAATAATAATAATGATGATGAAAAATAAAATCAAAAAGGTAAAGAGAGAGAAGAAAAGAAAGAGGAGAGAAGAAGGTAGCGGGAGGGAGGGCTCAGTCTGTCAGTCTAAAGGCAGAGTTTTTAAAGATTTGCAGTATTCCTTAAAACGAACCCCATTTCTGTTCACATTTTTCTTCATTGACCGTAGTTGCAATATTCAACTTTTTCAATTTAAGAAATCCTAAGACAGATATTAAAGGAACTGCAGCCGATTTCCAGAGAAGCAAAATATTGCGTCTGGCTAAGTGATGTAAAAGCAAGTGTAGTAAATATGAGCACTGCGAGTTAGTTATACAGTATCATTACACTAAATTCTCCTTTTTGTTTGGTTCATACCTGGTTTGTTTTTCTGTGCAGCCTTGGTCCTCCAGCCTCTTAGAACAGGGGTGTCCAAACTTTTTTCATCCAGGGCCACATATCTAAACACAGATGAAGCAGAGGGCCGATCGAGGGCCATAGACTGGGGCTCAGTACAGTGAATAATTGAAATATTCATGTTTAACACGTTAGAATGAGCGATCAGTCCTTTATTCATGCTAAGATCCTCAAAACCACAAAAGAAATATTAAATATTGTCTTATCAAGGTAGATTTAAAAAAAAACTTGCAGCCAAAACTGCTCAAGGTAATTTGGGCCAATTCACCTGGAAGCCTGAGGGCCAAGAAAAAATTGTCTGAGGGCCACATTTGGCCCACGGGCCATAGTTTGGGCATGCCTGTCTTAGAAGAAGTGTGTATTTTTCTTCGTCACCCCATATAAATTCGGGGTCTGACCTCTGCCTCTTCCCTTTACAAATCCATTAAGTCATGTGTTGTAATCCTGTGATTTAAGTGTCCTTTTGTCAATATTCTGCCTTTATTCACGTTCGTAATTATATTTTTTCACATTCGTAATTATATTTTGCTTGTATTTAAGTTGATTTCGAGCTCTTGCGTTGTACCGTTGTTTTAATTTATTCGTATGAGCTGCTGACTGTCGTTGTCGTTGTTTTCTCTGCTGTAGTTTGGGCTGAACTATAGACTGGACTGAGTAGCTGCACATGTTAATTGTGTTTTTCTGTTGTGAATCAGATTAAAGTTCCTGCTGTGTCCCATGGCTCCTTAATGCAGCACAAGCACCGCAAAACAAAACAACGCAGAAGTCCACTGGTCACATGTATTTGTGATTTTCAGCTCTAAGGACGTGTTTTTAGTCTACGGCAGCCCTAAATCAGCAAACCTCTTGTAGCATGTTTTGATGAAGGAATATTAAAGCTTGTCTTTAATGAAACAACCATAAATGAAGCTAACCACAACTCCAGGTGTGTTTTTGACGACGCTATAATATGGTTAAAATCTCAAACTAAAGCCAATTTAGACTTAGACTTTAGACTTAGACAAACTTTATTGATCCACAAGGGAAATTATTTGGACACAGCAGCTCAAACATCACAATATAATATAATAACAGTAACAAAAATAGATGATGTAGGCCTGATTTTTCCCGGGGCCCGTTAAATATCACTGTATATTCCACTGTCTTTTTCTCACGAGTGTCGGATGTTTGGTCTCGAGATGCCGCTGTAGTTTTGAGGACTTTAATGCTTCGTTAGATAGCGTCAGATCACACTCCACACACTGGGCAAAGCCGTACTTTATGAAGTCTGGATTGTATTTATGTACAATTTTAGTCTTTTGGGGGGAACTGGCACCACTTCTTATCTTTATTTTTTTGCTTTAAGAACTTCTCCATAACTGTAGCTGAATGTCTTCTTCTGTGAGCTTGTTGAACTACACTAACACATCATCGTTAGGCCTTCTGACTGAGCAAACGTGAACAGTTCCGGTCTACATAAATGGACATGTCATTTTTAAAATATGATTTAGTGTGTCTGTAAAGCGAGCTAACAAGCTAAACGCTCATAACCTACACAGTCCCACGCCCCTTAACCTATAGTTAAGAATCACCGCTTTAGTGTACTCGATTTCGATACTAAGGAACAGACTTTTTTTGGTGATTTTCCACATTAAATGGTAGTACTTTTCTTTTCTGTTCCCATGTGATCTTATATCTGTGTAATCCCTCAGTGGTCCTGTAGGTTCCATAGTGGTCCAGGTCTAAACCAGGTCTAAACCAGGTTCCAAACCAGATCGTTCTAAAGCTTCTGGAAAGGCTCATTTCTGTCCTGTCAATGGGACTTTTTTAGTATCGACACTTCTTTCTACTTCAATAATGACTTCTCTTCACCTTGACGTTGTTGTGACAATGTGGCGTGCGCTGACGGCCGCTAAACAGAGCTGCTTCTAAAGGCTTGTCTTGTGTAATTACTCAGATGAGAAAAAGCATCGTAGAAACGTGACCGATCGCGTTCAAACTCTTAATTGGAGCGGCTGAATTTAGCTGGTTGCCATGTTTGCAGATACGCTTTTCTCTGTTTCGAGCTTTTATAATGATCTCACAGCCACAGCCGTGCACCAAACTAATTAAAAGCAATAATCTTTGACACCCCCATACAAACAAGTTTCATTTTAACTTTTTAAACGGTGCCAGCGCTGCGTATTTTTTTGTAAATTCTTTGCTTGTGATCTAAAAACGTCTACAACAGCTAATTTTCGGGTTATGAATTATTTTTCGCCTCCAATTTGTGTATCAAATAAAGAAGTGGTGATATTTATTTTGAATGGAAGAACAGGTTGCCCTCACGTGACTTCACAACATTCAGGACATCACTCTGGGGGTGTTTTACGTGTATCTCCATGGCGGTAGTTACCATGGTGACACAATCCACACATTAGCATTAACGCTGTCAAATACAAAAATAAAAATGTCTGGAAACTCAACAAAAAAAAATAGAAAAATGGATTTAAACATTTTCAGGAGCCTTCATCGTCCTGTTTTGGTTTTGTGTTTGATTTTTAATAAAAAAGGTGCGAGTGACTAACTGAAAAACTGCTTGTAATGTTCTTTGACAGGGACTTTTTTAACCGCACAAATCAGCTCACTTGTTGTAACTAAACTACCTCTTTCTGGTCAGATTGTGTTAAAATAAAGTTCATTTAAGTCTAACCTGAGGAACAGAGCTTCAGACAGAGCAGGACCTACGGTTAGCATCACGCATTGTAGTTTGTCATCTTTGCTGGTCTAAAGCGAGTGAGTACAAGTCCAAACACGTGTAATATTTGCCTGGCTGTTTCTTACTCCGAGCAGTTGAATGACTCTCCTAGTCCTGCTCCTCATGTGATCTGAGTAAAACTCGGGTTTGCAGCGCTGTGAGATTTTAGTCTTGTTATAATGTTGTTACCGCCACAAAAACAGACCTGGGGTTGTGTTTTGTTTCTTTCATTTCATTCGTTTACGTACTCATCCGCACTAAAGGAAAGGTGTTTGTAAAATCCCTCAGTCGTCCAGGTAGAATCCATGGCAAAAGGAGAAATTCAGTTTGTCAACTGGACAAAAGTTTATTTGGTCGAATACGTTTTGCAGCTCATCCAAGCTGCTTCTTCAGTTCTGGTCAGATGCTGGCGGACACTGCCTTAAATCTGCCTGAAGGGGGCGCTAACTACAATGAAATTACTCTGAGACTGCACATATTTAAATACAGTTTCTGTTAGTCAGGTGATACAATATGGAGTTGTTAACAGTTTCTGTTAGTCATGTGAGTCTATTCAATATGGAGTGGGAGTGGGGGAGTAGTTAGCAGATCCATTCAGGGCCATGATGGTGTTTTTACACCTCTGGACCTGACCTGGCTAGTCCCATTGTTTTCTCTGTTTGTTTTGATTTAGGTTTGAGGATAGAGTTATAGATGGAGACAAATGATGTCTGAGACCTTCATTTCTGTTCAAGGAAGGATTCTCTTTCTTGACAAAAATAGCTTCTTTAACTCCTCCTCTCAAACCAGTTCACCAAATAAACTTTTGTCCAGTTGACAAATTGAAGTTCTCCTTTTGCCACTAAAGGAAAGGTTTGTGTATCTGCGGCCCACACGGCGAGTATTTCCTGTCTCCATTGGAATCAGTGCAAACGCTGTGTCAGTTCGGGGCAGCGCACTTATCGCTCCATTCACCTACAAACGAGTTCACACGCCCGCTTTTCTTCATAGAAACCTTTGGGGTGATTTAATACTAAAAAAAAACACGGATACCATGTTTAAAACAAAATATTAGTTTTATTAACCTCCTAAGACCCGAACTCTTGCATTGCATGCTTTATTGATTTCTCCTTGTTATTTGGGCTGATTAGGATCTGACAAGTGCAAAAACAAAGAATTAACTTAAATTAAATTATTACATTTATTAATTATTTTTATATTAAATTAAATTATTCTAAACATTACAAACATCTTCATTTTTGCATTGTTGCTGTTCTAAACTGTCCACCTATGTGTGAAAACCTTTGTAACAGTGTAACACTGTAAAAATGTGCTGTCCACATATGTGGACGCCAGGTCGTAGGAGGTTAAAGCTGGGTCCTCGCCAGGCCACGCCCACTTCGCCCCATGTGACGTATCGCCGCCGACAGATCCGTAACACCGGAAACTCATGTGGGTATCTTTCATTTGTACCAAAATGATTACGCTACTCTGCTGAATGCTTCGGGTTTCACTGATGGAGAAAATAAAATTGTAGAACGAAGTTGGTGTACAGGATTGGGCATGTGGCGGTGGCGGTGAACACACGGCGTGATCGACAATACGGCGTCTTGAAAATAAGCGATTAAAGACGACTCAAACATGCACGAATCACTCCAAATACAACTCCAGACGGTAAATGAGAAGGACGAACAGCTAAAACATGATTAAAATCTCTGAAAAGTCGATTTTGCGTAGCAGGTGTAGATGAATAATCAAAGGGTCGACCAATGATCCAGTGAATCCAAATGATTCTAGTGAAGGTGTATGGGGTTTAAAAACACAGTGGAGCACTTCCTGTATTACCACATGACATCACAAGGCGGAGTGTTTGATGTTTGAGCCTAAATACGCAGGTTTAAACACGTGTGAATGAAAGAAAACACAACTCCGGGTTTGTTTTTGATTGGGAAACAACATTAAACGTCGATTTGAAAAAAGGAGTCATATTTGCCCTTTAAATCGCTCTAATCCAGTCATCTGCTTTTCCCGGTGAATTCCTCCCTGCTGCTCTCCGTAACAGAAAAACCTCAGCTATTGAAATGGAGGTGTTCCTGCGCGTTACCTTGAATTTAATCCAGAATGCCGCTGGTGTTTTTGCTCACTCCCCTCTTCCTCCTCCTCCTCCTCTTCCTCCTCCCCCACCGCTCCTCTCCTGTTGCCATGGTGAACGGCTCCTCGGTCTTCGCGGCGACGGTGAAAAGAAATTAACACGGGTCTTAATTGGAACGCCTCGCTTCCACTTCCACCCCGGCTCCAGCGGCCTTCCTCCCTTCCTCCCCTCCGCCCCTCGCTCTCCTGCCCTCTCCTCCCTCCCTCCATCCACGGAGGAAGGAACAATTATCGGCTCGTGATGGAGGGATGATTTTTTATTGATTTTTCATGATAATTTTCTGGGGCTGTGGTCATTTCGTTCAGTCCAGTGTTTCTCAAACTGTGGTATGCAAACAGGTGGTACTCGGAGACTTTGTGGTTTTGATTTTCATATTTTTTTTATCACTTCTCAGTCCTTCTTGGGAATATTTCTTATGTAGACCGGGTTTAGTCCTAGAATAGACTTGGTTTAGATCTGGTGGTACTTGGAAAGACGAACATTTTCTTTGGTGGACGGCCTCATCCTGAATATTTAGGCTGAGTTCTTCAAATGGAAAACACTCTGGTCCACCTTGTGACGTCACAAGGAAATGCAAAAAGTGCTCCACTGTGTTTTTAAACTCCATCTTCACTAGAATAATTTGGATAATTTCAGCCCTGGAATTGCCGATCTCTACTGAATAAAAGGTAAAACGAGCTGTTAACTTAAAAACTGAGTCATGTAGTTGTAGTTTACCATTAGTTCAGTAGAGATTGGCCATTCCAGGGATGAAATTATCAAAATGATTCCAGAGAAGGTGTGTGGAGTTTAAAAACACAGTGAAAAAAAAACTTTTTCTGTATTACCACACGACATCACAAGATGGAGCAGAGTGTTTTCCGTTTGAGAGAAGAACTCAGCCTAAATCTGCAGGGTTTGTGCGTTAAACATGTGAATGAAACAAAACACAACTCCAGGTAAACAACATCAGAACATCGATGAGAAAATGGCGTAAAATGAACCCTGAAAACGCAGGATGAGATTTTTGGCCGGGAGTGGCTCTGCAGTGGGGCGTGTGGAGGGGTGCACTGGGACCTGCTCTTATGGGACAGGGACACCTCATTACCAGACCTCCCTCCCCCCGTTTCCCACAATCCCCTTTGTCTGATGATGGCGAGCGGCAGTAATTAGCTCCAGCGTGTGTGCATTCATTATCGACACGTCACTACAATCACCATTAGCGCGCAGCAATAATGTGACAAAAGGAATAATGGTGATCGCTCACACGGGGCGGGTTTAAGAGCGACGACTTTGTCAACAAGTACTGGAGCTCATAGCGGTGTAATTTATGACATTTCCCCCTTGACATAACGTCCCTGGGGGTGTGAAGCTAACTGTAGGCACTGCTCTTTCAGTAAGAACACGGAGCCGGGGATGCAGTTGAGGTTATTTATTCAACACGAAGGGACATCAACAGTTTTTTAATGAAAAGGAAACAAAACCAACGAAAGGACAGCGGGGACAATGTCCGGAACTGTAAACACAAAAATTCAAGATTACAAAAAACACTTAAACAGATTGGATAAATTTGAGTAAACTTAAAAACATTTTAAAGTGTAAGCGACCTGTGCTCCTCCGTCGCGCAGCTCAGCTTTTAAAACAACGTGGCCACCCTACCACACAACAGGTAATTAAAAACGCACATCTTCATTCACATTCACCATACAAACTATTTTAAAAGCCTACCGATATTTTTGGCCAAACGTGCACGCATAGGTCCAGCAGTCCACGGAAACTGACACCTCCCGGGCACACAGTTCTGCTAATCTGTGGCCCAGCAGCGACACCCCGTGGTACTCCTCGCTCTGTTACTCAAGTTAGACTTTAGTCTGAGCTTGATTTTACACAATTGGACAAGGAAAGCAAAGGAGCAATACAATTCTGTCAAGTTTTTGATTGAATACGTTTCGCGGCTTCTTCAGTTCTGGTCCGACTGAAGGGAGGTGTAGTGAGTGTGGGAAAGAACTTCGTTGGCAAAGTTATAATTTATGTTAATTTATTCATTCATATGTAAAAGGGGAAGGGGGACAGAGTAAAAACGTGAGTCAAGAACGCGCTTCTTAACAGGAGCAGAACCAGCGCCGCACGTAAATGTAGTGGCCGCCTCTTCCTTGCAGCACAACGTTCAGGGACACAACAGGAGGAGCTAATTACACTGAAACTAACACACCTTATTTACAGTTTGAGTTTGTTAGGTTGTTGGGTCAAAAACATACCTGAAGTTGTTTTAACTTCTTTTAAAGACGATACAGTAACATGTATTTATCTTGTTGACACGCTTCAGCTGCTGCTGCTGCTGCTGCGTCTTTAGAACTGTCCCCGGTGTTGGTGGTGACGTGTCGTATATCAGCTGTTGTTACTTCCTGTAGGTGTGGTCAGCTGTTGTTACTTCCTGTAGGCGTGGTCAGCTGTTGTTACTTCCTGTAGGTGTGGTCAGCTGTTGTTACTTCCTGTAGGCGTGGTCAACTGTTGTTACTTCCTGTAGGCGTGGTCAGCTGTTGTTACTTCCTGTAGGTGTGGTCAGCTGTTGTTACTTCCTGTAGGCGTGGTCAACTGTTGTTACTTCCTGTAGGCGTGGTCAACTGTTGTTACTTCCTGTAGGCGTGGTCAACTGTTGTTACTTCCTATAGGCGTGGTCAGCTGTTGTTACTTCCTGTAGGCGTGGTCAACTGTTGTTACTTCCTGTAGGTGTGGTCAACTGTTGTTACTTCCTGTAGGCGTGGTCAGTTGTTGTTACTTCCTGTAGGCGTGGTCAACTGTTGTTACTTCCTGTAGGCGTGGTCAACTGTTGTTACTTCCTGTAGGCGTGGTCAGCTGTTGTTACTTCCTGTAGGCGTGGTCAGCTGTTGTTACTTCCTGTAGGCGTGGTCAACTGTTGTTACTTCCTGTAGGCGTGGTCAACTGTTGTTACTTCCTGTAGGCGTGGTCAGCTGTTGCTACTTCCTGTAGGTGTGGTCAGCTGTTGTTACTTCCTGTAGGCGTGGTCAACTGTTGTTACTTCCTGTAGGCGTGGTCAGTTGTTGTTACTTCCTGTAGGCGTGGTCAACTGTTGTTACTTCCTGTAGGCGTGGTCAGTTGTTGTTACTTCCTGTAGGCGTGGTCAGCTGTTGTTACTTCCTGTAGGCGTGGTCAACTGTTGTTACTTCCTGTAGGCGTGGTCAGCTGTTGTTACTTCCTGTAGGCGTGGTCAGCTGTTGTTACTTCCTTAGGGCGTGGTCAGTTGTTGTTACTTCCTGTGGGCGTGGTCAGCTGTTGTTACTTCCTGTAGGCGTGGTCAGCTGTTGTTACTTCCTGTAGGCGTGGTCAGCCTGATGGGCCTGGCAGGTCGCTCAGACTGACCACGCCTCCCGTCGCCTGGTGGTCTCTGGAGGAGGGTGTCCCAGGTGTGTGAAAGGAGGAACGCTCCATCATCACGGTTAATGCTGTCCGTGCCTCGTTTCCTGATTTCACTGTCCTCCCTGATCCAAAGTTTGAACTTGTTGTTTTCCGATCCAATGACCCGAGCCCCGTCCCCGTCCATAATGTGGTGATTTCTTTTACACTGGTCTGATATGGCGGATTTTAGGTTTTCCTGCAATGCTTTGTCTTTTTGTGTTCTGGTGAGTCTCTCTGATGTTTCCTTTTCACATTCCTTTTGGTGTTCCTTTTTTCGGATGTGAGAAGCCCGAAAAGTACGATTTATTGCATGATTTGCATTGAATTTCGTAGATGGCGTTGCATTTTTGTTCTTGTGGGATTTTATCTTTGGGGTGTACCAGCTCTTGGCGGAGTTTTGTGTTTGGTTTGACTCCAGTGCTCATGTTGTGTTTTTCCACTTAATTTTTCAACCCAAGAAGTTAAGTTACATAAGAAGACAAAATGAACATCTTTGGTTTATACCTGAAGTTGTGTTTTGCTTCATTGACACGTCTTTGATTAATCCTTTATTATTTGTCTACATCTCCAAAGCTCTCCGAAGCGAAACAGCTCCTTTGAATGAATATGTGAATGAAACAAAACACAACTCCGGGTCTGTTTTTGAAGAGAAAATACTTAGAAAAACATAAAATTCAAACTGTTTTACATTGACACGGATATTTTCAATCAGTTTATCGAAACCAGGAAATTGCTGCAGGATATTGCCACCTCGAGACTGACATTCTGACATGGACAGAAAAGGATTGCTCCTCATAAACGTTAAGTGAAAATCGTCTTTCCGCCAGTGGTGGAAGAAGTAATCAGTTGTGTTACTTAAGTTAAAGTACAGATACCAGGGCAGATACACAGTGAGAGGGTTCCGGGTTCGATCCCTGAGTTGCCCGGGCCTTTCTAAGTGGAGTTTGCATGTTCTCCCTGTGTCAAACCTACAAAACATGCACCGGGTGGCACAACCCATCGCTTCTGTTAAGATTAATGTATGTTTGCACTGTCCCTGTCTCATAAATAAATAAATAAACACTCGAGTAAAAGTTTCACATGACAAGATCGACTTAAGCAAAGTATTAAAGTACCTGTTTAAAAATGAACTTAAAGAGTAAAAAGTAAAAGTATTTTGAGATCTAATAAAGCTTCAAATGTAGTAATTTTGAGACAGATTTGTGCTGAATTTTGTTCATCAGAAAAAATTAAATGAATTTTATAATGATTTTATAATTATTTATTTATTTTTATTATTTTTTTTTTCAGCTGTTTTTATTTGTTTATTTTTGTTTTGCTCAAATGATACATGTGTTAAAAATACTGTAAACCCTCAGCTTTTTCAGTAGGTGTCAAGCTATAATAAAAAATACTTTTACTTTTCAATCCCGTTAAAAATGTAGGAGTAAAAAGTACAGATACTTGCTCTCAAATGTAAAAAATATCTACTTTAAAATGTACGTAAGTAAAGTACAGATACCTAAAAAAGGTGAATTGTGTAACTTCTCTGGTGGACTTTTCTGGTCCGTCAGACGCTTTTCCTTGTGGAGATGTTATTTATTTGTCTGGAATGTTTCACAGTATGGCATTAAACCTTTATATCTTCATGGAGATCAAACCAGACCAAGTTACAAGTCAGATCTGTGGAGAGGCGTCCCCGCTCACAGTCAGAATTTTTGTTTTTCTAGGTATTTTTGAGCTATAAAACCACCTGTAATTGAATAAATGTAAAGTAAAGCTGTTTAGTTTCATACTGTGGAGCATTTGAAGCAGAGCGATGACATCTCCATAGTAACCCTCCACCGTAAAGTTACATAGTCCACAGTCCTTTACTACTTTTACTTAGTTACCACTGCATTCTGCTCCTCCATCGCAGGTGCAGCGATAAAGAAAAGTGCACTTCTGCAGCCCTAATCAGGTTAATAGGACGGTCAATAGAAAGAATCAGGGTCCACACGCTGACCCGGCCTTCATCTGAAGTGGCTGCTCTTTCCTTTTATCACAGGTCACTTTACGCTGACCGCTGGATGGAGAGAACCAAGGGAGAAGGAGAAGGAGAGATGAGAGAGAGAGGAGAAGCCACATAGATGTCACATTAGCAGAATCTTGATAGTGACGTGTAAAGTCGGTGTTCCGCTATTTTCTGATCTGTGTTCTAATGTTGTTTCCTCGTCAAAAACATACCTGGAGTTGTGTTTTTGTTTCATTCTCACACGTTTAACACACAAACCCTGCTTATTTAGGCTGAGTTCTTCTCGAAAACACTTTGTTCCACCTTGTGATGTCATGCGGCAATACAGGAAGTGCTCCATTGTGTTTGTAAACTCCATACACCTTCACTGTTTCATCCCTAGAACAGGCTCTATTCACGCTTACAGGAAGATGTTTGGAAACATGCGGATGGCGACTTCCGGTGCAGCTACGACGCTGGACTTGTGATAAAACCGTGGATTCAGCAGCAGCGTCTTCACAACCAGACTGTTGATCTCCTGAACATAACAGAACGCTACAATGACATGTTATAATACAAATTAAACAAATTATAATACACAAATGAATAGGCAAATGTATAAAAGGAAAAAAGAAAATACAATGACATCTAGATGAAGGAAACCGGGCCATTTTCTCAATTTTCTCAAATTTTGTCAAAGTTACCCCCAGTTTACACCAAAGCGTAACAGCACACGAGCAGCACACGTGAAGGTATCGCGGTATTCCATTTTAACCTGTGGGACAGTTTACATCAGCAGAGTGATACGAGCGGCCAATGTCCGTCATTACACCACGCGCTGCTCAAATTAGGTTGGAGTTCTAATTTTCCAGCATCAACGGAGCGTCTTCAGGCTTTTTAGCAGGGGAAAGACAGGAAATAAGCACGTGGTGTCAAAATAAACTTCAGATGCCCTTTCAAAATCCGTTCTCTAAAACCACCACAGTCGCGTAAACACCGTGCGTCGCCTCAGGAGCTCGGGGAACGACTCTACGGAAAGTTTACAGCCATGGAGGATAAATATAAAACACTTTACGACATCAGACAGAAACTTTACAAGAACAACTTCTGAAGGAAAAGGTGCGTGGAGCAGAAAACCAAAGTGAAATAGTGAGTAGCTTCATTAACGCAGCTCCGCAGATACGGCTCGTTATCGCTGCAAAGCCTCGTCTCTCATGTTGTCAACGTTTGTTTTGGGATTTAAAACTTAATTCATCCAATCAACAGTGAATACGTAAGCGATGTAAAAAGTTTAGTGTTTAAACGCGAGAATCCACAGAGGCTGGCGTCACAGGAACAGCGCTGGTGCTTCTGGTGTAAATTGAAGCTATTAAAAGTTTGCGCGTGTGCAGCTCTGCCGACGGTACAAGCTGCTCGCGCTCCTGGTGTAAATTCCGGGTTACTGTCACCAACAGAGCCCAAAGGAAGTCGTCATCCATATGTTTCCAAACATCTTCCTGTTTTGTGATGCTCATTTCTACTGATCAAAAGCTAAAAAATAGTCGTTAACTTGAAAACTACCATTCAGTGACATCACAAGGTGGAACAGAGCATTTTGAGCTTTGGAGATGTAAACAGACTAATAATAAAGTGTTACTCAAATGTGTGAATGAAACAAACCACAACTCCAGGTCTGTTTCTGAGGAGGAAACAACATTAGAACATGGCTTAAAAGTGCCTTATGTAACTTTTCGGCTGGGGGTCCGTCACCTGCTGGTTTCTATGGATACGTCACTGCTCTGTCTGGAATGTTCCACAGTGTGACATTAAACAGCTCTACTTTACATTTATTCAATTACAGGTGGTTTTACAGCTCAAAAATACCTAGAAAAACAGACATTCTGACTGTGAACGGGGTCGCCTCTCCACAGATCTGACCTGTAACTTGGTCTGGTTTGGTCTCCGTGGAGATAGAAAGGTTTAATGTTGTCGTAATACTGTGAAACATTCCAGACAATGCACCTTTAATTTAAATCTTGTGTGCTTTGGAGATGCCGTGTGCGTCGGGGTTAATTAGCCGCACACTGACACTGTTGTTTGTGATGAGACGCAGCAGATCGTCGGCAGAGGCGACATTTTCTCTCTGTCTTCACTAAAATAAATACCACCAGCGCCAAGCTAAAAACAACCTGTGTGCACTACTGTGACAAGCCCGAGGTTAATGACTGTACGCACAAAAGAGGAGAGGAGGAGAGGAGGAGGAGAGGAGGAGAGGAGGAGGAGAGGAGGAGAGGAGGAGAGGAGGAGAGGAGGAGGAGAGGAGAGGAGAGGAGGAGGAGAGGGAGGAGGAGAGGAGGGGAGGAGGAGAGAGGAGGAGAGGAGGAGAGGGAGGAGGAGAGGAGGAGAGAGGAGAGGAGGAGGAGAGGAGGAGGAGAGGAGGAGGAGGAGAGGAGGAGGAGAGGGAGGAGGAGAGGAGGAGGAGAGGGAGGAGGAGGAGAGGGAGGAGAGGAGGAGGAGAGGAGGAGAGGGAGGAGGAGGAGAGGAGGAGGAGAGGAGGAGGAGAGGGAGGAGGAGAGGAGGAGGAGAGGAGGAGGAGGAGAGGAGGAGGAGAGGGAGGAGGAGGAGAGGGAGGAGAGGGAGGAGAGGAGGAGAGGAGGAGGAGAGGAGGAGAGGGAGGAGAGGAGAGGAGGAGAGGGAGGAGGAGAGGAGAGGGAGGAGGAGAGGAGGAGGAGAGGAGGAGAGGAGAGGAGGAGGAGAGGGAGGAGGAGGAGAGGGAGGAGAGGAGAGGAGGAGAGGGAGGAGGAGAGGAGGAGAGAGGAGAGGAGGAGGAGAGGAGAGGAGGAGGAGAGGAGGAGGAGAGGGAGGAGGAGGAGAGGGAGGAGAGGAGGAGGAGAGGAGGAGGAGGAGGAGAGGAGAGGAGGAGGAGAGGAGGAGAGGGAGGAGGAGAGGAGGAGGAGAGGAGGAGGAGGAGAGGAGAGGAGGAGGAGAGGGAGGAGGAGGAGAGGGAGGAGAGGAGAGAGGAGGAGAGGAGGAGGAGAGGAGGAGAGAGGAGAGGAGGAGGAGAGGAGGAGGAGAGGAGAGGAGGAGGAGAGGAGGAGGAGAGGAGGAGGAGAGGAGAGGAGGAGAGGGAGGAGGAGAGGAGGAGAGGGAGGAGGAGAGGAGGAGGAGGAGAGGAGAAGAGAGGGAGGAGGAGGAGAGGGAGGAGAGGAGAGGAGGAGAGGGAGAGGAGAGGAGGAGGAGAGAGGAGGAGAGGAGGAGAGGGAGGAGGAGAGGAGGAGAGAGGAGAGGAGGAGGAGAGGAGGAGGAGAGGAGGAGGAGAGGAGGAGGAGGAGAGGAGGAGGAGAGGGAGGAGGAGGAGAGGGAGGAGAGGAGGAGGAGAGGGAGGAGGAGAGGAGGAGGAGGAGAGGGAGGAGGAGAGGGAGGAGGAGAGGGAGGAGGAGAGGAGGGGAGGGAGGAGGAGAGGAGGAGGAGAGGGAGGAGAGGAGGAGGAGAGGAGGAGGAGAGGAGGAGGAGGAGGAGGGGAGAGGAGGGAGGAGAGGAGGAGGAGAGGGGAGGGAAGAGAGAAGAGGAGAGGGAGGAGGAAAGGAAAGGAGGAGGAGAGGAGAAGAGGTAAGAGGAGGAGCAGGAGAGGGGGAGGAGGGGGACTGTGAATGAGGAGAGGAGGAGATGAAGAGGAGGAGAGGGCTGAGAGAGGAGGAGGAGGAGAGGAAGAGGAGAGGTGGAGGAAAGGAGGGGGGAAGAAGGGGAGAGGAGGAGGAGGAGAGGGAGAGAAACAGAAAGAGGAGGAGGGAGATCAACAAGTACTCTGAACTTTAAAGTGCCTATAGAGAAGTTTAAAGGGCCCATATGACACTATTTTCTGATCTGTTCTAACGTTTCCTCGTCACAAACACCTGGAGTTGTTTTGTTTCATTCACACGTTTAAAACACAAACTCTGCAGATTTAGACCGAGTTTTTCTCTCAAGACACAGGCAGGAGCGAAGTTTCGTCTTCCAGGCTGAATTTTCACCTGCTCCGTTCTAAAAGTGAGTCACTTCTGTAGGTTGTTACTGACTCCACTTTGAGAACGCCTCATCTCGTCACATCTCAGAAGCTAAAACGGGCCGGGCCTGGTTAGTACTTGGATTGGAGATGACTGGGAATAACAGCAGTGACTCTAGTGCCACTGTGTCCTTGGGCAATACACTTCACCCACTATGAATGTGGACGGAGGGGCCAGTGGCAGCCTCGCTTCCGTCAGGGCATCTGTGTAAACATTTGCAATACCAATTACTCTTGTCACAATACTAAATTTCAGTCTCGATTTCGATATTAAGGAATAGCCTCGATACTTAAAGGTGTACTGTGTAACTTTTCGGTTCGGGGTCTGCATGGATACACCATTACCCTGATTTAAAAGTTCCGCAATATGGTGAATGGTCACATTTTTATACAGCGCTTTTCCACCTTCAAGGCTCTCAAAAAAGCTTTACAACAAGGAACCACACACACATTCACACACACATTCATACACCAGTGTGCGCAGACACTGGGCCCAAGGACACAACAACAGCATTCATCTGTGGGAGCTGGAATCGCACCTCCAACCTATGGGTCAGTGGATCTGACCGCTAAACCGATGATGTTTATGTCGTGAGCGGGATTCGAACTGCCGGCCTTTGAATCAGTGGAGAAACGCTCTACTGCCGCTCAGTGTTTAAGGTAGAAGGTAGATCTGTTTATCTACCTTCTACCTTAAACACTGAGCGGTACAGGTGGTTTAACAGCTCAAAAATACATAGAAAAAAAGAAACCGCTCCACAGATCTGACCTGTAACTTGGTCTGGTTTGGTCTCCATGATGACAAAAAGGTTTAATACCATACTGTGAAACATTTCAGACAAAGCAGTTACATCTCCATGGAGAAAAGCACTGGACATACTGTACCTTCTACCAGAAAAGTTACACAATGGACCTTCAATAAAAAATCCCTTATCCTTTCTATTCCCATTTGTTCTTATATCTGTGTAGGTTCCACAGTGGTCCATGGGCGTATACTAGTCCATGTGCTCTTATACTTGTTCTGATACAGCTCCAGATCGTTCTAGAACTATTTAGGGAAGGTTCACGTGACCTTTTTAGTATCGATACTCGCCCAAACGAGTATCTGGTTTAGTATCTGGTATATTTCTAAATCTATTTACATTAGGGCTTCCAGTTTCAGGCTTCCTCTGGTCTTCGTTCAAACAGAAGTAGCCATCTCATCTCGTCCTGTATAGCGAAGGGTGAGGGGTGGAGGAGGGGTGGGGCGGGGGCACTATAGGACCAGCGAGCGCTCCCACGTGTCTCCTAGCAACAGGCGTGTTTGGAGACGGGATGGAGAGCGGAGCGCAGGGAGAGTGAGCCCACAAAAAGAGATGAGAAAAAACGAGAGAGAGAAGCTGTTAATTGTGTGTTCGGAACGAGAGCAGAGGAGGGGTCGGAGCAGAGATGGAGGGTCAGGCAGCCGGGCCAGAGGGAGACGGTGGAGCGGAATTATACGGATATGCACCAAGGGTTACAGGCAAAACTATGGAAAATACACTGGAATATGCAAGCGTGTGTAAAAGGAAGATTAAAGAAGACGTATTGTGCTTGTGTCTCCTGTATTTTGGGTATTTTAAATCGCAATATTCATCTACAGCCACTTAAAAAGCCCATGGTACAGTATTTTTTCAGTCTGTTTTATAATGTTGTTTTCTCACCAAAAAACAGAAGTTGTGTTTTGTTTCATTCACACATGTTGAACACACAAACTCTGCATATTTAGGCTGCGTCCTTCCGTCAAACAGAAAACACTCTGTTCCATCCTCTGCTGAGATAAAGGTAAAAGGAGCTGTTAACTTGAAAAAAAAAAACACTATGTGACATCACAAGGTGAAACGGCGCATTTTGAACTTTGGAGACAGGCTAATAATGCAGGATTATTAATATAGATACTTGACAAAAAGCCTTTTAGTATCACTATTGTAATATCTTAAGTATAATATTTTGGATCTTGAAAGTATCAGGTATTTATGGACGCTTGCCTTATTTTAAAGTTTTAAATGGACTCGCTCCTCCACCATTAATGGATTTTATAAGTAAAAAAACGACTAACCGAGTTAAAACGAGAGCATTGACCAGAGGAGACGGGAACATACAGAGACGCAGGACCAAATTTGGCCAAATGGTGACGTCTATCAGAGGATCACAGTCATGGAACACATGACCTGCGCATGGCAGGAACTGTGGGTCCTTCTCAACCTTCAAGAACACTCTGAAACACTGGGAGGAACTGTGGGTCCTTCTCAACATTCAAGAACACTCTGAAACACTGGGATGAACTGTGGGTCCTTCTCAACCTTCAAGAACACTCTGAAACACTGGGAGGAACTGTGGGTCCTTCTCAACATTCAAGAACACTCTGAAACACTGGGAGGAACTGTGGGTCCTTCTCAACATTCAAGAACACTCTGAAACACTGGGATGAACTGTGGGTCCTTCTCAACATTCAAGAACACTCTGAAACATTGGGAGGAACTGTGGGTCCTTCTCAACCTTCAAGAACA
This sequence comes from Taenioides sp. WSHXM2023, assembly GCA_029959045.1. Taxonomy (NCBI): domain Eukaryota; kingdom Metazoa; phylum Chordata; class Actinopteri; order Gobiiformes; family Gobiidae; genus Taenioides; species Taenioides sp. WSHXM2023. The sequence continues at coordinate 33,925,051 of CM057086.1, read as the reverse complement.
CTGAAACATTGGCTGAAAAATAATCAAACATGCTTAGGTAGATTATCTTCTTCTTGGGGCCTCTTAAACTCAGAGAAGGCCTATTGTGGTTAACTCGTCATGTCTGTGCGTTTTTGTCTCGTCTGTGTGTTTCTCTAAGGTTCTCTGTTTCTGACCTAAGACAACGGATGTAAACTCGCTATTGTGCTAATTCCGGCATATTTACATTGATGCTGTTTGTTGACGTGTTGATTAATATGCACTGTCCTAATTCAAATAAATAAATAAATTAATAAAATAAAAAATAAAAGCTCACAAGAGTCCATTTTGTGTAATATAGTAACTTTTAAAGCGTACACCAGAGCCCTACCCACGTCACCAATTTCAGTATTAAGGAATGAACACAATACCGATTCTGAAACCACTGTGATAATAAAAACACTTTCTAGACAGAAGAATGTGATTTTCTTTGGGTTTTTTTTTTAAATATTTTAATTTTTTTCTGTATTTTTGAAAAGATAATAAACGACATAAATGTTCAGCGTATGAGTTCCATTTAGTCCAAAGTTTGTCAAAGAGGTCCATTTTCAAAGTTATTTTTTTCCATTTTTCAAGTTTCATTTATAATTTTGGACCACTGTTTGATTGTTGGTGCAGTTTGTGTCATCCATTTTTTTGTAGTGGTCTTTTTTCCTGCCACTCCAGAGATTCTAAGGAGGAGATTGTAATTTTCAACATTAAATATAACAGTATTTCCTTTTACATTACCATACGATCTTATATCTGTGTGATTCCTTGCTGAGACTCCAGAAACGTTGTTCAGTTTGTCTGAAGTCTGGCCAGTCTGTGTCCACGTCTCTGTCTCAAACACTTGTGGTCTTCCTGCTCGTGGTCCGGCCTGTGTCTCGCTGATGGCAACAGCATCGACAAGTGTCAGTCACGTCTCTGCGTCTCCGTCGTGTGTTTTAAGGAGGTCAGTGTGTTTGTCCTTCTTCAATATGTTTATGTAAACGGTGGCATGAGATTCTTTGGTTGACAGTAGGGCTGCCACGATTAGTCGATTAGTCACGATTATGTCGACGAACAAAATCGTCGACAACTAATTTAGTAGTCGACGCATCGTTTTTTTTTTGTTTTTTTTTTACTTTGCTTTTCTCTCGAAACTGTGGCTGCAGCTTCCACTGCCGCGTCTGCCTTTCTGTCACATACCACACACACACACACACACACACACGTTCGCACATGCGCAGTAGTGGTAATTGGCGTCAGTCCTGATTTCACTGTAAATGATACCATAACAGTAGCATGGCTACCCGGAAACGAAGCTCCAAAGTGTGGGAGCAGTTTAAGAAAAGTGGTGAGAAAAGCGTGCAGTGCAACATTTGCAAAGCTGAACTTGCGTATCATGGTAGCACAACGGCTATGCATGAGCATCTGAAGAGAAAGCATGTCATTGTGGATGATTCTGAAGAGGGTCCGTCTCTCGATAAGCAAACCGGCTAGTTAGCTGCCAGTATTAGGGTGAACAGTAGGGCTTTGACTCCGAACTTCGTTATTTGAATATAATTCGAATATTTCAAAAAATTGAGATATTCGAACGAAGCCCTTAATATTCGAACCTGTTTTTTTTTTTTGTAAATGTGTTTGCTTGTAAACATTGTTTTCGATTCAAGATTCCGTTTTTTCACACCTGGTGAAGTTGTAAATGGCGAGCTCATTAGCCACCCAGGCGCTGTCAACGGAAAACTACCCAACAGCCTCTGCGGTTCTCCCCCTGCAGTATGAGCTTCTGACACAACTCCAGCCCTCCACCGATGACCCGACAGGAGTGAAAGAGATGAAAACAATAATGTGAGCTGATCTGAAGGCGCGATATGACTCCGACAACGATGCTTTTTTGCTACTGAACACACAGACGGAACTACAACAAGCACCATCCTCCACTACAGCTCATAAGAGCGAGTCTTAAGAGAATTATTTACACCTTTCAGTCTTTTCATCACAACAGTAGCAACATAAATAAAGTGCATGAGTGAAATAAAGAACTGCACTGCACACGTACGACCTGCACACGTATAATCTCTGAAAAGTTTAACATGAACATCTCCAATGCGATAGAAGCACAGGACAGACTCACCATAGGCAGAACATCCCTCAGTCACAGAAAGAACACGCATATTCCACTGAGTCCTGCCCTTTAGTCCGACAGAAGCTGACCGCATCAGCGGCACAAGGAGCAGCTGTTTTTTCAGCGCTTCTAGTTTATGCAAATGAGCCATGTGGTTTTAAGTTTCACTTCTGTATAACGTAAACAAATGTGCACAAAGCTGCATTAAACACATTATTATTTGAGTCCTCCTCGTAGGAAATAAAAATCCAAACTTTTCTTTTCTTGGATTTATCATCACTGGGCCGAAAATCATCCTGCTGATGTAGGTGCCGGTAAGTCCGGGCTGCCAGTGTGTGCGGGTGGCGCACATCGGCGGCTTTGACGCGTTTTGAGCGACAAAAATATTAAAAACGTTTTATTTAAATGTTACTAGATTACCATTATCTACAATTTTAGATTTACATTTAAAAACGAACAAACTAAAATAAAAATACAATGTAATTAAATACTCATTATTATTTTCCAAAGTCACAGGGAGCCACGACAGAACGATGAAAGAGCCACATGCGGCTCTGGAGCCGCGGGTTACCGACACCTGGTCTTACTGAAGGCATTTAATGGTCAAAATATGAATACAATATTCGAATATATTCGAATATTAATATTAATAAACAAACGAACTTCGAATATGATTTTTGGGCAAAAGTCAAAGCCCTAATTTACAGTCAGTTTACAGATCGATTAGTCGACTAATCGAAAAAATAATCGGTGATTAGTCGACTATCAAAATAATCGTTTGTGGCAGCCCTAGTTGACAGCGAGTGTCACATGTGGAGTAGGGCTGTAGGGCTGTAGTCGTTTAGTCGATCAATCGGTCGATGGTGTGTCAGTCGACTAATCTAATATTATTTCGATTATAGAGGCTTTGCACCACCATGTGACCCCCATAGCAACGGTAACTACGTCGCCATGACACCGGGCAGGCGATTGACTTCAGTTCAGTAGCATCAGAGAAACATGGGCAGGTTTTGTTGCGTATTTGGCTGGTCGAGCCGTTCTGAAAGGGATAAAACGATTAGTTTCTTCACTGTTCCTCTGGAAATGACTCATCAGGAGCTCAAACAAGGGAATTATCGAAAAAAGACGGGAATTATGGCTTACAAACATAAACCGCGAAGAGATTTGGAATGGTGTAATTTTTTGGTATTTATATAAAGAACCAAATTAAGCTCATGATAATAATGCGTTAGTTTTACAGTCACTTTACAATTTTGAGAATTGTTAATTGACTCCACGCTTGGTGTTGGCAGCCTGCTATTGTAGCCACAGCTGCCCTGGGGCGAGGCTGCCAATCAGCACCATAGCCCCTACAACCATCACCAACACTCAAACACACACCATGTCGGTGTGTGTCTGAAGAAGCAGCTCGGATGAGCTGTGAAACGTATTCGACCAAATAAACTCTGTCCAGTTGACAAATTAAATTTCTCCTTTTGCTATGTCGGTTAAGTGTCTTGCCTAAGGACACAACTGTAAGTTTTGCCACTGGCGCCTCACTGTGGCACTGGAGTTTCCCGTCATCTCTTAGACTTAGACTTAGACAAACTTTATTGATCCACAAGGGAAATTATTTGGACACAGCAGCTCAAACATCACAATATAAAATAATAACAGAGAGGAACAAAAATAGATGGTGTAGCAAAAAGAGCAAGAGACACGTGTCAAATGAGACATAATTATAAAAATAAATGTATATGTACAAGTCAAAATAAAATAGAAAAATAAGTAATAAAATATAAAATAAACTATAAAATCACAGCTATAAACAAGAGACAATAAAGAGTGCACATAATATGCTGATTGACAGGGCATAAGGTTATCTGTTACTTAAGATTAAGTTGTTGTACAGTTGTAGGGAGTATTATCTCCTCTGTCCCTCTATAGTCTGGTGCAGTGGGTGAGTTGTCGTACAGTTGTAGGGAGTATTATCTCCTCTGTCCCTCTATAGTCTGGTGCAGTGGGTGAGTTGTTGTAGGGAGTATTATGTCCTCTGTCCCTCTATAGTCTGGTGCAGTGGGTGAGTTGTTGTTCAGTTGTAGGGAGTATTATCTCCTCTGTCCCTCTGTCTCTCGTTAAGGGCCCGGCCCTCTGAGATCTGAGGAGATCAGTAGTTGCTTTTGCATGAACTCCAGTGCAAAATGATCTGTCTACTACTTTTCTGGTGCTGTTGGAGTTGCAGGGGAAGTTACAGGAGTAGCAAAAATCACATCCGCTGTTTGGCCCTAACATGGAACTTCTCCTGCTGATGGGACCGACGTCCAGCCACGACCCCCCCAGCGGAGAGTCCCCCTGAGCCTCTCCTCTCCCTGACTTTGACCCCCTCTCCCCTCGCCTCATTCCACTGGCCGAGGGGTGAGGGGGCAGTGCCGGTCCAGTCCTGTCCAGTCCTCTGTGCCTTAAGGCGTCCCTCTGGACCTCCAGCCCTCCCTGTCCCACACGCCGTCACAGAGGCGCAGTCCCAGGCCGCTGATGTGGCCTAGGGGAGGAGGGGGATTGTCCAGTCTCATGCAGCTGGAGTTTAGAATAAAGCGAAAAATAAGTGCAAGATTTTATTTCAGTATTTAATGGAGACGTCTGCTAAAGCTACTGACTGAAGCTTTAAACCAATGTTGTTACAGCACTTAATGAGACAATATATGATTTTGCAGTACGTGAAAACTTGCGTGACAATCTGTTCAGTTTGTCGTCATTTGAGTGAGAAGCAAAGTACAAATTACACAAATAGTTGTTGTCAAGCAGAAATGAAATATTACTTACAAGGTGCACCATGAAACCTGATCGTCTCCATGGAGATGTGTGGCATTAAACCATCTCTTATCTACTGACTGAGTTGTAGGTCAGATCTGTGTAGAGGTGAGCCTGCTCATATGAAGAATGCACGGGTATTTTGGGGCAATAAAAACACAAATACTTTGGTTTGTATGCAGAAAAATCATACTGTGGAATATTCAAAGCAAAGCAGTAGCATTTTGATTTTCAACGACATTAATAAGGCCGACCTATGTTTGGCACACTTTAAAAATAAATTTAATAAAATCTATAAATTAAATCTACACTTTAAAAATAAATGAAATAAATTAAATTAAATCTATAAATTAAATCTACAATGTAAAAATAAATTAAATTAAATCTATAAATTAAATCTACAATGTAAAAATAAATTAAATTAAATCTATAAATTAAATCTACAATGTAAAAATAAATTAAATCTACAATTTATAACTGAAAAAAAAAACTATTAAAATGGGAAACTGAAATTTGAACTTTTGGTATGAAACTTATGGTTTAGGGCGAGGACTTCTCCTGTCCAGTTTGTCTCGTTCTGTTTTGTCCTCTCTATTTCCGTGTGTTTTGTCTGTCACACATGTCCTGTCTGTGTCTGTCTGTTTGGTAAGTACTACTTTTTTTTGTTTGTTTGTTTGTTACTTCTTTTTTTAATTCATAAATTCAGTGATATAGCAATCTTCATCAACCACACGGACATCAACACAACAAATGAATAATAAACACAAATATAAACAATAATAATATTTAACAAAAATTACAACCAAAGAATAAGCCATACTGACCAAAAAGGAGACAAAATATAAAAATAATTAAAAAAATAATAATAATAAAAGCAAAAAACAGGAACAGGACCAACTTAACAAACGGAGACAGACACACAGAAATAGAGAGGACAAAACAGAGCGAGACAAACTGGACAGGAGAAGACAAGCAGCTGAAGTCCTCGCCCTAACCATAAGTTTCATACCAAAAGTTTTCAGTTTCCCATTTTAATAGTTCCCATTTTTTGGAACGTAAACACAACCTATTATTATTTGTAGCTATAATTTTTTTCAGTTATAAATTATAGATTTAATTTATAGATTTAATTTAATTTATTTTTAAAGTGTAGATTTAATTTATATATTTAATTTATTTAATTTATTTTTAAAGTGTAGAATTAATTTATAGATTTAATTTAATTTATTTATAAAGTGTACATTTAATTTAATTTATTTAATTTATTTTTAAAGTGTGCCAAACATAGGTCGGCCTTATTAATGTTGTTGAAAATCAAAATGCTACTGCTTTACTTTGAATATTCCACAGTATGACTTTTCTGCATACAAACCAAGGTATTTGTGTTTTTATTGCCCCAAAATACCCGTGCATTCTTCATATGAGCAGGCTCACCTCTACACAGATCTGACCTACAACTCGGTCAATAGATAAGAGATGGTTTAATGCCACACATCTCCATGGAGATGGATCAGGTTTCATTTCAGGTTTTCTACTTGACAACAACTATTTGTGTAATTTGTACGTTGCTTCTCACTCTCCTCACAGTTGTAATCCAGTATAAGTCAAAAAAACAAAAAAACAAAAAAACACCTCCAATCTTTGTTTTTTTTTTTTTTTTTTTTCAGTTTTTTTGCATCTCGCCATTTATATACAGTAGATTATAGTTTTTCACATGTTGTTTTGAGTAACATTATTCCTTCAATTCTTTGTTAATAGCATTAAGGTTACAAAACTGGATGGTTATCTGACTCCGATTTGTAAAAGAAGCAGTGGTCTACATTATTATTCAACTGTTATTCCCTCTGACCCAGTACGATCATTACACAAGCTCCAGAGCAGACGGGGAGAGCCGGCGTCCCCCTGCCCCATCTCCCCTCACACATCCTGGGTGTGTGTGTGTGAGCGTGTGTCCTGGAGCGCTCTGGTTGTGTCGTTTGCACCGCTGGTCAAGATGAAGTCTCACACAATGGAGTTTTTTGAGTTTTTAACCATTAAAAGATGCGAAGAGACACAATTTCTACTAGATTTTTACATAATTTTTAATAAATAAATTGTGCTTTTCAGTTCACAGTTTTGTATTTATTTAATTTTACAGTATTGCTGTCACTGTAGTACTGCTTTTTGGAATTTCAGCTTCTAAAAGGAGTTACTTAGCAAAGTTAATCCCCTTTTATCCAAGGCAAATGTAAAAATATGACAGGAAAATCTCACAAGATCATTTCCTCAATTTTGTCTCACTATTAACTCTGCTATAACATTGTTCCCTCATCAAAAACACACCTGGAGTTGTGTTTGCGTTGTGTTCTTGAGTTGCGTTTAGCTTCATTCACACTGGTTTCAGTAATTTTCTGTTAAAGGAGTAATGCCTCTGAGCCTAAGTGAAAACACAGTTTGAACTTTCCCAGGATTGTTGCGTTGTAGGTAGAAATTTTGCATTTTTCTTTACTTTTTATGATGATTGTAGAAGCATACAGCCACCTCTTTTGCTTCATTTTTGTTTATTTCCATTAGAAACAACAGTCTCTCTCTCTCTCTCTCTCTCTCTCGCCACCTCCACCTCACCTCTCTCTCCATCTCCCTCCTCTTTTTTTCTGTACATGGTCATTTTCTCTTCTTTCTCCTGTCCATTACCCACCTCTACAGCAGCTGGCTACACTTTTAACACTTATTTTCTGACACAGGCTTTCACACGCGCCTCCTCTTCCTCCTCTTCTTCCCACTTTCCTTCTGAGCCTGGCAGTTGAAGCGGCGCTGGTCTATAAACACCCCCCTTCCTTCGTGCAGTAAGCTTCGGTTGGTTTCCGTAGCAACCATTATTACCTGGTGTAGGGCGGGTTGGGGGTGAAACGCCGGGTCAAAAGCGATGGTTGTCAGAGCGCGAGCTGGCGGGGTAGAGTTCATTGACTGTTCATTATGAGCTTTATATCTGGCAGAGGTCGTGCTCCTGTAGTCCTATAGGCCTAATGAGTGCCCTGTTCTCCATCCACACCCCCTGAGCCCGGTTTACTCCACACCAGCAATGGACACGGAAAACAGGAAGAACAACGGTCGAGCTGAGGGACTGGGGAAAAATATGAAATTGAGAGTCTCTTTCTTTCTCTCTCTCTACTGTCTTTCTCTCTCTCTCTACTGACCCCTTCCCCGGCGTTATCCTGAGTCCTGACCTCGTGGACTCCTCAGGCCCCCTGCTGGGAGACTTTTTACAAACTGATGGTCCAGGCCCTGAACCATCACAGACTCTGTGCTCGCTCGGACACCGTGTGGAGAGCTCGCCTGGGCCTGGCCCCCGCCCTCAGTCCAGCCCCCCCCCCTCTCACAAAGAGACAGGGAGACCTGCAGTAGAAGCTGCTGCATGGAGCAGTGGCGGTCAACTCTTTGGTCCATCACATGAACCGTGCTGTGGTGGAGGACTGTCCTTTCTGTGGGCTCAGAGAGACGGTGTTCCACTGTCCACTGTGTGCGTCTGAACAGCTGTTCCACCTGCAGGGGGCAGTGTTCAGGAGTGTGGGGCAGGTGTTTAACGCACAGGTGTTTGTGTGTTAGATACTCTGTGCAGAGCAGGAGGAGGGGACAGGTGCTGAGCTTCCTGTTGGGACAGGCCAAGATGGTGGTGTATGTGAGCAGGAGGAGGATCAGTGTGAGGTTCTGTTTGTCAGGAGGTGCAGGCCAGACTCAGGCTGGAGTTTGGCCTCTGCTCCATGAACAGTGATGAGGAGGACTTTGAGGAGCTCTGGGGCTTTGGGGGGGCGGTAGCCTCTGTGAAGGAAGAGCATCGCTTATTTGGACCTCTGTTTTTGTAAATGGTGTAAGTAGTGTAAATAGTGTGTATATGTAATGTGAAGATTTTTTATTCAAACGAGGTGGAATTCAATACAAAATGTTTTTTGAAGACACAATAAAGGTCTGTTAAAAATCAAATCTCCCCCTCTCTCTCTCTCAGAGTTCATGTTTTACACGTGTCCAGAAGAATCTGAACTGACAAACAAATACAAGAATTATATTTCAGAACATTTTTGTACAGACCTAAACTATAATGAATAAGAGGAGATTTTGTTGTTTGTGGAGAAAATTATGGTATTTCAAAAACTGCAGCATTTCTGATTCCGACATTTCTGAAAACAGACTGACTGTGAGCAGGGTCGCCTCTCCACAGATCTGACCTGTAACTTGGTCTGGTTTGATCTCCATGAAGATGGAAAGGTTTAATGCCATACTGCGAAACATTCCAAATAAAGCAATAACATCTCCATGGAGAAAAGCGTTAGACGGACCCTCCATCAGAAAAGAAAAGAAACACAATGCAGCTTTAAGTCGTTTCGGATTAATTTTCCGATTGAAAATGAGCAAATTATCCTCTTTAAATCCTGTTTCTACACACTCGTCTGTCAGCACCATAAAGCCTCTCTCCATCTCAGTCTAACAAAGCCTTTTTCCTGTTTCATAAAGTGTAAAAAGTGTTTAAAAGTGAAAAAAAAAATAATAATAACCTCTCTGCACACCTCATTTAACTCCGAGGCTCTGGCCCTGGCCTCGTCTTCGGTTTACAGGTCAGCTCTGCGATTGAGAGATTAAAGCGCGGCCTATTGAGGAAATCACACACCCGCCCCGTGAGGTCAGAGCGTGTGTGTGTGGTTTCCATGGTAACGACACTAGCTTCAGCAGCAGAGTGGGGAGCAGCTGGACCTGGCACCACCTGTTGTCTCGCACACAGACGCAGGCAGAGCAGGTAGGCTTCAGGCGCGCTCTGTGGACCCAAAAAGTGCGTTTTGTTTATGCTCAGGCGTCTCGCAGTACGGGGCCGCGCCATATTTGAGGTTCATGTCGTAAAGAAAACCTACTGTGCTTGTGTCGGATGTATAGTTATAATCTAAACCTAAATCTTGCAAAAAGAGGTGCCGAATGGAAGCTGAGACCGCCGTAAATGTCACGACAAAGACGCGTGTAGCTGTTGGCGTCTTCTGTGGATGAGTGAGTGATTCTGGAGGTTCTGAGCTTTCACATGAGCGACGGCCTGTTCATATACTGAAAATGCATCCGAAAAATCCGAAGATCCTTTCCTTATCATTGACCCGGACGTGCGCCATCATCCGTGTAGTGGACCAGACAAAAAAAAAAGGCAAAGACAAGGTATTAAAAAATATGTTTAAATTGAATAAAGTCAAATAAAAATGTAAATTAACAAAGGCTCAAATTAAGTTAATCATTAACAAAAAGTCAGGCCCAACTGGGGAAACTTAAATCCAACTAAACAGAACAAAAACTAACCCAAATACTTATAATACAGAAAACAAGCGATAATAAAATAACCTCAAACAAACTAACTTTGCAAAATTAACTAAATAGTGCTGCCCCCTTTGTTCGGCATCGATGGTCCTCCAAGTGTAAGTAATAATTCAGACTTATATTAACTAAAATGTGTGCACCCAAAATTAGAAAATATAAGTCTAAATAAAGGATTAAATTCAACTATAACTTAATGAAAATGTAAATGAAGTGAAATACTAACAGTATGGAGCAGTGGCAGACGGATCCACCGCAGTCCGCCATGACAAGGACCATCCGAATTGATCAGTGAAGCTGGACAGGAGTAAGAAAAGGACCAAATATTGTGCGTCCTTTCACAGCATAGGAAGCTTGAAAAGACGCATAATTGGTCCTTTCTATGAGGTATCCCACAATCCACTGCACAGATCAAACCGAACGTTTCCAAACACTATTGTACAAGTTCTACGCTGCAGCAGATTTTTAATTAAAATCTTCTGCATAAATAAACTCAACTTTACAACTTATAAACCATAACGACGATAGAGCCACATCTGCCCGTTTGATAATATAACGTCAAACCACATGGCTCACTTGCATAAACTGTAAGCGCTGAAAAAAAACGCTGCCTCCTTGTGGCGTTGATGGGGTCAGCTTCTGTCGGACTAAAGGACTCGACTTAATGGAATATGTTTGTTCTTTCTGTGACAGGGATGTGCTGCTGATGGGGAGTCTGTTCTGTGCGTCTGTCGTGGTGGAGATGGTTCATGTTAAACTTTCCAGAGATTATACGTGTGCAGGTCATACGTGTGCAGATTGTACGTGCACAGGTCATTTCACTCGTGTACGGTCACTTTATTTATGTCGGCTTCATTGCGAGGAAAAGACTGAACGCAGTAGTGGAGGGCGGTGCGTTTGTTGTAGTCCGTTTCTGTTGTAGTTTTGACTGTTCCCCCCGCTGGTTAGGAGAATCCGGATCCACCTAAAGCAGCGATGGCTCCTTCTCCTCACTGCTCCTTCCTCCTCCTTCGTCCTTATAGTTGACCTCATGACGAAGCTTTCAGAGGTCAGCGATAAGGAGAAGGAAGGACAAGGAAGGAGGTATTTTTGCCCATGTTCGAATGCAGCCTGAGAATGAGGAAAACTTGAGTGTGTGTGAGTGTGTGTCCTCTATCTGCAGGTTGGGGCACTGGTAACCCTGGTCCAGTCGTGATTGTCGAACCTTTGTGAACCCAGTCGGAGCACGGGCTACACGGAGGCCTCTTAATAACGATGCTGACGATGTTGAACTGCTTGTGTCTCTCTCCAGTGTGTGGACGGAGTCTCCGGTGCAGATCTCTCTCTGAAGCGTGTGGCTGTGGTGGAGGACTTCTTTGACATCATCTATTCCATGCATGTGGAGATAAGCCTGGACCCCAGCAAGGCTCCCAAACACGCCGGCCAGAAGAAGACCTACAAGGCCGTGAGTACCTCTGCTTCTCCTTTGTAAAGATGCCAAAAGTGAAATGGAGCACAGGTAAAGCTGGGAGGCCTGAATTTCAAACTGCAAAAGGAGGAACCTTGTATGTAAAATGTAGTTTTTAAAGCGTTTAACCATGTTCCCTCATCAAAAACGTGCCTGGAGTTGTATTTTGTTTCATTGACGCTTGTTTGATGAATATTCTCCACTCCCCCCTGACTGGTCATAAAACATGCAGGTTGAATTTTCCCAGGATTGTTGCGTGACAAGTAGAACAACAACACTTAGACTTAAACAAACTTTATTGATCCACAAGGGAAATTATTTGGACACAGCAGCTCAAACATCACAATATAAAATAATAACAGAGAGTAACAAAAATAGATGGTGTAGCAAAAAAGAGCAAGAGACACGTGTCAAATGAGACATAATTATAAAAATAAATGTATATGTACAAGTCAAAATAAAATAGAAAAATAAGTAATAAAATATAAAATAAACTATAAAATCACAGCTATAAACAAGAGACAAGAACGACAGTGTAAATACTCTGCTGATTGACAGGGCACAATCTGTTACTTAAGATTAAGTTGTTGTACAGTTGTAGGGAGTATTATCTGTTACATAAGGGTGAGTTGTTGTACAGTTGTAGGGAGTATTATAGTATGAATGTAGTCCTGTATCTCTCACTGTTTGAGCCTCACCAACAACAAAACGATGCCGACTTCAGTTATGTTTTTAAAATGAACTAATCACAAAATGAAATGTTAAATAAGTGTGAAATAAATAACTTAAATGAAACACGACTGCACTGAAGTCTCCCCCAGTGAATTCTTACTGATCTTTAATACCTGATCTGTGGGTCGGCGCCCCCCTCAGGTGAGTCCATGTGTCTGTACAGGGGTGTGACATCATCAGGTGAGTTCTGAGGGACTCACACTTTTACAGGGTTCAGCCTCATCACGAACGTGTTTAACATAAAACTAGAAACACAAGTGAACTCAAAACAGACAAATCTAAAAAAAAATAAGAAAAAGAAATTCAACTGACTGCAGACAGTTCACCCCCCTCCACATGGTCCGTCCCGTGACCTTTGCCCTAAGGTGATAAAAATGGCTGCCACTGGCCCCGCCCCCTCTTTGTCTGGACCATGCGGTGAAACGGGTGAGTTATGCAAATATGAAAGTGTTTAAAATCCCTGTGAATACTCATTTTACTAAAACACAGTTCAGTTCAGATTATATTTAACATTTTTGCAAAAACATTCACTCGTTTTCCCAGTTTGGCCATTTTTTAGGTTTAAAATTTTACTTCCTGGTTGGAAATTGTGACATCACACCAGGGAATTGCACTATTGTTACCTAGCGACTCCTCTAAAGTACACACAGAAAATATTATCTGACAAATGCAAATACAAAAAACACACGTTTATTTTGTCGAAATCATGTTTAAAGTGTCAGAAAAATGTGTTTTGCGTGTAAAAAAACTTGTGGACAGAATTCTCTCCAGTGTGATGTCATCAGTGTGTTTTAAACCTCTCCACTTCCTGTAACTTTCAACATATTTTTCAACTTTTCTTCACAAATTGCTTCTTAATTGGTGTAAAACTATAATTTATATTTACAGTTGTTATAATCCCACCAATTTCACCAAATCAAAATTAGACAATCATAAAAATCTGTCAATCTGTCATACGCACTTCAGCTTTTCTCCATGGAGATGTTATTGCTTTGTCTGGAATGTTCCACAGTATGGCATTAAACCTTTTTCTTCTGAGACCAAACCAGACCAAGTTACAGGTCAGATCTGTGGAGAGGCGACCCCGCTCACAGTCAGAATGTCTGTTTTTCTAGGTATTTTTGAGCTCTAAAACCACCTGTAATTGAATAAATGTAAAATAGAGCTGTTTAATGTCACACTGTGGAACATTTCAAGCAGAGCAATGGCGTATCCATAGAAACAAGCAGCAAGTGACAGACCCTCCACCAGAAAAGTTGCTCAATGCGCCTTTAACTGAGACGAATTGGGAAATAAAGTGTATTTAAATGAACAATGCGATGTGCGATAAGATTAACAAAACAGAAAACAGAATCCAGGGTTGTCATGTCGGATTATTTTGTTGCGTTTGACAAATTGAGAGAATTCAGAGGCAAAAAAAAACAAAATAATGAGACAAAATGATCATAAAACCCACTTTATCTTGATATTTGGTCTAAAAAGCAAACCTGACATCCTTAAAGGGCCCATATATCCTGAGCTGTGTTGTAATTTTTCTCATCAAAACCGTATCAAGTTGTGTTTTGTTTCATTCATGCACATTTAACACACAAACCCTGCTTATTTAGGCTGAGTTTTTCTTCTCTCAAACAGAAAATGCTCCATTCCACCTTGTGATGTCATGTGGCAATACAAGAAAGTTTTTTTGTTTTTTTTTAAACTCCACACACCTTCACTCGAATCATTTGGATCATTTCAGCGCTGGAATTGCCGATCTCGACTGAACTAAAGGTAAAATAAAAGGAGCTGTTCACTTGAAAACTACCACTTCATGACGTCACAAGGTGGAACAGAGCGTTTTGAGGTTTGGAGATAGACAGACTTGTAATAAAGCATTACTCAAAACACAACTCCAGGTCTGTTTTTGAGGAGGTAACAACATTCTGACAAGACTGAAAGCTCACAAGAGAATGTTGGATTACGTAAATATGCAAAAATGAAACAAAAACACGACTCTAATGTTTTTTTTGTAGTATTATTATTATTATTATTTTATTTTATTTTATTTTATTTATTTATTTATTTATTTTTTTACGAGGAAACAATATTATAACAGATCAGAAAATATTGTGCTTTAAGCTGCATATCGTCTCTGTTGCCGACACTGCCCTCTTCTGGCTGAACATCAGAAGTGCTCCTCTAGGGCTCAGTAAAAGTAGTAAAAGTACTGCGCTTAAGTATAATTTTGAGGTATTACTACTTTACTTTTGTCAGTTTTACAGTGGATACTTTTTACTTTTACTTCACTACATCTGAGAGCAGGTATCTGTACTTTCTACTGCACTACATTTTTGAACAGGACTGAAAAGTAAAAGTATTTTTGATTATAGTTTGAGGGTTTGCAGTATTTTTTTTACACATTTATAATTTGAGCAAAACAAAAATGCACAAATAAAAACAGCAAGGGGAAAAAAATATTGATTTAATTAGATTTTGTTGAACAAAATTACTACATTTGAAGCATTATTAGAACTGTGTGAAATACTTTTACTTTTTACTCCTGAAGTACTTTTCTAACAGGTACTTTAATACTTTTACTTAAGTAGATTTTTGTTCATGTGACACTTTTAGTTTTACTTGAACAGAACAGACCTGGAGTTGTATTTTGTTTCATTCAAATCATTTCAATCCTGCATATTTTGATTTCTTCTTTTCTCAAACAGAAAACACTCTGTTCCACCTTGTGATGTCATCATGTGGTGATACAGGAAGTGCTCCACTGTGTTTTTAGACTCCACACACCAACACTAGAATCATTTGGATCATTTCAATCTCTACTGAACTAAAGGTAAAAGGAGCCGTTGAAAACTACCACTTCATGACATCACGAGGTGGAACAGAGCGTTTTGAGCTTTGAAGATGTAGACGGATGAGTAATAAAGTGTTACTCAAACATGAATGAAACAAACACAACTCCAGGTCTGTTTTTGAGGAGGAAACAACATTAGAACAGATCAGAAAATGTATAATATGGGCCCTTTAACCAGGACTAAACCAGGACTAAACCAGGACTAAACCAGGACTAAACCAGGACTTAACCAGGACTAAACCAGGACTAAACCAGGACTAAACCAAGGACTAAACCAGGACTAAACCAAGGACTAAACTGGGACTAAACCAAGGACTAAACCAGGACTAAACCAGGACTAAACCAGGACTAAACCAGGACTAAACCAAGGACTAAACCGGGACTAAACCAGGACTAAACCAGGACTAAACCAGGACTAAACCAGGACTAAACCAAGGACTAAACCAAGGACTAAACCGGGACTAAACCAAGGACTAAACCAAGGACTAAACCGGGACTAAACCAGGACTAAACCAGGATTAAACCAGGACTAAACCAGGACTAAACCAAGGACTAAACCAAGGACTAAACCAAGGACTAAACCAGGACTAAACCGGGACTAAACCAAGGACTAAACCGGGACTAAACCAAGGACTAAACCAAGGACTAAACCGGGACTAAACCAGGACTAAACCAGGACTAAACCAAGGACTAAACCGGGACTAAACCAAGGACTAAACCAAGGACTAAACCGGGACTAAACCAAGGACTAAACCGGGACTAAACCAGGACTAAACCAAGGACTAAACCAAGGACTAAACCAAGGACTAAACCGGGACTAAACCAAGGACTAAACCAAGGACTAAACCAAGGACTAAACCGGGACTAAACCAGGACTAAACCAAGGACTAAACCAGGACTAAACCAAGGACTAAACCGGGACTAAACCAAGGACTAAACCAGGACTAAACCAAGGACTAAACCGGGACTAAACCAAGGACTAAACCAAGGACTAAACCGGGACTAAACCAAGGACTAAACCAAGGACTAAACCGGGACTAAACCAAGGACTAAACCGGGACTAAACCAGGACTAAACCAAGGACTAAACCAAGGACTAAACCGGGACTAAACCAAGGACTAAACCAAGGACTAAACCGGGACTAAACCAGGACTAAACCAAGGACTAAACCGGGACTAAACCAAGGACTAAACCAGGACTAAACCAAGGACTAAACCGGGACTAAACCAAGGACTAAACCAAGGACTAAACCGGGACTAAACCAAGGACTAAACCAAGGACTAAACCGGGACTAAACCAAGGACTAAACCGGGACTAAACCAGGACTAAACCAGGACTAAAGGACTAACACAAACACACACACACGCACACGCACACACCCCGCTCGCCCACGCCCACCCCCTCTCCCTCTCTCTCTCTCTCTTCGTCTTTTGTGCGTCTACACAACAACAGCGTCTGTATTTTTTTTAATTTAACAACATTTATTTCCGTCCAGAGCCGCACGTTGTTGGCGAGCAGCGGCGTAAAAGTTTAACGGGAGGAAACGAAAACACTGCTGCGATAATCAAAAGAAAAATATTGTAGGTCAAAACACCAACAGAGAAGTGCGGCCACATTACACAAACACACTCAGAGTTGTGTGTCGCTTCATTCACACGTTTAACACACAAACCCTGCGTGTGGAAAAGAATTTGTTTGATCAGATTTGGAATTTTTAACATGTTTGAATTATTTTTATTCTGAATTTGAGTTGCTGAAATTGTAAGTACACTTTTTTCAGTTCAAAAGTCAAAATTCAGAGTGAAAAAATAAGATTCGCAGGAAAGATCCAAGACGCCCAGGCAAAAGCAATCGATCCTGTGTGAGTGAGCTGTTTCCTAATGGTTCTCATCTGTGGGCGGGGCTTACACTTAAATAAAAGAGATGAGGCTGTGGCTGCGTCCGAATGTCTCCCCTAGCCCCTAACCCCTCTTTTACTACATAATCCTGCACTCTTTAGCGCCCCCTACAGTGCACTCATTCACACAGAGATTCAGACACGCAGCTCACTACATTCAGGTCACGTGACTCTGGCGTTTAAGCGGAAAAAGTCCACTAAACTCTGATAAAACTTGATTTGTGTCATAAATAATGATCAGATCAGACTGACACACAAGTGTTTATGGACTAATAATAATCAGACGAGTTTTTGTTGGATTTCACGTAAACAGACTGGATTATTTGATTTTTATCTGAAATATAGAAATTATCGATGTATTAACAGCTGGAGCAAAGGTAAGAACGGTTTATTTAGTCGAGTTTTATTCAGAATCAGGATCTACAGCTCCATAAACCAGCGCTTTTATCTGCTTCATTCAGTCGGTTGTGTCCAGTTAAACTCCTGTCGCTGTAGCCGTTGTTTTCCCGACTCTCCCAGTGCATTGTGGTCTATATTGACCGCTCTAGTGACCACCGATGTCCACTACTTTTCAAGGTGCATTGTGGGAAATTTTGAGTGCACTACTTTTTCTTTTTCACCAACTGGACATTCAGACGCCCCTAAAAATGGCGTGACCCTCCTCGGATCGGCTCACGTTGGATCGATTGCTTCTGCCTGGGCATCTTGGATCTTTCCTGCAAGTTTTTTTCACTTTACACTCTGAATTTTGGCTTTAAAATGTTTGTGCTGAATATTTAAAAGGTTATTTTTTTATATTGAATTTTAAACACTTTGACATTCAGAATAAAAATAATTCAAACGTTTTTTCAGCGTTAAAATATTTCAAAGTGAGAAATTCAGCGGCGTTTAAAATTCAAAATCTGATGAAACAAATTATGTTCCATACCTGCAGATTTAGGCCGAATTCTTCTCTCAAACAGAAAATGCTCTGTTCCACTTTGTGATGTCATGTGGTAATACAGTGTGCTTCACTGTGTTTTTAAACTTCACTAGAATCATTTGGATCATTTCAGACTTTGAATCGCCGATCTCTACTGAAATAAAGGTTTATATTATAATTCTAACATTATTCTAGGTTTGTTTGTTTGGACACAGAGGTGGTACACGTTAAGGGGGATCAAAACCAAGAGAATGTTACATAGCGTTGCTTTAAAATCAATAAAGAAAAACGATAATACCCCGACATTTACTTACAAAAATTACACATTTGAATATGGCTGACTGCAGTTACAGAAATGATCACCGTTGTTGTTTTTGCATATTCTGCCCTTTGTATTTGGCAGCTGGACGATAAATCTTAATGTTCCAGAGTGGAGATTATTCAACAAAACGATTTATTTCAGTGTGATCTTCCACTACATAAAATAATCAGTGTTTATGTTCGCATGAGTGTCCTGGTTATGAGTCTGATCCCGGTTCTGACAGTATCTGGATATGACGTTTACCTGCGTCAGAGAAACCAGAATACTCACGTCCCTGTGCACATGAGGAATCAGAGTATCCTGGATATTTAGACTGGTTGCTATGGTAACTATGGCACAGATATGGCAAGGAGCTAAACATGGAGCAACTTTGGTAACTTAAGGCCTTTTAACGGGTTTCTAACCACAAAAAAGAAGACAAACATTCAAGTAAAAACATGAGACTGTGGGCGTCTGTCACAGCTTCAGGAAAAGTCGTTTTTAACTGTTGAAAAATACGACAAAATACAAAGTCTCACAGCGTCAGTTTAGTTCAAGAGCGACACAGACACAGAGGTGAACCTGGTGTTAAAATGTGGTTGTATTAAACAGTAGACTGCTTTATTTTGTTTGTAAGTATAGAATATTATTACTTAAAAGTCCTGTTAGGAGTTTGAGTCGTTTTGGTAAAGTATCTGCTCCTGCCGTATCTGTTCCTTGAGTTCGCACATGCTCAGTACAGCTCCAGGTTTGAGAAATCAGGATCCTGCGTCTACAGGCCACAGTGTCCTGGAAACTCTGAGAAAAACCCAGTGAGGAGAAGCAGACGACTTTAGCATGTTTCCAGGAGTCTGTCCTGTTTAGGTGTTTGATTTTACACAAAAAGGTGAGCGGAACTAACTAAAAAAACTGTTGGCTAGCTAGCTAGGTTATAACTGTTATTTGAGAGCGACGTGTTTAACAGCACAGATCTTTTTTATTTTATTTTTTATTTAACCTTTATTTAACCAGGATAAAAAAAAACTCATTGAGATTAAAAATCTCTTTTTCAAGAGTGTCCTGGCCAAGAGGAGCATCAGCACAGACACAAAACAATAACACAGAATGTTCACACAGATCTGCTCTTTGTTCTACAACCTCAGCTCATCTTCTTCATCTGGAACGCTGTAAAACACTTTTTTTGTTGTTGAAAAGTTGGTGCCTGTGTGAAATAGTCAGATATTTGACCAGAAGGACACTTGGTGCTGATCTTTCCTCACCCTAAGGCAAATCTTCAGAAATCTCAAGACTTCTCTACAGAGCCGGTCTAGAGCCGGTCTAGAGCCGGTCTAGAGCCGTACTGGAATCAGCTCCCTGCTCTGCATAACTAGAGTTAAATATAAACTAAAGAAGACATTAACAATACAATTACTGCAGCTCATCATGTGAACATGTTTTAAAGCTCGACTGTCATTTTCTTTGATTATAACACCTCACCTCACACTTAACTTTTTACTGCTAATTATTATTCAAATGTGTAAATGTAATTAATTTTTCTGTGTCATGATTATTTTGAGAGGACCCCAGGAAGAGGAGCAGCCGTCATACGGGCCGGTAATGGGGATCCCAATAAAACAACCACGTCGGCTCTTTCTGGTCTGGTTGATAAAACAAAGCTAACTTGAGTAATGGAGTTTCAGACAGAGCAGTGCCTCCAGCTAGCATCACACTCTTAGAGAATATTGATGACATCATCTGTACAGTGTAAATACATTACTATTTGTGTTCCAGATTGCAGAGACGTATGCGTTCCTTCCCCGTGAGGCCGTCACACGATTCCTCATGAGCTGTGCAGAGTGTCAGAAGAGAATGCACGTGAGCGCCGCGCACGAGCAGAAAGGTAAAATCACAACACGTGCGCTTTAATTTGACAGATTATAATCAGAAATGACACTGCAAAGCACACACATGAAATAACCCCCAGTTTACACCAAAGCGTAACAGCACACGAGCAGCACACGAGCAGCACACGAGCAGCACACGAGCAGCACACGAGCAGCACACGAGCAGCACACGAGCAGCACACGAGCAGCACACGAGCAGGTTTGGCTTTCCATTTTAACCTGTCGGACAGTTTACACCAGCAGTGTCATACGCGCGTCCGTCATTACTCTACGCGCCGCTCAAATTAGGTTGGAGTTCTAATTTTCCTGCATCAACGGAGCGTCTTCAGGCTTTTTAGCAGGGGAAAGACAGGAAATAAGCACGTGGTGTCAAAATAAACTTCAGATGCCCTTTCAAAATCCGTTTTTTAAAACCACCACAGTCGTGTAAACACCGTGCGTCGCCTCAGGAGCTCGGGGAACGACTCTACGGAAAGTTTACAGCCGTGGAGGATAAATATAAAACACTTTACGACATCAGACAGAAACTTTACAAGAAAAACTTCTGAAGGAAAAGGTGCGTGGAGCAGAAAACCAAAGTGAAATAGTGAGTAGCTTCATTAACGCAGCTCCGCAGATACGGCTCGTTATCGCTGCAAAGCCTCGTCTCTCATGTTGTCAACGTTTGTTTTGGGATTTAAAACTTAATTCATCCAATCAACAATGAATACATAAGCGATGTAAAAAGTTTAGTGTTTAAACGTGAGAATCCACAGAGGCTGAGCTGCTTCTGGTGTAAATTGAAGCTTTTAAAAGTTCGCGCATGTGCAGCTCTGCCGACGTTTCGTGCTGTTCCGGGTTAGAAATCATCTTGACATTAAAGGTCCTATTTTGGGCACTTTCAAATTTAAAGTGAAACTAAACACTACATACATTTTTTTGCTACCAAATTGTGTATATGATGTTTGAATAGCATCTTCTGTTCCCATTTTTTAGACATTTTTAGAGCATTTTTAGATAAATTTGTAGCTTTGTGTAAAAAACCGTAGGCTCTGAAACTGAATGTGCAGTACCTTCAGTGGCCACACGGGTCCGCCCTGATTACAGCCAGGAGTTTCTGAATACAAACTGAAGGCTGAAGTTTGGATACCTGTTCGACCAATCACACTGTTCTACACCTCCTGACCCCGCCCCTCCTAACCCCTCACTCCTCCCCTTCAGCCCCGACTTCGGTAAAAGTTTAGTTCATTTATTTATTTAATGCGACAGGGACGGTCGACATTAACCTTAAAAGGACAAATGCAGTGTACCAGGTCCCTAAATCATCACGTTTTTCTATTTTGCGCCAAAATAACTTCAGAATTCCTACATGTAAAAAGCAGAACAGTGAAGTACAGAGGTGTTTCCGAGTCTGGACGGTATCGGCAGATGAGATGTTTCAGGGAATAATCAGGAAAACAATGAGGGAAAAGTAAAAAGCTGTGAACATATGTCTTTAAATGTCATTCTGAGTAGTAGATTTGTGCGTCATTTTGCCGTTTTTGACTTTCATGTAAAACTCCAGTTTATAAAGTCACTCAATTAACTGACCCCACGGCCGCTTAATGAAAATATTATCTCCCTCTGATCTAAATCACCTTCAGAACATTTCCATAAAACTGACTGAGGCTCAGTCTAATGAAGCACAGACCAGAGTTCAGACTGAGACCAGCTACACAAAGAGTGTACGGACGCACACACACACAGACAGACAGACACACACACACACACACACACCGGTGAGCACAGCGCCCTCTCCAGGCCGTGGCGCCCTCCTGAAGTCTGTTTCTAATTGTTTGGGCAGAGACTCACACCAGTGTCCAGTGTCCTGCTGGAGGTCCTTCTGTCCTTCTGTAGGACATGGGCAGAGCTCAGCCTGTTCCTCCTGCACAAACGAGCAGATATGGGTCCTGCTGATGGGTTGAGGACCTTCTACTGCTCTGTCCACCTCTCCTGGAGTAACTGTCTGCTGAAATCTCCATGTTCTGGAGATGGTGCTGGAGACACATTAAATCGTCCAGATGTGTCCTCCTGGAGAAGTTGGACAGTCTGTGGAACTTCTCCTAGTGGTGACAATCGCTGTAGCCAAAGCAACATGAGTAGAAAAGCCACGAAAAAGACCAAAGGGGGAAACGTGACCTCCACATGTAAAAACCAGTCCTGTTCCTGTTTGAAGGTTCTCATCGGTGCCGCTCTACTGCACCTGTTGTTCTTTTCCGTTAAAAGAGGTGCGTCCTTTTGTTCCTACGACATTTCTCTGTTCAGATTTACATAGAAACCCAACTTTTTTTTTTTTTTTCACATTGAGATCTGATGTGTTTTCATTTCCTTTCGTTTTCTGAGCCGTGTTTACAGTTTTCTGTGGTTCAGGCCCTTTGAACTGCTGGAGCTCAGTTTTAATAATGGACCGTTTTAGTCCAGTGGAATTCCAGCTCTGGCTCCAAATTCAGTTCTGTCCATTAAACCACAGTTCAAACCCCGTCAGTTCAACGCCTTTGTCCCTCTCTCCTCCTCCTCCCTCTTCCCTCTCTCCTCCATCTGTTCTCCTCTCCCCTCTTTCTCTCTCTCTCTTTTCTCCCTCTCTGTTCCCCCCACCCCCTCTCTTTCTCTCCCCACCTCCCCCTCTGTTCTCCCCTCCTCTTTCTCTGTCCTTCTCCCTCGTCTTCTCCTCCCTTCTCTCGCCCTCCCCCCACAGTTCTCTCCATTAACCCATGTTCAAACCCAGTCAGTTCAATGCTTTTCTCCACTCCTCCTTCTCTCCTCCTCCCCCTTCTCTTTCTTCCCCCCTCTCTCTCTGTTCTTCCTCTCTCACTGTTCTCCACCCCCTTCTCTCTCTCTGTTCTCCCTCTCTATGTGCTCCCTCTCTCTCTGTTCGCCCCTCATCTCTCTCTCCTCCCTTCTCTCTCTCTCCCCCTTCTCTCTCTCTCTGTTCTCCCCTCATCTCTCTCTCCTCCTCCCTTTTCTCTCTCCTTCTGTTCCCCCTCTCCCACCCCTCTCTGCCCCCTCTCTTCTCTCCCTTCTCTCTCTCTTCTCTCCCTTCTCTCTCTCTTCTCTCCCTTCTCTCTCTCTTCTCCCTCCTCTTTGCACTCCCGCTCTATTCCTCTGCCATGTCTTTCAATTAGGCTCCCACCGCCTGTTTTCATCCCTCGCTCCGGCTCCTGTAAAGAAGTCCAAAGCAGCCCACCCTGTTTTAAACTTCAGAAAACACCGAACTGAAACGGCACATGCAGCCGAGGCGCCGCGCGGAGGTCAGAGGTCATGCGACGCCTTTGAGTAGAACAAATACAAGTTGGTTATCATAAGCTCGTGTCCTTGGTGCATACATGTTAGCTTTAAAAACATACACGCTTTTAAGAACTGTTTTATTCGCTGTAAACTGGCAAATGTTATATTGGTTGCCATGGATACTTCAGTGTACGTGTCTTTCATTTATAAAAAGCAAAATGCAGTTATGTTGTGTGATTAAGGAGGAGCTTTTTTTTATACCAGTACTTTAACGATACCTGAACGGTTCTTTTTTCAGTGCCTGTATTTTTTAAAGTGTAAATTAATGGCCAGTGTTATTAACAAAATACTTTTCAATCAATGAATTACTTTATAGCAGTTAATTCATATTTTAAAACACACTATAGCCTGTACCAGACCTGGGCCCTGTGCAGCTCCCGGGCCACATACGGCTCTTTGGTTGACTCTGACCGGCTAATTTGGAATTACAAAATAAACATATTTTATCATTTTACCTCATGCATTGACTAAAGCTGCAGTGCTTCTATTTTAGAGGTGTTTTTTTAAATGACATTTTTGAAAGACAACCTCATTTTTTCATTGGTTAGTCATAACATAAACTTTTATCAGCGCGTCAAAACAATGAGATTTCCTGCTTTTTTATAAAGAAATACAATTAATTTTATGCAGAATTAAGTTAAGCATTTTGGCCTGGCCCTCCACAATATTTTCTGTTTCTCATGTGGCCTCATGGGAAAAATAATCCCCCCCCGGGGCTATACTATGTTCAGTTAAAACTCCAAACAAACGCACAAATGAACCAGAGCACAGATGATCCTCATGTGGACTGACACGCGCTTAAGTTTCACTTTTGTTTTCACTGCATAAGGCACTTTATATCAAAGGCAGCGCTCGGAGCACGTGCTATTTTATTTTATTTTTATTTTTATTTTGTTTTATTTTTTTGTTTTTCGTTTTGTTTTTAATTAATTAATTTTTTTAATTGTTTTAATAAATAACTTTATGCTTTTACTTCACCGTTACCTGGATGGAGAATGAGGATTATTCAGAACTTTACGCTCTCGTTTGGAAACATCTTTAGGCACATGCGCTCCACAACACATTTTGGAATTATGCTTTTACCGGACCGAGATGGAGGAGGATTTTGGCGGAGTTTGGCTCCTGTTTCTGTTTGAGTTCAGAAAACATGTAGTGACATCCAGTCACTACAGACTGTGACTGGATGTGGATTTATTATTACGCACAACACTTTGACTGTGAGGCACTGTAAAGGCCCCGCGCTGGTGTTTTTGGCTCTAAAATGACACACTGCGCTTTGTTTGGACACGTGTAGGACCATGTTAAACGTGAGTGCCGTTTGTGCCATACATTTCAGGCGTGTCGTGAGGCGTGAGCACCTGCTCTGCTGATAAATTAGTGCAGTATTTACTCGCTCATTGACGCGGCAGGTAAAGCCAAAAAAACGAAAATTGATACCGAATAAACGTTTTCAGTTTTTCGGTACTAGTACTTACTGAACCTTTTTGGTTAATTTCTACTTGGAACCGAGTTTCAGTACCCAGCCCTAATTGTGCTTTTATCTGCTATATACTTATAATCTATGACACCCGTGGATCAGTACGTTATAATGTAATGATTATAGTACATTTTTTATTATTTGTACCAAAATGACTACGTGACTCTGTCAAATCCTACACACATCACTGATTAAGAAAAGTGGACTAAAAGTTCAAACTAAACCATGTTCTGACTCATGGTGTGAAATCTGACACAGACCCTTTATTATTCACATTGCAAATTGCCAGTGTTTTTTCTGACTTTGTACGGCTGTCAGTGATTGTTTTTTTTCTTTCTGAGACCTTTTCATCTTAGCTGCATGATTTACTCTCAAAAACGTACATACTTAAAGCTGTATAATTTCAATCATCACTATTATTTTCTTTTAAAACTTATTTTCTTCTACAAACTTGTTCACATGTTTCCTTGGGTAAGACATTTCAGTTACATTATGCGGCTGGTTGTGACCCAGGAAGGGCATCCAGTTTAAAAACTTGCCGAATCCCACCGTAACTGTTTTGGTTGAGGTTGCCGTGACTACCGTTGTTGTGCCTGTTGTGGTCCTCGTTGAAAGCAGGATTCATTGGAGTGTCCTGTCTCTCCTCTATTAGCCTAATGATCGACTTTTAACCAAGAAAATGGCCCCGGAAACGAGCCGAGAGTCCGGATGGTGTGGAGAGCAGAGGAGAGGTTTATCTGACTTTTCTTCTGTCTTCTGGAATCTGTCCAAACCATTCAAAACTAGGGTAAAATATGTGTCTTTCTTTACAATAGTCAAAGGTGCACTGTGTAACTTTTCTGGTGGAGAGTCCGCAACCTGCTTTTCTCCTGGAATGTTGTATGAATGAGAGGTTTTCCTGGCACATCCACACTGATATATCTGTTTTTCTGGTACATGTCAGTCTGATCTGTCTCTATTTTTTATAGAAAGCCATAAACATGATCACAACAAAGAACTGTGAAGTACCTCCAGTGGATCGCTACCATAGAACTATAATCAAATCTGAAGCTGAACCCAAGATGGCGTCATATTTTCATTGGTCTGTGCTCATTGGCGCATGGGCCCAAAAATAATTTTCTCTTCCGCATTACTTGGTAAATGGTCACATTTTTATACAGCGCTTTTCCCCCTTTAAGACACTCAAAGCGCTTTTACAACAAAGAAACCACTCACCCATTCACACACCAGCGTACGCAAACACTGGGGGCGAGGTGGGTTAAGTGTCTTGCCCAAGGACTCAACGACAGCATTCATCTGTGGGAGCTGGAATCGCACCGCCAACCTGTTCGAATCCCGCTCTTTTTTTATGTAAAGAGCGGGATTCGAACCACCAACCTTCGGATCAGTGGACAAACGCTCTACCAGCTACTGTCGCCCTTCCTCTTATACTACTACTACTGCTACGATTATTATTATTATTATTATTATTATTATTATTATTATTATTATTATTATTATTATTATTATTATGCTACTTCCTCAATCCTGGCGAGCTCCTCCCACCCGTGTGACATCTGTAACGTGCACGGCGTGGAGCGTTTGGACCGATCAGAGCGCGGCGTGGAGCGTTTGGACCGATCAGAGCGCGGCGTGGAGCGTTTGGACCAATCAGAGCACGGCGTGGAGCGTTTGGACCGATCGGAGCGCGGCGTGGAGCGTTTGGACCGATCGGAGCGCGGCGTGGAGCGTTTGGACCGATCGGAGCGCGGCGTGGAGCGTTTGGACCAATCAGAGCACGGCGTGGAGCGTTTGGACCAATCAGAGCGAGGCTAAGTCTAAAGTTTAAACACTTTGAGGATTTAAAAATGTAAAAAAGTTTATGCTGTGAAAATAAAAAAGAATCCTACAGAATCCGACCTTTGTGAAAGCCGGATGCCCTGTCAGAACACAGGCAGTTTGAATTCCCAAAATGCATTGCGCTCTATGGGAGAATTCTGTCTGGGCCCAAGCTCCCGGGAGCTGCAGTACCTGGAGCGTCCACTAGAGCGGGGACAGAGGGAGAGGGGCTTATCCAGTTTTTATTATAAATCCATGAAAGCTGCACATCACGCTAGCAAGCCGATTTAAAAAAAAAAAATTGTACTGAAACAACTACACGATGCTGCTGAATCCTCTGCGTATCATTGATTAAGAAAATAAAACTGGAGAATGAAGTACGTACAGAGGAGTGGGTGTGTACCGGTGGTGTGAAAACAGAAGAAGAAGAATAAAAATGACTCAAACGTGCACGAATCAAACCAAATACAACTTCAAGAGGGTAAATGCGAAAAGGAAACAACTATAACATGGATAAAGTTCTGAAAATGTGGCGATTTTTCATAATAGGCCCGCTTTAACTACTACAAAACGCTGTATTCCTTAGGCCTTACCCCTTTTCCATCGCTTTATGTGTGAACGGCGCCCCCTGGCTAATGGCCCCACATAAAGAGATCATGCAGATGTAACAAGTAACAAAACAAAACAGTCAGTCTGACGCGCTAATCAAAACCAACTCACATCCAAGCACCTTTTGTGTATCTGCCCCAGTACCCTTCGCCAGTCGGAGACACACCGCTAATTGCCTTCCTGCTCTGTGGGGGGGGCTGGTCGTGTGTCTGCCCCCCCGTCACACACACACACACACACACACAGCCTGGAGTGGGGCGGGGGGCTCTAAAGTTCATCCGTGAATTATTAAACGCAGTTAATCAGCGAGTGCGGCGGCCATCTTTAATTGGCGCGTGCAGCGGGGGCCCCGTCTGAGTCACTCACGCTGGGGGAGAGGGGGATGGACGGGGGGAGGGGGTTTGGATGTTAAAGGAAACGGATTAAAGGTCACGTACGACGTACGGTGTAAAATTGTACTTTTCGGACCGTGTGACTATAGGGCTGTGCGATATTGGAACATTTTGCGATACGGCTGTTAAGAGCTGCAATGTCTATTATTGTGATTTTGACTCAATAATTTCATAAAACAGTAAATAAAAAATAAAAAATACATGCTTTAATTTACTAGTGAAACTCCAAATTTAAACTTAAATTGTCTTTTTTACTCTATTTCCTGATCTATGTTATAATGTTTCCTCATCACAAACAGACCTGGAGTTGTGTTTTGTTTCATTCACACGTTTAACACACAAACCTGCAGATTCAGACTGAGTTTTTCTCTCAAACTGAAAACACTCTGTTCTACCTTGTGATGTCATGTGTTCATACAGGAAGTGCTCCACTGTGTTTTTAAACTCCACACACCTTCACCAGAATCATTTGGATCATTTCAGTCCTGGTTTTTGGCCGTACCTCCTGTCAAACCCTGATCCCGTCAGATCTCAGAGGCTCAGCAGGTCCGGTCCTGGTCAGGACTCGGACGGGAGACGCTGGGAAAATCAGGTGCCACAGGGGGGCGCCAGACGCAAAAACTGTTGTTGTGTCCTTAGGCAAGGCACTTCACCCACATTTCTTAGTATGAAAGTGGTGTGAGCGTGAGTGATGGTGGAGGTCGGACTGACCGATGGCGCAAATCGGCAGCCTCGCATCAGTCAGTCTGCCCCAGGCCGCCTGTGGCTACAATAGCAATTTAGCACCACCGTGTGGAGTGAATGAAGAATGCACCAAATTGTAAAGCGTCTCTGAGTGTTTGGAAAAGCGATATACTAATACTAATACTAATGCATTATTATTATTATTATTATTATTATTATGTTTTGTTTTTTTTGTGTGTTTTTTTTAGTAGTAATAATTGCCCATCTCTACTTAACTGAAGGTAAAAGGAGCTGTTAACTTGAAAACTATGACTTCATGACATCACAAGGTGGAACAGAGCGTTTTGAGCTTTGGAGATGTAAAAAGTTACATACTGTGGCTTTAAACCTCAACTACAGCCTCCATTTAAAGCCCCGAAATATGCCCGAAAAACATATATCTTTATAGTAAGCGGGCTTGCACCTCCACAGATCTGACTTTTTTGGCCTTTGCTCCATAGAAACTTCTCTAATCGTCCAGAGTGTGAAGGTCTGTTTGATTCCCAAAATGTCTTCTATGTACTGAATTACTGCAATAACAAAAAATTATATAAATGTAATATTTAATAGTCCTGGTAACCCTTCACCTCCATCTGAACTCCTCTTCAAACCAGAGTTAAGAAAGTCTTACTTAGTCTAAATAGGCCTTATCTCCACATGTGGTTTACCCGTGAAGAGGAAATATCTCACATCAGCTCTGTCATTGTCTGAGGCTCCCCACCCACAGACCCCCCGTGGACCCCCCGTGGACCCCCTCATTGTCTCACACATCACCATCCCTCCTGTTCCTGTGTGTGACCAGCTCCATCAAATCAAACTCTGCCAATGAAGAACAAGGATCGATGTGCCCGGTCTTCTGTTAAATTCAGTTTCACATAGTTCCAGCTTTATCACATTCGTAATTGGTGTTAAATGATCTAATTTTCATTTTATTAATCCAGTGTTATCTTCTCTGAGCGCTCAAAAATGCTCTGTTTGCATTGAGTCCAGATTGTTGCATCGCAGGTAAAAGTCTAGACTTTTCCCCCACAGTTTTTAGAGAAAAATACTTTATTGATCCAAAGGGAAATTCAAGTTTTGCTGCAACAACATTTACACTAGACTTCTCAGTGGCCTTTGTGTCTCAGTCAAAGGGCTCAGTGCAGTTTAACAGGACGACTGGCCAGGGAGGGTCAGCAGATCTGTGTTTGAGGAGAGGAACAGCCCCCAGGACAAAAGAGTCCCTCCTCTGCACGTCTTAGTTGGTTGAAATCCCATAATTGAGCTAAAAAAAACTTTGAAAAACTTTGAAAAACTGGTAGCCACAAAAACAGCCAACCACTCGCTGCCATGGGACTAAATTCCAGTTATAAATTCAGTCTATAAACCATCACTGGAATCGCTGTGTGGTCAAAAATCAAAAGATGGAAAGATATCTAAACTTTGGTCGATCTCGAGAAGGCGAGTATATGGACACGTATATGGACACGTATATGGACAGGTCTATGGACAGGTCTATGGACAGGTATCTGGACAGGTCTATGGACAGGTCTATGGACATTCATACACGACGTTCACTTGTCTAAGTTTTCAAATAGACGGAAGAAAATTGAATTGAAAATCAAGTTTAGTGATGGGACTTTTGGGATCAGAATCTTTTGGATCATTTAAAAAACTGTCTCTTTTTATATTTAATGGTTCAAACTGAGAATAATAATAATTAAGATGCCAAGTGTTTATTTTTATTTTTATTTTTTTTGTGCAGAACATTCTCACTGGTCTTGCCTGTTCTGCTTCTGTGCTGATTCTTGCGTTGGTTCGGAATTAATCAGTATAAAAATGCTGAAAATGAGAGATCCGGCTCCAGTCGTTCACATTAAGGAACCGTTCAGATCGATCAGTTTGGAGAATGAAATTATGCTTTTTTTTTTTCCCCCCATATCATCTGGCCCTGGAGCATTATTTATAATTATTAATTCCCATTGCTGCCAGCAGGGGGCGCTCCGATACCTCACTAGAATGCGTCATATGTCCTTTAAGGTCTTACACATTTTATATCTCACTTGGCAATTGTTTTCTCATTTACTACACGTATAATTATTCCGTACCTTTAATAGTCTATTATGAAGTAACTGAGCGTCATAATTACCTCTAATCACCTTAAATCCTTCCTTTTTTTCTTTTCTTCGTCTCTCTCTATCCTTCCTCTCTCTATGGACCTCTCGCTTTCTCCCTGTTTCTCTTCTCTAAACCTCTCTGTCTCTCTCTTCTCACGGTCTCTTTCTTTTCGCTTCCTCTCTTATTTGATCTGTCTCCTTACATCTGTACTCTTTCTTCATTCTCTACCTCCCTCTTTTTCTTCTCAATCTCTCTCCTTCCCCACTTCTTTTGTCTTTCTTCTTCCCCATCTTGCTTATTTCTTTCTTCTCCCTCTGTTTCTCTCTTCTCTTTGTCTCTCCCTCTCTCTGCCTCTTCCACTCTCTCTCTCCCTCATCTCACTCTCCATCCCTCATCTCTCTCCGTCCTTCCCTCTCTCTCTCTCTCTCTCCCCCTTCCTCTCTCTCTCTCTCTCCCCCTTCCTCTCTCTCTCTCTCTCTCTCTCTCCCTCTCTCTCTCTCCCCCTCTCTCTCTCTCTCTCATCTCTTCCTCTCTCCCTCTCTCTCTCTCTCTCTCTCCCCCTTCCTCTCTCTCTCTCTCTCTCTCTCTCTCCCCCTCTCTCTCTCTCTCTCTCTCCCCCCCCCCTCTCTCTCTCTCTCTCTCTCTCCCCCCCCCCTCTCTCTCTCTCTCTCTCTCTCTCTCTCTCTCTCCCCCTTCCTCTCTCTCTCTCTCTCTCTCTCTCTCTCTCATCTCTTCCTCTCTCCCTCTCTTTCTCCCTCTCTATCTCCCTCATCTCTGTTCCCCTCATCTCCCCCTCATCTTTCTTTCTCTCTTTGTCTCTCAGAAAACGGAGGTGTGACTCCGCTGGTTGCCGAGGAGCCCATAAACTACAACATGCCCCTGACCACCACCTACATGAAGCACATGAGGCTGCACTACATGAGCCACAGCAACAAGGTAATGTCCCACAGTGTTTCTTTAACTGTCCGGGATCACAGGACATCGTCATGTCATTGTAGAATCCTTTAGTTTAACCTGAGCTGGAGACAGGGCAGAGCTGACAGGTGCAGTTTGATGTGTAACTGTCAGGTGCAGATGTGTTGACCTGTCAGGTGCAGATGTGTTGACTTGTCAGGTGCAGATGTGTTGACCGGAGAAATCGAATAAATCAACAGAAGTGAAACGATCTTTGACCAAACCTCCTGGTCAGATCCTGATCTGGTCAAATCTGGTCAGATCCTGATCTGGTCAGATCCTGATCTGGTCAGATCCTGATCTGGTCAGATCCCTGAAGCTCTGCAGGGCGGGGCCTGGGCAGTACTTGGACGGTGCCACAGGAGGGCACTAGTGGCAAACACTGTTGTTGTGTCCTTAGGCAAAACACTTCACCCACATTGCCTAGTATGAAAGTGTTTTGGTCATGGTTGAAGGGACCGATGTTGCAGATTGGCGGCCTCGCTTCAGTCTGTCCCAGGGCAGCTGTGGCTGCAGTCGTGTCTCACCACCACAGTGTTTGGTGAATGAAAAATGAAAAGCGCTACGTAAAACTGATCCATTATTATTATTATTTTGTCATTTTGTCACAAAAATGTGGTGGTATTGCTCAATCACAAAGGCGAGATTGTGAAAGTGAAAGAAGTTTAAAGATGCACTATGTAATTTTTCAAGGCTACAGGAAAGTACAGTTTAGCTATGAACTTACCGATATTGCATTTAGGTTTGAAAAATATAGAAAAAAAATGCATTTTTACTGGGAATAGGCTCGCCTCTCCACAGATCTGACCTGCCATCTCCTTGTTTCCTTAAGTGTCATACACTGTGGAACATTCCAGATGTTAGGGCGCTTAGTGGACTTTCAACAGATTATTTAAGCGATAACGATATTGAAAATGTTTTCATCTCCCTTTGCGTTCCACAGGCTCCTTCCTCCATCTGAAGTGCGAACATTCGAACAGTTCTAAAAACACCACAGCGCTTTTATTTTATTTTCATTAGATTCTTTTTACTCAATAAGAAACCGATCTCCACACAGATGCGTGCGCCCACAGCAGCAGGTGTGTGGCGGTAACAGGCGCGTGGGCGGAAAGACCGAGCGCAGGTGAAATAAAAAAGACAGACAAGAACACCCACACAAAGCCTCGCCAAACAATTAAAGCACCATAACGAGACGGTTACAAAGAAAATCAGATATGTGGAGTATTGGACGTAGACCAACAGAGCGAAGAAAGTGAGATGATTATAGTTGGGGCCAATGTCGCGTAAAAATACAAACAAAATGATAAAACAGAAGGACATAGACCATAGGCTGTATATGTCAGTGGAGTTAGCTAATCCGCTAGCCGCCGCATTCTAAATAGGAAATGAGCATTTTTTTAAATAAATGAAAAATAAAATAAAATATATAAAATTGGAATCACATTGTTCGTGTAATCGTAAAGTATTTTGTATAATATTTTGTTTGATGCTGTTTTTTTTTTGTGTAAATTACGATTCCGGCTTTCTCGTTCTTAAGTTTGACGGACAGCTAAACTTGGAGTCTGCTCCGGAAGCTGTTGTGGATGTTTCCTGTTGAAGTTTTGGTGAACTCAGAGCTTTTCTAATATTCAACGTTCTCTGGTGGACGGTTTTTATGGAACGTTATTCTATAGAGTTTAAGTACTGGACAAACTTGTTGTCTGTGTTGCATCCGCCAAAATTACAGCAGGAAACGTCTACAACAGCGTCCGGAGCAGGCGCCGAGCTTAGGCGCATATGCTCGCTTACCTGTCCGTCAAACATAAATTAGCTAATGGGAATGAACCCAGAACAAACTGTTTGTGCCAAAGTGACAAGCAAAAAGTCTGGGAGCACAAACGAGAAGGCTGAAATCATAACCAAAGAAAACGGTATCAAACAAAACTGAGAAAGACGCAGAACAAAAACAAAATGTTTCCAAAGAGGCAAAGACAAATATTTTACACGATTACACAAATAATTTTATTGCAATTTATCTATTTTATTTTATTTTACTTTTTTTGTTTGATTTTTTTAATTGGTATTTTGATTTATACGTTTTTGCTTGATGTTTTAAAAGCGTTCTTTGCACTATTTGACTCTATATGAGTAGAGTGACCAGACGTCCATATTTCCCCGGGACAGTCCCAGTTTTGAGCCCTGTGTCCCCTGTCCCTGCAGATTTATCCAAAAACCAGTGATTTGTCCCAATTTTATACAAAAATGTCCCAGGTGTCCCTAGTTTTTACCAGTTTGATACCTGACAACAGTAAAAAGAGGCATAAATTAAACAAATGTGTTAAATAAAATACAGAAAAGCTGCTTAAAAATGACCAAAACACAAAGAAAATGTGACTCTACTGACTTGTACTCACATGTTTGTCGTGAATAAGTCATGAATGGGCCGAGTGCAGAACAATTTGAATTATAACGCACTTCTTTCACAATTTTCTTATTATCAACCACCACAAACTGAATTATTAAATGTTAAAATATGTTAAAATATGTTTAAATAGCGCTACAATCTGATTTATCTTGTATTTTTATGTTATTAATGTTCTATTTGTGGTTTAGATGAGCTTAGCATTAACTCTGAAACACAAATACCTACTTGTCTAAACACAGAAGCTTCCTCCGGTGAAGTCCTTACACCGTCGCACACGTCTTAACACGCTGTCTGAGTCCTGGTAATTACAGATTGAGTTATTTTAGTGACACTCTGATAATTCCTCATAGAGAATGGAGTGTGAATCCGCAGAACAAACCAGCGACAGTGTGAAAAGTCCTTATTAAATGAGACACGCAGGTAGACTATGGAAGCTCTGAACGGCAAGCAGAAAAAAAAGAAAAAAAACAAAAACAAGAGGCACATCATTTGGGCTCCATTTTCTAAGCGTCCATCCTCCAAAAAACTTTTAACGATCCTATATTACACAAAACTGATTCTTTTTGTGTTTTAAGCCGTGTTATAATATTGTTTCCTTTTCAAAAACTGCGCGAGGAGAGATGGAGTTTGCATTTCCCAGGCTGAAAACGTTCTGTTCCACCTTGTGATGTCATGAAGCGGTAGTTTTCAAGTGAACAGCTCCTTTTTACTTTTAGTTTATTAGAGATTGGCAGTTCCAGGGCTGAAATGATCCAAATGATTCTAGTGAAGGTGTGCGGAGTTTAAAAACACAGTGGAGCACTTCCTGTATTACCACATGACATCATAGAGTGTTTTTGTTTTGAGAGAACTCGGCCTAAATCTGCAGGGTTTGTGTGTTAAACATATGAATGAAGCAAAACACAACTTCAGGTCTGTTTGTGACGAGGAAACGACATTAGAAATCTGAAAATGGTTTAATTCGGGCCCTTTAATCTCATTCTGTTTTGCCACTGTGATCTTTGCCCGGGTGATTCGTTTTACTCCGTACCACCGCACCCTGCACCCATCCCCACCTCCACCCATCTCCACCTCCACCCGTCCCCACCTGATAATGGGAGAGGGACAGAGAGGACAGGAGGGGAAGGGATGAGGGGCTACAATTAAAGCCTCTGAGAACCTAGTAGATTAGCTGAAGAGAAAGAGAGAGAAAGAGAGAAGGAGAGGGAGAGATAAGGAGAGAGAGAGAGAACAGGGAGAGAGAAAGAGTGGAGGGAGAGAAAGGGAGAGGGAAAGGGAGAGAGAGAGGCAGAGAGAGAAGGAGAAAGAGAGAGGGGAGAGAGAGAGAAGGAGGGAGAGAGAGGGACAGAGAAGGAGAGGCAGAGAGAGGAGAGAGAGGGAGAGAGAAAGAGAGGGAGAAGGAGAGAGAGAAAGAGGGAGGGAGAGAGAGCGTGGGGAGAGAGATGGAGAGAGAAAGGGAGGCAGAGAGAAGTTGGTAGAGAGAGAGGAAGGGAGAGAGGGAGAGAGCAAAAGGCAGAGAGAGAGAGAAAGAGGGAGGGAGACGTGTAGTGCCAATTTGCGTTGGAACGCCGATATATCCGCCCGCAGAAGTCAAAGGTTACGTGGTGCACTTTCAGCGCGGTTATGGAACATGTGTTATTGGAACGCCAGTTTATATCGCAGCGTTCACGGTTCCATTTATAGTTTAGAGAAGACGAAAAAGTTTTCAGTTTTCATTTTCAGGCGCCTGTGAGCCACACGAGCATTTACGGTTTATGGTCCTGTTGATGAGTTTGATTTTCAACAAAAAGATGACAGGGACTAACTGAAAAGCTGTTGGCTAATTGTGAGTGATTTTATGAGTAACAGATTTGTTTAACAGCAAAAATCAGCTCATGTGTTGTAGTTCCAGACAAGTCCGTCATCTTTCTGATCAGAATGTGTTAAAAGAAAGATCAGATTAAAGTCTAACAATATAATATAATGTACTGGAAGGAACCTTGGAATACTTTAAGGACTCGTTACCTTTAACAGACGTTTTTGGCTCTGAATGGCAGACAATAACTGGTATGAACTGAAAAGGAATATAAGGTTGTTGTTTTTTTTAGATGTTCCTTTTGATGCTCTCTGTTACAGAAGGTTTTGTAAAAAAAAACAAACAAAAAAAAAAAAACAATACATAATTTATAAAGTACAAGCGCCGCGATAAAAAGAAAGAAAAAAAGAGGGGAAAAATGTATTCAGTACATGAATGGTAGATAATACACAGTCCCTATTCATTATTTATATTTATTATTATTATTATTATTATTAATAATAATAATAATAATAATAATAATAATAATAATAATAATAATAATATTTGGTGGGTTTTTTTATTTTTCATTTTTTTGTTTTTCTGAAAATTATGAAGATAAATGGCTTAAAAAAAACAAACAACAAAGCCTCAGACAGAGCAGCGCCTACAGTTAGCATCATAAACCCAGGGAATGTTGATGACATCAGCTGCAAAGGAATAGTTTTTCTGCATATTCCCGTGCAATAAACTCGACTGAAATGATGAAACTTGCTTTTATTTTGGTCTATTGTTCGGCTAAAACTTACACACTGTGGCTTTAATTTTGTGATTTACAATGAAGAATACGTAAAGTCCTTTTAGAAGTTACTGGAAAATGTTAGAAATACAAATTCTGAAAGGGTCTCTTATCAGTTCACCACCTTGAAAAACTCAACAAGAAAATTACGAAAAACTCTACAAGAAAATGAAGTGTTTTGCATTTGTCAAGGTCCTCACATCGACCGCCGGTGAAACTTCAGAAACTCCCCTGGAGATAAACCTGGCTCTCCGTCTCTCCGTCTGTCCTCGCACAGGCTCCTCTCGCTCTCACTTGTGAAGGAGGTCGATACCAAGCTTAGAAACGGATGAATTAATACTCTAACACATAATTATGTCGTTAATAAGACTGAGGCATTCTTAAATATTCTTTGTTTATGTTTTATTATGGTTAATTAAAGTGCGTATGATGGATTAGACGATTTACAGAGGTCACTGGGAGAGTCGGGAAAACAACGGCTACAGCGACAGGTGTTTAACTGGACACAACTGACTGAATGAAGCAGATAAAAGCGCCGGTTTATGGAGCTGCTGATCCTGATTCTGAATAAAACTCGACTAAATAAACCGTTATGAAGTTAAAAGAGCGATAATTTCCCCATCTCAGACAAAAATCAAATAATCCAGAGATGTGTTGTGGAATTTCTAAACTGCAAAGAATAAACTGGAGAGTTGTCTTGAATCAAAGAGTCTGTGCGCACAGTTGCTTTAATAAACTTTTTCCCTGAACTGCCAACCACACCAAAACATACGGAGTATTTATACCCACGACATGGGACCGTTGCAGACACATAAGTTGAGATACATCATCTGTACAAAGATAAGTTTTCCAAGGTTGTGGAATCGGTATGTGAGGCAATCATGTGAAGCAACATTCGTTAAAGACAAGTTTGGCATACCACTAGGATTTAGACATACGTTCACCTAGACTGGAAAGGTGCCACACTTGGCGAGGTCGTCTGTTGTGACCCACGAGTCGTCAAAAAGAAAAAGGACTCCATTTCATACAGAATTAGAAAGCCAACTCATACATAACTTACGTAAATGAATACAAAAATTATTATGTAAAAGGTTTCCACTACAGATGTATCTTGACAAAAACGTGTGTGGTTATTATCAGTCCGTGATTTGATTATTTATGACACAAATCGAGTTTGACAGACTTTTTTCACCCCAGAGTCACATGACGTGAATGTAGTGAGCTGCGTCTGCGTACGCTGGTGTATGAACGTGTGTGTGAATGGGTGAGTGGTTCCTGGTTGTAAAGTGCTTTGAGTGCCTTGAAGGTGGAAAAGCGCGGGATAAAAATGTGTAGTCCACTTAAGAGTAAGAGTGCAGGAGTGTGTCGTGAATTAGGGGTGACATTCGGACACAGCCGTAGTTACTAGTCGTTTATAACTCGTCTTTCTGGTTACGGGCAGCAGATGTGACGTACGGAGAAGTCATTCTATAACTGTTACCTAGCAACCAAAATGTTAACAAAAGCCAAAACTGGTCTTTACACAACTTGATTAGACTAATAAAAAACAAATGACAGAGCCTTTGTTTATAGTTCAGATTTAACCCGTCGGAAATGCTTTCTTCCCTGTAAATTGTCTCAGCATAATGGAGCTGATATTCCATATTGATGACGTAGGTAGAGGTTTTCCATTTTAGTGCTACAACCTGTATTTTTCTACTTTTCTAGTCAACTTTTTTTTCCATTTACTGCAACTTAACTCATGTAAAACTATGCCACAGGTATCTACTACTACTATCCCACCAAATTAAGTCAAACCTGTCATGTCTATAGAGGCTTTGCACCGTCACGTTACCCCCATAGCAACGGTAACTACACCACCATGACACCGGGCACGCAACATCAAACATGGCTGCTAAACAGAACGAGCGTGTTCCATCTCTCCTGAAATATCTGGAATCTCTAACCTCAAATGAGCGAAAAAACTCCTTGGAAAAGCTCAAATCAAACTCTAATATTGATCCTTACAATGTGAGCACCAATTTCTACTCTGATTCGATTGATATCACACTACTTCATCTCTGCGTCCAGTAGCTACACCAAAGAGCAGATCTTATTAAAGTCTAGAGGTGAACCAGTATTTTGTTTCTGGGCGGGTCAGATGTTTTTATGTAGGAAAAACTCGCAGTAACGTCAAGGTTTTGATCGGAAAGGTGTTTTCCAACTCACATAGAACCGTGTCACTCGCCATAGGACCGACATTTTCTTTATTGCTTTGCTTATCAACGACGATGTCTTCTAGAATTAATCGTTTTTTGCGAGTGGATCTTTCTAACGTTCGCGAGGATCTTTTCATGGCCGATTCTTTCGTAGTTTGGCTCTTCGACTCGTGCCCCATATTGATCGTAGGAGCCCAGTCTGGGTTCGTTGGATCATAAACTGGTGCAGGTTTTCTTGGATAAATGAATGAATTTTTAGTTCAGTAAGTTTTCTTCTTTCATTAAATAAACTATGAAACAATCTGAACAGCAAATACCTCGATGAAAGTGACGTGAGCAAACTTCAGGTGTCATGATGGTACCATTCCAAATCTCTTCACGGTTTATGTTTGCAAGCCATAATTCCCGTCGTTTTTCGATAATTCCCTTGTTTGAGCTCCTGATGAGTCATTTCCAGAGGAACATTGAAGAAACAAATCGTTTTATCCCTTTCAGAACGGCTCGACCAGCCAAACAAACAACAAAACCTGCCCATGTTTCTCTGATGCTACTGAACTAAAGTGAGTTACGTGCCCGGTGTCATGGCGGCGTAGTTACCGTTGCTATGGGGTCACGTGACGGTGCAAAGCCTTTATTACATGCAACCAGCTGCTACTGTGCAGGTTAGTCCAGTGCTTGGAGCTTGGAGCTTTATGTCATAACGTTCATCATCGTAAACATGCCTGCAGAGTTCATCCACGTCTGAGTAATCTTGTGATCTCTCCCAGGTCCTATTCAAACCCTTGTTACGATTAGCTGTACAAGGATCATAATATACAAAATCAAGATACAAAACAATGCACAACAACTTCACAAACCTGACGCGATGTGCAGTGGTTTCATTAGCGGGAGGCACGCTGATTGTGTTGTGATGCCGCTCTGAAGGGGGAGTGACTTACTGTGGAGAGCAAAGAGCAAAAACAAAACTGAAACTAATTACACATTTGAATGCATTGTTTTGGGCACATTCTTTTCACAAACAGACCTGGAGTTGTGTTTTGTTTTATTCACACATTTTTAACACACAAACCCTGCAGATTCTCAAACTCAAAACACTCTATTCCACCTTGTGATGTCATGCGGTAATACAATAAGAGCTCCACTGTGGTTTTAAACTTCATACACCTTCACTAGAATCATCTGGATAAGCCTGGAATTGCCAATCTCTACTGACCTAAAGGCTGTTCACTTGCAAACTACCTCTGCATGACATCACAAGGTGGAGCAGAGCATTTTGAGCTTTGGAGATGTAAACAGACTGAGATTAATAATAAAAGATGACTCAAACATGTGTGAATGAAACAAAACACACTCCACACAAAAACACAACTCCAGATGTGTTTTTGAGGAGGTAACGACGTTCTAACATGGCTAAAAGCTCACAAGAGTCCATTTTGTGTAATACCCCCTCTTTAATGAACTAAAAACGACTCAAACCCAGCTCTCCATCTCTCCTCGCGCTCCCCTCTTCTCGTCTCTCTCTCCGACTCATCTGCGAACGCGATCGATGGTGAGCCTCCGACGCCACTGCCTGCGCCGGTAATGACTCTTTCAGCGTACAGCAGGTCAGGCGATCTTCTCCTCCTTCGCTAAGAACATGGTCCGGTGGCATTTACGCTCAAACTGTTAATTGAGTTACACTTTTAAACAAATGACATTTCACCGGTGGAATAGACTGGGACGAGCTGGTTCACATTGATCATGAATGTGGAGAGTCTGGGGTTAAAAAGGATTCTGCAAAAGTTGCCATGTCCATGAGAGGTTCAAATGTGGAAATTAGTGAAGTGACATTCGCGAACGAGTCAGCTCTTTCGAATGGTTCCTTAAAGGTGCCAGACCAGACCAAGTTACAGGTCAGATT
Organism: Taenioides sp. WSHXM2023; assembly: GCA_029959045.1. Lineage (NCBI taxonomy): Eukaryota > Metazoa > Chordata > Actinopteri > Gobiiformes > Gobiidae > Taenioides > Taenioides sp. WSHXM2023. The sequence continues at coordinate 33,884,357 of CM057086.1, read as the reverse complement.
TGTGGAGAGGCGACCCCGCTCACAGTCAGAATACCTGTTTTTCAAGGGTTTTTTTGAGCTATAAAACCTCCTGTAACTGAATAAACGTAAAGTAGAGCCATAGAATCATAGATATCCATAGAAATAAGCAGGTGACGGACCCCCAACCAAAAAGTTACACAGTGCACCTTTATCATGACCTGTCGGAACCGTATCTTGTTTTTCTAAAGAACTGGATCTTTTTCTCTGTAATTTTTATGCATTTTACACATTGTGTGTAGAATCCCTCAATCGTCCAGGTAGAATCCATGGCAAAAGGAGAAATTTAATTTGTCAACTGGACAGAGTTTATTTGGTCGAATACGTTTCGCAGCTCATCCAAGCTGCTTCTTCAGTTCTGGTCAGATGCTGGTGGACACTGCTTTATATCTGCCTGAAGGGAGGAGCTTAATTACAATGAAAATTACTCTGAGACTAACACCTATTTGTTTACAGTTTCTGTTAGTCAGGTGAGTCTATTCAATATGGAGTGGGAGTGGGGGAGTAGTTAGCATATCCATTCAGGGCCATGATGGTGTTTTCACACCTCTGGACATGTCCTGGACCTGCCCTATTGTTTTCTCTGTTTGTTTTGATTTAGGTTTGAGGATAGAGTTATAGATGGAGACAAATGATGTCTGAGACCCCCATTTCTGTTCAAGGAAGGATTCTCTTTCTTGACAAAAATAGCCTCTTTATGCTCCTTTTCTTTTTAAAATGCTTTGACAAGACTTTGGTTCTGTCATAATCCAAAGATTTAAGATTTAAAAGTGCTTGAAAACAATTATTTCTTCAGGTAGTCTGCACTAAAACAGAGTGTTGTTCTTTTATTTTAGCTATTCTTGCACCATAACGATTCATAAAAGCAAAGAGACTTGTAATTCGATATAGTGTGATGGTCCACGGTATTATTGAGAGACTCCTGATGATACGATATCACGATATTCCAATTATTTTTACACTCTTTACTCTTTAATATCGATAATATCCAAAGTTATGCAAAAAACTACATAAGCTACATCATCTTTTTCCACCAAGACGTTTTATCATTTGCTTTTACCAACATAACAACATAATTCTCGGCATTTACTTCACCCCTCCTTGCACGCTCTACACCCATGCCTTAATTTCACATCCACTTTTCTACCGCCCCTCCCTCCTTCCTCTCTTCCCTCTCTTCCCTCTCTCTCCGCTCCTCCTCTCCTCCTCTCCATCCCTGTAGCCTGGAGACCGCAGACATTATTGCGAGTCCATAAATGCGTGTATGCGTGGATGAGACAGAACACTGCAGAGAGATTAAACCTGTACCCAGAGGAGTGGAGTGCAGACAGTGAGCAGTGAGTCACCTATAGAACAACACTGGGGTCCCCAGGTTCGGTTGGTGCGGTGGTTTGAGCAGTTAGAGTGTCAGTTGAATAAATAATAATAAATAATAATAAATCTTTATTTATAAAAATGAGGTTTACAAAGAACAATAAAAATAGCATTTAGATGTTAAAACAGACAATGAGTGCGTATACATGCGCTCGAGTATCCCGGTTATGATCGGGTTTTTTGAGTATCCTGGTTTTGTGAGCGTCCATGTAGATGCAGGATCCTGGTTTCAGTCTCCTGGAGATGCCAGTATCCCGATTACTGGGTTTTCTCAGAGTTTCCAGGATACTGTGCCATGTAGACGCAGAACTGATGTCATACTGAGCATGTGCGAACTGAGGTTACAGATACAGTAGGAGCAGTTACTTTCCCAAAATGACTCAAACTCCTAACAGGACTTTTTAAGAAATAATATTTTACACTTATAAACAAAATAAAGCAGTCTACTGTTTAATACAACCACATTTTAACACCAGGTTCACTTCTGTGTCTGTTTGTGTCGCTCTTGAACTAAACTGACGCTGTGAGACTTTGTATTTTGTCGTATTTTTCAACAGTTAAAAATGACTTTTCCTGAAGCTGTGACAGAGCTCCACAGTCTCATGTTTTTACTTGAATGTCTGTCGTCTTTTTTGTTGTTAGAAACCCGTTAAAAAGCCTTAAGTTACCAATGTTGCTCCATGTTTAGCCCCTTGCCATATCTGTGCCATAGTTACCATAGCAACCAGTCTAAATATCCAGGATACTCTGATTCCTCATGTGCACAGGGACGTGAGTATTCTGGTTTCTCTGAGCGCAGGTGAACAGCAAATCCAGAATACTGTCAGAACCGGGATTAGACTCATAACTCGCACTCAATAAAACAAACAAAAAATCAAGCTAAAACCAGCTAAAGGAAGGCCAACCGATAAAGGGTTTTAAGAAGTGATTTAAAAGATGGTACTGATGGTCAAGCCTTATCTCCTCAGGCAGGTCATTCCAAAGCCGAGGTGTCCGGACTGAAAAGGCTCCATCACCTTCGTCCGGAGCCTGGACTTTGGAACAGCTACAGGGACCTGCCTGAGGATCTAAGGCTGCAGGAGGGCTCATACGGGGTTAAAAGTTCTGAAATGTAGCTTGGTGCAAGACCTAAACGAGCTTGATCAGTAAATTAGTGATCAGTAAAATGTTAAAATCAATTCTAAAACACACAGGCAGCCGGTGAGGGGAAGCCAAAACGAGGGTAATGAGTCGATGTCTGTTAAAACCAGTGAGGAGCCGAATTGCTGCATTCTGAACCAGTTGGAGGCGGGAGATGGATTTGGCGTCGAGGCCGGAGAGGAGGGATTTGCAATAGTCTAGACGGGAGAAGATGAGCCCTTGCGTGACTTTTTCCAGATCAGGATTGGGTGACTTTTTTGATGTTGAGGTGAGAGTCAAAAATGACGCAGAGGCATTGTGCGGAAAAGAAGAATAGGCCAATGTCTTTTGTCTGAGCTATGGTGTGTTACATGAGTGTGAGGTGAAGCGTGTGAGAAGATTATGCATTTATTGTGTGGAGAATGAGCTAGAACCATTGCCTATATAAAGAAGTGGACTAACGGAGTGTGACATAACCCATAGCGTTCTGCTCCAGTCAAATGAAGCTCACGGGTCTAGAGGTTATAGGGGCGAATTTGGAGCTGATGTCCATATTAATTCTGGTCCATAAAGATGCTATAGAACAGTAAGGATTATATTCTTAATAGAAATAATTCAAGCGTCTTCTTCTGTTTAAAATTCAAAATTTAGTCTGGACCTTTGGGGACACCTTCTAACCTCCACGTTTGACTGTATTAGACAATAGAATGTGACTGTCAACATTAAATCGTAGTACTTTCTTTTATATTACCATGTGGTCTTGTATTGTACTTTATTTTCATGGGCTATACTAGTCTATGTGCTCTTATACTTATATAGGGGGGGATAGGGGGTAGGTGAAAACACATTTTATTCACGTACTCAAGCCTCGAATGCAGGACAATACAGGATTACTCCAAAATGCACCATCTGAAATCCAATTCTGACAAAGCTCACGATCAGGGAACTACATTATAACACAATTACAAGCTCATAAGTCAGTTTTAGATAATATTTCCCATTTAACATTTTATATAATGCCATTCAGAATACAAAATGGCTTCATATGACGCGTTTCTGAAGGATAATTGTGTTGTATGTAATCTTGTGCTTGTTAGTCACTGGTTTCTTTTTTGTTTAATTCTCTTTTAAACATGCTTTTTTCACCCATGCTCCCACATGACAATTAATAAATGTACAAAATACATAAATATACAAAAACATGATGCAAAACAATACACAACAACTTCACAGGGGTGAATTATTTTTGACTCAGCGCGTCAAACACAAAAGTGATACTTATAAAACATGTTAATGTGTTTATTTTTGGCGAACATGGCATTTTCAAAACAATAAAAGGTAAAACGGTGATTCAAACATGTGTTAGTAGTTAATACGCCATAGAAGTATAATATATAATACTCCCTTTTTAACCACAGAACATGTCCAGTAATATTTGAAAACTGCACAGGAGAATTCCAGATTTTGTACCTGTGACGCAACAATCTGGGCAAAATTCCTGAGTGCTCCTGGAACTTTGGATTAATGGGTTGGTGGAACAAGCGTAACTACAGCTCCAAGTATGTACTTGATGAGGGGACAGCAGTACAATATGGTTAAAGGCCATGTCATTTAAATCGCTATGGCAACCGCCCTAACCATCCTAATGTTCCGTCTTTCCGAAACCCACGGATATAACATGGAGAGGTTTGGACTCGCTGGCCTTTCCACGTATTTGAGAGTTCGCCGCCATTAGCACTCAAACCAGCCTCTTTATCTTTTCAGCTCCATCCGTCCCCCGTCCCAATTCAATAAGAGGAGGAAATTACCCAAGATGCTTCCTGGCAGGGAGGAGAGGAGGAGGAGGAGGGGAGAGGGGAGAGGGGTGCCGGCTGCTGCAAATAATGTGAAACTGGGTGAGGAGAAGCGGATGGCAGGGTGGAGGCTACTGCAGTCACCACAATCAAATACAGCTGTAGCTGGTGAAAACCTGAGAACATGTGCGGTGGATCTGATCGTTCTCAAAGTGCAGCTCTAGGGTCGTATACAAAAATGCCCATCAGATGTACTGAGTCACAATTTTCCCTCATATTGATCTCTCGATTTTCAATCAATTTGATCTTCTTCATCTTTGACTTAGACACACTTTATTGATCCATAAGGGAAATACTTGGACACAGTAGCTCATGTCGCAATATATTATAATAACAAAGAGAAAAAATGTAAATGGTAATCAATAAATTATAAATAAGTAGCAGAAATAGCAAGACATCTCATTGAAAACGTAGAGCGGTGGACCTCAGGCATAAAGAGCTGTCAGGATCGTTTGATTTCGTGTTGGGACCAATATTTCAGGAGATCTTCACATTTAAAGTTTGGAATGAGTTTGTAGAATATATTAAGCCTAAAAGCAAATGTGCATTACCGTTATCTACAGAAACACGTGAGATGTCCGTAAATGGTGAAGTCGTTTACTTTCCGTAACATGGATCATAATAATGAGAAGCACCAGAGAGAAGGTGAGGAGATCAGAGCGGGAGGAGGAGCTGCAGACGCAGACACAGAGGGAGAGACTGGACTTTTAGTCAAATTCTGCAGATTTAAATCAAAACTTGTGATTGTGAGGAGACAGAAAGAGACTGTGGCCCTGATTTAAACAAGAGAACGACGACTCCTCTTCAGCACTTTGTGCTATTACTGCCACATGCGCTCGCCTTATCATAGATATCGACCATTGAAATTACTGCTGTTGTGATACCATTTTTTGGGATTCGATCCAATACTGATACTTGGCCTTGGTGTACTTGCCGATACCAATACCAGTCCGATACCACATAGTGTGAAGAAGTACACTTAGGCTACTTAATTCTGTAACATACAAGAGCAAAAAATAAATGTTCTAAAAGGCTATTTTTTAAAGAAATGCAAGAATAAGATTTGGCGAAAATAAAAATATTGGTAAAATGTTTAATGATCTTGATGGTAAGTAGTGCTGATTTAAGCAGTTTCACTTTCTACCACAGTGTGGACAAAAACAACAGTGAGGCCTATAAAAAGATGCACATCCTCGGAGCACATGGCTAATCCTGCAGAGTAAACAAAGTCCGAGTTGTTGCTGTTGCCGCTGTTGTCGGGCTGCACTTTCCCAGTTATTTTACCAAGTTGAGCGTCCACACCAAAGGCTAAACGGAGGCATCACAGACGAAAAACAAATGTCTTTTAGTCCAGTGAGGTTCATTTAATCTTTGGATAATATATGTTATTAGGTCTTTTTGTTAGACCAAGGGTTTGTTTTTATACCAGACAGTTTCGGATCACTAGACTCTGAGGAACAACCTTAATCGAAATCTAACGATCTTTCAATTTTTGTCACAGCCCTAACTTACTGTTGTATGTTGTACAGAAAACGATTATCTGAGTGAAGATCTAGAGGCAGTCAGTGTTTGTCCAAGAACCCAAAAGTGGGCTGTTTGAATCCTGCTCCTTCCAGTACATGTTGTGTTTTTGCGTGTACGGTTTCCCTGATTTCTGACTGTTATAACTGACAGATAAAACAATATGTGGATTTCCTCCGGGCACTCTGGTTTCCCCCATCAACCCACGCACAATATTTTAAATCCTCCATCTAAGTCGGCCCTGACAAGCTCAAGATCTGGAGATGGGTCCCAGGTGTGGCATTGTGGTGCCCCGGGAGCACTGAGGGATGGGTCAAATGCAGATGAGAAATTTCCCTACATACGGGGACAATAAAGTGTACCTGAACATTTAATGGATTGTGCGTTTGTGTAGAAACTAATATGGCGACTTACGAGTAAAAAAGACAAAAATATATTGCAAAGGACAGACAAAAAGCTCGATTTCTGCAGAAGTGAAGCACCAAACTCTTCTGTACATTGTGTCAGGTTTGTGAAGTTGTAACGTGTTGTTTTGTATCATGTTTTTGTATATTTATGGTGAATTGTCGTGTGGGAGCATGGGTGGTGCAGGCTTGTGGGCGGAGCTTTGTACAGAAGCTAACTTTAAGGAATGTTTGGATAGTGCACGGGAGAGATCGATCAAAAAAAGCTCTTCAGGCATGTTTTTGATGAGGAGGCAACGTAATAACATTGTAGAAAGCTCCAAAAAGTCGATTGTCAAGCTATTTCGGACTCTTCTGTCTTCTATTTTCTACGATTCTTTCAACAATTCCCACCAATATCTCCTCTCATTCTGGTCCAGGGCATCTGATTTCACAGCGTTTATCAAACCTCCAACAAACATGCCCAGACCTCTCAAAACCCTGAACCGTTTTTATATTCTAAAAGACTCCCAAATTCCAATCTCTCCCTCGGGGTCCGCACCGAGCCTTTAAACAAGCGCATCATTTCCTGTGATTAGGTGGAGGAGGGGTGGAGGGTGAAAAGTGGAAAATCAAAATGAGAAAACGGAGCGGTGACGTTTGGCTACGGGAGAGCCACGGCCGGGATGGAGAGATTAAAAAAAGAGAGCGGGGGGGGGGGCTTTGGTAAGAATTTAAAGCGCGTTGGTTCATTATGGTTTTACGGCCGGTTCCCATTATTTCGTCCGCTCCGGAGGGAAGACGTTTCATTATTTTGGGTGGAGGGGTGGAGGGGGAGAGAGGTGAGAAGACGAGATAGGTTGGGGGTTGGTGGTTCTAATTACAAAAAAAAAAGGAATAAAGAGAGGACAGCGTGAGAATGATAATTTGGGAGAGGACATTGTGGATGTGGCTTTTGTTCCGATTAGGTGAAGTTTGAAAACGGTGAAGAAGTGAAGCAATTTTGTAAAAGATTGAGTCTAAAACTATGGATTACAGTAAATTTAAGGACTAAATCAAGACTAAACTGGGACTGAACCAGGACTAAACCAAGACTGAACCGGGACTGAACCAGGACTAAACCAGACCAACCTGGGACTGAACCAGGACTAAATCAAGACTGAACTGGGACTGAACCGGTACTGGACCAGTACTAAATCAAGACTGTGACTAAACTGAGACTGAACCAGGACTGAACCGAGACTAAACTGGGACTAAACCAAGACTGAACCAAGACTGAAATGGGACTGAACCAAGACTAAACAAGACTGAACCGGGACTGAACTGGGACTGGACCAGGACTAAATCAAGACTGAAACGGGACTGAACCAGGACTGAACCGGGACTGAACTAACAATGAAAAGTATAAGACTGCGAGATTAATCTCAGTCTAACTGAAATTGCAGTTTGATTTGGCACAATTGTCAATTCGCAAAGGCTGTGATTTTTGAACTACCATAATTTCCTTATTCTGCAGAACAACTGCAAACCCTGTAGTTTGATCTGTCCAAACATGTTCTGAAATGTGATTCTTTTCCAAGTTCATCTGGACGTGTTTACAATGTGAACTTGTTCTGAGCGGTTCTTCCTCTGCACACTTGGTTCTTCCGAGGAGAAGTGCTGCTCAAGTAAAGCACCAAAAGCCTTGCGATTGCTGCACAATTTTTTTCATCTTACAGTATATGGCGACCAGTAAAGACAAGTACGCAACGCCATGGAAACGAAACCCGCAGAAAAATACTCACGGTGCAGCATAAATTGGTGGTTCACATCAATTTAAATGTACAGTAAGCGTTCTTTTATAACTCCAATCAGGCAGGAGGTGGGTTCAGATGTATAGTTAACTGCCCGGGAGCAAGCTAGCTGTTAGCGCCTGTGCGTCACTAGTTCATGTTTTATAACTTAAACGTGTTCTATTTAAGGTTGTCAAAATTATAAAAAATCAGATTCTATTCAATACTTAAACTGGTATTGAAACTAGATACTCATTTGAGCAGGTATCAATACTAAAAGAGTCCCATTCACAGGACAGAAATGAACCTTTCCTGAATCCCTTTAGAAAGATCTAGAACTGTATCAGAACAAGTATTAGAGCACATGGACTAGTATACGCCTATGGAGCACTACGGAACCTACAGGACCACTGAGGGATTACACAGATAAAAACAAAGTACTACGATTTAATAGTGAAAATTACATTCTATTGTCTAAATAGAATGTTTTTGTTATCATAGTGGTATTTTAATCTGTATTAAGAACTGAGTCTGTTCCTTAGTTTGCTTGTTTCCATGAAGAGGTTATTACTTTGCTAGGAATGTTTTACAGTATGACCTCATGGTGATCAAAAACATCTTGAAAACCTTGATTTAGAAAACACTAAATCAACTTTCTTTGCTGCTAAACTCTGTATGGTGTTCATTTCAAGTACTATGTGACATCGCTGCCCTGATTACAGTCAGGTGTTTGAAGCGTGAATAGACCAATCGCAGTGTTTCTCGTATGTCCAGGTCCTCCTCACTCTCCCCTTTAGTCCTCCAGACCCCGTCCCTCCTCCGCCCTCACGCTCCCCTTTAGTCCTCAGGTCCTCCCCAGTTTGCTCTATTTGTGTTTGTGGCTGAGTTTAGGAGTTTAGTCCCATTTTTTTTCTTTTTGAAACTCTGTTATAAAACGAGCCTCTTTTGCGTTTTCTCTTGAACTTTGTCTGAATAATATTGAGCCAGTTTTCCATCTGATTATATTAAATGTAATCACGGACTCTGCACTTATCGTCTGAATTTCCCTGGTACAAAACTCTTATCTCCTCTTCTGACCTTTGTTCTTCGCTGTTCTCAAGAAACAATGGCTAAAGTGAAGAGCTGATATGAAAACGAAAATGAAGAGCTGATATGAAAACGAAAATGTTTTTTGTGCATTTTCTGTCTTTTTTATCCACTTAACCTTGAAACGTAACTTAAAATAACAAATGAAAAACCAGCAATTTTTGTTTCGATCAATACCAAGTAATGCTATGGCAAGTGTCATGATATCGATCTACTTGATACTTTGCAACTGACGTAATCAACATTTCCTGGGGGTGTGATGCTAACTGAAGGCACTATTCAATCTGAAGCTCTGTGACTTCAGTTAGACTAATTCTGATCTTTGTTTTAACACAATCTGGCTGTAAAGAACTGACTTAACTGGAACTACACTCTGTGAGCTGATTTGTGCGCTTAAAAAAGTCTCTCACACAGAAAAGTACAGTCACAAGCTCGTGTTGCTCACAGGCTCCTGAAAATGTGTTGTTTCAATCTTTTTTTTTTTGTTTTCTTGAGTTTTCAGACCAGTTTTCAGATCTTAAAACTTTTTCGCCTGTGTTTGCTAATGTGTTCAATGTGTAACCATGGTAACTATCACAGTCGAGTCACTATTTGTAGGACTTGACTTGATAAAATGGATTAAGACTTGGGACTTGACTCGGACTTGAGGCCTGTGACTTGAGAGGACTTGACGGTTTTCGTAAAAATGTCTGTTTTTAGAAAATACTTTACTCTTTACAGTTGATACGTGCAGCGCTTAATTTTACGGGAACAAACTGGAACATGTCCCTCTCATTTCTCTATTTGTTACTATGGCAACAGTAACTGAAGTACTGTGAGACCATTAAATGTCTTACAGTAAGATACAGAACAATACAGTAAAACACAGAACATGATCCTTCCGTTTTGTGATAAAATAACTGTTATTAAGCAATTTTAAATCTGAATTCTTTCTATTCTGACCATAATGATTCACACTAAGATCTTAACAGGACATTTAAAAAGGAAACATTTCTACAATTCTTATATAAATTCTGATATAAAAATATACCATGACTTTTTAAGTACAGTTTAGTTTAAAATTTATATAAATTGCAAAAATCTAAGCTGTATTTGGTACTTTGGTTTAAAGACTTGAAATGACTTGAAGCTCAAAGCGGACGACTTGGACTTGACTTGGACTTGACTTGGGTTTATGGGCAAGTGACTCGAGACTCGACTTGGACTTGCCGGTCTTTGACTTGGGATTTGAGTCGGACTTGAGCTGAAAGAATTGAGACTTGCAAAACAACGACTTGGTCCCACCTCTGGTAACTACTAAATATCTCACCTTAGAGACACATGTAGAACACCCCCCTTGTAAAAAAAATAAAATAATAATAATAATAATAAAAATATTTGTTTTAATAAAAATAAAATCAAATACAAAATTGTGATCAATCAATATGAGGTGGAAAAAAATTTAATTTAATTTTTCTCTCTTTTTTTTAAAGCCCTGTATAAAATAAAATTCTAGCTTTTTTTTTTTTTTGCATAACTGTGGACACTTGCAGCAGAAGTGACACATGGAGCTACTTCCATAACTCGTACCTAAAAACGGCCAAAAGTTGTGTAACAGTTTCCATAATTATAATACAAAAAATGACAAGACCTTTATTTTGTTAAATCAATGCTTAATCTGTCAGAAAAAAGTCTTCCTTGTGCGTAAATTGTCTAGTTTTCTGTGTTGATGACGTAGAGAGATTCTGCTTTATAACTCAGCGCTACTTCCCGTGTTTTCGTACTTTTCTTCTCAACTTTTCCCCACAAACTGAAACTGAACTGATGAAACAATAAAGATGAAGGTGCAGTCCCCTCCACGGCCTACAGGGGGCATGTTTGTCACAAGAATCTCTGAGGGCACCTGCTGCTCTGTGTAGAATAAACATAAACTGACTTTTAACATTGGAACATTGTGAAATCAAATGAAAGAGCAGTGAACGTGGGAGCGTATTGTAGAGGTGATTTTATATGAATAATTTAAAAAGATGACAGGAGTGGCATAGGAAAATTATACATCGCTAAATAAAAGAAATATTATCACAAAGGTAAGATAAGGTACAATTTTTTTATTTTAATAATTGGTCTCTGGTGTTAATTGTTTTGTTCTAATGTCGTTTCCTCGTCACAAACAAACCTGGAGTTGTGTTTTGTTTCATTCACACATGTTTAACACACAAAACCCTGCAGATTTATGCTGATTTCTTCTTTTCTCAGACAGAAAACACTCTGTTCCACCTTGTGATGTCATGTGGAAATACAGGAAGTGCTCCACTGTGTTTTTAAACTCCACACACCTTCACTAGAATCATTTGGATCATTTCAGCCCTGGAATTGCCGATCTCTACTGAACTAAACGTATAAAATGAGCTGTTCACTTGAAAACTACCGCTTCATGATGACATCACAAGGTGGAGCAGAGCATTTTGGGCTTTGGAGATGCAGACAGACTAATAATAATAATAAAAGAGTTACTCAAACATGTGTGAATGAAACAAAACACAACTCCAGGCATGTTTTTGAGAAGGTAACAGTGTTAGAACATGGCTCAAAGGCAAAATAGGACCTTTGCGTTTTGACCTTTATGTGGTTTTCTTCTGGACGAGCAGTGTCTATATGTGCGTGTTTTATTTTTAAACAGAAAAAATGAAGTAAAATCTGAAAATTGTTATCGTGTTTTATCCCAAATTTGTCCGTAATATCGCCCAGCTCTACAAGTGCGCTGGTGAAGAACTTTCTGGTGAAGATCTGAAGATTTTGACCCATTCTTCAATACCACTTGGGGCAAATAGTCGTCTAATAGTCTCCATGTTGAAGTCTAATGCCGTACTGTGGAACATTCCAGGGCAAAGCTTTGTAACATCTTCACGGAGACGACCAGACCCTCCGCTTTGAACCATCTACTGTACCTCCCAGCCTCATCGATCGCGCTTGGCTGGACGTGGCCGCTGGTGCATGGCCCCCCCACACCGTTCCCCACCCCCTCTCCCGTCACCCCTCCTCTGCGGCTGACGTCACCGCGTAGCCCCGCCCCCCTCGCCTCCCCGGTCGCCACAGATCTCCGTCTTGGAGCGAGGGGTCGGTCCCGCTGCTGCTGCCGCTGTGGTGCTGCGCTCGTCACTCCCACCGCCCCGTTCACTCGGATCTATACGCGAGCAATTAAAAAAGAACACAAAAAGCGACGTTAAGTGACCGCCCCGAGCCCGCACGCGCCCACACGAGTGACCGACAACCCCGCACGGCTCCCGGACAACGCTATTCACGCTCCCGTTCTCCCAGAAGTAAAGGTAAGGTTGCGGATTTTGTGCATGCGACTCGCGAATGACTTTATTTCGCATCTCGGAGTGATTTGAATACCGTTTTGACGCATGTGCATGGGTTGCCTGAGACGAACACGGCTGTTTTTGTTGTTCTGGCAGCCCGAGGAGCTCTTAGCAGCAAATTGACAAGCGCATTGATCAATTAGTGACGAAGTGATACGCGTAAATGGATGTTAGCCTGATAGGAGCGCGGTTTTGGGCACTTTGGGATGGAGACGGTCGCTGCGTAAAAGCTTCCCCGGCGAGATTGGCATTGTTGTCAGCTTTACCCTGTGTGTCACTGTTTGTGTCGGGTCCGGCGGAGGTCAGCGGCGCACGCACGCACACACACACGCGCACGTACGAGGAGAGGAGAGGAGAGGGGGCTTAGGGCTTAGGATACACCGAGCCGCCTTCCTCGCGCTCCCTCTCCCCGCTTCGCTGCGTCAACTCCCCGGACTTGCCGCTGGTTGTGATGTTACGCGGTGTTGGAGCAGAGTGCACTAGGCCACCTCCACCGTCTCTCCCTCTCCTCCTGACAGACGCACATTGTTCCTCTGCCGAATGCGTGCGCGCCACTGTGTGTGTATGTGTATGTGTGTGTATGTGCGTGCGTGTGTTGTAGTGTGTCGTATCGGGATGGGTGGGTAGGTGGGCGTCTATGCGGAATGACCAAGCAGTACCCAGCGCGCTCTCTGCACACGGCCGGGGAACAATATCGGTGACGCGTGCCAAGCATCGAAACACTGGCCTCGAGTCTTCTGTTGGGCCGTGTGTGCGCGCGCGGGGAGGAGGGGCAGTGGCGCACGAGGAGCTGGGATGGGCTCAGTCAGTGGACAAGTGGATGAGGAAATGTTTGTGTTCAGACATCGTTCTTTTTGGATAATTGTCAAAACAGGATTGCGTTTTAATGGCTGTCAAAACTTTTTTATTATGAAGTGCCTCCGTTGGATTTTTGTGGTCGGGGATGTTATCAGAAGTTAAGTTGGTACCAAAGAATAAAGCGTTAAAACCAGATTGGAAAAACTAGGACCCGCATCTAAACTAGGTTCAACTTGGACTAAATCTGTACCAAAATATAACAGGTATAGGATTTTGTGGCCATATCAGCGTGTCAAAGTCTGATTTTTGGAAGCTAAGAAGACCTGGGCCTGGTTAGCACTTGGATGGGAATACCATTTGCCTCACTTCTGTCAGTCTGTCCCAGGGCAGCTGTGGCTACAGTAGTGTCTTACTGTTGTAGAGTGTGGTGAATGAATAATGCCACCGTAAAGAGCTTTGGGTCTCGAAAGGCGCCACATAAACCTAATGATTAATTCATGTCTTAAGAAAGATCAGATCCTTCTAGTGAGAAAAGTGTGTGGTCCACCAACAACAACCAAGCTTAGGACTAAACCAGGACTAAACCAGGACCGATACAAGATTTAAACCAAGACCAGACCTAAGCTAAACAAGGACTAAACCAGAACAAAACCAGGACCAATACAAGATCCAAACCAAGACCAGACCTCAGCTAAACAAGGACTAAACCATGACTAAATCAGGACTAAACCAAGTCTAAACCAGACCTAAATAGCATTACTGATTCAATTACTGATGCAATTCTGATAGTTCTAAGTTCTGACTTTTCACACTGTTTTTTTTTAGTCCTAACGCAGACTTGGTTTGGTCCTGTTGTAGTCCTGCTGTAATCCTGGTTTAGTCCTGGTCTAGTCCTGGTGTAGACTTGGTTTGGTCCTGCTGTAGTCCTGGTTTAGTCCTGGTGTAGACATGGTTTGGTCCTGGTCTAGTCCTGGTTTAGTCTTGGTTAAGTCCTGGTATAGACTTGGTTTGGTCCTGTTGTAGTCCTAGTTTAGTCCTGGCATAGACTTGGTTTGGTCCTGCTGTAGTGCTGGTTTAGTCCTGGTCTAGTTCAGGTTTATTTCCAGCATTAATACAGCCCTATAAAAAAGAATTAAACCATTAAAAACTGCAGTGATAGTTCAAAATTGAGATAATTGCTAAAAAAACTGAACAAGACCTTAGTACCAGACAAAAACAGAAAAATAATTGTTTGTTTAGGAACCATCTGCTTTAAGATAATCTAAAATCTATTTAAAAAAAAAACTCTCAAGAACTGAAAACTGAAACCATCTCCATCTTCTAACTATAGTTTGCTCCTGAACTTCTACCACCACAACAATACATCTTTTCATGTGTCTGTGGACTCTTGTATCGCACAAACAGAGCTTTGTTGAGCCCATTAAAATGATATGGAGGAGAGAAAATGAAAAAGTATCTGGAAAACCCCTGAGAATGACGTGGCGTACAGTGGAGCTGGTGTCACGAGGCAGGCTCATGTCTAAACAGCACAGAAGGACCCAGCGTGCATCAGGGTCTCGGTCTGAAGTTTAAGACGTCACTGTTTTTGTTCTGGTTTTACGTTCTACAAAGACAGACAAAGTGTAGAATTTGGAGGATAATGGACGTTTTCTTTACGCATACTTACGTTGCATTTATTCAGTTGGGTGTTTTTGTTGCTTGTACCAAAAATCAAGCGACCAAAATTCGACCAAAAATCGAAAATTGATAGAATGCGAACTCTGCTGTGGTCGATCTCGATGATGAGGCATGTGCATTTTAATTTTAATCGACAGGTCAACAGCCAATCGTGTGGCAGTAAGAGCGCGCAGAGCAGACGAGGATTTACGCGCTTGTTTAGGAAAAAGACTGTGTCCCTTTGTGTCCTCACGAGTTCACAAGTTTTGACTTAAATTTGTAAATTTGACTAAAAAGTCCAGTTTCTCTCTCCCTCTGCGTCTGTGTGCCCCCCTCCCTCTCTGATCCAGCTGCAGCGCTTCACCTTTTCTCCTCCTTCTCTCCTCTGGTGCTTCTTTTCGTTATAATCCAAGTAACGGAAAGTAAACGACTATTTCCTCACCGTTTATGAGCACAGCTTAACCTCATTTAGGGCACGGACATCGCACGTGTTTCTGTTGATAGCTGTAACGCACACGAGCTTTTAGGCTTAATATATCGTACAAACTCATTCTAACTTTTACTTGTGGATTTCTCTGTATTTCAACACGAAATAAAAACTGTAGTGACCCTGACACTCTGCTCTTTAAGCCTGAAGTATGTCTGGTTAGACATGTTTTTAATAACTTCTTGGGTTCTTTTTTAAAGACAATACAGAAACGTGTATTTACCTTGTTGACATGTTTCGGCTGCTGCTGCTGCATCTTCAGAACTGTCCCCGATGTTGGTGGTGATGTGTCGTATATCAGCTGTTGTTACTTCCTGTGGGCGTAGTCAGCTGTTGTTACTTCCTGTAGGCGTGGTCAGCTGTTGTTACTTCCTGTGGGCGTGGTCAGCTGTTATTACTTCCTGTGGGCGTGGTCAGCTGTTGTTACTTCCTGTAGGTGTGGTCAGATGTTGTTACTTCCTGTGGGCGTGGTCAGCTGTTGTTACTTCCTGTAGGCGTGGTCAGCTGTTGTTACTTCCTGTAGGCGTGGTCAGCTGTTATTACTTCCTGTAGGCGTGGTCAGCTGTTGTTACTTCCTGTAGGCGTGGTCAGCTGTTGTTACTTCCTGTAGGCGTGGTCAGCTGTTGTTACTTCCTGTAGGCGTGGTCAGCCTGATGGACCTGGCAGGGTAAATACACTTTACTGTATTTTCTTTAAAAAAGAACCCAAGAAGTTAAAGTAAATAAAAAGACAAAACATCTTTGGTTTAATGTTTTTAATAAGAATAATAAGAAAATTGAATTGAAAATCGAGATCGATCAATATTGGAAAATAAAATTGTGATTCTTTTTTTTCCCCATGTCGTTGAGCCCAAACTGTAACAGCAGTAATAACATGTAACCTGACCCGCTAGCTCCTAACGCTTAGTACTATGTAATTACATGTTATTACATAATCATAGTCCGTGTCTCAGTGGTAGAGCGCTCACCCACTAACCTGGAGATCAGAGGGTCAGTGCATTCTGCCGTTCTGTCCTTAGGCAAGACACTTCTCCCACATTGAGGAGGCTGGAATTTGGCAGACTGCCCCAGGGCATCTGTGGCTAGCTCGCCTACACCAGGAGTGGAGTCAAATAGGATTTCAGTGTAAATTGAATACATTAATAATAAATTCATTATTATTTACATGTTTTGTCATTTTTTTCACACTCAAACCGTCCTAACAGATGCAGGAGACATGAGTTTATGAGAAGTATTTGGTTAACAATCATATAAAGAATTGCGCTTTTCTTTGCCTTGGGCTTATAACTTATTTCCGTTCCATAATTACTCCAGATTCCACTTTCTCTTTCTGAATGACGTGCGGTAACTGTAATCAGTGTCTGGCTCAAGAGCACTCCAGCGCACTGAGCTCAGAGCGAGGAGACGGCTCGTGTGAAAGGAGGACTGCTGTGAGTGCTGCTGAGATCTGCCCGCCCGCCGCTGTACCAGGAAGTGTGTGTGCGTGCGTGTGCGTGCATGCGTGTGTGTGTGCGCACGCATCTCCATGACTACGAGTCCCGGGAAACTGTCCAAAGTTAGAGCGCCGTTCGATCACAGAACTCCTCTGGACTGATGTGCGTCGATATCAAGCGAGTCTGATTCTTTATGGCCCTGGTTTTACAGCGCGGTGCATTATTTGTTTTTATTATTATTATTTGAGTTTGTTTTCATCTGCTTTGAAACAAGTAATAATTCTGTATTTTACAACAAATATATTTAAGTTTTTACATTCGGCAGATGAACTGAAGTGTAGATACATTAGTTCAGTGTTTTAAAACAGAACATGGAATTTCCCTACTGTGGGACTAATAAAGGCATATCTTATGCCCCCAAACTTGAAGGATTAGCTGTTTATTTCTCGCTGCTGCCTACAGCTTTTGTGTCCTTGGGCAAGACGTTTTACCTAGGCTTTATGAAACTCAGTAGTATTAGTATTGTGTATATTTAAAGTGGCAAAAGTTTATGTTGACGATATGAAATTATTTGAACATTTGTGTTTCTTGCACCTCTTCAGACATGATTTAGTTTGACTCGGCTTGTCTTCTTTTTGTGGACGTGTTTCTTGTCAAAGCCTGAGCTCGTCTGACGACAGAAGCTGAGCAGGACCGGGCCTGGGCAGGACTCGGACTCAGACTAGTCCTGACCAGGGAGGGAATAGCAGGTTTCACAGTGGGGCAGCAGTGGCTCTAGTGGGATCTGTTGTTGTGTCCTTAGGCAAAAGACTCATATTGTCTTAGAGTCTGTCCCAGGGCAGGTGTAGTTTACCCCTTCAGAGTCTGGAGTGAATGAATACTCTTGAAAGGCATTAATTAAATCCAATGTATTATTAGTATTTCCCTTTGAACATGTCAAACTTTGTGCTTTATCTAATGTTTAGTTTTACCAAGATTTTACGCCCTGATACAAGTCATGTGAGTGTCTATGTAAACACAGTATCCTGATTTCAGTCCCCCGGTTATTAGAAACCAGGAGACTCTCACTGGGTTTTTCTCAGAGTTTCCAGGACACTGTGGCCTGTAGACGCAGGATCCTGATTTCTCAAACCTGGAGCTGTACTGAGCATGTGCGAATTGAAGGAACAGATACGGCAGGAGCAGATACTTTACCAAAACGACTCAAACTCCTAACAGGACTTTTAAATAATAATATTCTATACTTACAAACAAAATAAAGCAGTCTACTGTTTAATACAACCACATTTTAACACCAGGTTCACCTCTGTGTCTGTGTCGCTCTTGAACTAAACTGACGCTGTGAGACTTTGTATTTTGTCGTATTTTTCAACAGTTAAAAACGACTTTTCCTGAAGCTGTGACAGAGCTCCACAGTCTCATGTTTTTACTTGAATGTCTGTCTTCTTTTTTGCCCTGTAAAGCGTCTTTGAGTGTCCTGAAAAGCGCTATATAAAACTGATGCATTATTATTATTATTATTATTGTGGTTAGAAACCCGTTAAAAGGCCTTAAGTCACCAAAGTTGCTCCATGTTTAGCTCCTTGCCATATCTGTGCCATAGTTACCATAGCAACCAGTCTAAATATCCAGGATACTCTGATTCCTCATGTGCACAGGGACATGAGTATTCTGGTTTCTCTGACGCAGGTAAACGTCATATCCAGATACTGTCAGAACCGGGATCAGACTCATTATCTGAGTTGTAGTTTCCAATACTTTTTGTACTTGATTTCTTGGACAACTGCTTTATACTTTGTCCTTTATTAAAAGTTAAATTACGACATAATCAGATTCTATTATTCCATTGTGCATAATTTGTTTTCTGTAGCAAAAGCGACACAGGCTGAGGTCAGAGGTCAGAAGGAGCATGTGAGAGTTCAGGGAGGAGTCCAGGAATAGTTGGAGCAAAGGATGAAGAGGAGGAGATTAGCCGAGTCCTGCCCTCCTCCCACAGGGACAAAACCCCCCCTACAGGAGCCAGGGCCCAGGGGCTAAGCAGGGGCGGCACTTAGCCTGGAGAGCAAGCCCTGAGCAGGGAGTACGGGAGGTGAGAGAGGACAAAACACAGAAACAAGCATCGTTTCCTCGTCACAAACGGACCTGGAGTTGTGTTTTTTTTCATTTACACATGTTAAACGCACAAATCCTGCAGATTTAGACTGAGTTCTTCTCTAAAACACTCTGGTTATACAGGAAACGTTCTACTTTGTTTTAAAACTCCATTAGCGTTGTTCCCATAACATTTCTTTTGGATCTGATCCGATACTTGGCCTTGGTGTACTTGCCGATATCGATACCAGTCCAATACCACATAGTGTGAAGAAGTCGACTAAGGCTACTCAATTTTGATACAAGAGCAACAAATAAAACTACTAAAAGGCTAAAATTACCAAAGAAAATCTAGAAGAATAAATTAGGTTTTGTTAAGAGTCAAATATATAATAATCTTGGTGATAAATAGCGCTAATTTAAGCACTTAAACTTTTCTAATTCGTTACTTTCTACCACAGTTCATGGATAAAACCAACAGTGAGGCCTGTAAGAAAACGCTCATCCTCAGAGGACAGGGTTAATTCTGCAAATAAACAAAGTTCGCGCTGTTGCCGCTGTTGTCGGGCTGAACTCTCTGTAGTTCAGTTTTTCTACTAAGTTGAGCGTCCAAAGGCTAAATGAAGGAATCAAAGAGGAAACGCAAATGTATTTTCAGTTATTATCAGCTCTAGGCATTAGCGGATGCATTAACCACCGAGGTAAACAAAATAGAATAGTATCGGAGTACTCGCTGATACTGATGCCTAAAAAATGTGCGGTATCGGTATCAGAACAGCCCTACGCTCCACACACCTTCACCTGAGTCATTTGGATCATTTCAGCCCTGGAACTGCCGATCTTTACTGAACTAAAGGGAAAAGGAGCTGTTAACGTGAAAACTACAGCTTAGTCTGTCGACACCATGACAGACGTACACAAACTAATAATAAAGTGTTACACAAATGTGTGTGAAAGAAACAAAACACAACTCCAGGTGTTTTTGAGGAGGAAACATTAGAACACGACTTAAAGCTCAACAAGAGTCCGTATTGTGTAACAGAAGGACTTTAAATAACGTCTTTGAGTGTCCTGAAAAACGCTTTAAAAAACTGATCATTATTATTATTATTTATTATTAAATAGACACACTTTAGTACAGTTTTAATGTAGACGTGATCTCACATGTACCAGTGTGTGTTAGTGTGTGTTAGTTTGTGTTATTGTGTGTGCATGTGTCTTTTCTGAATCACATTTACAGCAGCATAAATCCTGTAGTGTGTGACCCACTCCTACCCTCTGAACGTCTGTGTCTTCTTTCGCTCTTTCTCTCTCCCCTTCTCTCGCTCTCTTTCTTTCTTTCTTTTGCACCCTTTGCCCTCACTCTTCTTCCCCTCTCACTGTTTTCCTCTTGTCTGACTCACCTCTCTTTCCCTTCTTTTCTCTCATTCTTTTCTCGTTCTTCCCCCCCTCTCTCTCACCCCCTTTTGTTTTTACCTCTATCCCTATCCCCCCTCTCTCCCTTCTTCTCTCTCTTCTCCCTCTACCCCTCGTTCTGCTTGTCCCCAGTTCATCCCTTCTTCTCTCTCACCCTCTCTCTCCTCTCCCTCTACCCCCTCCTCTCTCTCTCCCTTCTTTTCTCTCACCCCCTCTCTCCCTGTACTCCTCTCCCTATCCCTTCTTCTCTCTCCTCCTTCCCTCTCTCCTCGCTCCCTCTCTCCTTTGTTCTGCTTGTTCCCACTTTTCTTTAACATGTCTCGGGGTTTCTCTTTCTTTCTCTCCAAATCTCTTTTCACGCTCCTCCTTTCATGTTACTCCGCCTCTTTCTGAACGGCTCTTTCTCGTCTTGTACAGAACTGTAGTTTTCATTGACAGATAAAGCTAATCCTTCCTGATCCTTGTATGTGTTTGTTGGCATTGTGGAGATTTAGCACGGGTATTTAGGAGCTTTTTATGCCGGATGCCCTTCCGTATGTGATTAACTGTGACTGGAGTGATGGAAGTGATTTTATGTATTTTTTATTTGTGAAAAAATCCCTTAAAAACCCCTCTGCGCTTGGGTATTTTGTCAGAGTTGTTGAACAGAATCCTACTTTTTAAAGCGTCCGTATTACCCTGTTTTCTGATCTGTGTTATAACGTGTTCCACCTGGTGATGTCATGATGTGGCAATACAGGAAGTGGATGATTTCAGCCCTGGAATTGCTGATTTTGATATAACTTATAACTTGCTGCACCATAACAACGCATTTAAGTAAAGAGACTTGTGATTTGATTTGTGAGACTTTCGTCGATACGATATGACGATATGTCGGTTACTCTTACGTAGGGCTGGGCACCGAAAAGGTCCGGTAACTACTTGTACCAAAAAACAAATGTTCTTTTGGTGCTAGTTTTCAGTTCTTTGGCTTTAACCGCGAGCGTCAATGAGCCAATAAATACGCCGCAGTGATTTAACAGCGGTGCAGGTGCTCACGCCTTGAACAAACTCAAAGAACAAACATCACTCGCGTTTTAACATCGTTCTACATGTGTCCAAACAAAGCGAAGTGTGTCGTCTCAACGGTAAAACAGAAGAGATGAAGAAACAGCGTGCAACGTGAAACTTATATCTACCTGAAAACATATTAAGTCTTTTACAGTGCCTCAAAGTCGAAGTGCGTAATAATAAATCCACATCTCTTTAGTCTGTAGTGTCCAAGTAAAATTTAAGCCAAACAGATAATATGAACCAAACTCCTGGTCCTGGTAAAATAAGATGCAGCCAAACGCGTAAAGTTGAACCCAAACTGATAATATGAACCA
Source organism: Taenioides sp. WSHXM2023 (assembly GCA_029959045.1). Lineage (NCBI taxonomy): Eukaryota > Metazoa > Chordata > Actinopteri > Gobiiformes > Gobiidae > Taenioides > Taenioides sp. WSHXM2023. The sequence goes on along the minus strand of CM057086.1, from coordinate 33,862,643 downwards.
GAACTCTGCCAAAATCCTCAAACTCGTTGGTCCTGGTAAAGGCGTAATTCACAAACGTGGTGTAGTAAATATGTCGACTGTGAGACGCAGCCAGACGAGTCCACGTAAAGTTCTCCATCGTCCTCCTCCGTCCAGGTAACGGCGCAGTAGAAGAAACGCAGGTATCGTTGAAGTCCTGGTATCAAGAAAAATCTAACAGCGCCCAGCCCTACTGTTATTTCCCTAGTAACAACAGTATAAAATTGCTTAAAACTCACAAGAATCCATTTTGTGTAATACAGAACCTTTAAACGTACACCACGATTGCAGTACTTTTAAGAAAAATCACATTTATGTTTTTGTCACCTGTTTTCTTCTGCTCCAATGGTTCTACAACTGACACACACCTGTACTTGTTCCTTTGGTTTTCGCACAGTGCCTGACGTCAAAACCAAATCATAGGTTCAATATTTGTCAAGAAATAAAACCCAAGGCTAATTTCTGCATGTGTATTTTGTCCGCGTTCTGCCCGTGCATCTGTGCTGGAGTGTGGAGGTGATAATTATAATGGTACAGACAGCGGGGCTCAGCGCTTTGGTCCTGTGTATCTCTGAACGCACAAACGATGCTCTGCTGTTCTGGACTATAGTGAGAAATGAAATTACCGATGGAATGGGATATAATGGGCGTCTGGCACATTCACATGTTCAAGTACATGCTGCGTTTGGAAATGTAGAGGTTTTAAATTGTCTGAAGAGCCACAAACGTATTTCAGTGCCACGTTTGGTAGAATATATTGTTCGGATAACTCAAACTTGACTCACATTTGGACTGCCCCTTCGCAGTTCTTTTTTCTTAATAGATCGTTGATTAGTGATGTAATAGTAGTAGTAATAGTAGTAATACCTTTTAGACCTTTATTTTGAAGTAACATTACTCTAAAGGCCGCCACACACTACAGGATTTTTCAGTCATAAAACATTTTTAAACGTGCGACTTAAAGCGCACATCACAGACACGAGGAGAATCTGATGAGATTTTAAATCTCCGATCACAAAGACTTCAGTGGGACACGACTGCAGACCACAGGATACACAGGTGTGAGTGCACCTGTCAGCTGTTTCCTGTCTACAGTAAAACCACTCACTTTGAGACTCTGAAGTGTTCAAAGATCAGAGTTCTGCACTTTTAGTTTAGATCCAAGTCAAAACTGTGTTATTATTATTTGTGAAATGTGGTGCAAAACTTCAGATCCATGATTTTTAAAGCTCAGAAGGCTGGAGATAAAGTCCACAGGAAGTAGAGTCACTGTCACTAATCTGCAGCTTCACCTCGATCCGTCGCTGTGGATGTAACAGACACACGTGAGGAACCACTCTGGACTTTTTACTTTTAAAGAACGCAGAAAACTGGATTCACAGAGCGGGTTTGTGGACTGGGGTCATTATTTGTGGAGGACAAATTCTATGGATAATGTGGATGAGATGCTGTAGTTTAAATGTGCAGCTTTTCGAGAGGTGAGGAATAATTATTTTCCCTGTTTCCTGAGTTTGTATCTTGCGCCTCTGTTTTCATGTTTTTTTGGCTTTTACCGTAGCGTTGCTGATGTTTGGTGGTTCTGATCTGACAGAGCAGCTCAGAGTCAAACTGACACAATCGCACACGAAGACACAAAGTCGGGTCACGCCTCCCCGAACTCAGGGAGAAGCAAATCGCAGCATAAATCGGGCAAATTCTCCTGTAGTGTGTGGCGGCCTTTACTTGAATACAGTTTGCGTCTACCCACACCTCTGCCAATAACCCAGATCAGACCCTCCCTCTGCCCAGTGTCTTCCTCCTTTCTCTGAGCAGAGGACCGTTGGATGAGTGGATGAGTGGATGAGTGGATGAGTGGGTATGTGGGCATGGCGGCGTGTGGTCTGTAGCAGGTTTGAAAAGTCTCTCCAGGTTTAACTCTTTTGAACAGCTACAGAAGGACGGACAGTGTCAGGAACCTCGAGTGAACAGACTCTGCATTCACTCAGGATTCATCGAATGTGAAGTGGGTTCGCTGTGTAGGTTTGGGACCCTTCGCCGTGTGGAAATTGCCACGTTTACATCAGAGCTTTAATTCCAATTAAAAGTAATTGAATTCCGAATAAAAATTGATTCTGCTTTAAAACGACCATGTAAACACTTAAGTCCTACTGATAATGATTATTCGGAATTAAACTTAATTCCGAAATAAGTGGGTGATTTATTCAGATTTAAAGCCGGATTAAGTTATTCCTTAATCATGTAAACGTTTATTCCGCTTAAAAATAATTCCGGTCGTTTGGCTCGTTGGGTCGTTCTTCTGACGCGATGACGCTCTGCGAGATGGCGCCCAGAGCAAACGTTGGTCTCGAACTGAAACAATTTTTTAATAACTTCGCTGGAAGAACGACAAATAATGAAAAGAGCGGATGGAAAACATAAAAACACTAAACAAACCGAGACGACAAAAAGCCGGTAGCAGCTGAAGTTTGCGTTTTCTTCCGGTCGACGTAAATCCGTTCGTGTCCCTGTCCGACCCCCAGACGATGAGCGGAATTAAATAAAAACGATTTAACATGTTTTCCATATAAACCTCAATTCAGAATTATTATTTTTTCCATGTAAACTCAAAGGAGAATAATTTAATTCCAAACTATTTAATTCAGAACAATTAATTCAGAATTAAAAAACATCTTGTAAACGTGGCCAGTGTTCAGTTCAGTTTATTTTATTTATTTCCTGAATAAAAACCACATTGGAAAAGGGTGCGAGAAGGAAATTAAAACATTAAAAACACAAACCACAGAATATGAACACCAGTAAAAGAAATAAAGCGATTAAATAAATACATAAATAAATAAAAATATAAAGTGCCCGCTGCAGTCTTTAAGTGAATTGTTTAAAGTGTTCGCCGCCTGTGGAAAGAAACTCCTGCTGTGACGAGACGTAGCGTAAAAACACATGGGTTCAGACATAAAGCTGCATTATGAATGAAATAGTATTTTATATAGTATTTAAATTGTATAGTAGTATAGTATTTTTTTTGTATTTTGAACGACCTTTAAGCTATTGACCTTTATCTACAGATGACACGTCGTGACACTTAATTTAATACATTTCTTTAGTGTTTATTTATTTCAGAACACGTATAAACTGCAGGGATTAGCATTTCTTTTCTTTTTTAATGGAAATAATGTTGCTAAATCGTTGCTAAGTGCTAAATATTCAAACAGCAATTCGGTTTGTTTGCAATAATTCCTGCAGCCCTGTTTTGTTTTTTTTTTTTACTTTTTCATTTATTTTCATTTAATTTGTTACCATGATCATTTTTGTGAGAATATTGCGATTTGATGCGAGTCCGAGAACAAAATCCAGTGACATTTGTAATTCAGATTTTTATTATTTACTTTAGTTTATTATTTTACTTAAGTTTATTATCATATATATATATATATATATCTATATATATATATTTTTTTCTCTTTGTTATTGTGAGATATCGTGATGTGTGAGCTGCTGTGTCCGAGTAATTTCCCAAAGTCCAGTAGAATGATCACATCTAGTTTGTTTCTAGGTAAGTAGGTAATGCTGTACTGCGGAACATTTTACCACAGTACGTTACAGCTGAATATTTTTCTAGTTTAGTGTGATTTTGCTTTATTTCTCAGTATATATACGTTTTATGATGTTATAAATCCGTCTGCAGAGTCCACACCCGCCCCTGAAGTCCTGACGGTGATGAAAATCTGAGCCCTTTGTTCCGTCAGGTGGTCAGGTGCTCCCTGTCAGTCACAGCCCTGTAGGGACGGTGTGTCCTGTAATTACTGTGCAGAGGAGCCAGGGACCGGCCCCTGCAGAGACCAGGACTAAAGACGGAGCGCACGAACGGTCTGCTCCTTCTCTTCTTTCTCTTCCTCCTCCTTCTCTGCCTCTTTCTCCCCTGCCTCTTCTCTTCCTCCTCCTCTTCTTCCTCCTCCTCTCTCCTCCTCTTTTTCCTATGTCTGGTCTCCTCTTCTACTTCTCTTCCTGCTCCACCTCTTCCTCCTCTGCTCTTCCTCCTCTTCCTCCTCTCCTCTGTTCCTCTGTGTCCTTTCCTCCTCTGCCTCTTCTCTTCTTCCTCTTCCCCTATCCTCCCCTTTTTCTGATGTCTGGTCTCCTCCTCTGCTTCTCTTCCTCCTCTTCCCCTCTCTCCTCTTCTTCCTCCTCTGCTCAGGTCAGGTGCAGATTGCTCCTGTACAGCGGCAGGTGCAGGTTGCTCCTGTACAGCAGCAGGTGCAGATTGCTCCTGTACAGCGGCAGGTGCAGGTTGCTCCTGTACAGCAGCAGGTGCAGATTGCTCCTGTACAGTGGCAGGTGCAGGTTGCTCCTGTACAGCAGCAGGTGCAGATTGCTCCTCTACAGCGTCAGGTGCATATTGCTCCTGTACAGCGTCAGGTGCATATTGCTCCTCTACAGCGTCAGGTGCATATTGCGCCTGTACAGCAGCAGGTGCATATTGTTCCTCTACAGCGTCAGGTGCAGGTTGTTCCTCTACAGCGTCAGGTGCAGATTGTTCCTCTACAGCGGCAGGTGCAGGTTGCTCCTGTACAGCGGCAGGTGCAGTGCTCTGGGGGCAGGTGTATTAGACACTCACTCAGTCTGCAGCTCCACAGAGACCAACACCATTAAGACTAAAAAAAGACGCTAAAAGCACCTGGAGAAGTTTGTTTATCGGCGCAGATGGGCAGGTGTTTTAAACCTGACAGCCTCAAGGTTAGAGACGGGTCTGGAGGTCAGGGCTGGTCCTGTCTTGTGAAATTTGTGAGAAAAAATTCTGTTTTAATATATTTTGACCGTACGGTCCATGAAGAATTTAGCTTTTTTTTGACAAGCTTTGCAATTACAACTTAATTTACCATTCACAGTTTATGTTGTATAGAGCAGTTTTAATGTATTTGAATTAAAATGAATTGAAAAGATGCAAGAATCACAATTTTAAATATTTCTGTGTAATTTTGCAGTTTCCAATTATAATCCAATTCCAATTATAATCCAATTATCAATGACACCCAGAACTAAAAAAGAATCTAACAAAATTCTTCACACTTTGTCCCTGTAGATGGTGTTAACAGTCACGTAAACCGGTCTCGTTAAATCAAACTTTCACATTTCAAAGATTTACTTCTGTGCATTCTAATTCAGTCAGACATACTGCTTGGTCTCCATGGCAATACTCTTGCATTGTCTGGAATGTTCCGCAGTACGGCAACGAGGTTATCTATTCAATCCTGTGTTTTTATTACATTCACAAACTTTCTACTGTGAGTCGGGGTCCCCTCTCCACAGATCTGACCCATGGTTTGACCTGGTGGCCTTGCCTGCTTTTCTCCATGGAGATGAGTTTAATGCTATATTGTGGAACATTCTATGCAAAGCAATAATATCTCCATGGAGACGATTAATCGGGTATCAGCAGGTGTTCAGATTTTAGCATAGCGTTGTTGCTTTGTCTGGAATGTTTCGTAGTGTGGCTTTAAATCTTTCTATCTTCACGGAGACCAAACCGGACCAAGTTACAGGTCAGATCTGTGGAGAGGCGACCCCACTCACAGTCAGAATGTTTGTTTTTGGAAATAAAGGAACATAATATAAAGTCACTGTACATGTTTTAAAAGAATTATCAAGCTTGAACAAATAAAAAAGCTTGAGAATAATAAGAGAAATAATAACAAAACAAGAAAAAAATATATTAAGAAATAAATAAAAATACAATCGTTTGATCAGGTCACAATCAGTTAAAATCTGATCTAAATGGTGCACGAAACACTCTCCAAATTTTCCAATAATTGTCAAATTTGTCCAAGTCTCATAGAAAATGTCAATTTTTTCCATGACATAAATGGTCTGGACGACATTCATCCAATCCTCAAGGCAAGGAACTTTATCACTAAGCCATCTTCTTGTAATACACTTCTTTCCAGCAGCCAGTAGTATAATTTAAATATATTTTTTCTTATGTTCTATAAGCTGAGTAGGTCTTTTCTCGAGGTACAGTGTCTCAAAATAGTCCGGTAAAGTAATAGAGAGAACTTTTTCAATACTGCTGGGACCAGAACTGTGAAAGTTCTGGGGATTCTCAGAATATGTGATAATGGCCGGCGGCATAAAAGAAGAAACTCATGGTGTGGTCCATCCTCCCCTGACCTCAACCCTCCTGAGAACCTCTGGAGCTCCTCAAGTGAAAGATCTATGAGGACGGGAGGCAGTTCACGTCCAAACAGCAGCTCTGGGAGGATGTTCTGACATCCTGCAAAGAAATTCAAGCAGAAACTCTCCACAAACTCACAAGTTCAATGGATGCAAGACTCGTAAAGCTTCTTAAGGTCTCCTATGTTCAAATGGAACTGGACCTGTTCAGATGTTTGGATTGAAAATAGCTTTTGATTTCAGTAATATGCTAATGCTTCTAACTGAAAAATAAACAAATGACCATTTTCAGTTCTTTACAACAGTAACATGGTTTGAAACTCTGTGGTGCAGAATAATTTGGAATGGTGCATTTTAAGGTTTTTATTTTTGAGAAAAATACTGTTATCATTGGGAGGTTTGTTCAGTAACATTCAAGTTGTTCTCTAAAGGTTGATAACTTGAAAATTGTGATGACTTATATTGGTTTATATTGACAATTTGACAAAATCAGAGAAAAATATAATTTGCATAATAATTTGGAACGCAGTGTATTCTTCAAAACATCTTCCCACTCTTCTAATTGTAACGTAAACCCTCCTTTTCCCCATTTTTCCTTTAAATATTTAACATCACTGACCCCACTGCTCTGTTTCTCAGTATAAGGTTTAGAAATAACTTTTGGTCTTTGTTCATATCTATATGCTTTTAGAAAAATTCCTTTTATACCCTTTCTAGGTATTTTTGAGTTATAAAAACCACCTGCAATTGAATAAATGTAAAGTAGAGCTGTTTAATGTCACACTGTGGGACATTTGAGGCAGAACAATGACATACCCAAACCCCCAACCAGAAAGTCACACAGTGCACCTTTGAGTTAAATATTTCTGGAAGGTTTGGCCCAGGATCAAACCGTCTCCGTCTCCGTCTCCGTCTCCGTGTCCGTCGTAGAGCAGCTCTGGGTGAACTCTGCCTGAGCTTCTGCTGCTGCTGCTGTATCGATCTGAACCACACATGAATTATGAATCACACTCTGGCCTTCACACACAGGGCCCACGTCACCGGAAAACTCTCCGACACACTGTATGTCCGCTCATAACACACTTTTTTGACAGTACTCTAATATTAAATTAAAATGAGGCTGTGCTGACTTTATGAATTGTTAGTTTTCATGCATAAAATATAACGTATCTGTTAATCTGTGTCTTTTTCTGATTAAAACCAGTTTACCTTGGTATCAGATCTTACTTTTGAGGCTTTAATTGAAGTTAGACTGTGTAAAAAAAGTGGACGAAGCGAGTGCGGCATCACCCATAGCGTCAAATGAAGCCCCAGTTTAGTTTAGTTTAGTTTATTACCTCCGCCAAGGAGGTTATGTTTTCGCCTGAGTCTGTTTGTTTGTTTGTTTGTTTGTTTGTTTGTTTGTTTGCAAGATAACTCAAAAAGTTATGGACGGATCTTGATGAAATTTTCAGGAAATGTTCCAAATGGTAAATCCAACAGATGATTAAATTTTGGTGATGATCCAGAAGAAATCCTGGATTCTGGATCACTTTGAAAACTGAGCTGCTTGGCGGAGGTCTGCGCTCTCTGAGTGCTTTTCTAGTTTATTTTATTTTACAAGGATCGTGTACAGAAAACATTGAACAGATGCTTTGTACAAGACTGTAGCTCTCGGAGACAAACGTAGAATACAAAAATAGCAAAAACAATGCAATCTACGTATATACAAACAGTTATAAAAAGTATAAAAGTACAATGACATTAAATATCGCTATCCCATTCTCACCCTGCTCCCTCTGTGCCTTTTAATCAGGTATTATTTAGTCGTTAGTTAATGTTGGCACTGTTCAGCACTAAACTTTCTGAAGTCTTTGCGTAGTTTCAAATGTGCTGGTAATTTGTTCCATTCTGTGATTGTTTTGAAAGAGAATGCTGATTGGCCTAGAGCTGCTTTTCTTTTAGGTGCTGCACTCGTCATCTGCAGGTGGACCTTTTAGTTTTGGTCGTCTGTTCAGTTGTTAATGTGACAAACCTTCCGAGCGGTGGAGGAGCTGTATTATAAATAATCTTGAACAGCAGTTGCAAATTCCCAAATTGAATCATGTTTCCAACGCTTGGTATTTTATGTTAACGGTTACAGGAGCGAATTTGGAGCCAGGCGATATATTAGGAATAGGGTTTTTTTGACGAGCAAAATAACGAAAACAAAAAAACACATCTGGATCGTGTAGAGCGGGTTAATGCGAACATTTTAAGACCAAAACAACGAGGCTCACAGCAGAAGTTACAGAGAGAGGGAAGACAATATTCCTGTGTAAGTCAATGGGAGCCGGAGCCGGAGGAGCCGCATATGAACTTCCAATGTGGAACGCAGCAGCTAGTGCGTTAACTCTGTCCATTTATCATCATTTATCATTTATCACGAGGCAGTAATTTTCAAAGTAACAGCTCCTTTTACCTTTAGTTCAGTAGAGATTGATCTGAAATCAACCAAATGATTCTAGTGAAGGTGTGTGGAGTTTAAAAACACAGTGGAGCACTTCCTGTAACATGGTGTTTTCTGTTTAAAAGAGGAACTCAGCCTAAATCTGCAGGGTTTGTGTGTGAATGAAACAAAACACAACTCCAGGTGTGTTTGTGATGATGAAACTGCATTCTAACAGGTCAGAAAAGTGTAATATGGGCCCTTTAATCAGAACTCTCCCTGTTTTATGGTAATCTGACTTTGCTCCGTTCATTCACACTAATCAGATTATGACCCATCGCCCGGACACCCGTGCCACTGCCTCGCCGTTTACCGAACCTCTGATGTGCCGAATGCCTGGAGAGCGGTGACCTCCGGCTGGCCTAATCCCCGGCGTGTGGCCCCCGTACGGCTCGTCTGGGTGAAGAGAGAGAGAGGTGGAGAGGGAGAGAAGAGAAAGGGAAAGAGAAGGAGAGAAACGAGGGAGGAGAGGGGAGATAAAGAGGGAGAGGAGAGAGGGAGGGAGAGGGTTAATCGTGGAGGGTCAGATGGGACGATGACGGATTAGAACAGCCTCACCATGTGGGACACGGCTCTAATCTGCCCTCTCCACAGATCAAGGAAGCGCCGTCGCCAAACAGAAACGGCAGACAAAACCGGCGAATAGAACTGCCGAACAGAACCGCAAAACAGAACAATAGAACAGAACCAGCAAACAGAACAACAGAACAGAATCGCAAAACAGAACAGACAAACAGAAACACTGAATAGAACCGGCAAACAGAACAACCAAACAGAACCGCCAAACAGAACAGGCAAACAGACGCGCCAAACAGAAACGGCAAACAGAACCGGCGAATAGAACTGCCGAACAGAACCGCAAAACAGAACAATAGAACAGAACCAGCAAACAGAACAACAGAACAGAAACGCCAAACAGAACAGGCAAACAGACGCGCCAAACAGAAACGGTAAACAGAACCGGCAAAACAGAATCGGATAAAACAGAACCGGCAAACAGAAACGCAGAACAGAATCGGCAAAAGAGAATCTGCAAAACAGAATCTGCAAAAAAGAATCTGCAAAACACAGTCGGCAAAACAGAATCGCCGAACAGAATCGGCATAACAGAATCGGTAAAACAGAATTGGCAAACAGAACCATCAAACAGAACCACCTGACAGTCTCTCTACATCTCCAAAGCTCAAAACGCTCTGTTCCACCTTGTGATGTCATGAACCTGCAGTTTTCTAGTTAGCAGCTCCTTTTACCTTTTATTCAGTCGAGATCGGCAATTCCAGGACTGAAATCGTCCCAAATGATTCTAGTGCAGGTGTGTGGAGTTTAAAAACACAGTGGAGCACTTCCTTTATATTACTGCATGACATCACAAGGTGGAACAGAGTGTTTTCTGTTTGAGAAGAACTTTAAATAGTGTACGGTCCAAAGTTATTCCTCGTTTATTTTACGCATTCTGAGCAGATTTTCTTCACGTAGTAAAATAAAATAAGACTAAATACAATGTTTTTATCTTCAGAGAACCAGGAAGTAACACTGATGCACTGTTGACATGCTAGCTGTTTTTAGCATTAACGTGAGCGCTTTTAAACGTCACACTTTTTAAGACTCAAAAATCAGGTATCGTGTAAAGAAAAAGTGTTTATGTATTTATTTTAATTTCTTTGTTCGTGGTTTTGAGTGAAGAAAAACTCTGTAGTATTTCAGTTCATTTTTGTCGCGTGGTAAAATCTGTCACTTTTACACCGCGGAGTGTCAAACCAAGCTGAACAGTTTGTGGTGTGAACGCAGCTCCACGCGATGCCTTCACTGTCACTGGAAATATGGAACTCAGAATCTGTGAAAATATCAACAGCTGAGAGTGTTTGAGCGTAAAGGCTTCAGACTGAGATCCAAATTGTCATGGCAGAAGCGCCGAACAGAAGCGCCGAACAGAACAGAACCACAGAAAAGAAGCGCCGAACAGAACAGAAGCACAGAACAGAAGCGCTGAACAGAACCGCCGAACAGAACCAAACCACCAAACAGAACTGCCGAACAGAAGCGGCGAACAGAACAGAATCACCAAACGGAATCACCAAACAGAACCACCAAAAACAAAACCGAACTACCAAACAGAACCACCAAAGAGAACCACCAAACACAATCACCAAACAGAACAGAACCACCAAACACAATCACCAAACAGAATCACCAAACAGAACAGAACCACCAAACACAATCACCAAACACAATCACCAAACAGAACAACCAGACAGAACCATCGAACAGAACTACCAAACCGAACTGCCAAACGGCACCACCAAAGATTTGAAGTGTGTAATCCAAGGACACCACTGTACTGTATGAGCTTGGGACGGGGTTTGAACCTGTGACTGTTTGGTCGATGGGTAAATGCTCAGCCCACTGCACCACCCTCTGCAGTATAAATTAACATTACAATTATTTGTTATTCTACACTCCTAGAACCTCGACTTTTGTCTCTCTACGACCAGTACACCTATTTCTACCACTAACACTTTTCCATTCAGTATTATTTTATTTAGTCAGTTTCTCATCGTGAAGCAGTGTATTTTTACCTCCGCCAAGGAGGTTATGTTTTCGCCAGCATCTGTCTGTTTGTTTGTTTGTTTGTTTGTTTGTTTGTTTGTTAGCAAGATAACTCAAAAAGTTATGGACGGATCTTGATGAAACTTTGAAAACTGAGCTGCTTGGAGGTCTGCGCTCTCTGAGTGCTTTTCAAGTTTATTATATTTTTATTTATTTTTTTTTAAGTGTGGATATTGATTCATGCTTGCATTTCCAAAAACTATTGGAACAGACCCAGGTAAAAAAGGCATAATGAAAATGTAAATAAATAAAATAAAAAAGAATAAATAATAATAAAAGGTCCGTCATCTGCTTGTCTTGTGGAGTTGTATTTGCTTTACCCAGAATGTCCCACAGTATGGCATTAAAGTCATCTAGCTTGCATTGATTTAATTATCGGTGTTTTATTGCTCAGAAATACCTTGAGAAGCATGCATTTGAACTTTGAGAGCGGGCTTGCCTCTCCACAGATCTGACCTGCAGCTTGGCCTGGTGGCGTCACAGACGAGAGAAGTTTAACGCCATCTCGATGAAGACGAGCAGATACCGGACCGTCCACCAGAAAAATAACACAAAAAAATGTAAAATTCCTCCTTTTCTGATCTTAGCTCATGCCAAACCTCTGTAGTCCACTACTCCCACTCTCCAGAACGTTCAGAAGAACCTTTACTTTGCCTCACACTCCCTCTGAGTCAATCATCAGCAGAAGCAGAGCTGCGTTTTCATCTTCCGTTGTCTCGTGGTGAACTCTTCCTTCTCGTGTCTTGGTGTTCTTCACTTTTACAGGCAGATCTATGGACACGGCTCCTCTCATCTGTCCAGACTCGTAACCCTCTGAGACCGGACAGTCCGTGAAATAGGGCTGTAATAACATAGAGAAGAACAGAAGGTAAACATGTCTCCCTGGAGTTTAAAGGTGCGTTGTGTAACTTTTCTGGTGGAGGGTTTGTCAAATGCTTGTCTCCATGGAGATGTTATTGCTTTGTCTGGAATGTTTCACGGTATGGTCACATTTTGGTCACATTTTTATACAGCGCGTTTCCACCTTCAAGGCTCTCAAAGTGCTTTACGTCAAGAACACCAGTGTGTGCAGACACTGGGGGCGAGGTGGGTTAAGTGTCTTGCCCAAGGACACAACGACAGCATTCATCTGTGGGAGCTGGAATCACACCGCCAACCTGTGGGTCAGTGGATCTGAGCGCTCTACCAATGATGTTTATTTTTATTTACGTCGAGAGCAGGATTCGAACCGCCAACCTTCCGCTCTATAAAAAGTATTAAACCTTTTTATCTTCATGGAGACCAAACCAGACCAAGTTACAGGTCAGATCTGTGGAGAGGCGACCCCGCTCACAGTCAGAATGCTTTTGCCGTTTTTCTAGGTATTTTTGAACTCTAAAACCACCTGTGATCGAATAAATGTAAAGTAGAGCTGTTTAATGTCACACTGTGGAACATTCCAGACAGAGCAGTGACGTATCCATGGAAACAAGAAGGTGACAGACCCACAACCAAAGTTACACAGTGCACAGAGCAATATAAAAGTCTAAAGTTGTTGTCAGAGTTCACATTTATAGCGAGTAAGTGATGAAGTGCCTTAACCAGTGTTTTGGAGTTGCACATGTATCTCTACGGCAGAATGTTCAGCAGTTGCCATGGTGACACGATGCAGACATTAGCGAAACGAATCAGACTCGCCTGTTGTGGTTCAATCTGAGTCATTTCTTTATGGTGCGTTTGTGTTTGTAACAGAGTTTGACTGTTTTTTTTCTCATTTTTTTTATTGAACTGAAAAACACAGAAAGACAGTGCGTTCTTGGAGAATGTTCACACCTCCAGAAAGTTCCGCAGTGCTGCTTTAATAAAGAGAAAACTGCTTTGAATCATCTCATCTTTGAGTGTCCAGAAAAGCGCTATATAAAACTGATGCTTTATTATTTTTGATGCATTTTTCTGCTGCTTCATCAACTCATTAGATTTGTGTGTTTTTCCCAGTTTTGCCGTTGAAAAAATAGGATTCTGATCCGTGTGGTGCAAAGTAAACGGCGTCTCCACCTCCAGACGGCAGATTAGTGCGTCCATAGTGTGAGTGCGAGTTTATACTCTTGTGTATATGTGCGTATGTGTCTGTATCTGTGTGTGTTTGATAGAGACGTGTGTGTGTGTGTGTGTGTTGGAGAGCGCTCAGACTCACACTGGGGCAGTGCTGCTTTAACAGATGGGTGAGAAAAGGTCAGGACCAGCCTGACCTCTTTACTAGACTTAAGTACACAATACACACACACGCGCACGCACACACACACACATGCAATTTATACTTGTATACGCACACACACAGTCTATATTTATATACGCACACACACACACAGATCTGTCAGTGTGTAATGATGACATCACTGGTAGCTCTGGTTACAGTTGTTCATGACGTTTTGTTAGAATTTAATTCAATGGTAGAAAAATAAGACCAGTATAATTATTTGTTTTTACATTACAAAACATTTGCCGGTTATTTTTCAGTGTCTTGCCCAAGGGCAGTGATGCGGACTGCCCTCAGACGCATTACCACGCACTGGTTGGATCTGGCATTCAGCTCTCAACCTTAAAGCTCTACCACCTGAGCTGTTGTTGCCAGTGTGTGTTTTATTTCATTCTCTGTGTTTAATACTTCAGTAAGTCACATTTTTACATCGTTTAAGGTGATTTTCCTTGACTTTAACTGGTACTGGAGCAGGTACTTTCCATTCAGACCAAGACACAACAAAATCCAATTATAATCTGATTTTAATCTGATTTCTGTTCCTTCAAGATTACTTAAACCACCACCTTACACCATTTTCTGATCTACGATAATGTTGTTTCCTCATCCAGAACAGACCTGGAGTTGTGTTGAAAATATCTAAATAACAAAAATAGAAATTGGACTGCAAATATTTGATCTTTACTCAGCCACACACATTTTTATGGAAGATAATTTGTTTAATCAGATTTTGAATTTTAAATGCCGTGTATTTCTCACTTTGAATTTTTTAACTCTGAAGAAACATTTTTATTCTGAGTGTCAGTTATTGAAATTATGTGTTAAAAATTAAATTTAAAAATAAAATAAAATAAAACCTTTTAAATATTCAGCACAAATATTTTCAAGCTCTCAAATTCAACAGTCAAAAAGAGTGTAAAATTTGCAGTGAAAAAAATTTGCAAGTTGAGGACTTGAAAATATTTGTACTGAATATTTATAAAGTGAAATTCTTATTTTGAATTTGAAACATATTGAAAAAGTAAACTTAAAATTTCAGCAACTAAAATTCAGAATAAAAATAATTCCAACATCATTTTTCCGAGTTAAAAAATTCCAAGTGAGAAATTCAGCTGTATTTAAAATTCAAAATCTAATAAAACAAATTATCTTTCATTTATTTCCTCCTCCATTTGAACATAACAGTGAAATTCAATCAACCGTCTCACCAAATGTCCTTATACATCCCCCTATATATCCATATATCCATAACCCCTTCTCCCATCACGTCCCATAATAGTTCATGGAAAGGCCAGTCCACGTGTATCTGACCGGACGAGCTCTGTGGAGGAGTGGTCTGTGCCCGTAGCCCCGAGCTGCTGGACGCTCACGCTGCTCTGCCCCACGCACGCCTGCTCCTCCACAGCTGCAGGCGACAGGGGCGCAGGTCAATATTCTCTGGCTGTTTATAGCGAAGATACGGTTGTTTTGGTTTGATATCGAGGCTCTAAAGCTTAAACATGTTCATAAATCATGGAAATGTGAGTCTAAATGCATCGATTAATAATGTTAGCGAGCTGAGAAAGCACCAAACATGCTCGTCCAATCAGATTTCTTTATTTCAGTGACGCCTGTGAAACAAAGGAGCTCATTGGACAGTAGGGGTTTGCAAAAATATTAAAATATCGATATATTGTATTGTTTAATGTGATGATACAGTATCGATATCGTGGGCTGCTGTATCGATATATTGTCAAGAGTATTTTTTGGTTTATTTTACTAAATTATTTTGTTACAGCTACAGTTTTGTTGCTTGTTTAGAGGAAGGAAACTTGTTTTTGCGACACATTTGACATATTCAGTGTTTTTGATGATTAAAATGAGTAGTGGTTTAACAAAGACTTTTAGTATCACAGCCATGATTTAGCTAATAATAATAATAATAATAATAATAATAATAATAATAATAATAAATACAAAATTTTAAAAAAGGGCAGAAGCAGTCGGGTTACACATTCATACAGTACATCTATATGAATACAGAAAACCACTGAAATCCTTTACATTATAGTTACTCCACACTTCGTACAGTTCAGTTTTCTCCACCACTGTTACAATAAACATAATCCAAGTCGACTTTCCATTTTTTTTTTTTATTTTTTTTTTTTGTAGACTAAAGTTTGATCTGACATATTAACAGACGTCCGTTCATAGGAAGCTACTTTAGCCAGTTCTGTGAACCGCTCATGGAGCGCTGGCTCCTCTGAGTCTTTCAAACGTCGCATTATTATTTGTGTTCCAATCATAATACTCGTTTGAATAAATTCTGATGATGAACATCGAGTGGTCATTTTTGGATCACTCAAAACATAAAGAGGGGCTGACGGATGAATTCAAAAGTGTTACGAGTGATGTTTTTTATCCACCCGTGAATCTTCCTCCAGTAGTTTTGAATCGCGGGACATTTCCAGAGGAGAAGCGTCAGAGTTTCTTTGGCTTGGCATTTTCAGCAGTTTTCTGAGTCCGTAAACTTGAGTCTAAATAAACTTGTGATTCACATGTTGATTTTTATTTAGTAAAGTTTTTTAGTTCTGTCTGGAGCTGACCTCACATTTTGGACAATGGTTCTGTGTAGAGGCAGAAGTACTGGAGAGATCAGGAGGTGTATCTGCTGACACACACACAAACACAACCACACAACCACACACAACCACACACACACAAACACACACACACGCACACAGAGGTAAAATGAGATTTGGGCTGAGCTGCTGAGGTTTGGTTTCACAGACATTAGAGCGAGAGGAACAGGAAGGAACACTGAGATACAAAGACAAAATTCAAGGGCAGAATGCAGATGTTCTATTTTAATACAACTACTTTATATTCTCTGAAAATAATGTTAGACAATTAGGGTTGTTCCGATACCAATACTGGTATTGGCGATACTGCACATTTTTCAGGTATCGGCGTCTGCGAGTACTCAGCCCAAATCACTGATCCGATTCTACTCTGTATTTTTCCACAACGAGGACCAAGGACTGTTTACCTCGGTGGTTAATGCATCCGCTAATGCCTAGAGCTGATAATAACTGAAAATACATTTGCGTTTCCTCTTTGATTCCTTCATTTAGCCTTTGGACGCTCAACTTAGTAGAAAAACTGAACTACAGAGAGTTCAGCCCGACAACAGCGGCAACAGCGCGAACTCGGACTTTGTTTATTTATTTGCATAATTAACCCTGTCCTCTGAGGATGAGCATCTTCTTACAGGCCTCACTGTTGGTTTTATCCATGAACTGTGGTAGAAAGTAACGAATTAGAAAAGTTTAAGTGCTTATGGTCAATATATTAAATATATTTGATTCACTTTGTTCCCAAAACCTGATTTATTCTTCTAGATTACCTTAAGAGATTTTAGCATTTTAGTAGTTTTATTTATTGCTCTGCATCCTGCGTGATGTCACATAGTACTTGAAATGGCAGTGACCACCCTTGTTTAGAACCTTACAAACCTTGAAAAGAGTTTCATAGCGTAGTTTTGACCCGTTTTTCAATGCCACTGGGTTAAATCTGTCTGTCTTGAGCCTAGTCTTGGTCAGGAATACTTTAGCAGAAGATTGACAGAAAATCACATTCAAGAAACATAAAAAAAAACAAAAAACAAAACAATAGCCACAGCTTATATGCTAATTTGAGCCATTGATCCTACTTGAATATTCATTTGCGATGTCTGGTGGCTAACGGTGACTCCCAGGGGTGTTGCTAGCCAATAGAAAAGGCGGGCAAATGCTCGGGGCCCCTGATCACTCGGGACCTCGATACAATAGTTAGATTTTCATTGACTAGTTTAATGGTTGACTGTCTAGACTGCAGTTCCACACTTTGGCCACAACAGAATAGTGGCATAACGAGACAATAGATCACATTTGAACTGAAAACGCAATTTGAGTTGGTGTAATTTAGACTTAGACAAACTTTATGGATCCACAAGGGAAATGACTTGGACACAGTAGCTCAAACATCACAATATTATAATAACAGACTAGTGTCAGATAATGCATAAATATTTAAATGTATGTGTACAAGTCGAAATAAAATAAGAAAAATAAGTAATAAACAATCTAAGTTATGCACAAGAGGTCGTAAGGAAGACAAAAATGCAAGGAAATGCTTGACAGGACAAAGGGTTATCTGTTACATAAGGCTGAGTTGTTGTACAGTTATAGGGAGTATTATCTGCTACATAAGGGTGAGTTGTTGTACAGTTGTAGGGAGTATTATAGTATGAATGTAGTCCTGTATCTCTCACTGTTTGAGCGGAGCTGTAGGAGCCTGTTGGAGAATGAGCTCCTCTGTCCCTCTATAGTGTAGGGAGTATTATCTCCTCTGTCCCTCTATAGTCTGGTGCAGTGGGTGAGTTGTTGTACAGTTGTAGGGAGTATTATCTCCTCTGTCCCTCTATAGTCTGGTGCAGTGGGTGAGTTGTTGTACAGTTGTAGGGAGTATTATCTCCTCTATCCCTCTATAGTCTGGTGCAGTGGGTGAGTTGTTGTACAGTTGTAGGGAGTATTATCTCCTCTGTCCCTCTATAGTCTGGTGCAGTGGGTGAGTTGTTGAACAGTTGTAGGGAGTATTATCTCCTCTGTCCCTTTATAGTCTGGTGCAGTGGGTGAGTTGTTGTACAGTTGTAGGGAGTATTATCTCGTCTGTCCTATGCCCTATACCATTAAAAACATGTACAACGAGCTCCTTAACTCTGAGGCCAGGATCTGAAAATTGGATTGGCACGTTTCAAATAAAGCTGTTAAACTGGGCGGGGTCTGGAGATTTAAGGAGCAATGTGATTGGTCTAGCAGGTATTACTAGTACTTAGTAGTACTTGAAATTGCTGTGACCACACAATTTTAACCAGAAAGCGGCAAATGTACCTAGTTTGGCCTCAAATTGCCAAAAAAAGAACAAAAAAAAAGTTAATTTACTGTTCAGTTTCACTTTAAATAGGAACAATGCCATACCGTGGAACATTCTGGGCAAATCACATCTCCATGGAGCCGAACCTTGACATAGGCTATTGTGCATATCTCTGCCAAGACACAACCCGCCCATAGAAACCCTCATCGGATGACATCCTTGACTATTCTCCGTCTGTACTTTTCCCCTTTTGTCCCTTCTTCTCTTTCGTTTCTATGGACACAAATGATGGCGTCTCTGTCCTCCGTTTTTTTTCCCAGCTCCCCATTGTGTCTTAAGGACAAGAGAGACGCCATGTTGGTTATGGAGCTCTTTCCTTTGAGCTGACGCAGGGGACAAGGTCAGGGAGACGATGTAGCGGCGGATAATGGGAATCCGTCTACCAACCTGTGCCTGTGTGAGGGAGAAGGATGAAGTAATACTGATATGTGGAGTTTGGCATTGAATGTTTCTGGTGAAGTGTATATGTTGCTTGCCTGTGTCCAGTGATGTTATTGCTTTGCCTGGAATGTTCCGCTGTATGGCATTAAACTGATCTACCTTGCATTTAGAGAGTCCTAGACAGTGACCACCTTTGTCTGACTGTTTTTAACACAAAACCTTCCTCAAGAAGATGGATTCTTGCGATGTTTTGGGAGTTCACGAACTCTTCAAAATTCGCCTTGTCTCCCGCTGGTGCGTTAGGGCCATGGATCGATAATAAGAACCGGATAAGACACGCCCTCTCTGTCCGCGAGCGAGATCGAGCCGATTCATAGGTACTGCAGCTTCCATAGAGCGCAATGCATTTTTTGTGAAATCAAACTGTCCATGTTTGGCTGACAGGGCATCCACAGCTTATGTAATGGTCGGATTTTGTAGGGATTCTTCTGTATTTTTACAATATGAACTTTTTAGAATTTTTAAATCGTCAAATCACCTAAAAATTAGCTTTGTAAGAGTTAAACCACACGTTTGGTATAAGGCCAGTATTCAGGAAGTATGCGCCTGGTATGAGCACAGGCCATTGAAAACAATACGGCGCCATCTTGGATTCATCTTCCAGATTATCTTAGACTTCCATGGATAGGGCCCCCTGCTGGTTTAGAGCAACAATCACGTCTTAGCACTGAGGTTTGTGCAGAAGCCAAAGGTGAAGCGCCCTAAGTGAACCAAAATAAAGATGGAGACGCCGACAGACTGCTATTTAGTTTGTGAAAAATATGCAGAAGGAAGCTCTTTGTGCATTTGTGGACAGGGAAGATGTCTGCGCTTTTCTCTCAACAAAAGTTAGATTTTTCGGTTTGTTCCGCTGTTGTGATGCTTTGACCAATCAGATTCAAATAGTCGCCATGACGTTCCGTGTTTTCTGATCTCTTTCAGCGAGAGCGATTCCAGATTGATAATGTGCAGAACTCAATCCGGAGTGACACACAGATCAATGCGGTGCAAATGGACCCCGTTTGCACCGTAAAGGACAAAAAGGACGAGGTACAGTACAGTCCTATTACAGCTCCATATACACAGTTTAGCCGCAAAATAAAGGTGTTTAAAGCCTTATTCACACGGGGTAAGTACAACCTGGGGACGTCTGGTAATTTGCAAATTACCGCCCCACCTCTGTGGTACTTGCAGCTCATTCGCACGGAATAAGCAAAGTCCGTAAATTACTCTATTTTACTGACATTGAGTGAGATTGAAAGAGAAAAGAACGTGGAAAGAAAAGAGATAGAAAAGACACGCAGTTACAACAACAAACACTGAGATGTAGATTCGCACGGGAGTAGTTTTATCACCAGACGTCTGCGTTTGGCGAAATATAGTAGGTAATTTGCGGCGGAATTTTTACTTTACAAATTACAGACATGGTAAATTCACACGGGATTAAGATCTCAAGCGTCCTCCGCAGTTATTACAAATCACCAAAGGTCCACAGGTAAAACTAATCCCGTGCGAACATGACTTTAGTGTTTAGTTTCACTTTCACACTTTAGTGACGAGGAAGGCCACAGCTCCGTCGATACAAAAGAACAGAGGTTTCCCCAACTATGTTTTTGTCCATGAAATGATTCTTGAAACTTAAATTTTTTTTTTTCACTTTTGTTTGTTGCTCAGTCCCCCAGCCCTAGTTTTCTAATCACTGATGCGAACAAAGAACTGTCTTTTGCCCCAACGATCTCTGTCCGAACCTGAAACCATCCTCCTCCCTGTATAACTGCGTGCGCTGTGTTAATGTATGGTGCCTCTCAGTCTATTGTCTTCTTCCATCCCTCCTCCTGTTCCTTCTCTTCTTCCTCCTCTTCCTCATCAGACACAGCAGACTGTCTGTGGTTTGGACTGTAGCTTTATTTTACCTTAGCACATGAATAATTGACTGTGATTAAAAGCAGACGATAGTGTTTCTCCAGAGGGTTTTTACGACTCTTGTACCTGCCTGTGGCTTCGGACAGAACAAGATGATGTTACAAAACACTGAGAGGAGAATGGACTGAGCGGAGTCCCGATACTGTTGATGTTTCCTTGGGCAAAACACTTGAATGAATGAATTTAGAATGAGCGTTTATCAAGAGCAGTCAAAATGAAATGTACACACAGATAACAGATCCAAATGGTTCTAGTGAAGGCGTATGGTGTTTAAAAACACTGTGGAGCATTTCCTGTATTATCACATGATATCATAAGGTGGAACAACGTATTTTCTGTTTAAGAAAAGAACTCTTATACAGAACTTGTGTGTTAAACGTGTGTGAATGAAACAAAACACAACTCCAGGTCTGTTTTTGATGAGGAAACAACATTAGAACAGATCAGAAAACAGTGTAATACAGGTCCTTTAAAATCTATAATTAGAACTATATTAACCGGTATGTATCTTGCGCTTTTACTATTTTAAAAAAAGGTTCTATAATCACAACTGAACCTTTGTCTCCAGAGCCTTAACCTGCAGAAAGAGACACGTCCAAGTTTGTCTCATTCTCAGTTTATGGACAGGCTCATGTGAAGCTCAGAACCTCCAGAGTTCACTCCCTGAGCTGCAAATTTCTCTGATCTGACCAAGATTTTAAACTTGTATCAGGTTATTCATCTTGTTTTCAGATTTATTATCCACGCACTAGATCTTAAACTGCTTCATTCTAGTCTAGAGGGAGTTTATTCTAAGAGAACTTGTCAAGTAAAATGATCGTTTACATGATCAGGACAGATAATTTCACTACTTCTAAGTCATTTTCTGATAGATTTAAGTGTTTATATCTTAAATTTTGGACAAGCTTTTTTGCGGTGTGAGCTGCAGAGGCTGCACTAGCACTGACTCATGACTGGCTGCAGGTGCTGGGGTTTAGGTAGTGACTGTTCAGATCAGAGAGAAGCATTTTAGGTTTAAACCAGCTGGATTTCAGTGTTGAACCTGGCAACACAAATGAGAAACATGAAACGATAACACAAACACCTTGTCCATCACGTCTGGTGTTTTTGTGAGTAAATCAGGGTTAGAATTGTTATCAGTAAAAGTTCTGTTTGATCTGATGTTAACTCGTATGTGGGGAGACGTACGTTGTTGTTTTTGGTGTAATTTCGTCTCAGGTCACATGACATGAGTGACAATACGAGTGAATGTGCTTCTGAAAGACGGTGATGGACGGCTCACTCATCCTTCAGAGCAACACTTCCGTTCTAACCTCCCTCTATCCCTTCTTCCCTCCCTCCGTTTCCCTCTCTTCCCCGAGCCTCTCTTCTGTCTCTCAGCCCCTTTTCCTCTCTTCTGCCTCTCTTCCTTTACTTATCCCCAACCCTTCCCCTATCTGTCTCTTCCTCCTTCCTCTCCTCTCATTTTCTCTTTCCCTCCTACTAACTCTTTCCCCTCTATCTCCTCCTCCTTCTCTCTCTCTCTCTGTCTCTCTCTCTCTCTCTCTCTTATACTCCCCATTCTTTCTGTCCTTTCTTTCATCTCTCTCTATCTCACATCTCTCTCATACTCCCCAGTTTCTTTCTATCCTTTCTCTCATCTTTCTCTTCTCGCTCTCTCTCACACACATTTCTCTCTCCTTCCTTTTTCCCCCTTCTCCCTCCTCCCATCCCTCCCTCTTTTTCTCTCTCTGTCTCTCATTTTTTCCCTCCCTGTTCTCTTTCTATCCTTTCTCTCACACCTCTCTAACTATCTCCCTTTTTCTCTCATTTCTGTCTCTCTTTCTCCCTCCTCTCCTCTTGCCCCCTCTCCCTCCCTCCTCTCTCATCCCTCCCCCTCTCTTTTTCTTTCTCTGTCTCTCACTCTTACACTCCCCATTCTCTCTCTATCCTTTCTCTCACATTTTTCTCAAACTTTCTCAAATGTCTCACTCTCCCTCCTCTGCTCTTTTCTCATCCCTCTCTCCCTCTTCTCTCATCCCTCTCTCATCCCTCCATCCCTCCCTCCTCTGTGGGTGAAGGTCATTGTTCCTGTATTGATCGCGTCTCTCATAGCCTCAGAGCTGGAGGTCTTTTTATAACAGACACACACACACACAATTCAGATTTGTTTTGTAACACAGTGAGTTTGTGATCTGGTCAGTCATAGAAATATAAAGATATTTGATTGTGTGTGTGTGTGTGTGTGTGTGTGCGTGTGTGTGTGTGTATATAAGTATAGACTGTTCTATCATAGAAACGAGACGCGAGACGGGGTCCACGAGATCGAGACGAGATTTTGAACCAATTTTGGTCACAGTTTTTAATTTGTTTCTTTTTTTAATATTGTGTTGTGAATGTATTTTTTTGTGTTACTTCATTTTTATTATTTAAATGATTAGACCAAAACCGGACCTGCTCCTCTGTTCAGTGCAGATGGAAGAGGAGCACTTTTCTTTTTCTTCTTTCTCACTTTAAACTAAGTTACGGATGAAGAAAGCCTAAATATCTCTTTGTGGATCTTTTACCGACAACGTTTAAGTGTAAAAAAATGCCTCGCGCTGTTTCCGGGTGAATTAGACACGCACATGTTTGATTTTTAAATTTTTTTCCATATTTATTTATCGCGTCAAGTTATTTAGACCAAGCAGTGTACAGAAAAAGGTAGGTTTTTTTTTTGCTATATATACCACCCTGGTCCTACACAGACACATATATAGACTTTATATTATAGATTATATTATTTTTCTACCAACTTTAGCATTGGTTATTTGCAACAGTTTTGGTCTTGTCACTACAAAATAAAAACTGGGACAGAGTTTAAAGTGTTTTCTGTCTGAAAATGTGAGCTACACGTCTTTTAGCTACAGCTGCTCAAAGATACACAACGTTCCAGAGCTTGAGCTTGAGCGAGGTGCGTAACTCTTTCATGCCCGTGCCAAATGTAAAGACGATACAATCTCGCGAGACAGATTTTTCAGAATTTTCCCGTGGCAATTTGATCTCGCGGCACTGGAAAACTGCAGTGCCCAACGGGAGCTGACGTCGCCGTAAAAGAGCTGTACATCACGATACTGAGCTTGTACCAAAATGACGCGACGCTGCCGATTCCTGCGCATATCCCGGTGAAAACAGGAGATCGGCAACGTGGCGCCTTGAAAATAAGCGATTTAAAGACGACTCAAACATGCACGAATCACTCCAAATACAACGTAGGGTGAGTAAATGGTGAAACAACTACAATGTTGTTTTGCAGAATGTTCTCAAAGTCTGGTTTAACTTGTCATGCCATATGCTTTTTGAGTTTTTGATTATTGTGAGGAAAAATAACACAATTTAATTTTATTATAATATTTATTATTTATTTAATAAATAATAAATATAATTAATAATATATTTATTATTTATTTTATTATTATTTTATTTACTATACACGATTATTCATGGAAAAAAAAACAATAACAAAAAAAACAAAACATTGGCGTCTCGCTCTCCTTCCTTAGCCTGTTCCCTAATCAATATCACGCAGCACCTCTTCTTGGGCCTGCCTTCTGCGACTCCTCATCCTCTCTCTTTCTCCCTCTCTTTCTCTTCCTCTTTCTTCTTCATCGATATCTCCACCTCTCCTCCTCCTCCTCTTTCTCCTCTCCTTGGCTCTTCCCCTCCGGCCTCATCGATCCTGGTGAGGGATGGGAGTGATGATGAGGTAGTGGCTGGAGACCGGAGCTCACAGCTGGGCCTCAGAGCTGGGTGTGGGTGGATGGATGGGAGGATGTCCCCTCTCCCGGCTCCTCTCTCTGCCCCACGGCGATGCACTGAGTTGGGGGTAAAACTCTGTGCTCTCCGGGCAAAGGTCTGGTTAGTAAATGGACAAGCTGAAGATTTGTTATTTATATGTAATAAGGCTGATTAAAGTCTTGATTCACTTCAGTTTCCCGGTTATGATCAGGTTTTTTTGAGTCTCCTGGTTATGTGAGTGTCTATGTAAACACAGTATCCTGATTTCAGTCTCCCAGTTCTGAGAAACCAGGAGACTCTCACTGGGTTTTTCTCAGAGTTTCCAGGACACTGTGGCCTGTAGACGCAGGATCCTGATTTCTCAAACAGTAGTTGCAGTTACTTTACCAAAACGACTCAAACTCCTACCAGGACTTTTTAAGTGATTATTATTTTATACTTATAAACACAATAAAGCAGTTTACTGTTTAATACAACCACATTTTAACACCACCATCTTTGTCTGTTTGTACAATTGAACATTGGACTAAACTGTGAGGCTCTGTTGTATTTTTCAACTGTTAAAAACACCTTTTACTGAAGCTGCGACAGAGCTCCACGGTCTAATGTTTTTACTTAAATGTTTGACTTCTTTTTTGTTGTTAGAAACCCGTTAAAAAGCCTTAAATTAGCAAAGTTGCTGCATGTTTAGCTCCTTGCCATAGCTGTGCCATAGTTACCATAGCAACCAGTGTAAATATCCAGGATACTCTCATTCCGGAATACTTGTACGCATATGAACGCACTTTATCTTTACACAAATACACTGTTTCGTAGTACTTTTTCTGCCTAAATAATAGTTTTTGCATGAACTCCCCCTGCAGGTGTAGTGTTGCGAGTGCAGTTTGGGTCAGCCGCACAGAGATTCATAGTTTTGGGAGCTTTGACACGCATAATTTGTAGTCATTTTCTCTTATTAAAACAAATAAAAATGGCTTCCATTATTAATCCCCAGAATAATTGTCATTTAAGACAAAAAAGCCAAATTTCTAAAGTGTTCCATGCTCTGAGGGTTGGCTGTAGAGCTCCCCATTAAAAAAAGAAAAAAAAGAACTGATCACTGACGATTAAGCCGATAAGCTCTGCCAATATTTTTGGGCCAATATGTAATAATAATAATAATAATAATAATAATAATAATAATAATAATAATCTTTATTTATAAAGCACTTTTAAAAACATGGTTTACAAAGAACAATACAGAAAGCATAAAAATAGCAGACAGAAGGCATACGAAAACACAAAAACAGACACAGTTAAAGTAATTAGAATAAATTAAAAAAAAAGAAATTAAAATCAAGTTAAAGAATCAAGAATAAAATCAAGTTAAAACCAGTTAAAGGAAGGCCAACCGATAAAAATGAGTTTTAAGAAGTGATTTAAATCCATGTATGTATGTGTAATGTAGGTGTAATGTGTAATTTAGATTTTTTTCCTCAAAATTATCTCATTTAAATTTAAAACAGTCTCACCCCGAACCCTTTTTTGCTACAAATAAAAGAGCTGTGTAGTGGTATTTTGTGCAGCTTGCTCTTTGTATTAGTGTTAATCTAAAGCCTTTTGTGCATTTTTAGGCAGCAGATCGACCAAAACAAAATATCGGCCTGTGCTAAAACTGATAACGGATACGCTAAAAGTCCAAATATCGGCCTAACAATATACGGGTCTATCTCTAGTTCTTATTTCAGTTTTCTGTCAAAAGTCAGTTCTTCTGAATGGGTTAAAACTGTGAACTGCATCTGGATTTGAAAATTGAAAGTCCAAAAACGCCTAAATGCATTTTTCCCCCAAAATAATTGTGTTCTACTTTGAAATACCTGTACAATTACTATAAATATCACCAAACGATAACCAGTTCATTGTCCTGCTTTGTCCATGAAACAACTCCCAAATTCCTCGGTATGGACTGCACCGAGCGCCCGCCTCCCCATCTGTTTCCATGGCAACCTGCAAACAGGTCCCTCTGTAAGCGCACGTGCCTTTATGCCTTTATGTGGAAGAATGGATGAGAGGGACGAAGAGATGAAGAGGAAGAGGAGGAGGAGAAGTTTTGGGGGTTGGGTCGGAGGATGGGACGAAGGCTGACAGGGTGGGTGATGCTGGATGGGTGGGGTAGCCTTGGCAGAGAGGAGGAGGAGGAGGAGGAAGAGGAAGAAGAGGAGGAGGAAGGGGGGGCGATACAAAGAAATAAATGAGGAGGTGGTCCGCTTTGGGGGGAGGGGGGAGACGTGACAATTTGACAACAGCAATAGCGACGAACAGCCGCCCCTATGTCCATAAACGCAGAAACGAACACCAACGGACTATAAAAACGGTGGTTATATTTGCGATTTCTTGTTTAAAACGCACGTATTACGCTATTTTCTGATTGAAGTTATAATGATGTTTGCTCATCCCGAACACAAACACACCTGAAGTTGTGTTTTGTTTCATTCGCGCACATTTAACGCACAAATAAATAATAATTCTACATTTATAAAGCACTTTAAAGTAATTAAAATAAATAAAATAAGGAATAAAATCAAGCTAAAACTAGTTAAAGGAAGGCCAGCCAATAAAAATTAGTTTTAAGAAGTGATTTAAATCCATGTATGTGTAATTTAGGGCCAATTTTGTTTTTTTTTTCCTCAAATTACGTCATTTAAATTTAAAACAGTCTCACCCCGAACCCTTTTTTGCCACAAATAAAAGAGCTGAGGTCTTCTCTCCAACGGAAAACACCATGTTCCACCTTGTGATGTCATGCGGTAACACTTCTGAAAACTGACCGTCACTGCTGTTGAGTCTTTTTTTTATTATTTACGTATTTATTTTGGGAAAGTAAGCAATATACATTCTTTTACAATGGAACAGAGTATTATCCATGTGACATTAGCGCAACCGTAACAGAATAACAACAAAAATGTGCCCAAAAAGGAGAGGGAAGAAGAAAACTTAATTAATCCCACCCCGTCTTCTAATTTAACATAATCTTTTGCGTTCTTCAGACATTTTACATTAGACCATATGAACTATTTACAATGAGGACAAAGAGTCACTGTTATAACTTGGTAACACAACTATCTTTAATAATGCAAAAGGATACGAACAACAGTAAAGTAATGGTGCGGAAACAAGCGTAAACACTACAGAAGGCCGTTTTGTTCTAATATTCAGACCCACGCTCTATAAACTGTGACCAGACCATGTGTTTATACAACAACTTGAATTTATGGATATTTTGGCATTTCTTGAGACGTGTATCCGGACCGTTCCAGAGTTTTACACCACATATCGACACACGGAAACTTTTACGGTAGTTCGAACATTGAGCGATTTGAAATTTCCATACCCGCTTAAATTATGAGTTCTCGCTCTGATTTTGAACACGTTTTGTAGATTAATTGGTAGTAAATTGTTGAATGCTCTAAGTAAAATTACCAGTGTATAATATTTTACAAGGTCAGGAATATTTAGGAGCTTGGGTTGAATAAAAAAATTGTAAGTGTCGTTAAAATGCCTTATGCATAAACAAGTTCGTTTTGGTTTAGAAAAGGTATGAAGTTAAAATTATTGTCTGTTAAAAAATAAATACAGCTCATATGGGAAAAGATATGTTGTTATTTTGCATAGGATGCCGTAATAAGTTGTATTACAGCTATGTGTTAGTAATTTAATTTTGGTACCGTTATTATCACGAGACTCGAGAACTCGAGAGAATATCAGACCACAGGTAGATCACGTATGCCTCATATGCTCAAAATTGAGAGCCACGATTTCTGCAGCTAACCGGGTGTATGAGGTATTTTTTTATTTTATATTTGTAACGATTGTAATTGTAAAATGTATGTTCTAATAGCGCGATACGTATGCTGTGCGCAGATAGAAAATGCATCGATCACACAGTTTTCCTTTTGCCTAAAGACCTTCGATGTGACAGGCGGCCACGAGGTAGATCATTTTATTAGTACTTCATGTTAGCAAACCAAAATGGAGTGTCTAATTGTGTGTTTTATTTGTTCTGTAGTTTTCACGGCGTTTGTTAAGGACAATAAATGCGCCAGTACTCGAGTACGTGTGCAGTGTCATTGAGGAGCTACAAAGATTATGGGTGTGTTCTAAAAATCCAATTAATTCTGTGTTTATGTTAATGACGATATGAGATGAACCTGGAGGTGGGGAGGGATGTGAGCTAAAGTGTTCTGTTGCGTGTATTGTGTGTTGTGTGTGTGTAGGTGTGTGTGTGTGTGTGTTGTCTTACGTGTTGTCGAACTAAGTGTTTGTAAACTGTACATTGTTCTTAGTCCCTGTTGAAAATGAGAGGTGCTGCATCTCAAGGGGCTTTCCATGAATAAATTCCACGAATAATACAGGAAGTGCTCCACTGCGTTTTTAAACTCCGCACACCTTCACTAGAGCGGCCGTAGCTCAGTTGGTTGAACGTTTGTCCACTTGATCCAAAGATTGGCGGTTTGAATCCCACTCTCGACATAAAACATCACCGGCAGAGCGGTCAGATCCAAGTTTTCGATTTGATTCCAGCTCCCGCAGATGAACGCCGTCGCTGTGTCCTTGGGCAAGACACTTAACTCGCCCCCAGTGTCTGCGTACACTGGTGTATGAATAGGTGAGTGGTTCCTTGTTGTAAAGCTCTTTAAAAATATACAAAAATGTGACAATTTACCA
Source organism: Taenioides sp. WSHXM2023 (assembly GCA_029959045.1). Classification (NCBI taxonomy): domain Eukaryota; kingdom Metazoa; phylum Chordata; class Actinopteri; order Gobiiformes; family Gobiidae; genus Taenioides; species Taenioides sp. WSHXM2023. The sequence goes on along the minus strand of CM057086.1, from coordinate 33,833,397 downwards.
TTTACTAGGGATGTAACGATAACCGAAAAAAAACATATCGCCAAAAGCCACACAATAATATCGTGGGCTGTCAGAATATGTCGAATTACAAGTTATTTTGCTTAAATATGTTGTTTTATAGTAGCAGCAGTTAATAAACACAGGAACTACATTTCCCTTGATTCATTTCAGCACAGACAACATGAAGAAATATGTTTTTTGCTTGAATTCTTGGGATTTACAGTTTATCTCCGTGTGATAAAATAAGTTGTGACGTTAAATGAACATTAGAGAGTGGGAGACGCCTTAAAAACCCGTATGTGTAACACAGGTGGGTTTAATGCCGTACTGTGACACCTTTCAGGCAAAGCAACATTATCTCCATGGAAACAAGCTCGTGGCGGATGCCCTACCAGAAACGTTACACGGTGCAGCTGTAATGTTTTGAAATTTCCGAAAAGTTTATGGGAAAAATGAATGGGAAATTGGGAGACTGGAGAGATGGACACCAACCGCCACCAACCACAACCACCCACCTGTACACTCACCCACCCGTACACTCACCACCCACCCGTACACTCACCCACCCACCCGTACACTCACCCACCCACCCGTACACTCAACCACCCACCTGTACACTCACCCACCCGTACACTCACCACCCACCTGTACACTCACCCACCCGTACACTCACCACCCACCCGTACACTCACCCACCCACCCGTACACTCAACCACCCACCTGTACACTCACCCACCCGTACACTCACCACCCACCCGTACACTCACCCACCCACCCGTACACTCACCCACCCACCCGTACACTCAACCACCCACCTGTACACTCACCCACCCGTACACTCACCACCCACCCGTACACTCACCCACCCACCCGTACACTCAACCACCCACCCGTACACTCACCCACCCACCCGTACACTCAACCACCCACCCGTACACTCACCACCCACCCGTACACTCACCACCCACCTGTACACTCACGCACCCACCCGTACACTCACGCACCTGTACACTCACCACTGACACCAGCCACCCACCCACCCACCTGTACACCCACCCACCCGTACACTCACCCACCCACCCGTACACTCACCACCCACCTGTACACCCACCCACCCGTACACCCACCCACCCGTACACTCACCACCGACCTGTAGACTCACCCACCCACCCGTACACTCACCACCGACCCGTACACTCACCCACTCACCCGTACACTCACCCACGCACCCGTACACTCATCACCAACCCCGCACCCACCCACTCCTACATTCCCACATTCCCCACCTACCCCACACCCACGGACCCTTACACTCATCACCAACCTTCCACCACAACCGCGTTCGCCAAACAAAGAGAACAAAGAGACCCCACCAGCCCCCCAATCCCCCTCCCACCACCACCAGCACGCCCGCCTCACCCCCACCCACCTCCACCCCACCCCCGCGCCCAGGGAATGACATCCAGCTTAATTGATTTTCTTAATGAGATTCATTTAGCCAGCGTCACCGGGGGGAACGGTGCAGGCGTGATTTCAAACATGTGCTCTGGTAATAAAGAGCACGGCTGGACATTGGACATAACACGTGTAGTTTTCAATTTAAAACGACGGACTAAAGGTTTCAGAGGTGAACGCCGTAAAAAAGTTGTGGAATTAATTTGAAGTTGTGTCATTTTATGCGCATATTATACAAAATTGACTCCTATGAGCTTTAAAGGTGCACTGTGTAACTTGTTAACTGTGTTAGGGGTCCATCACCTGCTTGTTTCTATGGAGATGTCATTGCTCTGCCTGGAATGTTCCACAGTGTGACATTAAACAGCTCTACTTTACATTTATTCAATCACAGGTGGTTTTGTAGCTCAAAAATACCTAGAAAAACAGACATTCTGACTGTGAGCGGGGTCGCCTCTCCACAGATCTGACCTGCAATTTGGTCTAGTTTGGTCTCCATGAAGATAGAAAGGTTTAATGCCATACTGTGAAACATTCCAGACAAAGCAATAATATCTCCATGGAGAAAAGCATTTGACAGACCCTCCACCAGAAAAGTTACACAATGCAGCTTTTAGCCATGTTATAATATTGTTTCCTCCTCAAAAACAGACCTGGAGTTGTGTTTTGTTTCTTTCACACATTTGAGTGATCTTTTATTATTAGTCTTTCTACATCTCCAAAGCTCAAAATGCTCTGTTCCACCTTGTGATGTCATAAAGTTGTTGTTGTTCAAGTTAACAGTTCCTTTTGCATTTAGTTCAGTCAAGATCGGCAATTCCAGGTCTGAAATTGTCCAAATGACTCTAGTGAAGGTGTGTGGAGTTTAAAAACACAATGGAGCACTTCCTGCATTACCACATGACATCACAAGGTGGAACAAGGTGTTTTCCGTTTGAGAGAAAAAGAAGAAAGAAGAAGGAAACAACATTATAACATGGATCAGAAAGTAGCGTAATGAGCACTTTAAAACAATCACATATCCATGGAGACTGCAGCTATGGCGCGTTACACACCAGTTCTAGTTACGAGTTAGGTTTGTGGAGAGGAGAGGCAAGGCACATGTTTTTAACCAATAATGAAATTGTGAAATTGTGCGATTCTATTTAGTTGTTTTTTGTTGAACAGTCGGGCTTTAATTTTCTTTTTGTCCAGATCTGGTGTAACTAATAAATATTTTTTTGATTTGTTTGCATTTTGGGGTTTTATAGATTATTTTTTACCAGATTTACAGTAAAGCTAACAACAACTAGCATTCTAACTGACACTTCCTGATTCACGGACAATAAAACGCTTCTTAATTACATCTGTACTGGAGCGAGACATATTTTGCTCAACTACATGGAGAAAAAAAAATCGTACACTTTCAGACTACTCCCCCCACCTCTGCATCTTTGTCTCCCGCTCATTATCTACTAGCCAGCAGCAAATATTCCACTTTGTATTCCGCAAAAGTACAAAACCATACATTAATTTTAGCTCCAAGACAGTGGATCTGAATCATACCTGGCTCCGTATCGATCACACTCGCTCGCGCTCATCGTTGTGCGTCGGCATGTACGGCGACTTCTGTCAAAGCGAAACAGAAACGCACACCTGTTTTAGTGTTGTACAAACAGTAGAAACATTTGGACCCACATACAGCAGCTCATCCAGACCAAAACCAGACCAAAACCAGACCAGACCATAACCAGATATGTGATCAGCCTCCAGGAAAACGACATCCTGATTTTCTCCAACGCCTCCATTCCTAAAGATCTCTCCTTCCTCATCCAGACTCTCATCACGCTGGCCAAATAACAAACGCACAAAACAAAATCGACTCAAAATAACCCAACTGGACACCACTATAATAACGAAATACAACAATATTTCCAGACAATAAAACAGATCAAAAACGAAAGCTGTTAAAACATAAAATATCTACAGGAAATATCTATAACGCAACAGTATCACTCTCCCCTGCAGTTTATGTCGCACTTTATTTTATTTAGATAAGTGTATTTGAGTTTTTTCTCTTGTGTAGTTGGTTTTGTATGTCGCTGCGTGTATCATTTGTGTTGTTTGTGTGTTTTTGAAGTTTGTCCCCTGCCTTGCTGACTGCGTATTTGAGTATGTTGAATAAATTTAAAAGAAAAAAAAAATGTACTGATGTAGCTAGAGTCCAGTTGCATTGTGGGACAGAACCAAGAAAGGGAGGGGGAAGAGTTTGAATGACGGACTGCCTTCCTGCCCTCTCTCCGGTGGTTAACGCGATTAGCTTAGCCGTGGCGTCGCTCCAGATCCGGTAGAGCAATGTTCCCTGGAAATGCACAATTGATGCTAACAGAAATATACGGAAGTTTATGCGAGTTTTCGTGATGAGCAATGAATTTAAAGCCACTCCAGGGAACATTTCAGGTCATGGACATTGGACACGTCACTCATAGCGGTAGAAAAGATAAAGCCACACATTGGAACTTTCTCCATAGACTTAGATATGTTTAATGCCATACTGTGACATATTCCAGGAACATCTCCATAGAGACAAGCAGGTGGCTTGTTAATCACCAGATCAAGTTCGGGATTAGGTCTGCGGCGAGGCGAGCCAGTTTACAGTAAAAGTGTATGTTTTTTTATTTTTTGTGTGTGACAAAAATATCAATAATCAAATAACAGTTTTTATTTTTTGGCTGAAATGTTACATAGTTGGGCTTTAACTTATTCATATTTTGAGTTGTATAAAAATTTTATGGTGCATTAAAGATGGATTAAAGAGGCAATCGAAATACGGAAACTATAAACCGGGACGAGGGGCTTTTTTACTCTCACACACCTGGGATACTGTCCTGAGGAAGTCGGACTGCAGATGGCGCTGTCGTCCTGCCTCCACCGGTAGGAAGACAGCGCCAAAACCTGTTTAAATCAGCTGATCGGACACGTCACAGCAACATCACGTGACCGAAAACAAACTCTTGGTCTGAAAAAATAAGCTAATAACTTCAATTATCGGAGGATCAAATGAACCTCATTGGACCAGTCTTACGGTACGTTTTAAAAAGGACTTTTTGTAGCTTTCTCCCATGTTATAATGTTGTTCCCTCATTAAAAACATGCCTGAAGAGGTTTTAGATGTCCTCCATGCATGTTTGAGTAATCTAGCGATCTCTCCAGAGCCCTATTCAAACCCTCCTTAGCTGTTAGACTCCCACATGACAGTTCACCATAAATGTACAAAAGCTGGATACAAAACAATAACTAAAACTTGACAAAGCTGATGCGACGTGCTATAGTTTTATTACAAGCTTATTGAGTTGCCATAGCGCTCTGGAGGGGGAGTGACTTAGCTTGGAGAGCAGAGGGGAGAGAGGCTCAAGAGTGCTAAAAACAAAAGTGAAACTTATAAAAGGTGTTAATACTTTGTTTCTGGCAAATACAGCGTTTTCAAAACAATAAAAGGTGACATGGTGATCTAAACATTTTACTCGTTAGCCGTTAATACCCCATAGTTTAATACTCCCTTGTTAATGTGCAAATAAATGTTTTAAAAATATCACAAAATTGTGGAAATCTCTAACACAGACAGTGAGGAGGATTGGCAGAATGTCTTTATGAAGTGAAAGTGCCCTTGGCCTGTTCTGACGCGTCTAACTGCCAAGTTATCTCACATTCACACGTTTTCAAAGGTTCGTTTAGTGATTAATATTGAGAAATGTGTCGTTAATTTTACACAGTTTTTCACATACACAGCCACACACAGATTTAAGCAAAGATTTTCACTTTTAAAGGTGGATTGTGTAACTTTTTGGTGAGGGATATTAAACGTGCTTTTATTGATGAAAAAGTCCATGAACAATATTTATTATTACTGTGAGTGGGGTCACCTCTCCGCAGATCTGACCTGTATCTCAAACACAAGAGCTCTGTGTGTGTGTGAGTGTTTGTGTGTGTGTTTGTGTAGGTTCCATAATAGAGCTTTACAATCTGTGCAGTTTGAGGACGACGTACTGAGTAAAGTTTAAACCAGGACTCTCTGCTGGCCTTGTAAGAAAAAAAACACTCAAAAAGAACTCCACTTCTAATGTTGTACTGTGTAGTACTGTGTGGTACTGTGTGGTACTGTGTGGTACTGTGTGGTACTGTGTGTAGTGCAGTATGACCTTACTGATGTTTCAGTCTCATCTCCATGGAGACAAGCAGGTGATTGAGTTTTAGCAATAAAAACAACTTTGAGCAAATATATGATTCATATACTACGACTACTACGACTACTACTACTACGACTGCTACTTCTGTTACTACTAATACTACCATCACTGTTACCACTACTACTACTACTACTACTACTACTACTACTACTACTACCACTACCACTACTATTACTAGTTTAAATTATAGTTCTACAGCACAGACAGTTTTATTTCCCGTCTTCTGTATTATTATGAAGATTCCTCCTCCAGTGTGAAACAATGAAAAGAACTTGTTCAAAAACACAAAATAAACACAACTCCAACTTCAAATACACGTTTATTTTTTACTCTCAAATATGTATTTTTCTGTCACGGTGGCGCGATCAAACCACAGACTCGACTGGACCCAAATTGAAGCCGCCAGAAATTGGGGGGATGAAAACGAGACAGAAAAGCTTTTGGTTGAAGTGGAAAAGTGTTTGAAATTGCATCTTGTGAAGAGAAGAGAAGAAGAGAGAGAAAGAGAAAGAGAGGGGGATTGACAGTGATGGAGGAGAAGGCGGAGGAGGAGAGAGAAAAACATGGTTGACAAATAAAATATAAGGTTAAAGGGACTGATTGGTCAAAAGTGTATGATTTCTTTAGGGGTGTTTTTGTGTGACGAGGAAATTGGACGCTGCAGAATCAACAAAGAAACACTCTGTTTTTTTACTGAGTGGGAGCGAAAACGAAAATAAAACACGTCAAAATTATATTACAACATGTGTTTTACTTAAAGGATTTGTTCACGGGATTCAGAATGACGAGAATCTAAGACCTTTTCTGTCGAGAGCAACAATTAAAAACAAAATACATGGAGCAGAATTCCATACTGGGAATAGGAATTCATTTACGGACAAAATAAAAATAAAATTAAAACACCAGGATCATGTAGAGCAGGTTAAGACCACTACCAGTACTACTACTACTACTACTACTACTACTACTACTACTGCTACAGATTCCATAAACATTGTCCCCATATACAAACTATGTTCAAATGAAGTATAATTTTTCTTGATAACAATTCTGACGCTGAATTTTACTTTACTTTTCTTAATTACAAAAGTGCTGGACATGGAGCCGTGTAAAATGCATAATTGGTGTTTTGGTTGTCTAGGCAATTATCCAATCAGAAAGAAACATGTAAATGAAACAAAACACAGCTTGAAGTATGTTTATGTTTGTGATGAGAAAACATAACATAGATCTGAAAATAACATAATATGGGCTTTTTAAAATCAAAATCTTACACACAGTACCTTTTAAAACTCTGTCGTAAAAATCCAACGTCGTAGAGTCATTAAACTCGTCTTTGCGTAAACGAACGCAGCGTCTCAGCGTAACCCCACGTAAATCACCGCCTTAGCGCCCTGGGAAATTCAACTAAAAACAACTAAAGAAATCTAGGAGTATTTGTGTCTTCAGAACGCCGCTCTAAGCAACTTGCTAAAAACGGCATTTTCCAACTGCGAAACATACCTAAACTTCGCACGACGATTTCTAAAGCTGAGTTAGAGATGGTAATCCACGCATTTGTGTCCTCGAGACTATCGTAACAGTCCGTTTATCTGCCTGAGCAAGAAGGAACTTACCCGACTGCAGATGGTCCAAAACTCTACCCCAAGACTTCCGACCCGCGCTGGCAGGAGAGCGCAAATCACTCCGATCATTGTACGCTGAGTGTGTTTAAATGCACGTCAGTATCCCGGTTATTTGCCATATCCCGGTCATGGCAGTATACTCATCTCCCTGTGTACATGATCAAATGTAGTATCCCGGTTTCTTGACATAATCTTACAAATACGCAAGCGCAAAAATTACACCTCCCGAGCTTCCTATGCTAAAGGAGCTATGAAAGGAAGGATGATTGCCGCCAAAGACCATCCGAATTGATCAGTAAAGCTGGACAAGAGTAAGGAAAGGACCAATTATGCGTCCTTTCATAGCTCCTTTAGAATAGGAAGCGCGGGAGGTTTAACCGTCATTTCACGCGTGTACGGTCACTTTATTTATGTCGTTTTCACTGTGATGAAAAGACTGAAAGGTTGAAATAATTCTCATAAGACGCAGTAGTGGAGGGCGGCGCGCTTGTAGTCTGCTTCTGTTGTAGTTTTGACTGTAGTTCCCCCTGCTGGTTAGGAGGATCCAGATCCACCTAAAGCAGTGATAGCTCCTTCTCCTCACTGCTCCTTCTCACTGCTCCTTATGGTCGACCTCATGACGAAGCTTTCAGACGGTAGCGAGAAGGAGAAGGACGGAGACGAAAGGACAAGGAAGAGGAGGTATTTTTGCCCATTTTCGGATGGAGTGTAAACCCCGCCCACAGATGAGAACCATAAGGAAACAGCCTCTGTCCTCCTCACTCACACAGGATCGATTGCTTCTGCCTTGGCATTTTAGATCTTTGCTGTAAAATTTTCACTGCGAATTTTGACTGTTGAATTTGAGGACTTGAAAATATCTGAGCTGAATATTTAAAAGGTGAAATTATTATTTTGAATTTGAAACATATTGAAAAAGTACTTAAAATTTCAGCAACTAAAATTCAGAATAAAAATAATTCAAACATCTTTTTCCAGAGTTAAAAAAAATAGAGCAAGTGTGTCTGTGTGTGTATATGTGTGTTTTGTAATGTAAACCTGTAAGTTTTGTATTCTGTCTGTTGTATTGTATTGTATTTTATTGTGTATTACTTATGTTTTGTGTTTTTTGGACCTGCTTGAAAAGAGGCATTCCAATAAAATAAATTAAAAAATAATTCTGAGATCAAACCGATCAAAACCTAAAAGTATAAATATACATAGAATAGAATATAAATATGCAAAAAAAAAAAAGAAAAGAAATATGCAAAAAAAAAAAAATCAGGAAAGATCGAAAGATGTTTCTAAAACCAAACTGTACACATTTTCTATTAACCATTCTGACACTTTTTTCATTTTCATTGAACTGTTGTGCGTAAATCCTCTGAGTCAGCGAGAGGTGCTTAAACCTTCTATTATCGCTCATATTATATTCTTTCTGACCCTTTAAGCTTTAAACTATTGTGAATCCTCCTTTTGATTCACACACTTTCAGATTTCTGTTGAATCTGCTCTTTTTCTGTCTCTCCACACCGGGGAGGGGCAATTACTTTTCCCATGAGGCCACAAGAGAAACAGAAAATATTGTGAAGAGCCGGGGAAAAATGCTTAAGTTAATTCTGCATAATATTAATTGTATTTCTTTATAAAAATCAGTAAATCTCATTGTTTTGACGAGTAAAAGTTTGTTATGACCAAGCAATGAAAAAGTGAGATTGACTTACGAAAAATGTAATTTAAAAAAACACCTCTAAAATAAAAATAATGAAGCTTTAGTCCAGGCATGAGGTAAATTATAAAATATGTTTTATATTGATACCTGTGAAAAATGAGTATCTAGTTTCGATACCAGTATTGTAGTGTCTGATTTTCGATAGTTTTGACAACCGACATAAAGCGTTTTTCACGTGAACTTACTGTGGGTAACCAAAACTTTTATTCAAGTAAAAGTACTGTTCCACTGTACAATGTTACTCAAGAAGAAGTAAAAGTATGAAAGTACTCCCCACTCCTCCTCCACCCATTCTTCTACTACTACACTACTACTACCACTACCGCTACCACTACTAATATTAGTAGTAGTAGTAGTACTGCTACTGCTACTACCGCTACTAGTACTTCTACCACCACCACCAATATGACTACTACTACTACTTACCGCTTCTACTACTACCACTACTACTATTACTACCACCACCACCACCAGTACGAAGTACGACTACTACCACTACTACCACTACTACAGAGCCAGCCTCAGACTGTACCGCAGCCCGTTTGCAGTATTCCGTCGCTACGCTAATTGAAAATGAGCTAAAGCGCCGCTGATGATAGTAATTGAAAAGGAATTAAGGCGAGATTAAAATACGCTGCATTTTGATCATTGTTGCCGTGGCGCCGAGGAATTAGCCCAACCCAGAGCTGATTAACTCACCGCTGGTGTCGGAGAAGGATGGAGCCGCCAGCAGTATTTTATTGTACCGCGTATTTTGGACTTGTAATTGTGGCACTAATTGGATTGTGCGGTAAAAGTGGCTAATGGACTTTGTGTGTTTGAGTCGTATTATACTGCTTCAGTATTACGCATTATTTGACATTTTTAACTACTTTTGAACATCTTAGCTTGGGCGTTTACATTGTAAGTTAAAGGTGGACTATGTAACTTTTCTGGTGGGGAGTATGCCACTTGTTTGTTTCTATGGAGACAGCATTGCGTCGCCTGAAGGTTTTACGGAATTCAAGAGGACATTCAAACTTTAGGTATTTAAATGATAAGGTTTCGGTTTTTGCCGCTCTTAGTCTCCTCTCCCTCCTCTCCCTCTGCTCCCTACTCTAAGTCGCTCCCCGTTCAGAGCCCTATCACATAATGGAAAACAACATGACGTGAAGAAAGTCAGTTCGTTGTAAGGCTCTTTTAACATAAACGTAGTGACTTAAAACAATAAAAGCTCTGTGCTGAATCAGGTGGAGGTCAAGGCGCAGTTTAAACCTTAATCGTCGTCGTTACAGCTTCACAGGCTCACCGCTAATTCAATAAAGTCTTTTATCAATGAACACTTTGAATTTAAATAACACTAACTGATTTAAATTAGGAGTTTAATCACATCATTTAATTTATCAGTTTCCATTTGTTTTACTATGGATCAAAGCTATAGTTTTATAGTATATATATATATATATATATATATATATATATATATATATATATATATGTATATATATATATATATATATATATATATGTATATATATATATATATATATATATGTATATATATATATATATATATATATATATATATATATATATGTGTATGTATATATATATATATATATATATATATATATATATATATATATATATATATATATATATATACACATACTATATATATGTTTTTTACATTAAATGACATTTGTAACTGACGCAATAGTACATTTCTTGAAAGTAGTGCTTGCATACAACAATAGTGAACTGTATGGGTGTAATAACACTGTAATAATATTGTGGTTTCCTAAAAATGTAAAAAATAAACATTGTTTTGTAAAATGCTCAGTTGCTCGAGTGGCAGAACTGAGTCTAGTCTCTAGTCTCTAAACCCAGACTGATTTATTTGGCATCTCTAATGTTTATTGTCATTTCTGAGTCCCTCCTCCTTTTTGCTCTCTGTGCTGAGTCACGCCCCCTTCAGAGCCCCGTCACAACACAATCAGCGTGCATCCCACTCACAAAACTACAGCACATCAGGTTTGTGAAGTCGTCGTTTACAGTTTTGCATCCTGTTTTTGTATTTGTGGAGAAGTGTCGCGTGGGCGGAGCTTTGTACAGAATCGTACTGTTAACCTTAAAGATGTACTATAACTTTTTGGTTGGGGGTCCGTCGCCTGCTTGTTTCTATGGATACGCCATTGCTCTGCCTGGAATGTTCCACAGTGTGACATTAAACAGCTCTACTTTACATTTATTCAATTACAGGTGGTTTTAAAGCTCAAAAATACTCAGAAAAACAGACATTCTGACTGTGAGCGGGGTCGCCTCTCCACAGATCTGACCTGTAACTTTGTCTCCATGGAGATATAAAACGCATTTGACAGACTTTCCACCAGAAAACGCACCTTTAAGGAGGATTTGAATAGGACCCGGGAGAGATCGCTAGATTATTCAAACATGCATGGAAAACCTCTTCAGGCCTGTTTTTGATGAGGGAACAACATTTTAACATGGTAAAAAGTTTATTTTTATGTATAATAGCCCCTCTTTAAAACTACTAGTACATCTTTTTTTGAAGTCCAGTACTAATAGAATAAAATATCAAAGTAGACGTGTTTGAATCACATTTAATAATAATATCGATTACGCTGAGTATGTTCAGAGTACATGTTGAGTCAGCTCTACCCCCGCCTCAGTGCACCGTTCTGGGCTACTCTGGAAGCTAGCTGCTCTGGAGGCTAGCTGCTCGCCGAGGAGGCTAATGCACTGTGACGAGTCCCCACAAACTCTTGCTCTAATGGACAGATATGGGTCAGCGCTGCCGGATCCGCGCCGCCAGATCTGCGCTGCCCGGGCTAATGCTAGCGCTAGTTTTTCTGTTCTTAAAATGGAAACAGAGGAATCGCCTGCAGGGTTTCACCTTTTAGACCCTGCGCTGGGGGAGCCTCAGTGGAGAGCCTGGTTACAGTGGGGCTAATGATGAGCTGTCAGCGCTGTGATGGTTTATTTATTTTATTTTATTTATTTATTTGATTAGGACAGCGTGTTTATGGACAAACACGACACAACATGAATGTAAACATACATTTGTTGTCCCAAAGGGCTGGGGTCACAGGGGCAAAACAGTAAAATATTGCACACTCCACTCATTGTGCAGTTCCCATTATTGCACACTCCATGTGTTGCACGCCTGATGGTAAATGTATAATTTGCGGGAAAGGCCATAACGTAAAATAACATAAAAGTTGAACCACACATGACTTTTTATCAATACGATACATGTAAACGTTGTGATATGGAGGAAGCTCGATATGAACTGAACAATATTTTTGTCATAAATCAGTTTCTGGGTGATAATTTTAAAATATTTCTTTATTATTATATTATTATATTCTCTGTATTCGGCTTTTTTATCATTTTAACACATCAAACTATAAAAATAATAATAAATCCAGTTCTACAGTTTTTATTGATTGTTTTGTTTACTCTACTGGTGTTTTTCCATGTTTTGGGCTTTTTGACAGTCACTGATATAAAAGTTTGTGTGTGTGTCTGCATATGTGTCTGTGTGTGTGTGTGTCTGTGTGTGTGTGTGTCTGTGTGTGTGTCTGCATGTGTGTGTGTGTGTGTGTGTGTGTGTGTGTTTGTGTGCGGGCCCCTGGGGGACCGGGAGCAGCCAGGCGTTTCATGTTTACACTGTACAGATGCCACAGACAAACAGAATCGTAACACAACTGCACGGCGCCTTTACTCTGGACTTAAAGCTCCGTGAATAAAAATATTCACGCTCTGATATTTTCGTTTTCAACAGGTCCTGGTGGAGTTTTTGTGTCACAATAATTACAACATCAACTTTTCATTCTTACGATCGCGCTGCTTGTGTCTTGTTGTTGTGTCATATTTCCATTTTTCTTGTTTTTCGTCTATATTTACTTCAGCACTATATCACACTTCAAAATGTGTGAGCGTGACGAGGCTCGTTTTGAGTGGTATTTTGTGTGTGAACGTGTTATTTTTCAGTGTGTTTTCCTTTCAGAGTGAAGGCTGTAATGACACACACTCACGTTGACTTGGTTTTTCTCCTTTGGATTATTTCAAATGTTCAAACGTGATAAATCCACATCCAGTCCCGGTCTGTAGTGTGTGCGCTAAACTCAACCACACTCCTGGTCCTGGTGAAAGTGTAATATCCAGTGTGGAGCAGCTAATATGAACCAGAACTCTGCCACAGTCGTCGTCCTCCTCCTCCTCCTCCTCGTCCTCGTCGGTCTCTGTAAAAGGATAATTCACAAATAAAACTTGGGTAGTAAATGTTTATCCAGCGTGGAGCGTGTGTGCGTAAAGATGCATCCAAACGAATCGAGGTAAACTTCTCCATAGTCGTCCTCCGTCCGGGTGCAGTAGACACGTAAAGTGATTTATCAAAACAAAGAACACGTAGTAATAATAATAATAATAATAATAATAATAATAATAATAATAAAGCATTAGTTTTACATAGCACTTTTCTGGACACTCAAAGACGCTGTACAGTTCATTCTTCATTCACTCCACACTGTGGTGGTGAGCTTCTACTGTAGCCACAGCCGCCCTGGGGCAGACTGACAGAAGCAAGGCTGCCAATCTGCGCCATCAGCCCCTCAGACCACCATCACACACACACCACTTTCATACTAGGCAATGTGGGTGAAGTGCCTTGCTTAAGGACACTGACAGTTTTTGCGACTAGCGCCCCCCTGTGGCACCTGATTTTCCCTGCATCTCCATCCGAGTCCTGACCAGGACCTGCTGAGCCTCTGAGATCTGACGGGATCAGGGTTTGACAGGAGGTTTGGCCACAGGCTTCGTGCACGGCCTTTGGCACAACGTGCGGCAAACCAAGAAACAAACAAAAGTGAAATTTAAGCGCGTGTCGCTCCACGTGAGGATCAGCCGTGTGCTCAGGTTCATTTACACCTGCGTTTGTTTGGAGTTTTAACTGAAAACCGTATTGTAGCCTCCTCTGTTTGAATTAACATGGCAAAAGGAGAAATTTAATTTGTCAACTGGACAGAGTTTATTTGGTCGAATACGTTTCTCAGCTCATTCAAGCTGCTTCTTCAGTTCTGGTCAGACGCTGGTGGACACTGCCTTATATCTGCCTGAAGGGGGCGCTAACTACAATGAAATTACTCTTAGACTAACACACCTATTTTATATTAGTGTGGTAGTCTCAGAGGAGGATCGTACCTGGACGACTGAGGGATTCTACACACATCATGAATTAACATAGTTATAAAGTAATTAAATGACTGAAAAGTATTTTCTTCATAATATTGGTCATTAATTTATATAAAAAAACAGGCAGTGAAAAAAGAACCGGTATTGAAATGCAGTTATTGTTAAAGTACTGGTATCGTATAAATCAAACGGTACTCAGCCCTAGCGATGCCACAGAATGAGCGGCTGTGTTTGGACTGTTCCAAATAATCTTGTGTGTCACACTTTACGGTTCGATTCCAGGCCGTTCTGCATTCGAACAGGAAGTAGGTACGGCTGAGGATCAGTCACGACCAAATCGAAATCAAAATTTGAATGGACTTTGACTCCTGTTCTTAGATCAAACCTTAACGCCACAACGTCTATAAACAAAACCCGCCTCTGTTTCCAAATGGGACTGACAGGATTCTGTTCACACAATTCAATATTTAAATACACGTCGGAGGAATAAGCTGTTGTCACCAGGGAAGTATTTCCCTGACACCAGGGAAATACTTGAACATCCCGTTGACCTCTGGGTATAGAGACGGATTACTGCAGATGTCCAGTGTCCTCTGAGTGAATGTCCCTCATGTACACATTGTGTTTTTGCTGTCAGAGGTTCAAAGCTCGTTCATATATCTGATGTATATTAGTACTGCTGTGAAATGTCAAATAGTGGACCATAATGGACATTTATTTTTCTTTGTGTTTGTGTGTCTCTCTTAGTCGCTTTGTTCCTCTCTCTGTCCTTCTGTGTGTCTCTCTCTCTTTCTGAGTCTCTTTGTTCCTCTCTGTCCTGTGTGTGTCTTTTCTGAATAATAATATGATTTTATTGTAGATTCATGATTGTTTCTGATCAGATGAGCAAAGAAAAAGTCGCCATAACTAAGATAAATGTCCCACTCAAAGCTGTCAACTGGTCGAGACAAAATCCCGGACATTTTGGGACAATTTAGAAATTCCGAAAGGAGGACATGTCCGGGAAAAAGAGGACATCTGGTCACCCTAGTTTAAACAAGACAAGATAACCTGAAGTAGAGTAAGTAGAATAGTCTCATCCGGTTGTTGTAGTAGTGGTAGTTGTAGTGAATTTAGTACATCCTGTTTCTGTGTCATTGGGCAAGACAGTCGTGTTTATCTGAGAAAAGTGCAATATTCAAAGGGAAACATGCAGAGACGTCAAACCTTTGTTAAATCCATTTGAGAAAAATGTCCACAAATGCACACAGAGCTTCCCTGTATAAAATGGAGCATATTTCTGCCACACACTGTCCATTCTTCAGTGCCACCGTCTGCCCAGAGGGTTTGCTGGTGTGGTTTGTCTAGAGAGCAGCAGGGGGAGCAGTACAGACAGTTGAAGTAGTAGTAGTAGTAGTAGTAGTAGTAGTAGTAGTAGTAGTAGTAGTAGTAGTAGTAGTAGCAGTAGCAGTAGCAGTACACATCTCTGTTGACTCTAGCCTGTCTGTACGTTTGTATTCAGAGTTTATGAGCGCGCTCAGTTTTGCTCTTGTGCCTCTTCGATCACATTGATTTGGAGATAAATGTTTGAATGAGGTTACAATGCACTGTTAATCTGCCTCCGAATCCTGTGTACTGCTGTGTACTGCTGTGTACTGCTGTGTACTGCTGTGTACTGTCAGGTTTGGAGTGGTTGGTAATAATAAAATTGTGAAATGAGTGCATCATTAAGGAAAATTGTTCCGCACTCGGCCCATTCACGGCTCATTCAGGACAAACATGTGAGTCAGTATAATCACATTTTCTTTGAGTTTTGGTCATTTTTAAGCAGCTTTTCTGTATTTTTACCTAAACAAATGACAATTTATGCCTCTTTTTACTGTTGGCAGATAACAGATTGGTCAAAAATAGAGACACCTGGGACATTTCTTGTATAAAACTGGGACAAATCAATGGTTTTGGATAAATCTGCTGAGACATGGGACTGTCCCGGGTAAATGGGGACGTCTGGTCACCCTTGGCATCTGACAAAAATAATCTGTTCGGTAGTTATGTGTGGAACCATACAGTATATCCCAAATATACGCTGAGAAGGCGGGTCTAAGAGACAGGGGGCGCTCTGGGACAGTTCTCAGTGTGGTGCTTGTTTCTTGTGAATGTTGGTTACTCTGCGTGTTGTTGACCAGTGACTTTCACTGTTGGATTTTCTCACTTTCTGTTAAATCAGCTCTTCAGTGCAGTCCTGAGAGGTGACTGCTGTTTTCCGACTACACAAAATAACACAAAATAACACAAAATAACACGACGACACCTCTGTTTACTCTTCTAACGCTGCCGTTTTCCCTCTCTCTGTGCCGTGTGCAGGATGACAGTTCAGTGAGCAGTGAGGAGGAGGCAGACATGAGCGAGCCCACATGGCTGACAGCGGACAGGGGCCCCGGGTCCGACCTGAGCCCAGGCAGCCGCACGGGGGACCGGAGGAGGCACAGCAAGGACGACGACGGTAGGAGCTAACGCCGGGCTAATTCTAATGCTAATGCTAATGTGAATGCTAATGGAAGCGATGGCTGAAGTGCATATGGTGTTTTTTTCATTTTGTGCGTTTATTTTTTGTAGCTAACGGAGCTAAGGAAAGCGATATATTACGAGGTTAAAGTGTGTTTAGTGTTTTGTTCAGTGTCTCATGTTGATGACACGTTTAGGGATTTTTTATGGAATTTTAGTGTGTGACGTTTTGTGCTTTTAGCTTTATTTACGTACTTTTTTGGCTTTTGTTCTGGTAAAATACTCTGACGGCAGTTAACCGGTAGAGATGGGCCTATCAGCAAATTTACACCTTTAATTTAAGTGTCTTGCTCAAGGACACCAAACAAGCTAACTTACGACCACATGCCTTATTTCCAAATGAATCTGGTTGGTGATTTTACCTTTTTTATCCATCTCTCTTTCTTTCCTTTAGCGAACCAAACTTTCTTACAGCGACTGTTTATTTTGCTTTTGCATCACACTGTTGCCATGACGACACACCATAACTCTTTGCTGCGTCTCATTTGGTCCTTTCAGAGACTTTTCTGTTGAATTTTCCCGTATTTCCGCTGTCAGTTTAGCCCCGAGAGTCTTTAGAAACCTCTGCGCCGTGTCTTTGAGTGTCACAGCGGTGAGCACCTTTTATTTGTCTTGTCTTTCAAACATGTTCATAACCTTAGTGTTTTTTTTGTTGGTTTTTTTCTCCTTCCATTTAGTTTCAAGCGAGGCTGTCATTTTAGTGCATTTCCACCCGGTACCTGCCACTCTCCTGTCTGCTCTCTTTTCATTCCATCTCTCCCTCTCTCCGTCCCGCTCCGTCCCTCCGTCCTCCTCCTCCTCTTCCTCCTCTCTGCGTTTGTAGCAGTTCTGCCAGCTGTCATAGGCACTTCATCACTCTTTCTTTTGCTCTCTCTTTCGCCGGTACGATCTTTCTTTTTCTCTCTCTCTCCCTCTCTTTTTCTGTTCTGCCAGCTTTCATGGCCACTTCATCACTTTCTTTTCTCTCTCTCGCTTGCTCTCTCTTTCTTTCTTTCTTTCTCCCTCTCTTTCTCTTTTTCTCTTTCTCCCATTCATCCAGCTTTCATGGCCACTTCAACACTCTTTCTTTTCTCTCTCTCGCTTGTTCTCTCTCTCACACTTGCTCTCTCTGTTTTTCTCCCTCTTTCTCTCTTTCTCCCATCTGCCAGCTTTCATGGCCACTTCCCTCTTTTTCTCTCTCTCTCTTTCTTTACCTCTCTATTTCTCTCTCGCTTTCTCTCTCTCCATTCAGCCAGCTTTCATGGCCACTTCATCACTCTTTCTTTCTCTCTTTCTCTCTCTTTCACTCTTTCTCTCTCTCTTTCTCCCTCTTTCTCACTCTCCATTTTGCTAGCTGTCAAGGCCACTTCACTCCTTTTCTCTCTCTCTTTCGTTCCTTCTCTCTCTTTCTCTCTCGCTTTCTCTCTCTCCATTCAGCCAGCTTTCATGGCCACTTCATCTCTTTCTCCCTCTCTCTCCCTCTTTCACTCCCTCCCTCCCTCCGCTTTGATATGAACCGATATCGCTGACTGTAGTATCGGAACAGTATAGAAAGATCTGGAATCAATACCTGAACCATTCCATTGTTCAGTATTGGCACCGATACCAATACTAACGTCAGGCATCAGCACATCCCTCCCTCCACTCCCTCTCTTTCTCTTCTCTTCTCTTTCTTTCTCGATCTCTTTCCGTCCCCCTTTCTACTTCTTTATCTTACTGGTTTATCTCTCCATATCCCCCGTTTTCTTTCCCATCTTCCATCACCCACCCCTTCCCTGTCCCTCTCTCCATCCCGCTCTCTGTTCTGAAAGCGTTCCTGTGGCGAGCGGCGTCTTCCTTTGATGGCGTCCGTATTGTTTGCTAACTCGGCAGGGAGATCGGCAATTACCGGCGCAGTAACAAGTGTGTGGCGTAGTTCTACAGCTCTATCAGGGATAAAAAGAGTGTGTGTGTGTGTGTGTCTGTGTGTGCGCGCTTGTTCATGACATTGTGCGGTTTGAAATCCGGGTGTTTCCCAGTTGCCGGGATCCTCGGCCTCTGAAACACTTGGGACAGATCCACGTCCTCAGAGCTCCGCCAAGTGGTGTTCCGGTGACCCCAGAGCCGTCACGTCCTCCGCGCTCCACTCCTCCATCGCAGTTTTGGTCACATGATTTTTAGTTGGTTTCATTTTTTATATATTGTGTTGTTTTATGTGTTGGTATAGTTCGAAAGTAAGTCATCAGTTCTGCAGTGAAACCCCCACATGCTTCACTGCTGATTATTACAATGAACTTTTACGCTTCATTTTAATTATTTAAATGATTCGACCAAACGTGGACCTGCTCCTCGGTTCTGTCGCTCCAGCTCCTCCCTCGTCTCCGCCCTCACGGTGCAGATGGACAGAGGAGGAGCGCTTCTTTCTCTTCTTTCTCACTTTAAACTGAAGAAGACCTAAATATCTCTTTGTGGAGCTTTTGTCCGCGGGTGAATTAGACTCGCATATATTTGATTCTTTTATTTCACAGTCTTTGTCTCCCAACTTTAGCCCTGATTATTTGCGTCAGTATTGGTCCTGTCACTACGAAATAAAAACTGAGACAGAGCTGAAAGTGTTTTCTGTCTGAATATATGAGCTACGTCTCTGTGTGGAGGAGACTTTTAGCTACAGCTGCTCAAACATACAAAATTTTCCAGAGTTTGTGCGAGGCGTGGAATTCTTTGATGCCAAATGTAAAGACGGAGGATCAAATCTCTCGAGATTGTTTTTCCCGTGTGCGCACAGTCTCGTGGTAGTTTGATCTCACGATCTCGTCCCATCCCTAATTGACAACATAAGACACTCCACAGATCTGTCCTGTAAATTGGTGATGTGGCCTGCTTGTCTCCATGGAGATAATTAAAAAAAAAAACATTATCTACCATAGAAGTGCACCTTTAAGGGTTTGTCTCCAGGAAATGAATGGAAGTCAACGTGATGTCACCAGGAAGCAAGGAAACTCTGTGTGTGTGTGCGTGTGTGTGTGTGTGCATGTTTGTGTGCGTGTGTGTTAATGTAGAGCCATAATTCTGCATAATGGACGTGCCGAGTATCTGATCATTAACTGCAGTAGTAACAGTCCTTTTTAGACACACTCGCGTTGTAGAATTGTACTAATTAGTCTTTGCGGTCGTATTATTGTAGTTTTATACTCCAGGTTGCTTCTATGTCCAGTTGACAAATTAAATTTTCTCCTTTTTTTTTTGCCATGGATTCTACCTGGACGACTGAGGGTTTTTACATACATCCAAGTTGCTTCGTTTATTGGTTTAGTGTTATATATAACTTTAATTTCATGCGTGCAGTTTTTTAAAGGGCCCATATTACGCTATTTTCTGATCTAATTTTGTCACAAACATACCAGGAATTGTGTTTTGTTTAACACACAAACCCTGCATATTAAGGCTTCTTAGTTCTTCTCGCAAACAGAGAACACTCTGTTCCACCTTGTGATGTCATGTGGCAATACAGGAAGTGCTCCACTGTGTTTTTAAACTCCACATGCCTCCACTAGAACCATTTGGGTCGTTTCAGTCCTGGAATTGCCCATTTCTACTGAACTAAAGGTAAAAGGAGTCGTTATTTAACTACCGCTTCATGACGTCACAAGGTGGAACAGAGCATTTTGAGGTTTGGAGATGTGAATGACACAAAACACAACTCCAGGTCTGTTTTTGAGGAGGTAACAACATTATAACGTGGCTTAAAGCTCACAAAAGTCAATTTCTGCGTAATATAGGACCTTTAATAGAAAGTCAATACGTGTGGAGCAAAAAAATAAAACTATATGTAACTTTTTTGAAATTGGGCGTCCATTATTGCTTCCAATCAGCCAATACTGCAAACGTACAGGGGATGAATACGCCATTTTGCTATACATTGTGCTACGATCTATACCTTAATATCAAACGTCCTTGCTCGTATACAAACCATTGTCTGCGCAGTACAATGCGTGTCATTTTGATACAGCCGTACACAATATCCCAGTGAAATATTTACAGCCAAGGTCACTCACAACAGCCCAGTCTGACTCACAGTGACAGTGACACTACCCCCTCTCCCTCCGAGTATTTGAAGTACACAAGTGCGAGTACTGGGACTGGACCTCTTACCTTTTGGTCCTCACGGTTCACAGGTACGACCCATAGAATGTTTATGACATGGAGAGAACACTGATGGACAAATATAAGATTATTTAGGACCCGCCCAACAAAGTAAATATAAAAATTGCAGAAAAATGCAGAATGTTGGAGGAAATGTGGATCTATGGAACCATTTTCATATATTTTACGACATTACTGGTCTCAAATACATGAAGCGTTAGCTAAACGATATTTTTAAGGTTTGGTTTCCTGATGACTTTTTATCTGTGTATTAAACTATTACAGGAGCTTTTAGAGGCCAGTAAGTGTCCGAATGTCTACACTGTTCCCTCCTTAGGGCACTATTCAGGGATCACGCCATTTTCAGGGGCGTCCGAATGTCCAGTTGGTGAAAAAGTAGTGCACTCAAAATTTCCCACAATGCTCCTTGAAAAGTAGTGGACATCTGTGGTCACTAGAGCGGTGAATATAGACCACAATGCACTGGGAGAGTCGGGGAAACAGTGGCTACAGCGACAGGTGTTTAACTGGACACAACCGACTGAATGAAGCAGATAAAAGCGCTGGTTTATGGAACTGTAGATCCTGATTCTGAATAAAACACGACTAAATAAACCAAAGTACTTCAAATACTACTGCTATTATACTCGTGTACTACTACTACTATAGTACTATTACTCACACGACTGAATGAAGCAGATCAAAGCGCTGGTTTATGGAGCTGTAGATCCTGATTCTGAATAAAACTCGACTAAACAAACCGTTTTGGTGTAAAAGTGCCTAGTGTTAGCCACTTACCTTTGCTCCAGCTGTTGATAGATCGATAATTTCCACATTTTAGACAAAAAGCAAATAATCCAGTCCGTTTACGTGAAATCATAAACACTTGTGTGTCAGTCTGATCTGAGCATTTTTTATGACAGAAATCAAGTTTTATCAGAGTTTAGTGGACTTTTTTTTCACCTTGATGCCAGAATCACGTGACCCGACTGTAGTGAGCTGCGTGTCCAAATTGCTGTGTGAATGAGTGCACTGTAGGGGGCGCTAAAGAGTGCAGTATGTAGTGAATGAGGGGTTACGGGCTGGGGTGGACATTCGGACACAGCCAGTAACTTGGAAATGTCTAAATCCAACCCCTCCAACACTTTAGGACTGGTTCGGTATAATTTTGGAAATATTTAAAATGGAAAAATGTATATACTCTAAGAACTCAAAGGGAAAAATTCTTTAAGATGCCGATTTTGATTGACTCATGTATCATTGTATGGATCCTTCACTATAGTCACTGAATATTCGTTTAATGGGTGAAACGTCTGGTGAATGCTCCCAGCTTAGCCACCTTGCATTGTTTTTTCTTTTTATTATTTAAAAAGAAAGGACTGAAAAGGTTTACGATTTTTCTGAAATATTACTGATTGTAAAGATGTCACCCTTTTCTAATAAAAACATAAATAAATAAAAAGAAGTGGATTAAGCCAAGTTCCATATTTGTAGTTCTGAGTGCGCGTTTCACGACAAACAAAGAGCCAATCAGGAGTGAGATTGTTGAAGGTACCAGCCTGCGCCTATAAACTGTGTAAATAAGTGAACTAAGGCAGTCAAATGAAGCTCACTGAGGCTAGCATTTATAGGAGCGAGTTTGATTTTGATTTGAAGGTGAGTTCCATATTCCAGAACATTTATTTACGGACAAAATAGTGAAATAAAAACACAAAACAGGATCATATAGAGCGGGTTAATATGAAAAACATTATAACGTAGATCAGGAACCTGCGTAATATTGGCCCGTTAAATAATGAATGTTTCGCCGATCTAGTTCTAGTTCGATCCAGGTGTGAGGTGACGAGAGCTGACCTGACAGCGCTGTACCACTGAGGAAGAGGAGGAGGAGCTGCCCAAGCCCATCTTCATCACCCTCTCCTCGTCTGTAGGCCCGTCCTGGGGTCTCTCTCCGGATCTGGCCCAGAGGAGGCAGCGAGCGGAGAGGTGAAGTGAAAGGATAAGAGAGGAGGAGAGGAGGAGGTAGAGAACTGTCCCTGGAGTGTGTAGGGTTGTTGTTGTAGTGCGCTTTAATGAGGGTGACATGATGTAGGGCACTTAGCCTTGGCTCTTACCGTATTAAAGTCAGTGTAACCAAGGGAGGCTTTAAAAGGTCTATTAGTGAGGTGAGATGGATAGCACAATGAGGAGGGATGCACAATATCTGCAATAATATCAGAAAACAGCATCTATTTCCTTAAAACAAAAATAAAACAAGACAAAACTGATTCAAATGTGTTATGTAGGTGTTACTTACTGTATCTCTGAAGTAACAGCAGAACAGCTTTGTAAAAACGAAAGTTCAGAGACTTTCTGGGCCAGTTATGACCAGTAAACAGTTTTATTACATTTATTAATATTAGGGTTGTTCCGATACCGATACTGCACATTTTTCAGGTATTGATATCTGCGAGTGCTCAGGCCAAATCACTGATCCGATATTACTCTGTATTTTCCACAATGAGGACCTGTAGGACTCACTGTTGCTTTATCCATGCGGGTTCATGGATAAAGCAACAGTGACGCTAAAGAAAGACGCTAAAATCACCAGAACTATTCTATAACATAACTATAACATTTGTGTGAGCTGTAAATCATGTTAAAATGCTGCTACCTCCTCAAAAACATACCCGGAGTTGCGTTTTGTTAAATTCGCATGTCTACGTAACGGTTTATTATGTCAAATATAGCATAATATGGGCCCTTTAAATTAAACCAAGGCTACGAATAAAAAAAAAAAAAAAAACACTTCAAATTGACAGTGAATACGTAATTCTTTTGTTCACTTCAGCTCAGAAAATTAACTTTGCGGTCCCCTTTAGTAGCCGTGGGGATGCCGATTGGTTGAGAGGTCGACGCAGCGGGCTGTGATTGGCCGACGGCGGCACCGGGAGGAAGTGCGGCGTTCCTGGCTCGTTTATCGCGCCGTTGCTTTAAGAACAAAGGCTGCATTTGTAAAGAGCTATTGTTTATGTTCTCTATAGCGCTGCATCCTAATCATATACTGCAATTCCCACTCACCACATCTATATATTTCACTATAGACAATCTGTGAGCTAATTCAGACATGGCTGTTCACTAAAACGACTAAATTTTGTCTTTGTCTGGAAAGTTTCACAGTATGGCTTTAAACCTTTCTACCTTCATGAAGACCAAACCGGACCAAGTTGCAGGTCAGATCTGTGGACTGGCGTCATAATGTCTGTTTTTCTAGGTATTTTTTGAGCTATCAAACCACGTGTAATTGAATAAATGTAAAGTAGAGCTGTTTAAAGTCAGTCTGTGGAACATTCCAGGCAGAGTAATGACGTATCCATAGAAACAAACATCTTTAAGCCATGTTATAATGTCGTTACCTCCTCAAAAACAGACATGGAGTTGTGTTTTTTTCATTCACACGTTTGAGTAATTCTTTATTAACAGTCTAAATCTCCACAGCTCAAAACGCTCTGTTCCACCTTGTGATGTCATGAAGTGGTAGTTTTCAAGTGAACAGCTACATTTTACCTTTAGTTCAGTAGAGATCAGCAATTCCAGGACTGAAATCATCCAAATGATTCTAGTGAAGGTGTGTGGAGTTTAAAAACACAGTGGAGCACTTCCTGTAGTGATTTTTCCATGGATTACAGCAGTACGCTACATTACAGTTCAGATCTGCGGAGGAATTATTGTATTTTTGAGCAACAAAAACACCCGTAATGAACAAATGCTACATGGATATGTTTAATGTCATAACATGGAACATTTCAGGCAAGAGTATGTCATTTTGAAACGCCAGTGTAGAACAAATAATGATAAGGTTCGATATTTATTCCGATATTTTGTGGAGGCTAACAAAATTATGAATATGCTACTTTTTCCTTTTAAAATGCCATGAAAAGCCTTTAGTAATGTTAAAATACAAAGAATTAAGATTTAAAAGTGCTTGATAACAGGTATTTCTTCATGTAGTCTGCACTGAAACAGCAAAGGATCATGGTCTATGTAGTTCCCCTTTGTTTTATCAGCTGTTTCTGCACCACATCAATGAATGAAGCAAAGAGACTTGTAATTCGATATATTGTGAGACTTTTGACAATACGTTTTTGCGTTATTTTGGTTACTGCTACATCAAGATTATCAAGATTTCAACACAAGTTTGGATTTTTCAAACTCTACGATCGGACTTCAAATTCTCATTATCACAACACGACTATTCGAAAAGAGTGAACAAAGTCATGGGCGGATCACAATATCGCCTTTTTCCATATAGCGAAAAGGGTAAGGGCGCTAAAATAACCTGTGTATTATGACGGTTGTCAGTGAAAGGTCAGACTTCTCGACACTTATAGAACCAGGGGGTGTCCAAATGCCAGGACACTCACGCAGAGACTCTCGGAACACTCACCCAGGCTACATTTACCTATATGGTGACAGGAACTTGGTTTGGTTGCGATAGTAGCTGTGGTAAAGGTGTCCTCTGCCTGGAATGTTCCACAGTGTGACATTAAACAGCTACTTTACATTTATTCAATTACAGCTGGTTTTAGAGCTCAAAAATACTTCGAAAAACAGGCATTCTGACTGTGAGCGGAGTCGCCTCTCCACAGATCTGACCTGTAACTTGGTCTGGTTTGGTCTCCATGAAGATGCCATCTGCTTGTCTCCATGGAGATGCTGTTGCTTTGTCTGGAATGTCCCGGTGTGGCTTTAAGCGTATCCGTCTTGTGTTTATTTACTTTTATGAACTCGCGTTTTGACATCTCACTTGACCCTATGGCGTCACCTGTGAAATAAGTTTAATGCAACACTGCGGAACATTCCAGGCAACAACTCCATGGAGAGAAGCAGAAACGTGGGCAGTGGCAGTTTGTGGGAAAAAGTTGAGAAGAAAAGTACCAAAAATACAAGAAGTAGCGCTGAGTTCTAAAATGGCATTGATACTTTGCAGCTGATGTCAACATTCTGTGGTGGTGCGACGCTAGCTGAAGCACTGCTCTGTCTGAAGCTCTGTTACTCAGGTTAGACTTTAATCTGATCCTTTTTTTTTTTTACACAATCTGTCCAGAAAGAGCTGGCTTGGTTGGAACAGGTGAGCTGATTTGTTTCGCTTAAAAAAGTCTCTCAAACATAAAATTACAGTCAAAAGTGGCCAAATGTTTTTCATCTTGTCACTTTCAAGTTTTTGTTGAAAAAGGACCATGAGGCGACAGTAGCTCAGTTGGTAGAGCGTTTGCCCACTGCTCCGAAGGTTGGCTGGTGTGGTTTCTAGTCCTTGTGTTCTTGTGCAAGACACTTAACCCACCTCGCCCCCAGTATCTGCGTCCACTGGTGTACGAACGTGTGTGTGAACGGGTGAGCGGTTCCTCGTTGTAAAGCGTTTTGAGAAGCTTTGAAAGTGGAAAAGCGCCGTACAAAAACGTGACCATGAACGCTCGTATGGATCGCAGGCTCCTGAATACGTCTTGTTCCAACTTATGTCGTGTTTTTTCATCTTAAAACTTGGTAATGTGTGCGTTGTGTCACTATAGTAACTGCTGAACCCTCCGTCAGTAGTATGTATACATGTAGAACACCCCCAGAAAACAAAATGAAACAAAACACAACTCCAGGTGTGTTTTTGATGAGGTAACAACATTATAACACGACTTAAAGCTCATAAGAGTCTATTTTTGCATAATTTAGGACCTTTAAGGCTATTATAAGCGTCGTTACCAAATCACTTTACCACAAGTAGCAATTCTCGGACAAAAGGTGGGCTGTACTTTTTCCAGAACATTATAGTTTTCGCTTTTATAACATTAACAAATACTTATTGAACGCTTCTTATTGTTTCATTTCTTTGTCTCATTATCGTGAGTGCACTTTACACCACAGGCTTCCATTATGTGAGTGTACAGCAGAGCGGGGAGGGCCGGGGGCTGCGGAGACTGACGGACGGGCACTTCAGCTTCAGTTTGTCATTTAGAGGAGTGAAAAATATACCTGAAGGACTGTGACGTATGCTTCAAAATCAATATTCAGTTCTTTGTCAGGTTTAATGTGCGCCGGGAAACAATACAGTAATTCCATGTACTTCCTGTGTGTGTGTGTGTGTGCGTGTGTGTGTGTGTGTGTGTGTGTGTGCGTGCGTGCGTGCGTGTGTGTGTAGAGGGCTGGCTGCAGACTCGGGGACATTTACTGCACTGAAGTGAAATAAAACATAAAATAAAATGAGAACCCATACATATTCTCTATAAAACAAATGCATTTCAGACTGTCGTGGGTTCTTCTTGACGAAAAAGAAATAATATGGTGTAGTCAAAAATAGTGTTGGTGATTTTATTTACAGAAGTGCGCAAAATAGTGAAAATGGGAAAAAAATATATTTACAGTCTGTAGCAATGTTTAAAAAGCTTTGGAGCTGGTGCCTGCGGTGCACACGGCTCTAACCCACAACACACACACTGCCTCTGTGAAGATGGGAGGCCCTTTTTAAAGTACGAGGCTCCTCCCCCAAATCAATTAACAATGAAAAACGGCTTTTTCTCCACATATAGAAACCGATACATCCCCCCTTTAATACAGAAAAATCAGAAACATTACCACAAACAAATTACTCGAATAATAATCTCCCAGCACAGGTAGGAAAAAGAAATATACATTATATGTTCAGAAAGCGAAAAAGTCACCTGACGTTCCTGGTGACGTCACATACGCCGTGACACAATAAAATGAGGAAGACCACGACGCTCGAGTTGGTCAACGGACACGTGCACTGAGGGGCAGCGAACATGAAGGAAAGTTTGTGGATGAAACAACGGCTATGGCAAGAGGAATGTTTATGCGGCAAATCAAGTGTGAACCCCTGACTGTAGCGATGGTTCTGTGAGCAAACTCGGGGATAGCGGTAAATGACCGGGTCAGTGAAACTCGGGGATAGCGGTAAACGGCCGGGTAAGTGAAATGCCGGTGTG
This sequence comes from Taenioides sp. WSHXM2023, assembly GCA_029959045.1. NCBI lineage: Eukaryota > Metazoa > Chordata > Actinopteri > Gobiiformes > Gobiidae > Taenioides > Taenioides sp. WSHXM2023. The sequence goes on along the minus strand of CM057086.1, from coordinate 33,805,565 downwards.
CGTGTGCGTGTACATCGGCACCATGGCCTTCCCGCGTGGCTGATGGGAATACTCCGACACAGACTGTATAACCACTACATGCACAACTTGGAAAACGTTATATAGACGCTACATAAGAAAGTTCTCTATATGGAAACTATACGGGAATATTTTTGCACATTAACACTGAAACTAAACTCTGGCATAACCTGGAACTAAACCAGGATTAGACCAGAACTAAATCAGGACTAAAACAGAACCCAACCAACCCAAAGTCCACAGCATAATTAACTGATGTTATAAAGTTGTTTCCTCCTCAAAAACAGACCTGGAGTCGCGTTTTGTTTCATTCACATGTTTGAGTAACTCTTTATTATTAGTTTATCTACATCTCCAAAGCTCACAATGCTCTGTTCCATTTTGTGATGTCATGAAGTGGTAGTTTTCAAGTTAACAGCTCCTTTCACCTTTAGTTCTGTAGAGATCGGCAATTCCAGGGTTGAAATCGTCCAAATGATTTTAATGGTGTTTGGAGCACTATCTGTAGTTATTTTTTCAGTATTGATATTTGTTTAAAGGTGCACCACGTAACATTTCTAGTGGAGGGTCTGTCACCTGCTTGTCTCCATGGATTACTGTGCGATTAAAGTGTTCTAAAGGTACCCTTTAAAGAAAACACATTGTGCTTGTGTTTGCTTTATCGTTATAATGTTTGACACCACTGGATCATTATTTTATCATTTACACATTTTCAGTTGCCATATTGATCTGAAACAACTTGATCAAACAAACAAGTCTGCTGATTTCTGCTTGGAAACGGTCGTATCGGAATCAGTCTCTAGTCACAAGCTCTCTTTAGTTTGGAAATCAAGTTTGAAATGTTCATCACAACACTTCTTTAAATGCAAATTCAAGTGGGTAAACGAGAAAGGAAAACAACAATTATTATTATTATTATTATTATTATTATTATTATTATACGATAATTCAGTTGCATATTGACATTACATTGCTCAGTTACTGTTAAAGGGGAACTAAACTCTGAATCAGCGTCCAAAAAACGTGTATATGGTGTTTTAATAGTGTCTGTTTCTACTCTTTTTGAAAAATTTAGTGCAAACTTGGTAAATCTGCAGCTTTCTGGTCAAAAACTGAGTGTCTCCTGGCTCCAGCGACCACTGCAATTCCAAGTACTACATGACATCACACAGGACACACCTGGCAGAGGGGTGGAGTCTGAGGTGTGGATACCTGCTAGACCAATCACACTGTTTCTCCTACCCACAGACCTCCTCCTCCCCACTCAATCTGCAGGTACTGCCCAGTTTAGCTGCTCGATTTGGAACATGGTTGTGTGCAGAGTTTAGGTGTTTTGTCCCACTTTAAGAATGCGTTTTGCAAGTTCTGATCTTTAAATCTTCAAATTATGACGTCATCTTAATTTAGATTCTTCTTGTGTCCGATTATTAGAAATCCTGGCTTCACCTTCTGCCACGTGAGTCTGTCCGCTCAGTGCCCTCAGTTTGGTCAGAACATCAGAACATCTGCTCCTCCTCTGGACTGGCACTAACTCTGCTCACCTCTGGGGCTTTGGGCTTCAACACAGCCCTGGAGGGAGGTCACATCAAGTCAGACTAATATAATGTACAGCACAATGCAGAATACAAAGGTGTTCAACTTTTTACATGAAGCAAACATACACAAGTAAGCATTAAACGACGAGGAGCCACGCGTTGTGCAGTTTTAACACACGCTGAGGAATCGTAGTCCTCCGCGAAGTGCGTTAAAACTGCAAAACCACAGCTACAAACTGAAACGTGTCACCGGTGAATCTGAAAAGCTGGTCCACTGTCTGTAAATGTCTCTAATGAGTTATTTCAGTGTTTTAAATGAAGCTAGTCCCTCCATTCTCCTCCGTTCTTAAACGAGGAGCAGCGCGTTAAAACTGCAGAATGTACGGCTCCAAGTTGTATAACGTGCTTATGCCACGGCTACAAACTGAAATGCCTCACTTATGAATGTGAAAAGCCTGTTCCCTGTCTGTAAACGTCCAAAACATCAGTTATTTCAGTGTTTTAAAGGATGCTAGACAAAGTGTGAGTGGTTTTCCATGTGGCGGCACGGTGGCTGAGTGGCAACACTCATGCCTCACAGCAAGAAGGTTACGGGTTCGATCCCCGGGTCACCCGGGCCTTTCTGTGTGGAGTTTGCATGTTTCCTCCCCGTGTCTGGATGGGTTTCCTCCGGGTACTCCGGTTTCCCCCCATCAACCAAAAACATGCAACACCCCTATGAACAGTTTACCATCAAGGACCGTCAAGGAATTCCTCCCTCCTGTGGGCTCACCACCTGCAGAGGGGTTCATAGGGGTCTGGGTCTGGTGCACAGAGTAATGGGCAGCGTGCTGCCCCCGCGACCCAGCCGGATTAAGCGGGAGAAGATGGATGGATGGATGGTTTTCCATATGCGTATTCCTGATCATAGAAGTCCAAATACTCCATTAATATAAATGTTAATGCCCTTAATTTTCACATTCCATTTAAGACACGGTCAAAAGACGGTGTAGTTCCCGACACTGGGCATGTGGTAAAACCGTGGATTCAGCAGCAGCGTCTTCGCCAAAGCTTTCCATGGGGGACGAGACTCTAATCGTGTCTTCAGTGTCACTTAGACGGCTGATCTGCTGAACATAATGCAACACTACAATGATATCTTTTTTTCTTTTCTTTTTTTATTAAACTTGACAAATTATAATACACAAATTAATAAGCAATTTATAAAAAGGAAAAAATAAAGAATACAATGATGATCTAGATTAAGTAAACTGGGACATTACTATCGCCAACAGAGCCGAAGAAGTCGTCATCCACGTGTTTCTGAACGTCTTCTGGTTTTGTGACATCAGTGTGAATGGCCCTCTTAAATAGTGGGAGGTAACTGGTTCAGAGTGAACCACAGTGCCACACAGTGGTAGGGGGTGTATATGGCAGCTACAAACACATAGACTAGTACACGCCCATGGACCACTGAGGGATTACACAGACATAAGACCACATGGAAACAGAAAAGAAAGTACTACCATTTAATGTTGAAAATTACACTCTATTGTCTAAAGAAAGAGAATTTAGAAGGATTCTGTTCAAAGTGCACATTGTAAACATATTTATTTATTTTAATTAGGACAGTGCATATTAATCAACATGTGAACAAACGGCATCAGTGTAAATATGCTGGAATTAGCACAATAGCTACTTTACATCCATTGTCCTAAGTATATATTGCAAATAACAGCAGTTTAATACCAGAAAAAGAAAAAATGCTATTTGATTTTTTCCAGCTGTGCAGCTCTAAAAGTTTAATGCCATACTGTGGAGCATTCAAGGAAAAGCAATAACATCTTCATGGCGAAGATCAGGTTCTTTCTGGTCAGATTGTGTTAAAACAAAGTTCAGATTAAAGTCTAAAAGAACTTCTGACAGAATAGTGCCTTTAGTTAATATTATCAGTATTATTAAAAACATAAAATATGACAGAAGGAACAATCATTTTTGGGGCTCAATATTTACAGTTAGTACCTTTTCTTTGTACTTTTTGAGCTGTAGAGTTTGATTATGGACTTTTATACATATTATAATACTAAACTAATCGTCTACTGTATTTACTTTTTACTATTTGTCATAGTTACAGGCCTTATACTTGTTCTGATACGGCTCAAGATCATTCGAAAGCTTTTCAGGAAAGGTTCATTTCTGTCATTTTAGTATCAGCACCTGCTCAAATGAGTATCTAGTTTCAATACTAGTTTTAGTATTGATTATTATCTGATTTTCAATACTTTTGACTTCCCTGTACTGTATTCACTTTGCAGTTTGAATTCCAATGACTGGCCTGGGTGTTTTTTTCTTTTTCAAACATTCTTGGCACCTTTTTAACTGCACTCTTTTATTCTTTTACTCTTTTAACACTCTTTTAACTTTTTACTGCAATTTCCCCATTGTGGGACAAATAAAGGATTATCTTATCTTATCTTATCTTTATACATTTATATCCTCCCTACTCCATTCAATGAAATCTGTGTAAATCTTCTTTCTTATTAGTGTTGCCTTTCTTTTCCATCACATATTCCATTTGCGCCGTCCTCCGCGCCGAGCTAGCGGCGATGCATGCGCGAACGTAGCCGGGCTAACCTTGACTCTAACGCTGTCACTGTGAATTAATTCTATAGGCTCCAACCTTGGACCGGGCTCCACGGGGCCAGGAGGAGGGCCGGGTTAGCGCCGTATGTGCCTGCACTTTCAATGGACTCATTTCAAGACGCCATATGCGCGCGAGTACAGCCCCTCCACGTCTGAAGGGGGACGGCTGCGCTGGAGTAGCCCATCCACAGGCTCTTAATCCTGGGCACTGAGCCGGCTCTCATCCCCCTAAAGCTCCACAGATCCACACTAGAAGACCCTCCACTACCGCCGCCACCACCCCTCTTCACAGCTGTGTTTGAGGCTAACAACTCTGCCGTAGTGTGGGCTGAGTGTGTGTGTCACCTACAGCGTTCGGCTCCAGTCAAATGAAGCTCACCAAGGCTAGCAGTTATAAGATGAAACTGGAGCAAAGTTCCATATTAGGGATTGATTTTCTGGACAAAATGGCAGTTACAGAGAGAGGGGTGTTTCAATGTTAAGTCAAAAGGCTCTATTCACGCTTACCGGAAGACGTTTGGAAACATGCGGATGACGACTTCTGGTGCAGTTACCGACTCTGGAATTAAGTTACACAAATTATAATACACAAATTAATAGGCAATATATAAAAGGAAAAAAGAAAGAATACAGTGATATCTAGATGAAGAAAACCAGGGCCATTTTCTCAGATTTTGTTCCTATCACCAAGAGAACCCAAAGGAAGTCGTCATCCACGTTTCCAAACGTCTGCCGGTTTTGTGACATGAGCGTGAATAGAACTCATTGGAAACAGTACATACTTTGCACCAGATCAACATTCCGTATGGGTGTGATGCTAACTAAAGGCACTACTCCATAGAAAAACAGTTCTTCATTTCAAAATGTGACGTTTAAATCCATTATGTATTTTTTTTCTTGAATTTTCAGACAATCTTAAAACTTTTTTGGCAGCGTTTGCATTGTGTCTCCATGGCAACTGATGAACGTTCCACCACAGAGATACATGTTGAACACCCCCAGTGTGATGTCACTGCACAGTATCAATACTCATTAGTGGTATATTTTAATAATTGTGATAACCAAGATAGTCACAAATTTACCACCAGAAAGAAGGAAGCTGAAGTTTCTAGAACATAGCTGTACAGTTTTATAATAGTTGTTAGCCGTTTATTACTAATAATAAAATATAACTAACAATAACAATAATTCTAAACTGAGATGTTATTTTCATTAATCACAAATTATTTTGGCTGTACTAATCATGACAAAGTTTCTATATCGTCCCATTTGTATTTATAAGTGCTTTTAACAACTTTAGCCATTAAGCCGCTCCTAACAACAACTAGCATGCTAACAGCGCACTGGTCTTACTTCCTGGTTCACAGACAATAAAAACACTATTGCTGTGTCCACACTTTTCCCTACTTAGAGCACTATTCAGGGGTCACGCCATTTTCAGGGGCGTCTGAATGTCCAGTTGGTGAAAAAGTAGTGCACTCAAAATTTCCCACAATGCACCTTGAAAAGTAGTGGACATCTGTGGTCACTAGAGCGGTCAATATAGACCACAATGCACTGGGAGAGTCAGAAAAACAACGGCTACAGCGACAGGAGTTTAACTGGACACAATCGACTGAATGAAGCAGATAAAAGCGCTGGTTTATGGAGCTGATCCTGATTCTGAATAAAACACGACTAAATAAACCAAAGTACTACAAATACTACTGCTATTATACTCGTGTACTACTACTATAGTACTATTACTCACACGACTGAATGAAGCAGATAAAAGCGCCGGTTTATGGAGCTGTAGATCCTGATTCTGAATAAAACTCGACTAAATAAACCGTTCTTACCTTTGCTCCAGCTGTTAATACGTTGATAATTTCCATATTTCAGATAAAAATCAAATAATCCAGTCCGTTTACGTGAAATCCAATGTGACAAAAACTCGTCTGATTATTATTAGTTCATAAACACTTGTGTGTCAGTCTGATCATTATTTATGACAGAAATCAAGTTTTATCAGAGTTTAGTGGAGTTTTTTCACTTAAACGCCAGAATCACGTGACCTGAATGTAGTGAGCTGTGTGTCTGAATCTCTCTGTGAATGAGTGCACTGTAGGGGGCGCTAAAGAGTGCAGGAATGAGGGCCAACTGGAACGACGGCTGCTTGTTGGGTTTGTCTAAAGCTTCAGTTCACAGCAGACTCATAAAATGGCGGATCAGGGGGGCGTACCTCGGACATATTGATCACCTGATATCGACCGAGGCGACTTCTGCTGGTCTGACTCCTGTTAAACCGTCACTGTCCCTAATGCACCCGGGGCACTGAGGACCACAGCACCCCGAGGACCACACAGCACCCCGAGGACCACACAGCACCCTGAGGACCACACAGCACCCCGAGGACCACACAGCACCCCGAGGACCACACAGCACCCTGAGGACCACACAGCACCCTTAGGACCACACAGCACCCCGAGGACCACACAGCACCCCGAGGACCACACAGCACCCTGAGGACCACACAGCACCCTTAGGACCACACAGCACCCCGAGGACCACACAGCACCCTTAGAACCACACAGCACCCTTAGGACCACACAGCACCCCGAGGACCACACAGCACCCTTAGGACCACACAGCACCCTTAGGACCACACAGCACCCTTAGGACCACACAGCACCCCGAGGACCACACAGCACCCTTAGAACCACACAGCACCCTGAGGACCACACAGCACCCTGAGGACCACACAGCACCCTTAGTACCACACAGCACCCTTAGTACCACACAGCACCCCGAGGACCACACAGCACCCTTAGGACCACACAGCACCCTTAGGAGCACGTGGTGAGGTCAAACAGACATCCCAGCATGCACCTCTGCCTCCTGCACGCTCCTGTCTCCACTCATCCATCCAGGAAACAGGAAGGCTCTCGGCACCTGCCACTTCTGCCAGGCTTGTTTATCTTGCATTTTAAAGGTGCACTGCTGGTTTCCATGGATATATTGCTCTGCCTGAAATGTTCCACAGTGTGACATTAAACAGATCTACTTTACATTTATTTAATTACAGGTGGTTTTACTGCTCAAAAATACCTAGAAAAACAATGCAAAAAATAAATGCTAAAATTGAAAAATATGATGGCAACTGTGTCCAGAGGTGGATGAAGTACTCAATTTTGTTACTTAAGTAAAAGTACGGATACAAGGGCAAGAAGTTACTCAAGTAAAAGTATCACATGAAAAAATCTACTTAAGTAAAAGTATTAAAGTATCTGTTTTAAAATGTACATTAAGAGTAAAGTAAAAGTATTTTACAGAGATTTTTAGAACAATTAAAGGATGAAATGCAGTGATTTTAAGAGAGAATTAAGCTGATTTTAAGTGATTTCTTAATTTTTCTCGCTGTTTTTATGTTTTTAGTTTGCTCAAAGTTGGGTTAAAAATAAGTCTCAGCCTTTTCAGCAGTACTCTTACTTTTGTACTTTGTTACCTTCCACCACTGGCAAGGGGTGGGACGAGACAGAATTTTCACGTGACGAGACACGAGACAGGGTCCACGAGAACGAGACGAGATTTTGAAATCATTTACAGTAATCGAATCAATTCACAATATTCGTCTCATGATTTTTAATTATTATTGTTTATATATTGTGTTGTGAATGGGCGTTTATGTGCTTGTGTAGTTAAAAATAACCAAATTAAGTCATTTTCATCATATTTCTTTCAATAGTCTAAATGCATTAAACAGTCTCTGCGTTTTAAACACAAATTCTGCAGTGTAAACACTTTCTCACTTTAAACTAAGTCATTATGGATGAAGAAGACCTAAATATTTCTTTGTGGAGCTTTTGCAAACAGTGTTAAAGTGTAAAAAACACTGCATGTTCCGCCCTGTTCTCGGGTGAATTAGACGTGTGTATATTTGATTCTTTTATTTCACAATCTTTTTCAACTTTAGCCCTGATTATTTGCATCAGTTTTGGTTCTGTCACTACAAAATAAAAACTGGGACAGAGTTGAAAGTGTTTTCAGTCTGAAAATGTGAGCTACATAAGAAGTTACTCAAGTAAAATTAAAAGTACAGATACAAGGGCAAAAAGTTACTCAAGTAAAAATAAAATTACAGATAATAAAAGTACAGATACAAGAGCAAGAAATTACTCAAGTAAAAGTAAAGGGCAAGAAGTTACTAAAGTAAAAAAGTAAAAGTACAGATACAAGGAGAAGAAGTTACTCAAGTAAAAGTAAAAGTACAGATACTACCAACTTTAGCCCTGATTATTTGCGTCAGTATTGGTTCTGTCACAGAGCTGAAGTGTTTTCCGTCTGAATATTTGAGCTGCACGTCTCTGTGTGGAGGAGACTTTTACCTGCAGCTGCTCAAAGATACAAAACTTTCCATCCTGAGCGACGCGTAAACACAGAACTCTAGTCCAGGCACGTAACCCTTTCACGCCGGTGCCAAACGTAAATACGGCGGATAAAATCTCGCGCCATTGTTTTTCTCGTGGCAGTTTGGTCTGGTGAGATCTCGTCCCATAGTAGAAGACTTTACACAGGATTTGTTATGTTTATTTTTTTCTTTTTGTGGAAAGTTGTTTATAACAGCAGGTATTGAAGGTTGAATAGAAAACTGAGTAGAATAGAATAAACCATGAATATTAGTCTGAGCAAATACTCCCTTTGTCTGTAGAAGATTTGATTAAAAGATCTTTGTTAAACTCTGTGTTCTGTACAGACTTTTATCCTTCTCCCTGTGTGATTATCTCAACTCATTCATAACAAACGCTTTATTATTTTCTGTAGTTACGTGAATCGCGTTCCAATTTCACAAAGCCGGAGAAAATGTGGCACAAAACGTGGATCTGACGATACCGGCACGGCCACGTAGAGATAATCGCAGTAAGACCTTCTTTTACATGAGGAAATGAAGCTGGCGAACTCTTTTTACACACAGATTTTCATTGATGGTTTGGTGATGCGCGTTCAGCATGATAAACCTGATAAACAGAGCCGCCTCGCCGCAAGAAGGTGCCCGGTTCAATTCCCAAACCGAAGGCTGACTTCAGTTGTGGAGTTTGCATGTGCTCGATGTGTCTCAGAGGCTTTTACTTCAGATACTCCGGTTTCTCTTCGTGTACAGTGGGATAAATCGCGATCGTATTGACACTCTGCTGCTGATGCCGTCAACATTCTCTGGGGGTGTGACGCTAACTAGAGGCGCTGCTCTGTCTGAAGATGTTACTCAAATTAGACTTGAATCTGAGCTTTATTTGAACACAATCTGACCAGAGGAGGTTGACTTGGTTGGAACTACAACAGGTGAGATGTTTTTTTGGAGTTAAACAAGTCTCTCACACATAAAATTACAGTCACAAGTTTTTAGTTAGTCCCTCTCACCTTTTTTGTTGAAAATCAAACTCCTAAACAGGACCGTGGACACTCGTAGGCTCCTGGAAATGTGTTGTTTTAATCAGTTTTGTACTTTTTCTTAAGTTTTCAGACTATATTAAAGCAGTTTTTGTAAATGTTTGCATTGTGTCTGGTAACGTCTGGACATTCCACCAATAGAGATACATGTACAGCATCCCCAGCGTGATGTCAAATGATGTGCAAAGTGTCAGTGGTTCAAATTGGGAAGGTGCAAGTGCTGAGAGCAAATTTACAATACAAATACTTAAAGGTGCAGTAGGTAACTTTTCAGGTGGAGGGTGCACCACCTGCTTGTCTCCATGGAGAGGATATGGCTTTACCTGGAATATTTTAAAGTATGGCATTAAACTTATAACTTGTATTATAGTTTTCACTGCACAAAAATCCCTTGAAAAAGCAGGCGTTCTTAGTGTGAGCGGGGTCGCCTCTCCACAGATCTGACATGTAAAAACTGCCACATACTACAGGATTTTTCAGTCTTAAACGATTTTCATTATTTGTGGAGGACAAATTCTATGGATAATATGGATCAGTTGCTGCAGGTTAAATGTAATAATTATTTTCACTGTTTCCTGAGTTTGTTTGTTGCGTCTCTGTGTCCGTCCCTCCGTCTGCCGCTGACGCTCTGTTTTATCGGCTGTTACCGTAGCGTTGCTGATGTTTGGTGGTTACGATCTGACACACACACACACACGCAGCGGCTTCAAAATCACAAACGAAGACACAAATTCGGGTCACGCCTCCCCAAACTCAGGGAGGGAGAAGCAAATCGCAGCCAAAATCAAACAAATTCTCCTGTAGTGTGGCGGCTTTAATTCGGCCTGGATTTCTCACCTGTTTGTCAACATAAGTTTTATTCAAAAGTTCCACATTGCACCTTTAATTACCTTTTCTCACTTTGATCTGCATAAACTTAATGATACGCCCGGTGTTATTGTAATGTAACCACTACTGCCACTGAACCATAATTAGTGATTGCAGAGCTGAGATGTGAAAATGCTTTTAAACCACGAGGCTCCCTGCAGTCACACATTTACATAAAACCTCTCCTATTTGCATTCTAATTAAGACAATAATATTACACACGTTTTCTCTTATTCTTTATACGCCTCCCTCACCGTTCTACCCCGCCCTTTAACGTCAACACGCAGGAGACATTTAGAACCTGTAATTAAAACATATGCCGTCTCGTCGTGTCGTGTTTGGAGCCATTTGTTTTCATTAATGACGGATTGACTTAATAAAAATACAGAAAGTCACGCTGCAGCGCTCATTATCCCTGGTGTTGGTGGAGTTTTGTGGAGTAGGCGAAATATTCACTATTATCTGTGAACTTAGAGGAGCAGAGGTCAGAACTTAAAGGTGCACTGTGTAACTTTTCTGGTGCTGTCTCCATGGAGATGTTATTGCTCTCTCTCTCGGACTTGTAACGTGATGCAGCGTCGTGCTCGTCTCCCTCGCGATCGATGGGTTTAATCTGTACTGCGGAACATTCTAGACAAAGCAATGGTGTTTCTATGGAGACAAGCAGCTGGCGGACCTTCCACTAAAAATGTTACGCAGTGCGCCTTTAACAAACTAGAGGACCATTTTTTTTTAGTTCTCCTTGTTTTTTTACTGAAAATGTGAATGGTCAAATATTATGAAAAATAGTGTTGTTCCGATACCATTTTTGGGGGATCCGATTTGATACCGATACTTGGTCTTGGTGTACTCGCCGATACCGATACCAGTCTGATACCATGGTGTGAAGAAGTACATTTAAGCTACTTGATTTTGTAATATACAAGAACAAAAAAAAAGGTTATTTTTAAAGAAATGCATGAAAAAATAAGATTTTCAGGACTAAAATATTGGTGAAATGTTTAATGATCTTGATGATAAGTTGGGCTGATTTAAGCAGTTTCACTTTCTACCACAGAGCGGATAAAAACAACTGAGGCCTGTAAAAAAACACTCATCCTCGGAGTATGTGGCTAAATATGCAGAATTAGGGTGACCAGACGTCCCTATTTACCCGGGACAGCCCCAGTTTTACGCCCTGTGTCCCCTGTCCCAGTGGATTTATCCAAAACCAGTGATTTGTCCCAGTTTTATACAAGAAATGTCCCAGGTGTCCCATTTTTGACCAATCCGATTCCTGCCAACAGTAAAGAGAGGCATAAATTGTCATTTGTTTCACTAAAATACAGAAGAGCTGGTTAAAAATAACCAAAACACAAAGAAAATGTGATTATACTGACTCACATTAGAGCCGAGTACAGAACAGTCATTTCATAATTTTATTACCAAACACCAAAAACTGGGGATGTCCCAGTTTTTTATTCTGAAAATCCTCCACAGTCTGTATTTAACCTGCTCCAGGCGTTAACAGCAGCATTAGCCACACTCGCATCTACGGCCCGTCATTCAGTAAAATACACAGCGGTATCGGGTCGGTGATTTGGTCTGAGTACTTGCCGATACGATACTTGAAAAATGTGCGGTATTGGAGCTTTTGCCGATACCGGTATTGGAACAACCCTAATAAAAAAACAATCTCTAACCCAACTAATATTCCGTATTGGGCCGATATTTGTACCTTTTAGCATTTGTACTTTTTTCAGTAGCCACTGCAGTTTCAAGTACTACATGACATCACGCAGGACTGCCCTGATTACAGCCCGGTGTTTATACCAAGGCACCATATTACCGATAATGCTGTTTTCATACACCCACTGCACTGTACTTACGCCGTTGTCCAGTTTTATTTTCTTAGTTGGTGATAGGTGTAGGATTCAGCAGCGTTGCGTAGTCATTTTAGTACAAATGGAAAAAAGTGATGTGCAGTTGTCCGTAGAAGGTACCGACAGCTGCGCGGTTCTTTGTCGTGCACCACAGTGTTCCAGCGTTCAAATCGGCGGACGTGTTTCTTTTATTAAGTCGTTTTAGATCAATATTGTGATTTAAAAGGAGCAAATTCTAACATAATGATCCACGTGTGTCTGAGATTTTAACTATACAGTCGACACAAGCACAATAGGTCTGCTTTAATGTTGTAAAAATCAGATACAGCAGCTTTAACACACGCGCACATACAACACACACAATCACACAAACGCATACACACACACATTTATTTCATTGTATAATATTCTAAACCACTCCAAACATTATATTTGTTTAAGTTTACCCTCACCGCACACACACACACACACACACACACACACACACACACACACACACACACACACTGTGTGCGTCTCTGTATGGAAGTGTACACGGTTTGTCTCATGTCCAGTCCCCACATGCTCTTCATATGTGCGCTGTAGGGAAAGTAGGCCAGTGAACCAACAGGACCCTCCCCCCTCCACACACAAACACACACACGCACACACACAGAAATACAGAAACACACACACACACACACACACACACACATAGTTTTCAAGTTAACAGCTCCTTTTACCTTTATTTCAATAGAGATCGGCAATTCCAGGGCTGAAAAAATGATCCAAATGATTCTAGTGAAGGTGTGTGGAGTTTAAAAACACAGTGGAGCACTTCCTGTATTACCACATGACATCACGAGGTGGAACAGAGTGTTTTCTGCATGTTTGTGTGTTAAATCTGTGAAGGAAACAAAACACAACTCCACGTTTGTGCCGAGGAAACGACATAACAAATCAGAAAATAGCATAATACGAGATTTTGAATTTAATTTTTTTATCGACACAGGACCAGGGGCTAATTTACCACATCCCCTAACATCAGCCGCGAAATTATCCATATTTTTGACACTTCTCTGATCTCCACAGTCTTGTACTTTCAACCTGATCTTTTCCACATAACAGGGCGTCTATTAATGCAGCACTGGCCCATTTGAAAAGGCTTAGCGCTGATGAGACCTCTGCCTCCCCGGTAATTGCTCCAATCACGATAATCTGGTTATTTTATTCATTTTACCCATTCACACCGCGCTATTACTGATGCGTATAAGGGCTAAACTCACATTGTAATCTTCTGTACTCTTAACAGTCAGCCTGAATACAATGGCTGTAATTTGACGTCATTAAGGGCTTAAGGAAATGCAGTGAAATTGTATGTTTTCTTGGGGTTTTTTTTGTCCATTTACAGATTGTATATATCAATGGACAAAGCTAACCCGCTAGCCACTGCCTTCCAAATGGGAATTGAGCATGGGGGCGCTTCCGGCTCCATGACTGACTTTACGTTGAGAAGTTGTCATCTTTTTCTTTCTAACTGCTGCAGTGAGTCTCGCCATTTCCGCTCTACGTGATCCTCGTGTTTTTATTTTGCTATTTTGTCCTTAAATAAATTCCTATTACTAAAGGCCGCCACACACGACAGGTTTAAACGATTTTTAAACGTGCAACATAAAGCGCATACCACAGACACGAGGAGAATCTTATGAGATTTGAAATCTCCGATCTCAAAGACTTCAGCGGGATACGACTGCAGACCACAGGATACACAGGTGTAAGTGCACCTGTCAAGAGTAAAACCACTCGCTTTGAGACTCTGAAGTGTTCAAAAGATCAGAGCTCTGCATTTCTAGGTTAGATGCAAAAAACTGTGTTATTATTATTTGTGAAATGTGGTGCAAAACTTCAGATCCATGATTTTTAAAGCTCAGAAGGCTGGAGATAAAGTCCACAGGAAGTAGAGTCACTGTCACTAATCTGCAGCTTCACCTCGATCCGTCGCTGTGGATGTAACAGACACACGTGAGGAACGACTCTGGACTTTTGACTTTTAAAGAACGCAGAAAACTGGATTCACAGAGCGGGTTTGTGGACTGGGGTCATTATTTATGGAGGACAAATTCTGTGGATAATGTGGATGAGATGCTGCAGTTTAAATGTGCAGCTTTATTTTCTCTATTTCTTGAGTTTGTTTCTTGTGTCTCTGTGTCTGTCTCTCCGTCTGCCCCTGACGTTCTGTTTTATCGGCTGTTGATGAGGAGCGCAGCGGCTTCAAAATCGCACACGAAGACACAAAGTCGGGTCACGCCTCCCCGAACTCAGGAAGAAACCATTTGCCAAAATCGGGCAAATTCTCCTGTAGTGTGTGGTGGCCTTCACGTGGAACTCGTGTATGAAGTTTAAAAACACAGTGGAGCACTTCCTGTATTACCAGATGACATCACAAGGTGGAACAGAGTGTTTTCAGTTTGAAAGAAGAAAAACTCAGCCTAAATCTGCAGGTTTGTGTGTTAAACTTGTGTGAATGAAACAAAACACAACTCCAGGTCTGTTTGTGAAGAGGAAACAACAATATGAGCCCTTTAAACAGATGCTTTTCTGGATAAATGTTACGCAGAGGAGCTTTAATGAATTATAACTGCAAACACACGCTTTATTGTGTATGCATGTCTCTTACTCTAGCCGTTCATATCAGATCACTTCCTTCTGCGTTGGAAGTGTCTCTGTACATTCTAATCTCATGTGCGTAGGCTTCTCGGGGCCGTACATTTCCTTCTTGTGCTTAAAATCACTTGAACTTTGCCTCTCTCCGTGTTTACGCGTCAGGAGTCGTTCTCATGTGAAAGGCTGGCTTCTTTTAGCCCCTTTTCAGTCGGGTCGGGTCAGGAGAGCCGTACAGAGGCGTCCTAATGGAAAGCACATTAAACATGCACACCGCATTAGCATATGACATTTGCTTTGTACAACAGGCGGGCGGCTAGCTAGCGCACGCCAAGCTAGCATACGCTAGCGACGATACAGTTTTCCCATGATTCGATACGGGGGTCATGATATCGATTCGATTTCGATACGTTTTCAGACGCAAGAAAAAAGCCATGTAATTTTTTCAGCTAATGAGTTTAATATAATGAACGAACAAAAAACTCGATAAATAGCGTAAATTAATTACTACTCACCTCTTAAAGTTGTAAATTTAAACTGCAGCATCTCATCCACATTATCCATAGAATTTGTCCTCCGCAAATAATGACCCCAGTCCACAAAACAGCACTTTTAAGTTTCCAATTTTCAGTTTGAGTTTGAGGTAAAAAGGCGAGAGTAGTTCCTCATGTGACAGTGACTCTACTTCCTGTGGACTTTATCTCCAGCCTTCTGAGCTTTAAAAATCATGAATCTGAAGTTTTGCACCACATTTCACAAATAATAATAATAACACAGTTTTGACTTGGATCTAAACTAAAAGTGCAGAGCTCTGATCTTTGAACACTTCAGAGTCTCAAAGTGAGTGGTTTTACTGTAGACAGGTGCGCTCACACCTGTGTATCCTGTGGTCTGCAGTCGTATCCCACTGAAGTCTTTGAGATCGAAGATTTAAAATCTCATAAGATTCTCCTCGTGTCTGTGGTGTGCGCTTTTTGTCACACGTTTAAAAATCGTTTAAGACTGAAAAATCCTGTAGTGTGTGGCGGTCTTTAGTGGACTTGTTTCACTAAAGACCGCCACAGATGAATATCGCGATTTATAATGTGCAAATAATAACATAATGCTCCACGGTGTCATAGATTATAACTATAAATCAAATACAAGCACAATAGGATAGTAAAAATCAGCTACAGCGCTTTTATTAAAAAATAAACTACATTTCCTTTTAACCAACAGAAAACACATACCTGTCTAACCATACCTGCCAATTTCACATGTTTTCCATCTTTTTTCCTTTTCATTCTTCCTGGCTTGTTTATTCCTATAATGACCTCAATCTCACACACATAATAACACGACATTTCCCACCGTGTGTGTGATGGGAGGGGGTCTACTGTAACGCCACACACTCCCCTCGCTCCTTCATTATTCACAGCCCCCCACGAGGCTCAAATCGCTACGAGGACCTGGCAACAATTAATATTACCGACCTTTTTTCCTGCGGCGGAGGCACTATTTGTTGTGTTTACAGTATTTGACCCCCTGCTGCGGCGTAGAGGAGCCCGCCGGCCTCCTCACATCGACGTGGGAGAGCGTGGGGCCCGGTCTGTCGGCGTCATTAGCTAACTGCGCAGCCATCGGAGCATGTTTGAGCTCGGTTTTGAGTAAACATGAGAGCGGTGATGGGTACGTAGGGACAGAGGTGGAGAAACTGACGTGGTGGATGGTGTTAAATTGGACTGTGTTGCGCTGTTTTCTGATCTATGTTGTAATGTTGTTATAATTACACAGAAACGCCACACTTTTTAATGAAACTCCATACTTTTTAATGACCTTTATGGACTAATTTGGTGGCCTTGTATATTTTTGGTTTCCAGTTTTTCTTTTTTAACTATGAACTGATCAATATTTGTGTCTGAAATAAAGAATAAAGAATAACAATTACATATCACAAACAGACCTGGAGTTGTGTTTTTTTCATTCACATGTTTAACACACAAACCCTGCAGATTTAGGCTGAGTTCTTCTCTCAAACGGAAAACACTTTGTTCCACCTTGTGCTGTCATGTGGTAATAGTGGTGCCTCAGGACAACGGATGTAAAGGAGCTATTGTGCTAATTCCAGCATATTTACATAGATGCTGTTTGTTGACATGTTGATTAATATGCACTGTCCTAATTAAAATAAATAAATTAAAAATACAGGAAGTGCTCCACTGTGTTTTTAAATGCATTACATCTTCACTAGAATCGTTTGGATCATTTCAGCCTTGGAATTTCCGATCTCTACAGAGCTGAATGGTAAAAGGAGCTGTTAACATGACATCACAAGGTGGAACAGAGCATTTTGAGCTTTGGAGATGAAGACAGACCAATAATAAAGTGTTACTCAAACATGTGAATGAAACAAAACAACTCCAGGTCTGTTTTTGAGGAGGAAACAATATTATAACATGATTTAAAGCTCACAAGAGTACATTTTGTGTAATATAAGACCTTCCTTTAAATTTTGGCAGAAAATAATTTGTGATTTTGTGGCACTGGTGGTTTTCAGATTTTAGAATGTGAAGATGTCATACTCCCAGAAAGGACAAGAGTCAAAAGTTTTACCAGTTGATTGCTTAGTACTTTGCCATGAAATAGGGCTGGGCGATGTGGGTAAAAAAAAGAATCACGATTTTATTTTCCCATAATGATCCATCTTGATTTTCAATTCGATCTTATTAAAAACACCGACATGCAGACTTGAGGCATAAAGAGCAGAGTGTCAGGATCACTACAGTTTTTATTTCCTGTTGATATGACCAATAATTCTGAAGAAATGCACATATAAAGTTTGGAAATGAGATTGTACAATAAATTAAACCTGAAGCATACGTTAGCGACAGAAACACGTGTGACGTCCGTGAGCTCCATAAGGTCTTACGTTTCACTCATAAGTGGTGAGAAAACAGTCATTTACACTTCTCAAATTGCATTATAAAGATCACAAGCACAAGAGGAGAGAAAGGAGAGAAAAGGTGAGAATCTGCAGCTGCATCAGAGAAAGGGACGGGGGGAGCGGTCAGACGGCATCGCCAAATTGTGCAGATTTAAGTAAAAATTAAGTAAAAATTAAGTAAAAACGCCGTGGCTCAGGCTGCTTTTCCCCTAAACAAGAGCGTAAATCCTTGTCTGCACCATACGCTCTTACTGCCACGTTTGGCTGTTGAGCTGTCAATTAAAAAGCGAACCAAAGTAGAGATCGTGGCCTTTCGATCTTTCGATTTTTCGCCCAGCCCTACCATGAAATATAGAAAAGGTAAATGCGCAAATCTTACTCACTTTGGCTGCCTCCGTGCGTATTAAAGCAGACGTATTACTCCATGTTGTAGTCGTTTCACCCTTTACTCAGCTGAAGTTGTTTTCGGAGTGATTCATGCATGCTTGAGTCATCTTTAATCGCTTATTTTCAAGACGCCATTTTGCAGAACAACCTCCGTTTTCACCGCCGTCATTACACGCCCACTCCTCTATCTCTGTACTTACTTTCTTCTCCAGTTTTATTTTCTTACTCGGTGATAGACGCAGGATTCTGGAGCATTGCGTAGTCATTTTGGTACAAATGAAAGCGTCATCTGCGTTTACGGTAACGTCAGATCCCATTGGGCACTGCCATTTTCTAAAGCGGATGTCAGCTGACTTGACTTCATATTTTAGATGACTATTGCGATTTAAAACGTCTAAATTATACCGTAATGATCCACGGGTGTTATAGTTTATAGTTATATAACCGTCACAAGCACAAGGACTTCTTCAAATGCTGTTGCCCTGTAGCACATGATCTTCTTTGTTTACCTGCAGCTACAAGTCCGAAGTCACATCGTATCAACATTTCTGAAACGCACAAATGAACGGTGAAGCCAGTAGCCATTTAAAAGTAAATTCCAGTTTATTTTATGCCACGACAGAACATTTAAGATGATGATTCCAGCACATAACCGTTGAATATTGAAGTTATTAGCGATTGTTTTAGGTCTTTTGAACGGCTTTACTCCCAACTGCAACTGGAGCTGTTACTGCTTTGTCTGGAATGTTCCACAGTGTGGCATTAAACCTTTCTATGTTCATGGAGACCAAACCAGACCAGGTTACAGGTCAGATCTGTGGAGAGGCGACCCCATTCACAGTTAAAATGCCTGTTTTTCTAGGTATTTTTGAGCTATAAAATCACCTGTAATTGAATAAATGTAAAGTAGAGCTGTTTAATATCACACTATGGAACATTCCAAGCAGAGCAATGACGTATCCATAGAAACAAGCAAGTGATGGACCCCCAGCCAAAAAGTTACACAATATACCTTTAACTTTTTGTTTGTACATTTGCATTTTCTAAACTGTAACATTTGTATTACTAAAGTGACCAAATATTGAAATTCCCTGAGGTTCCTTAATCTAAAATAGTTGACTTTAATCATGCTTTTCAGTGAACAGACGTCTTTGGGTCAGTCATAAAGCCCTATATATCTTCTCCTTGTCCATTTGTCAGGGTCACTTCACTTCATATATCCTTTCACCTCTCCCCCTTCCAGAGTTCAAGGGGACGGGACATTTTCGCAGCCTCTTTTAACGACGGTGCTTAAACCTTGGGGAGTGCCTCTTATTGTTTTATGGCGGTGAAAAGACCAAGGATGTCCAAAGGTGCGCTCATAAACCCTTCCTATCTCAGACTGGCCCCCTCCGTTATCTGCTGGCCCCCTCATGAGGAGCATAAAGCCGGACGGCGTCTGTACAAATCTGTGACACGCACGCGCTCACAGGGACCTTCAGACTGCACCATAAACCCAGACGAGGCAATGGCAGAGTTTAAACCAGGGTCAGGAGGAGTTACACAAAAATCCATGAGTTTGTTTTTCAGATTCAGATGTTAAATGTGGGGCTTTTACACTTCTATGGGTTAACACATAACATATTTTTAGATCAGTATGTTTCCTTTGATTGTTTATATTCACTGAAAACACTGTATTCAAATGTTTTATTAGTTTCGGTTTTGTTTTTGATGGAGTCCCCCTTCAGAGTGTTATCACCATCAGCGTGCATGAACATCGAACATCGCATCAGGTTTGTGAAGTTGTAGCATCAGTGTTTCCCGCAGAAAATTGGTTAGTCAAGGTGGTGACGGACCTTCGTACCGGTGCTTTAATCGGGCGGCCTGGTTCGCGTGTCCTTCCCACGACGTCGACAGGTATGCTATCCAGCTACCAGATAATTAGCTTCTGTCCCGATTAAAAAATAATAATGTTGATCACGTAGCACAGCCGACGATCGATGGCGCAGTAACATATTTGCCGCTATTCTGATGCCACGATATACAGATGCCACTATTCAGCTTTTGTATATTTATAAAAAATGTCCATGCAGGAGGACGGGTGATGTAGCGGTCGGCTCGTACTGCCAACCATAAAGACGGTGTGAAAAGTGCCCTGGTGAGATCGCTCCAGGCTTTGTGTTTTCTTCAAATAAGACAAATTAATTAAGCTAGTTAGTTTCTCTATGAATACAAAGTGAATGTTCTAAATGTGAGATCACTGGATTACTCAAACATGTATGGATGACTCTAAAACCTCTTCAGGCATGTTTTTGGTGAGCGAACAGCGTTATAACATGGTAAAAAGCTGAACTTGTGCCAGAGTCTTCACCTGCAGATAGAGACACGAGAGTTTGTCATTCTCAGTTTATGGACGTGTCTCCAGGATTCACTCACTGAGCTGCAAAGGCTGCACTAGCACTAGGGGTGTGCATCGCCTTGAGTCTGACGATACAATACATATCATGATACTGGATAATATATCACGATTTATCAATAATTACTTCTAATAATACAACTACACCTTCACAAGAACAAAATAGTATGAAATATTATTTAATGCATTTTTGAATCAATAAAACAGTGAAAAATATTGTGTAAAAGAATCGATTCGGATGCATTTTGAATGGATTTGAGAATTGTGTAATGACGTATCGCCATATGTCACTGAATGGATTTTTTTCTTCCACCCTGAAATAGCACCGATTCATGATTGGCTGCAGGTGCTGACTCGATCAGTGGAAGTGCTTTTATATCCCTTTACCTTATAATGACTTTAATCATTAATCAAACTGCACGGTCTGTAAAAAATAAACCAATAACTATTCAATCTGCATATAATCAGATGTCATGCCAGCCCATGTAACATGTTCTTCTCGTGCCCAAAACTACTGAACTACTGGAGACAATGTGCGGAAATACTTTTTAATGCTCTTAAAGTTAAAATTGATCTTAACCCTTTTTTTTTTTTAGCTGTATTTGGACTCCCTGTAAATACGTCGCTAACTCACAGTACTCATTTCAAAATACTAGATTTTACATCACTTATAGCCAAACGGAATATTTTGCTTCTCTGGAAATCTGCTGCAGTTCCTTCAATATCTCAGTGGTTTCATGATGTCTTAGGATTTATTAAATTGGAAAATATTAATATTGCAACTAAGGGAAATGAAGAAAAATGAACAGAAATGGGGTTTGTTTAAGGAATACTGCGAATCAAATTAAAATTAAACATTAAAAATAAAATTTAAAACTTTGCCTTTAGATTGACAGACTGAGCCTCTCCTCTTTCTCTTCCTCTCTCTTTACCTATTTGATTTTCTTTATTTATAATTTTTTTCATCATCGCGATTATTATTGCCTTTTAATTTTATTTTTAATTGCCTTTATTTAATTTTTGATAGTCTCTGGATTTGACACTTGATGATGGTGTTTTTGTTTTTGTTTTTGTTTTTTTGTTTTTAAGAAAAATGATATGATTTGTAAATATTGTATGATGCATATAATCAATGAAAGCGCCACGAACATTTAACGTGCGTTCAAAAACATAAAAAAAAAACCCACACAGTTCTACTAAAATACACGTCTCAGTTTCATTTTCTCTCACAAACGTCACTTAGGTCAGACTCCTGGGGTTATATCACGGTTCACCCACGGCCCGTCTCCTCTTCTTCTCTCTGTTTTCACGTCTAAAGAGATGTTGGTAAATAGACGCGTCTGAAATAGAAATACAGGTCAGAGAACACAAAATGAGCGCGCTGAACCCTGAGAGCTCGGGCTAACGCTAACCACTAACTGCTAACTGCTCCGAAAACCCCCCACGCCACCCAGCTGCCCCGCGGTGCAAATCAGGCACGACGGCCGATGCATACAGGGTGATGAACCGATGCAACGGCTCATCCAGATGTTTTCTATACCTCCTCCCCCTCCTCCTCTCGCCGCTAAACGTCCAACTGTATTCTCAACATAAGCCCGCCCACGCTAGCTAAAGCTAAAAACCTCAAAGTAATCACCCGTTTTTCCATATGTCATCCCCCTCTCCTCCGTCCCTCCATCAGCAGATCATGTGGGACGCGGATTTGGTTCTTATCCGTCAAACTTTACCACCGATTTTTTGAAGGATTACGACACAGTGCCGCACTTCGGAAAGAGTAGCGCGAACGCCTCCCACACAGCTAGCATCTGTCGCGGCGTTTAGCTAATCTGATGTCATATTGGCCGGATATTTCACCAGTTTGTTTTTCAGATTCAGACATGTGTAAAGCAGTATATTTGTGTAATGGAGTGTGTTTAATCGGTGAGTAATCTCGGTCTGATGCCCCTGTGGGTTAGATAGTTAGCTAGTCGTTTCAAATGCGCCGTGACGGATTTGCCTTCACCGAATTAACGCTAACAATATTTGAAAACAATACTCTTATATGTGACGTGGTGTATTACAAGCTTTGTTATTTTAGCTTTATTACAATTTTCTTACCTGCGCATGTTTCAGTGTGTTTTTTTTTGTTTTTTGTTTTTTGTTGATATGGGCCTGGATTACCGCTAATGATGTCACAAGATGGAATAGAGCGTTTTCAGGGCTAAGGCAGAAGAGTGTAGTGTAAATGTGCAAAAAGGCTTCAAACAAATGCTAAAACGTAACACAACTGATCACAAATTGAGTTAAAAACACAAATGATCACCACATGACATCACAAATTGGAGCAGAGTGTTTTCCGTTTGAGAGAAGAGCTCAGCCTAAATATGCAGGATTTATTTTATTTATTTATTTATTTGGTTTATTTATGAGACAGGGACAGTGCACGATATACCATAACTTTAACAGGAGAAATGTTTTGTTCCAGGTTGTAGCACCAGAGCTAATTTTCAAATGTCGTCCCTGGTGCAGGTTTTTGGGGTTTTTTTTAGGTTTGTTTGTGCGTTAAACATGTGTGAATGATACAAAACACAACTCCCGGTAGAGCCGTGCCAAAAATCGTAAAACCGAGGGGTTGTGATCTCTACTTTGGTTGATCTCGATGGTAAGGCAAGCGCATTTTAATCGACAGGTCAACAGCCAATCGTGTGGCAGTAAGAGCGTGTGGTGCAGACGAGGATTTACGTTCTTGTTTAGGAGAAAGTCAAGTCATTTTATTTCTATAGCACATCTAAAACGACCGTAACAAGTTGCACCAAAGTGCTTTACAGCATTAAACACAACATAGTGAAACAATAAAACAAATATAAAATATCTAAAATATTACATGAAAGTGTGGCTTAATACGCAAAGATAAAAGTCTAAAGTTGAGCTTCAGAGTAGAGCCCCTGTTGAACGCCATCTTGACAAAATGTGTGTAAAATCCCTCAGTCGTCCAGGTAGAATCCATGGCAAAAGGAGAAATCAATTTAGTGTGGTCGTCTCAGAGTAATTTCACTGTATTTAGGCAGTGTCCACCAGCGTCTGACCAGAACTGGAGAAGCAGCTTGGATGATCTGAGAAACGTATTCGACCAAATAAACTTTTGTCCAGTTGACAAATTGAATTTCTCCTTTTACCATCTTGAAAAAAAATTGTTTTTCGTAGGGTTTTAAAGTGAGGTAGAGAGGAGGATGCAACAGAGAAAGCTCGGCCTCGGTGGGACGGACAGGAGGTTCAGAGAGTTTGACCTGAGCACCTGAGTCACAGCGTCCCTTTGTCTCCTCACATTTTCACAAGTTTGAACTTAAATCTTCACAATTTGATTAAAAATTCCAGTCTCTCTCTCCCTCTGTTCTCCTCTTTCTCTCCTCTGGTGCTTCTTTTCATTATCATCGTGGTATCAGAATCGGTATAAGTCTATTCCTTAGTATCAGATATATTCACATTACATGAATAATGGCAACAATCATATAATCATGTTTTGTTTCCTCAATAATAATGGGCATCGCACGTGTTTTTGTTGATGACAGTAACGCACGCCTGCACATGTTTCTGCCGCTAACAGTAACAGTATATTGTACAAACTCATTCCAAACTTTATGATTTTTATAATGTGAATTTCTCCAGAATTTTTAGTCCTACCAACATGAAATAAAATCTGTAGTGATCCTGACCCTGCCCTTTATGCCTGAACGAGATCAGTCAATATGGGAAAATAAAATTGTGATTCCTTTTTCCCCAGGTCTGTTTATGACAAAGAAACAACGTTATAACATCAGAAAATAGCGTAATATGGTCCCTTTAACAAAACAGAGGTGTTGTCATTTGTTTGTATTAGTCAGTTTATAACCACTGCGTAATTTAGACAAGTTTTGGCCCGTGTTTATGTTACGGTTGCTAGGTAACAGTTAAGGAAGTACCTCTACGTATGTCACACCTGCTCAGTGGTGGAACATGACAAAGTAAAAATAGTAAAGTACTGTGCCTAAGTTAAAATTTTTAGGTATCTGTACTATGTAACTTTTTGGTTGGGGGTCTGTCACCTGCTTGTTTCTATGGATATGTCATTGCTCTGTCTGGAATGTTCCACAGTGTGACATTAAACATCTCTACATTTATTCAGTTACAGGTGGTTTTAAAGCTCAAAAATACCTAGAAAAACAGACATTCTGACTGTGAGCGGGGTAGCCTCTCCACAGATCTGACCTGTAACTGGTCTGGTTTGGTCTCTGTGAAGATAGAAAGGTTTAATGCCATACTGTGAAACATTCCAGACAAGGAATAACATCTCATCTCATCATGGAGAAATGGAGAAAAGCATTTGACGGACTCTCCACCAGAAAAGTTACACAATACACCTTTAAGTACCTTTTACTTTTACTTACTACATTTGAGAGCAAGTATAACTGTACTTTCTACTGTACTACCATTTTTTTTTAATGGACTAAAAAGTAAAAATATTTGTGATTATAATTTGAGTCCTGCTGAAAAGGCTGAGGGGTTACAGTATTTTAACACATTTATAATTTGAGCAAAACAAAAATACACAAATAAAAACAGCTGGAAAAAACAAATTTAATTGTTTCTGTTGAGCAAAATTCAGCACAAATCTGTCTCAAAATCACTACGTTTGAAGCTTTATTAGAACTCAAAATCTGCGCATAATACTTTTTACTCCCTCAGTACATTTTAAGCGGGTACTTTCACAAGTATTTTTTACTCCAGTATCTGTACTTAATTACTGAACAAAATTGAGTACTTCTTCCACCACCAAGTACAATTTTTAAGTACAATTTTACTGAAATGACAGACTAACCTCTCATATGCACTTAAAACCATTTCATACTGTAGAAATTCCTCTGCCGTTCATTTTTTTAAACAGCACCACATGTCCTATAATCTCCCAAAGCCCGGTTCGATTTCCCCCCTCGCGCCCTCATCATTCCTGCACTCGCTCTGACCTTTTTCCGGGGCCATTATCCCGTGGAAATCCTGGCCCGAGGGCTGGACACATCTCCTCTGGACCACCTGAATGTCAGCTGTCAATCAAAGCGGAAAATCAGTGCAGCTCGGAGGTAGGAACGTCACTCACCCCCGACCCTGGACAGAGGAAAAAGCATGTCAATACGGCTTAAAGTGAATGTGGCAGGTCAGTCTAGTCATTTCGCTGAAGCAGAGTTACCATCTTTATATTTAAAGGTCTAATATTACGCAAAATTGACTCTTGTGAGCTTTTAGTCATGTTATAATGTTGTTACCTCATCAAAAACAAACCTAGAGTCGTTTTGTTCCGTTCACACGTTTGAGTAACTCTTTATTAGTCTGTCCACATCTCCAAAGCTCCAAATGCTCAGTTCCACCTTGTGATGTCATGAAGCGGTAGTTTTCCAGCTACTTTTTACTTTTTGTTCACCAGAAACATTTGGATCATTTCAGGCCTGGAATTGCCCATCTCTTCTGAAGGTGTGTGGAGTTTAAGAACAGAGTGGAGCACTTCCTGTATTACCACATGACATCACGAGGTGGAACAGAGTGTTTTCTGTTTGAGCATGTGGGAATGAAACAAAACGCAACTCCAGGGACGTTTTGATGAGGAACCAACGTTATAATAACTTCGATAATAAAACGGTGTAATGTCGGCCCTTTAAGGTTTTACTAAAAAATCTTGCCTGTTTCTATTTCACTTTTTTTTTTATTAAACGAAAGCTTCAGAAAAAATATATCCCTCTGCATTTTACCATTTTGCCACCACTAGAAAGTTACGCAGTATTGCTTTATATTTTTACTGAACCAATTAGGCATGGGACAAGATCTCGCTAGACAAAACTGCCACAAAATGATCTTGTGAGATTATTTCCTTACATTTTTACATTTGCCTTGGATGAAAAGAAGTTAACTTTGCTGAGTAACTCCTCTTGAGAAGCTGTAATACAAAAATCACAGCTACAATGACACCAAAACTGTAAAAAGCAAATATTGTGAACTGAATGGCAGATCTTGTCTCAATCTCGTGCACTCAACATGTCTCGTCTCGTAGAAATTGTGTCTCGTCCCATCCCTAGAACCGATTTTTGTTTTTATTTCTGTGACTGGGCACATTATCGCCTCAAATTCCAGATTTTTGGTTTATGATTTGTTCAATTAACTTAATAATTACTGGGCATGTGATTAAAAACCCGGATTCAGCAGCAGCGTCTTCACAACCTGCCAAAGCTTTCCATGAGGACGGACTCTAATCACGTCTTCAGTGTCACTTACAGGCAGCTGGTTGGAACTGTTGATCTGCCGAACATAACGGAACACTACAATTACATTTTTTTTAATTATTATTATTAAGTTAGACATATATACACAAAATAATAGGCAATTTCTAAAAGGAAAAAAGAAAGAATACAATGACATCTAGATGAAGAAAACCAGGCCATTTTCTCTCCAACAGAGCCCAAAGGAAGTCGGTCGTCATCCGGTTTTTTGATGTAAGTGTGAATAGAGCCCATTTGCCTTTGGATGGTACATTTTTCAAAAACTTGAGTATTTTGCATAGATTTTTTTTTGTTTTTTTAGCTTGTGGTAAAGCGCATTTTCACCTTCAAAGCACTTTACATCAAGGAACCACTCACCCATTCACACACACATTCATACACCAGCGTACGCAGACACTTGGTGCAAGGTGGGTTAAATGTCTTGCCCAAGGACACTACAGCATTCATCTGTGGGAGCTGGAATCGCACCGCTCAACCAGTGACGTTTATGTCGAGAGCGGGATTCGGGATTCGAGCCGCCAACCTTTGCATCAGTGGACAAACGCTCTACCAACTGAGCTTCTGTCTGTCGCCCCTATTATTTTTATTCTTATTTGGTTCTTTAAACTCTGTAAACATAAAAAACACAATAAGAACAGTAATTTCTCATAAAGCCACATTTTCTCCCAAATATAATAAACAAACGATGAGTTTTTAATGATGCGTCTGGAGACCACAAATAGTGTAGAAATAAACCTTGGACTTTCTCTCCGTGGTTTCAAGCCGCTCCTTTTTCCTCCGCCTCTTCTTCTTCTGGACTTTTCACATTTCCACAACAACAAAAACACCACCACATTATTGTATTTCCAGTGATATTACTTCAACACTAAACACATTATGGAACGCTTCAGTGCACTTTTCTCCTTGTGTTAAACAGTGGGTAGTGAGTACTTCCTCCCACTGAGTAAAATCTTTAAAAAACATGGCGTTCAATATCATTTTTACGCTGACGAATGCCAAATTTACCTGCCGCTCAACAAACTTTCTTCTGCTCCCCTGACACCGCTCTTTGAATGTCTTGGTGATGTCAAGGATTGGTTGGCCCGGAACTTTTTAAGTCTAAATGAGGGAAAAACTGAGGTCACCGTGTTTGGCAATACCGACCAACAGCATTTAAAACGTCTGTCACCAACCTCGACGTCACTATGGACAGTGATTTTAAATTTGACAAACAAGTGAACGCAGTTGTTAAAATTGGCTTTTATCACTTGCGGCTTTTATCTAAAATGAAACCTTTTTTATCCTTTGAACAGGTCACGCACGATTTTATCTCCTCTTGTTTAGACGACTGTAATGCACTTTTCACCGGCATCAACCGCCGTACACTTTCTCGTTTACAGTTGCAGCGCACCTTTTAACTGGAACCAAAAAACGTGAGCAGATTACCCCGATTTTAGCGTCGTTGCACTGGATTTCAGTTCGTTTTAGAGTCAGTTTTAAGATTTTATTGTTTGTTTTTAAAGCTTTGAATGGACTGGCCCCATGTTACATCTCGGACCTCATCCAGATTTACACCCCTAAGACGAGATGTAAAACCACGTCCGAACAGCTCCCCCTAGTGGAGAGTTTTAAGTCTCGTTTTAAGACCCACTTTTACTCTTTGGCTTTTAACACCGCATGAATTGTGGGGTCCTCTGTTTTCTTTTATTTATTTCATTTATTTGACTTATTTATTGCTATTTTATGATTTTTATGGTTTTGCTTTTATTAGATTTTGACTGGTTTTATTGTTTTTGGACTCGTATTTTTAGCAATTTACCTTTTTGTTGTCTTCATTTTATAATCTCTGTGCAGCACTTTGGAAACTGCTTTGTTTGTAAAATGTGCTACAGAAATAAAGTGGATTTGGATTTAAATGTTCAGTGAAGAAAACTCTGAAAATGTATTAAGTTATATAGAATACTGAATAGTCCAATCAGAGTACTGTATTACTGTAATACTTGGAATACTTTTACTTTGAGTTAGTGCATAAGATTACAGTGTAGTTTTATATTTTTAACTATGTGAAGTACTACAATGTATGCCTTTGATTTTAGGATTTTAGGAATTGTACTCTGAATACCACCAAATGAAAAAGTAACTCAAAATGAATACCTGTTTTTGGTGTATTTATGTATTTAGTTACAAAAATATAGTACGGTCAACTTATTTCATTTCCCTCTCCACTCCCCCTGGTGGTCAGCCTCTGTCATGCTCTGAGTGAGTGATTTGAGTGACAGGTGAGTTCAACCAATCACAGTGAAGTACACACTCAGAAGAAGCACTGCGAGAACAATATACGGCTGTTTAGTGTTCGCAACTGTGATAATATCCAAACTGTGACCTTGGCATTGAAACTGTTGTGCCATGCTTGAAAAAATACTCCATACTTATATTTTTATTTTTTGTGATCAAATTTATTTTTTTATACATACTTTAAAGAAAAAAATTTAAGAAAATGCGACGTCCAGGTTTAAATTCCCGCTATACAAAACAATTACAAATTTCCTCCGTCAAAAGACATCAGCAGAAATTGCATTATACACACTTATTATGTACCATACATAAAACAAAAAATAACTAAATATACGTTTTGTGTACATTCCGTGAACATATACTATAATAAAAGTCTCCAAATAACAAATATACAAACATTCACATCTCAGTTTGGTCAGTAGATTTGGACCAGCAATAAAAGTTTTTTGCTTTTGCTCCAGGGATTCGAGCAGCAAAATGTCCAGTTGAATGATTTCTCCCATTCCCTCACGTCATTAATTGTCAAATTTAGTTTCGTCTAGCAAAAAATAAAAATAAAAACTCCATGAACTAGTTTTGCAATGTACTTCGAATTGTACATTGTAATTGTAGTAATTGTGGAAATGTGCAGTTCACTGTCATATATGAAAGACGATTATTCTGTCTCCAGTGGACCTCAGTGGACATTTTCTAGATACTTCTCAAATAAAACATATCAAACATGTAGAATTATACATCTACACTTGAAGTATTCACATATTTTGCAAAATTGTCTGAGAAGCTGTAACCGCCACGGCTCCTTCTTCCCATCTTTATTCCTCTGTTTATTTTCATAGGCGTAAGAAAATGATTTACATATTTGAAACCTTTCCTTTAGAAGTCTCACCATCAGAGAATGTCCATCTCTTTGTAGAAACTGTAGAGTACACAACAGCGTGGACGTTTTCATTCAAAGTATGAAAGTCGCTGCTGCAGTCCTTCTGAGCAAGTTTCTTTACAGTTGAAAGCCGGTAAACAAGAAGTTAATAAGGAAAGTTTGAAAAGTTAGTACGAGAACATGCGGCATAGATGATAAAGGCTTGGAAGTACCATTGTATAGTTTGAATTATGTTGCTGAAAATGCTGCGTTCCACCTTGTGATGTCATGTAGAGGTAGTTTTAACATCTCCTTTTACCTTTACTTCAGTAGAGATTGGCGATTCCACTGGCGAATGCATCTAAATGATTCTAGTGAAGGGAGTTTAAAAACACAGCGGAACACAAAACACAACTCCAGGTACAGTATGTTTGTAAAGAGGAAACAGCATTACAACACATTCCACCACTTTGTGATGTCATGTGGTAATACAGGAAGTGCTCCACTGTGTTTTTAAACGCCACACACCTTCACTAGAACCATTTGGATCATTTCAGTGCTGGAATTGCCGATCTCTATGAAACAAAAAGCTAAAAGGAGCTGTTAATGTGAAAAATTTAAAATTAAATCAAAACTGCACATAGGCTTAGGGAGTGTGCGATTATTAATTAAATACAAGACTGTGAAGGGCTTAAATGTCCTGTTGGTGTGTCACTCGTGGTCATACTTGGTCTCTTATTTTTTATGTTCTGTGGTGGATGTTTGTGTGGTGCTTCTTTTGCTGTGTTGTGTTGTCTTTTTTGTGTTAAAGCATGTGATCCCCTGTCCCAAGACAAATTTCTCCCCTGGGAAACAATAAAAGATTATTTTATCTTATCTTATCTTATTTTAACTACCACTTCATGACATCACAAGGTGGAACAGAGCGTTTTGAGCTTTGGAGATGTAAACAGACGAATAATAAAGAGTTACTGAAACGTGTGAATGAAACAAAACACAACTCCAGGTCTGTCTTTGAGGAGGTAACAGCATTTGAACATGATTTAAAGCTCAAGGATCAGTTTTGCGTAATATAGGACCTTTAATCCAACACTGCGCAGGTAAAGAAATAGTATCTCCATGGAGACAAGTATTTGGCAAGTCCTTCCCCAGAAAAGTCCCATAGTGCGTCTTTACATCAGGACTCAGTTTGCAGTGCACATTAACATCCATCCACATTTAAATGCTGGAAACAAACTTGGATTGTAAAGAGTTAAGAAGTGAGTTGGGGAAGGTCACAAAGTTAGTCAAAAGCAGCAGAAGACACAGATGGAGAGATGAGAGGAGGAGAGAGGGATGAGGAAAGGAGAGAGGAGGTATGGATGTGTAGGAGGATGTAAATGTACAGAATCCAAATGTGTCTATAGAGTCTGAACGCGCTGAACCTCTGTCTGCGAAGTGAAAACAACTCTCTCCTTTTAAACACAGAAAATTCAAAATGGATGATGCTTTAAAGTCCTTATGACAGGTTTTCGGGCTTTTCTAATTCTGATTTACGGTAGTTTGGTGTTATAATACCTGCGGTCATTATTCAACATGGTTTTGCATCAGTTCAGTGGCAGTTTGTGGAAAAAAAAACCTTGATGAAAAGTCCAAAAACGCAGGAAGTTAAACAGAAGACCTCAACCTGCGTCGTCAACTGAAAACTCCATCCGAAATGCTGAAATTTTTGGATTTTCTGGTACTTTAAACATTCATTTAATAAAACAAATAACTGATACTTTGCAGCTGATGTCGCCAATATTTCTTGGAGGGTGTGACGCTAACTGTAGGCACTCCTCTATTAATCAAGTTGGACTTTACTGTGAGCTTTGTTTTTACACAATCTTACCAGAAAGACTTGACTGGCTTGATTGGAACTACAACCGGTGAGCTGATTTGCGTGGTTAAACAGTTTTCCAATTAAGGCCGCAACACACTACAGGATTTTTCGGTCTTAAACGATTTTTAAATGTGCGACAAAAAGCAAAGACTGGGTTAAGAGTCTTGCTCATGGAAAGGACTCAACGGCAGGATTCATCTGTGGGAGCTGGAATTAAGCCGCCAACCTGTGGGCTAGTGGATCTGACCGCTCAACCGATGATGTTTTTATGTCGAGAGGAGCAGGATTCGAACCACCAGCCTTCAGATCAGTGGAAAAAACCCTACCAACTGAGCTACTGCTGGTTGATACTTAAAGCCGTAGTTTTGGAATCAATATCAGAACTGAAAAAGCGTTCTTTCTAAAACGGTGAATCTCCCCTTGAGTTCCAGCCCCCTGAAATTGTTACATCACCAAATGCCACAATGCAGACTATTATACCATTTCTGAGGTGAAAATTTAGTATTTGTCCTTGGAAAAATCAGTCCATAATTCTGAAAAGCTCTCCCCATTACCTTTTGTATAGCTCCAGCTCTGAACGGCATGTCCACAGATGAACATTGTGCGTCTGTGTGTGAATTAGATGTATGTATTTTTGTATGGGAGCGTGAGTCTGGTGCTTTGTGGAGCGGTGGCGTGTGGGAGGGCTGCAGCGAGCGAGGTCGTCCCCAGGAGCAGCTCACAGTCTGGGCTTTTGTCGGAGCCGGTGCGGGGGAGGAGGAACCAGGGAGGGACGTATTGTCTCTCACCTCTCAAGGCCACAGACATAGAGACACGCACACAATATATACAGACACATGCACACAATATATACATACACACACACAGTATATACATACACACACACAGTATATATACATACACACAAGCATATACACACAGACACATACACATACACACACACACACAGATACATACATACAGACAGAGATGCATACACCACACAGACATACACATCTTTGTGTGTGTGTCTGTGTGTGTGTTTATATGTGTGTGTGTGCGTGTGTGTGTGTGCAGAGAGCCGTCTTTATTTTGGTCGTCTTTAGTGAGCCGTGCCAAATGTTCCGCTGTGGAAGCACTCACCCATGTGTCGCTACGGTAACACAGGCACTGCCTTTAGGAACAACCAGAGCCACAGGGTTATTCATTAAACACAGAGAAAAATACACGTTTTTTAATTTGTACCCTTCAAAACTATTCATCTTTTTACTTTTAACAGCCGTTTAAGGGGTTCAAGTTTCAAAAAGTATAACATATTATATATTTATGTAAAAGACTAAGACTGTATTTAAGATTTTGAGTTTAAATTTAATAAACTTGACCTAAATATGTCCCTTTAAATCAAATATACTGTAGCTTTTACTGATAACAATTCTAATGCCGATTTATTCTTAATTACAAAAACATTGGACATGAAAGCAAACGCTGTGTTATAATTTGGTGTTTTGGTCCAATCCGAAAGCAGAAGGAGCCTTTCGTTTGGGAAAACACCACACACCTTCACTAGAGTCTCTACTGAACTCAAAGTTAAAGGTAGTTGTTGACTTGAAAACTACTGCTTGTGCAAAAATATAACACTAAAATCTGTCAGAAAATGACTTAAAAGTAGTGAAATTATCTGTCCATGCAGCAAGATGATTTTATTTGACAAGTTCTATTAAAACAAACTCCCTCTAGACTAGAATTAAGCCGTCTCTGAACTAGTGAGTAGATAATAAATCTGAAAACAAGACAAAAAACCTGATACAAATCTTGGAGAAATGTGCAGCGTGACATCACAAGGTGGAGCGGAGCATTTTGAGCTTTGTAGTTGTGGACAGACTAATAATAAAGAGTGACTCTCACCATAGACGTCCACACAGTCGCCTCCTCAGCTCAGATCAGAAACCTCGGATTCATCTTCAACCCCACCCTCTCCTTCAGACCGAACATCCGCCACATCACGGAGACCGCCTTCTTCCACCTTCGAAACATTGCCCGCCTTCGCCGAAACTCTCACCCTCCTTCATCACCTCCAGACTCGACTACTGCAACAGCCTCGTCTACGAACTTCCCTCCACTGGCCTTCAAAAACTTCGATATGTTCAAAACTCTGCCTCCCCGCACCCGCTCACGAGACCATATCAACCTCGTTTTGCAACAACTCCACTGAACATCAACTTCAAGATCCTCCTGATCACCGACAAACCTCTCCAAAACCTCCTCCAGACCTTTCAGACCTCGTCCAGCTCCACCGTGCTCCCGCCGCCTCCGATCCGCCAACTCAAACCTCCTCGCTCCCACAGTCAAACCAAATCAATGGATTTTGGGCCACCGAGCCTTCGCCATAGCCGCTCCCACCCTCTGGAACTCTCTAAACACCTTCAAAAAACTGCTCAAAACACACCTTTTCCTCACAGCCCACAGCGCCCCCACTTGACCACTCCTCATTACTGTTTTGTCCGTCCTGTCCTTGTTTAAGTGTTACTTTATTGTGAAGCGTCTTTGTGTTACCGTGAAAACCGATGTGTTATTATTATTATTATTATATAAAACCTCACAAGAGTCATTTTTGCGTAATATAAAACCTTTAACAATACCGTATATATAAGTACCATAAGTATATATACGATTTTGCAACATTAAAAGTAATAAAACTACTCAAATATTCTGTTACCCATTGTGGTATAGCACCAGGTCCTTGCCAGTTATTTCAAAAGCACATTTCTTCTCCCCGTAGCAGCTCCGCACACTGAACATTTTATTGATATGGAAAACAGAAGGCCGCTCATTATTCCATATTAGCTTAGCATGGCTAGCGCGCGGCGGTTTGATTTCAGACAGCAAGGCATCATGGGAATAGAGCACAGTGGACGCGTGCAGGCTCTTATATAAGGCAATAAAGTGCATAGGAAATGTACGTGTGATTTTAACTCAAACCGTGTCCTCCGTCTTTCACTCGCTCTCTCTTCCTCTTTCTTTCTTTCTTTCTTTCTTTCTTTCGCTGGACCCCTGCTGTTTTTATGCTCAAGTGCAGTAAAAGTGCTGTTTCTTTCTCTGTCTCTCTCCATCTCTTGATCTCAGTTTATTCTCCCCTCTATCGCTTTATTTGCTTCTCTGTTCTTCTTTCTCAACCCCTTTCCCTCCCTCTCTCTCCCTCTTTCTCTCTTTCTCTCTCCCCCCTTCTGTCTTTCGTCGTTTTTGAGGCAGTAATGCTGTACTTTAAACTCTTAATCCATCACTCTTTTTCTTTCCTCTCCATCCCTTTCTCAACTCTCTCTCTCTCTAGCCCTTTCTCATCTCTCTCTCTGTCCCTTTCCCAACTATCTCTCTCTTGCTGCTTTCTCAATTCTCTTTCTCTATCCCTTTCTGTACTCTCTCTCTGTCTCTCCCTCGCTCCCTGTCCTTTTCTCATCTCTCTCTCTGTCCATTTATCATATCTCTCTCTCTTCCTTTCTCATCTCTTTCTTCCTTTCCCATCTGTCTCTCTCTGTCCCTTTCTCAACTTTCTCTCTTGCTGTCTTTTTCAACTCTCTCTCTGTCCCTTTCTTATCCCTCTCTCTCTCTCTCTGTTCCTTTCTCATCTTTCCATCTATTTCTCATCTCTCTCTCTTCCTTTCTCATCTTTCTTCCTTTCTCATCTCTTTCTGTCCCTTTCTCATCTCTCTCTCTTTCTCATCTTTCTTCCTTTCTCATCTCTCTCTTTCTGTCCTTTTCTCCTCTTCTTCTCTCTCTCTTCATTACCTCTTCCTTTTTCTCTCTTATACATCCCTCTCTCGCTCACTCGCTCTTTCTTCCTCTCTCCCCCTCCTTTCTCTCTCTCCATCCCTTTCTCTTTGTCTTCCATTTTCACTCTTACCTTACATCCTTCTCTCTCTCTTTCTCTCTCTCTCTCTCTCTCTCCATCCCTCTCCTTCCTCTCCCCCTCTTCTCTCGCTCCCTCCAGTGGCCTACATACATCAGAGTTCATCCTTCCGTTAAATTTTTTATGCAGAAACCCAAAAATATGGAGCGGGTGCAATTCACCGTGAGTTAGCTTAGCGTCCCAGGAAGAACAGCAGAGCGGAGGAATCACTCGATCATTTCATCAACAAATGTAAAAAGACGTGAAAAAAGAAAAAAGACGAAAAAATAATTAAATATTGGCTGAATCTGAATTATGACAACAAAAAACACTGGTCAGAGTTTGTATCTTTAATGAAAAAAACAAAACACAGAAGGCAAAATGTCTCCCACAGTCTCTCATAGACTTTACCATAGACTCTCCCGTTGACTTTCCCATAGACTTTTCTATAGACTCTCCCATATTTACTCTCCCATATTTACTCTCCCATACACTTTCCCATAGACTCTCCCATACACTTTCCCATGGACTCTCCCATACATTGTCCTATACACTCTCCCATAGACTCCCACACACTCTCCCGTAGTCTGTCCACAGTCTGTCACAGCCGAGCGGAGAAGACACAAGATGGTGAAATATTGATGTAGACGCCTCTCTGCTCAAACATACAACAGTGTAGTAGTGGGTGAATCAGATCATACAGATCATAGGTGGCGACATCTGCACCAGTGTTTTGTTTTTTGTTTTTTTATAAGGCAAACTGGCAAACTAGGTGTTACTTCAGAATCTAAATGTATTCATGTATAGTTTTAGTTGACAAAAATGTACTGAATTTTGCTCACAGTTTTCGTCATGATACTTTTACTTCTATACTTTTTATAGATTAATTCTGTTATAGTCAGCCATGCAAAAAATCTTGTAGTCCAGGATAAAATAAATGCATCAAATGAAACAGAAAACGTACCGCAAAGTTCTTGTAAAGGTGCAAACGGAAGGAACAGCAATTAAAAAGTGAAAAAATGCGTCGCACACTCAGATGGCCGATGTCCAAAAGCGTTTTTTATTTTTAAATACCGTTTTGGCAAAGTGGTACTGTGGTCCAAAGCAAGAAAAACGATCTGACAAAGACTTTGCTGAAACGGTATTTAAAAATTAAAAAAAAGCTTTTGGACATCAGCCATTTGAGTGTGCGACGCATTTTTTCAGTTTTCCAAAAATAAATGCAACCAACTCTTTTGATTTAAAGGGAATGCATGACAGTGGCCACGTTTATATTGTTCAGAATTAAAATATTCTCCTTCGAGTTTACGTGGAAATAATAATTCCGAATTGAGGTTTACATGGAAAACACGTTAAATCGCTTTTATTTAATTCTGCTAAGGGGTTCTGATTGGACAGGGGGCGCTCAAACATATTTACATCGACCGGAAGAAAACACACTTCAGCTGCTACCGGCTTTTTTGTCATCTCGGTTTGCCGTTACGCCACGAACACAAACATGATCCAAACTTTTTTCCGCAGATGTTCCGATGATAATTAAGCAGTAGCTGGAGAATTCTATCCTCACACTTTACGTCTGTCAGCTGAGGAGGAAGAGGGAAGAGCGTCGGAGAAGTCTGGATCGTCCGGATTGCGTCAGAAGGGCGACTCAACGAGCAAGCGCCGAACGACCGGAATTATTTTTAAGAAGAATAAACGTTTGCATGATCGAGGAATAAATTCAATAAACCACCCACTTACTTCGGAATTAAGTTTAATTCCAAATAATCATTTTCATTAGGATTGAAGTGTTTACATGGTCTTTTTAAAGTGGAATTAATTTTTATTCAGAATCAGATTATTTTTTATTCGAAATTAACGTGGCAAGTGTGGAGTAGATTTGACATGACTTAAATATTTCAAATCAAATACAATCCTTTTATTTTCAGACAACAGACCGTTCAGTTCCTAACAGGGCCGCAAGAATAACTGCAGTCAAATTGAAATCATAATTTGAATGGACAGAATTAACAAAAATCAAAGCCTGCAAGTTTCTGAAGTACCATCGTTTCCTCCACAAACGACAAAATCTCCAGTTTTATTCTTCGTAAAAACGGCTCTCCCTGGACTTCCGATCTGCACAAACACGCTCAGAAATGTGATTCTTGTATTCGTTTGTCAGTTTATATTTCAGTTGTAGACTGTATAAAGAGGTGGACTGAGCGAGTGTGACGTCACCCATAGCGTTTGGCTCCAGTCAAATGAAGCTCACTGAAGCTAGCAGTTACAGGAGCAAATTTGGAGCGGAGTTTCATATTTACAGACAAAATGGCAAAATAAAAACACCGGGATCAAGTAGAGCAGGTTAATACGGACATTTTAAGACCAAAGGAGCTTGATGGAGCCCGAAGCGCCCCCGTGCTCACTTCCTGTTTGGAACGCAGCAGCTAGCAGGTTAGCTATGTCTGTTTATATGGGAGGGAGGGGGGCAGATGGTGGGATCTCTGTGCCCGGTGAGCGAGGGGGGTCTCTGGGGTGGAAAGTGGGTCAGAGGGGCAGTGGTGACCATGAGCTCCAGGCTGTGACAAGCAGCTTAGCCCTGGGCCTATAAATAGAAGCAGGAGGGAGCGCGTTAGCGTAGCATTCTAGGCTACGCATGACCCGCACATATAACACTGTGTCACGTGGGCGCTATGGAAACCAGGATGTCAATATGGTATTTATTTAGAGATGTGTTCAAAAATGTCGTCAGTGATGTTATGAATACATTTAGATTCAGAAATATGGCAAACAGGCGAGCTTTCATTTTATTTACCAAACTAGCTGTTGTTACGCAACGCTTCTACATGTAACTTTTCAACTAAAAATAGAAAAATAAAATAAAAGCATGTTAGTATCTTGGCAGCAGTGTTTATTTATTTATTTTTATTTATTCATTTATTTTTATGTTTCTATTGCACTGAAAAACATTTACCCTTACTGCGAGCGAGCTTGCATCTCCACAAACCTGACTCTCATTTGGCCTCCTCCGGGTTGTTTCCATGGAAATGTTGTTACTCTGCCTATGCATGGCCGTATGATGTAAAATCTTTTCTATCTTTTCCCCAAGTAACTTAGGAATAACATGTGACGTACTACCTCCAAAAAGTTACACAGTGTTGCTTTAAAATAACAGAATGTTGTTTTTGTTAGCTTGTTTATTTTTTAAGTTTCAGTGCTACGGTCAGCCTCTAAAACTGATTAAAAAAAAGAGAGAAAGAAATGTTTGCCAACGAGATCTCATCCCATCCCTAGCAGCTATTGATCTTAGCCTGATTTAATCTGCTTCACTGTTCTGTGTGTAAACAGGTATGCCAATCTTTCCGTCAGTACAGTACGGGACAGGGCCGCTGGAAGTCATTTTTAACGGGAGGCTGTGAAGCTAGTTAGCAAGCGGGAAACGTGACGGTGACATCGTAACTTCCATAAACCTGCATGTTTAGGCCTAAAAATAATGAAATTAAAATCTAAATACACATAATAGCCTACATGTGTCAAAATCACTTCCCAAAATATTCATAAAGAATTTATAAATTGTGCAAAATATTTTAATACATTTTTTTAATCTTCCTCTCGCCACTAGGGGGTGGTACAGGCAGTAGTGAGACATTTTGTTATCAAGTTGACTTTTTTTCTCTTTGCACTTTTTTTTTCTTCCTTTATGTTTTTTTTTTTTGTTTGTTTGTTTTTGAGATTTTTTTTTTTATTTTTTTTTTGAGAATTTTTGAGAATTTTTCCATGTGACATCATCAGGATATATACCAGGAAGTTCTCCTCTGTGTTTTTAAAGTCCAAGAGGAAAATACTGATGTAGATTTATTAAAATATTAGTTGTGAATTAAACTGGATAAACTGTGATATTACAGTACCACAATATTATAACCGACATTTACTCAGTACTACCTTCTTATACAAACGTTACACCTCAAAAAGCAATACCTGGGTAAGTTAAAACGACTTCAATTAAGAACATCTGACTTTTATATTTCTTGTTTTTCTGATCTTAAGTGTAGCAGATGTATTTTTGTATTTTAAGTATAAAACGTCTTGTTCCATTGGTAGCTCATTTTATTTGTCAAGTGAATGTGACTCAAATCATGATACAAATTCAAGTAATCTTAACTTTTGTCACCTCCAGTTTTTCACCCGTTAATTCCACTTCCTTCCTTCTTAGACTTGATTCAGAAAACGTTACAAAAATATTAAAAAATAATTCTAATTCTCATCTCCTGTTTTCGACACAAAAGCTTCCCTCCTCACACCTAAACAGACTGAGTGAAAATGTCAATGAGGTTTAGTGTACAGCAGGAGTCAGTTAGCGCGTCCGTGGGAGGAATACAGTGTGGCCCTAATGAGCCACCGTACTTGTGTATGTAAATGAGTGTACAGGCCTGTCTCCATGTGGGCTGCTCCCAAACAACGGCGTTTGTGTGAGAGAATATCACACTACAGACAAACGAACAGGTTGGAAATGTATTCTCAAAGCGTACATGGTGATTTTAAAGGCCCTATATTACACAAAATGGACTCTTGTGCGCTTTAAAGGTTGTATAGGGGATTTTCCAAGGAGAAATACAGCGTTTGTCTTTTTTCAAATGTTGCTCATGTGTGACACCACCCTACCTCCTCCACAGCTCCCTAAGTAGAAACGCCTCCTCCCATCTCCTCCTTAAGCTAGAAATCATGTTTGTTTACAGCCGGTGCTCGTGAACGATTTGCTGATTGAATTGCTGTTGAAGTTTCCTGTCCAGAAGTAATTTAGTGACCATCGCGTCTAGAGCCTTCGTCTGCTTCAGTGCACACCATCGCTGGAAGGAATCTCCAAGAATCACCTTAGTTTAGCTTCGCTCCTTTTCCCCTTTTCTTCTTCTTTCAGCGACCTCAAAAACAGATTTTCTTTTGCAGCGAACTGGTAGTGGATTCTTGTCTTGAACTTTGTGCAAACTGCGAGGAAGCTGCAGTTGGAAAAAAACGCTAAGAACTGCTGTGTTGGTCGAGTAAACGGCGTCTTGCATCTGTGGAATGTGTGAGAGGTGAACATAAACCACGTAATCCCAGCGCGCCCGCAAATCAGTTATGCTAGAAATGTAAGGAGTTTAGATATAGAGTCCACAGTTGTTGGATTTTCATTCTTTTTTGGTCATAATTACAAGGCTGCTGCATCTCCATAATGATATTTTTAACTTTCACTGACAATGTGAAATAAAAAAAACAACAACTTTTAAGCCGTGTTAGAATGTTGTTACCTCTTCAAAAACATACCTTTGTTTCATTCACACATTTGAGTAATCCTTTATTATTAGTCTGTCCACATAACCCGAGCTCAAAACGCTCTGTTCCACCTGGTGATGTCATGAAGCGGTAGTTTTCAAGTGAACAGCTCCTTTTACCTTTAGTTTAAAAGAGATTTGCAATTCCAGGACTGAAATCCTCCGAATGATTCTAGCGAAGGTGTGTGGAGTTTAAAAACACAGTGGAGCACTTCCTGTATTACCACATGACATCACAAGGTGGAACAGCGTGTTTTCTGTTTGAGAGAAGGACTAATAATAAATCTGCAGGTTTGTGCGTTAAACATGTGAATGAAACAAAACGCAACTCCAGGTCTGTTTGTGACGAGGAAAAAAAATGCTCTGTTTGCATTTTGCCTGGATTTTAGCGTCATAAGTAAACATCTGCTCTCCTCCTCCGTCTGTTTTTGTCTCTCTCTCTCTCTCTCTTTCTCTTACCATCTCTCTCCTGATGGACACAGTTTCTCTTTGTCATCCTTCTCTTCCTCATCCTTTCTCCTCTTTTACCCTCTCTCTTCCTTCTCTGTCTCTCAGCTGATGCACACATTTTTCAGTTCCTCTTTGCCTCTTTGTCTCTCTCTCTCTCTCTTTCTCTCTCTCTCTATCTTTCTATCACTCCTTCTCTCTTTCACTTGCTCCTTTCTTCTCCGTCTGCTCCATCTCTTCTTCCTGTTCTGTTTCTCTCTTTGTTTCCTGTTCTCTCTCTGCCTCTCTTTGTTTCTACTAATGAGCACATTCATAACATTTAAGTCTTGAACCGAACTAATGTAACTGACTTTGTTGTATTTTTAATCCTGTTATGTAACTTTCTCATGTAAAACAAATGTCGGTCTATAGCAAAGTTGAGTTTTGGTTCATTCACATGTTTAGTAATCCTCTGCACCACCTTGTGACATCATAAGGTGTTCTTTACAGACTTGACAAGCCTCTGTTGTGGAATTTCTAAACTGTAAAGAATAAACTGGAGAGTTGTCTTGAATCAAAGAGTCTGATTTATTAAAGCAATTGTGCACAGTTACACCCTACTGTCCCTAACAGAGGCATCTGTCCCTGGACCGGTGATCAAAACAAAGCATACAGAGCTTTTATACCCCTCGGGGGGGCATTGGACGAAAGAGTGACGCAGATACATAAGTCAAGATATAACACTTCTACGAGGACAGGTCAGCACAAGGCTGGGTCAGTCGTAGCAGAATAACAAGTGGTAAAAACAAGATTAATCCAATGGAAAAAATACCACAAGGATACATTATATGACTGATTAACAACCCCATTTGATTAGAAATCACAGAGCTACAGTAACTTATACTCAACCTATAAAATTGATTACGTAAAGATTTCCATTACACCTCTCAAAGCACTTCATACTCTGTAGTGAAAAGCTACTTCAAGGACACATGTTACGCTCTCACAGTTGTATTTTGAGTGATTTGTGCATGTTTGAGTCGTATTTATTGTTGTGCGTTTGAGTTGGTGCCATTTTAATCTGCACTTACCTTGCGCTTTGATTCCACGGTGATACTCGTAGGGTTCAGTAGCATTGCTCAGTTTTATTCAAGTTCTTACCATAATTTAGATTTTAGATCTGTCCCAAAAAATGTCGTTCAACCCTGGCCAAACCTGCACACGTACTGTCCAAACGCTCGATATATCGGTTGGCCGATATTATCAGCCGATATGGGCCACAAGGGCATGTTGTACCTCATTATAAAGCATAGACTCTATATTAAGTCCATTTAATGCTCTAGTATGTGGCAGCACTTGTCTTATCCACATTCTCTTTCTCACTTCCTTCTTTCTTTCTCTCTTTCCGGGAGGGCATCCGCATCTCTCTCCTCTCCTCCACTCCTCTCCTCACTCCGTTCATCACCAGTATCTCCATTCATTCTAGGCAGAAAACAGCTCCACGTTTCAGCTCTTCAAAATTAATAAAAAGCTTCATAACTATTTGTACCATTTGTTTACTGGACAAAAACTCGTATAATAAACATATTTGCACTTTGGTCTCTTCCTCCCCTAACAGCCTCACTTCCTCCTATTCCCCCTTTTCTTCCTCTCCTCCTCTTCCTCCCTTTCCTCTCTTTGCTCTCCCGCTGCTCCCGTGATGCAATATTTATCGAACGCGATCAGGGAGGAAAATCTGTAGCAGACCCGCTCATGTCAGTCTATCTCCTTCTCTAGAGACAACAGACAGTATCAAGGACTGCAAGAGAAATGCTACAAAACCATGGAACAGAAGTGTGTTTGCATAAAAAACACTCACTTTTAGCTGTTATTTTTATATATATAAAAGTTGTATGTATGTACGTGTGAGGAGTTCTTATCATATTTCGCTGTTTTTGTTCTAATGTCGTTTCCTCATCACAAACAGACCTGGAGTTGTGTTTTGTTTCATTCACACACGTTTAACACACAAACTCTGCAGATTTAGACTGAAAAACGCTCCTTGTTCCACCACGTGATGTCATGTAGTAAGGAAATGCTCCACCGTGTTTTTAAACTCCAAACACCTTCACTAGAATCATTTGGATAATTTCAGTTCTGGAATTGAAAATTTCTGTTGAACTAAAGGTAAAACTTAACTGTTAACTTGGTGAGCACTGTAGTAAAATTATGACAAGTTGCTGTATATTTACCTGAATGTCTGTACAATTTTTTGTTCTGTCTACTGTGGTTTTTGTCTAGTCCAGTATGTCTTTACATTCCGTTTTACTTGAATTTGTCACTTGAAATGTTTACTTTGTTTGCACTTTTTTGTTTTTTGTTATTTGCACATTTTGGTTTGGTTTGGCACATCTAAATGTTTGAA
The DNA here is from genome assembly GCA_029959045.1 of Taenioides sp. WSHXM2023. Classification (NCBI taxonomy): domain Eukaryota; kingdom Metazoa; phylum Chordata; class Actinopteri; order Gobiiformes; family Gobiidae; genus Taenioides; species Taenioides sp. WSHXM2023. Next base: position 33,761,640 of record CM057086.1, on the reverse strand, counting down.
ATGTTTGCACTGAGGTGGGAGAGGACAGCAATTTCATCTGTGCTATATATTTTGTATGTATATGCACATGTGACAATACAGAGGAATTGAATTGAATATAAAAAAATATTACCAGAAAGGTAAGATAAGGTATAATTTTCTTTTTTTTTCTTTTAATATTTTGTCCTCTGCATTTAACCCATCCTTGAGTGTCACTGGGTTTAAGCCTGTCAGGAGCAGTGAGTGATTTGTGTTATAATGGTGTTTCCTCATCGCAAACAGATCTGGAGTTGTGTTTTGTTTCATTCACACATGTTTAACGCACAAACGCTGCATATTTAGGCTGAGTGATGTCATGTGGTAACACAGGAAGTTCTTCACTATGTTTTTAAACTCCACACACCTTCACTAGAATCATTTGGATCATTTCAGCCCTGGAATTTCCCATCTCTACTAACCAAATGGTAAAAGGTCACATGGAAACTACCGCTTCATGACATCACAAGGTGGAACAGAGCATTTTGAGCTTTGGAGGTGTAGACTAATAATAAAGGATTACTCAAACGTGTGAATGAAACAAAACACAACTCCAGGTCTGTTTTTGAGGAGGAAACAACATTAGAACATGGCTTAAAGCTCACAAAAGAGTCAATTTTGCATAATATAAAACTTTTAACAACAGCTAAAACATTTCCGTTCATTTAAAGTTACACTACGTAACTTCTCTGGTTGAGGAAAGGCCACCAACTTGTCACCATGGAGATTGTGTTGTCTGGTATGACAGTAAACTTATGTAGACAAGCCAGAGGTCAGATCTGTGGAAGAATGCACGGAAAAAGAGTGTGTATTTATATGAACGGCTCCAACTGTCCACCTTCCAGTTTGTGGGTGTATGGTCCACCACTGTGCCACTAATGCCCCAGTAAATAAGGTGTGTACAAATATCCGCGGGGCTGTATTTGAATAACAAATGAAAGCGGCGTAAACATTAGTATAATTAGGGAGAATAAAGCCCGTTAATGTGTAATTACAGCATACGCACTGTGCCGTTTACATCTGCGTTTAAGCAAAAGCAACGGGGGATTTTTACATTCATGAAACTTGTAAAGAGATCATCCTCGTTCCGTCCAAGCTGTGTTTTTGGATGAGATTAAAGCTGCACTGTGTTACTTTTCTGGTGGCGCTTGTCTCCACGGTGACGTCATTGCTTAACCGGGAATGTCACGAAATTGCCTTAAACGTGTCCAGCTCACAGTGAGAATGTTATGAGGAAACGCCTGCACTTGAATAAATGCAAGAGTGTAATGTTCTACTGCGGAACATTCCAAGCAAAGCAATTATGTTTTCATGACGACCAGCAGGAGGCGGATCACTCACTGGAGTAGTGTGGTTTCGGTCTCGGTGTACTCCTGTTTTGGCGTATTGATATAGAAAAATTATAAATTCTCATGAAAAAAATATTGGTACTTTCTCTAAAAATTCTCCAAAGAGTTTTTTTTTTTTTTAATCTATTTTTTATGTTTTTTTTATTATCAGTATTTAATACATTGTTTATATTTGTCATGTATTATTTATTCGAGTTTCACTGTGTTTTAAAATCACAGTCACTGGTATCGGTATCAATATTGCGATACTTCCCATGGTATTACGTGGTATCGGATCAAACTTAATATCACTGGTATATAATGTTTAAATCTGTCTTTGCAATACAAGCTATATTATTACATTTTTGGAAAACCTTTTTATTTATTTATATTTTTTTTTAGTCTGCTGCCCCCTTCTGGCTACAGTAAAGATTGAAGCATGTTGAAAAGCCCCACTTAGCAGCATGGCTATTCTCAGTGCATGTCTTGGGTTAGCCTTCTGTATTTCATTTTATTCTTTTGTGTCACCTCTTGCTATTCAAACCGCACCAAAATGACCCTACATTTCTAAATTAGACTTTTCAAATTCACCCTTTGTGTTCAGCGATTCGCCTTCACAACATTGTCTGTTCAAAACTGAATCTGGACTTTTTAATTCAGCTTATTGACCTTCTTTTTATGTTTAAATCTTTTTGTCACATTTCCACGGCCATTACCCTATTTGAATTCTTCTTTGGAAGATTAGGTAAAATGAGATTAGGTGAAAATAGAAGTGACCACCACAAAGCCTCACTGTGGAACTATCCATGTCCAAACCTTTAACACTGCCCCATTTAGATTAATACCGTCTTTTATAATGGAGATAGAATGAGGTTCTTTGGGGGAGGAGGTCATTTATTCTCTGAGAGGGACCGTAATGAGGTCCTTAATGTTGACTCTGCTGTGTACTATTTTGCCTAAAGGGTCTGCACCAAACGTAAGGCCATATATTTAGTATTTTTGTGGTATGTTTTTGAATGTATACATTATTTACTGCCTTTAACCCATAGACTATAATGGACATAGCTAACACGCTAGCTGCCGTCTCTGTAACTGCTGCTGTCTCGTCATTTTGGTCTTAAAATGTTCATATTAACCCGCTCTACATGATCCAGACAAATCAGGCGCCTTTTTTCACGGAGGTTGCTCACGCTAGCATTAGCAACAGGTTTGATTGACAGCGTTGCTAAGCCCCCTGCCAAACCAGCGGTGCGGGTAGGAAGGGGCGTGACCTTTATCAGCTCCTGATTGGCTCTTTGGTTGCTATGATACTCGTGGTTGGAATGTCAAACATGGAACTCTACTCCAAATTCGCTCCTTTACTGCTAGCCTCGATGAACTTTATTTGGCTGGAGCCGAATGTTATGGGACATCACACTCCCTTCGTCCACTTCCTTATACAGTCTATACTTGACCCTTTTGTGTGGGGACCATGGCCCCTGGGGGCATCAGGGTGGTCACTGAAATGTGTCTCTCACACCTGGTGGTGACAGGGTCCCCCTGCCACAGACGTGGCCTGTTGTGTTTAAAGGAAAATAAATAATTGCATGAAGGGAATGAGTGAAAGTGTGGTTATATGCACTTAAGTGTTTCGTATTAGCATTAAAGTTCCACATATTCAGCTATAAAGCTAAATTACTGCCTGTCCCTGTATCAATCAATCAATCAAACTTTATTTATAAAGCGCTTTTCATAGAAAAAAAAGAAAAATGTAACACAAAGTGCTTTACAGCAATTAAAAACAATCCCACATTTCCTTCCGCCCACCCACCCGACCCCCACAGCTGCCCGACCCCCACAGCTGCCCGACCCCCACAGCTGCCCGACCCCACACACAACCCAACAACCCACACACACACACACACCCACCCACACACACACGCACGCACGCACTAATGGGCTAAAATACATACAACTACACATAGTAAAACATGAGGCTGAATACAGGCGAACCAGATGAGAAAACAAGGCCCAAGTCCATTAAGACATTTAAAAACCAGTAAAAGAATTTTACAGCTGATCCTGATGCAGTGATTTTAAAACCGGTTTACTGTGGTCCCGCCCTCTGGTCCTCGTCAGGACACGTGCTGCTGAATTCTGTAATAATTGTGAACCTGAAATACTCTTTTTGGGAAGACCAGAGACCAGAGGCATTACAGTCGTCTATTGGACTGGTGATAAAAGCATCAGTGTCTCCGTGTTGCCCGAGAGAGAATGGGGCGGACTCTGGCTGTGTTTTTTAGGTGATAGGAACCCATTTTTGTGATGTTTTTAATGTGTGGGATAAAAGTCAGCTCAGAGTCAAAAATGACACCCAAGTTTTTCACTTGAGGAGATGGGTTAAAGAGGGTTTCTCTCTCTGGGCCTCAGGACCAATGACTAAAACCTCAGTTTTGTCCTGGTTAAGCTGGAGAAAGTTTTCTGCCATCCAGGATTTGATTTCTAGAATGCAGTTAAAAAGAGCCTCCATTGGCCTGGTGTCATCAGGAGACATGGAGATGTAAAGCTGCGTATCATCTGCATAACTGTGGAAGTTGATTCTGTGTTTCCTGATGACACCACCAAGAGGAGCATGTACAAGTTAAAAAGCACAGGGCCTAAAATGGAGCCCTGGGGCAAACCACATGTGATTCTATGGACCTTGGAGGAGCACGTGTCTCACTCACCATAAATGTTCTGTCTGTGAGGAATATGAACCATTTGTGAACAGCACCGGAGAGGCCGAGGTGTTTTAGGCGAGTTAAAAGAATAGTTAAAATCTAAAATCATTCAAATCTAAATTTCTCTTTCTCTGCCGCTTTGAAGGCAGTGGGAAAGACCCCTGTTTGAAGAGAGCAATTCATCATGATTAAAAGCTCATCCCTAAAAGATCCATAAAATGACTTAAAAAATGTGGTGGGAATTGGATCATGTGGGAGGAGAAAACTTTGTCAAGCATCTCACAAAAGTGTCCAGTGTTTCCTCTGGTGCAGACAAACACTCAGATGTGCTAAAAACGGAGCTTTGACTAGATAAAATATCACGTCTGATGGTGTTTATCTTTCCTATGAAGTGGTCTGCAAACTGCTCACAGAGAGAGTCAGTGGGTATTAAGTAAAACGTGCTAAAATCAGGGTTTAAAATGTCAGTGGTTGAGAAGAGAACTTTGGATTATTTTTGTGGTTGGTGATTATTTTGGAGAAGTAATGGTTTCTTGCATTTCTTATTGCATTGTTGTGTGTTCGTTGTTGATGAATGATGAATAATTGGTGGTTTATTTTGTTTTTTCTCCTTCTGCGTTCGGCCCTCCTGCACTCTCTCTTGGATTTTTTAACTCTTCATTTCTCCATGGAGGTTTTAATTTGGTTTTGACGTTTTTGGTTTTGAATGGACCAACCAAATCTTGAGCTGACCGTCAGTGTTAATTTCGTTGACGAAAAGTATGACGAAATTATTTCATCAGCGAAGGTTTTTTGCGGACGAAAACGAGACGAAAACTAAATAAAAATTACTTTTAAATGACTAAAATGATGACGAAATAGACGGACATTTTCGTCAACAAATAAAAGACGAAACGAAAATATAACCCGTGACGAATAATAGATCCATGGTGACGAATAAGTGTCAGGACTCCTCAGGAGAAGAGAGAGAGGAACGAGCGGCCGCTGCGCTAAAGAGCCAATCACAGCGCGCGTTGTTGCGCGGTGCCGAAAAGCTCACGCGCCCCGACGAGAAACATGAGGAGGACAGAGGAGCAACAAGTGCTAAGAGAAGATGTTGGCGACTGGGATTGGGAGAAAAAGACGGTCTGACCTGTGGTCTCACTTCACGTTTGATAAAGAGAATAAGACGAGTGTAAACCATGTGGCGCGTCAATCAAGGGGAAAAAGAGTTAGAGTTAGAGTTTTAGAGTTCAAAGGTTGTTACAGTACTTGTTATGCATTAATAAGCTGCAGTAATAAACTGTATAGGGCAAAAGGGCCTTTGACACCTGCACTTTAATTTTTTTTAAATATATTTTGGATTTAGCTGTGAATTATCATTTTGACAGTTATTGCTGTGGTTTACACTGGTGTCATAAAGACAGACAGCAATAATTTATACTGTCTTTGTGCTTTGTTTGCTACTGCTTTTCCATTTAAACATTGAAACACATTTTCAATAAAAACAGTTGTGTTTAAGTATAAAGTGTGAAATGTTTGCATATTAATATCCCAATTTCAAGAAAGTATAGTTTTATGTTCAATGTAAAAGGTCAAAATTGATACATGTGAAAAGCTTTTAGTCGACTAAATCTATTGTAATTTTAGTCGACTAAAACTAGACTAAAACTAAAACAAATCTGATGACTAAAACTAGACTAAAATTAAAAGTAATTTTAGTCAAAAGACTAAGACTAAAACTAAATTAAAATTCCTTGTCAAAATTAACACTGCTGACCGTTGTCTTCTGTTAAAATGGTCAGTAATAAAATCGCAAAACCATTGAGGGGTTTTTATCTAAAACTTGAATAAAATTTGCAGCCACTTCAGGGTTCAGACGTTGCTTCCTCACAGTTCTCACAGAGGTCTCCCGCAGGATAAATCCAGTGATATTAAAAAACACACACTAGTGGTCAGGCCATAGGTGATGACCAGATCCAGAGTGCGCCCCCTGGTGTGAGTCGGCTGTGTGACGTGTTGAGTAAAATCCATATAATTAGGAACATTTGAAAATTTCATTTGCAACAGGGTCTAAAAGTTTGTCTATGTTCAAGTTAAAATCACCGGTTATAATAATCACATTAAAGGAATTGTGTAAAATCGATAAAAACTCAGAAAACCCATTGATAAAAAGGTTGGGTTTTTTTGGTGGTCTGTTTACCGTGACGCTTAAAGTTTGGGGGTTGCTAAAAACAGTTGTGATGTTCAAAACTTGTAAAATAGTTCAATAAAACAGGTTTGGTGGTTAGAGTGGTTGTACATGTAGACGCAGTGCCACCTCCCCTTTTACCATTTCTAGTTGAAAAAGCACTGGTGCGTCTGCCTTCAAGTTTCAGTTAAAAAGAAGCGGTCAAGTTTGTGGTCTAAAATCAGGTCCTTGTTGAGCAGAGAGCAAACATGTTAAAGTTAGCGAGGACTGAGTAACTACAGGAATTTGTGGTGAATGTGTTTTTGGAAGAGATGTGTTTTAGCAACTTGGACTTAGACAAACTTTATTGATCCACAAGGGAAATTATTTGGACACAGCAGCTCAAACATCACAATATAAGTTAAAATAAAATAGAAAAATAAGTAATAAAATATAAAATAAACTATAAAATCACAGCTCTAAACAAGAGACAAGAACGACAGTGTAAATACTCTGCTGATTGACAGAGCATAAGGTTATCTGTTACTTAAGATTAAGTTGTTGTACAGTTGTAGGGAGTATTATAGTATGAATGTAGTTCTGTATCTCTCACTGTTTGAGCGGAGCTGTAGGAGCCTGTTGGAGAATGAGCTCCTCTGTCCCTCTATAGTGTAGGGAGTATTATCTCCTCTGTCCCTCTATAGTCTGGTGCAGTGGGTGAGCAGGAGTGTCCCTGATGGAGTTTGTCCAGTGTCCTCCTGTCCCTCACTGTGACAGCTGTTTGTCTTTCTAACATCCTTGTAGACTGGGACCAGAGCGCTCTGACCTGTTCTCTCGAGAAATCAGATTATAATTGGACAACAAGCGTAGTCTGATTTCCGTGTGCATGTAAAAGCAGTTTTGAGAAACAGGCAAAGGAAGTGGGTGAAAGGGCAGGGACAGACGCTCGTCCTGGGGCTAGCCTCTGTCATGTTAGCCATGTTAGCGCTGTTAGCCATATTAGCGTAGCTGTAGCCTGTCCGATGCCGTTAGCTCGTGCTGTGTGACGGACTGTTCCACTTCACTGTGGATTAGAACACGACAGATCTGAGCTAAAGTCCTGATTCTCCTCTGGTCACACTTCAATGTGAATATAATGGGACTCTGCATTTACTCTTTAACAGTTAACAGGATTATTTGTAAGATTTCACCACATTTGCCCTTACTTCCCCTGGTTTAACTATTTCAGGAACATCAGAAACTATGTCATCACCGTTCCCTGGGGGTGAGAAGCTAACTGCAGGCACTGCTCTGTCTGAAGCTTGTTAGACTTTATTTAGAGCTTTATTTTCACACAAACTGACTATAAAGATTTGAGCTGATTTGTGCTGTTAGACAAGTCCCTCTCAAATAACATTACAGTCACAAGCTAGAATTAGCCAACAGTTTTTCAGTTATTCACCCTTCGTGTTCAAAAATCTGAGCTGTGCCATTTCATGTACTATGTGACATCACGCAGCTCTGTCCTGATTACAGCGAGGTGCGTCTGATTAAAAAACCGTGGCTGCAGAGGCGGAGTTTAGTCCCCCAGACCCTTTAGTCCCTTAGTCCCACTTTAAGAATAAGGATGTGGTGAAGAGGAGGAGATGAAGAGGCTGTTTTTTCTGCTGCTGTGGTTGAAATTGGATGTAAACTGTAGCTAAAACAAGCTAAAGCAGCTAAGGCATTGTAATTTATTGAGATGCAAAGCTCGCCAGCCATGACTAGATCGATAACAACTTTGAACTTTATTTTGAAAAGCTTATATAACGTCTCTGTCTTCTAAGACGCCGGCGCTTGTTAGTTAACGAATTCCTCGAAATCTCACAATAACATGCGTCTGACCTCACTGATAATTGCGTTTTCTCCTCTGTCTGTTTTTTTTTTGACACAATCATTGATCCATTAGCAGATATTTAAGGCAATATGCGGTTACCGACGGCAACTCACTGCGGAAAATCAAGATAGAAAGATAAAATAATGTGTTGTTGCATGAAGAAGTCATGGAGGAATTAGTTTTGCGTTAGTTTTTTGACATAGAATATAGAAAATTAATAATGAAATGCAATAGTGTTTTTAATTTTCTTGCCAGTAAAATGTGAACGGTTGTCATAGCAGCAGGGAACAGTATGTAAGATTTTAAATACACAAATACATGAGGTAAATACCGTATGTTCAAATCAAATAGAGCTTTTACTGATTAACTATTGTAAAGCTGTTTTATTCTTGATTACAAAAACATTGGACATGATGGACAAGCTTATGTTGTAATGTAGTGTTTTGGTTCTCCAATCAGAAAGCAGAATTAGCTTCACAGTGAGTAATTCCACAGTTCCACTCCATAAAAACGTGTAATTTTACTATAAGTGGGCTTGCCTCTCCATAGTTCTGCTCTGTAACTTACTAACTCTGTCTAGATGGAATAAAGCCGTAACATCTCAATGGAGACAATCAATTGGCTTAAAACTGGCCATAATGTGATGAATGGTCTGCTGTGTTGGTGCGTACAAGGCCCTGCTCTGTGCCAGCTGCTCGTGCCAGGCTGTGCCCAGGAGCCTCTGTGCCCCCTCCCCGTCTCTCATATTATGCTAAAACCTGATCCTTTGGCGTCATCGTGGTGTTCTGATGTGTGGAGTGTTTCACGATTACTGTGAATGGACCAGTTCTTTAGATTCAGGAGGTTCTGGGATTTTAAAAGAGCTTCACTAGTCCTCAGTGGCAGCTGGTGATGTAAACACTAAGATTTTTTTTTTTTTTATAAATAAGTATCCATCCATCCATTTTACTCTGCTTATCTGGGGCTGGGTCACGGGGGCAACAGTCTAAGCAGGGACTCCCAGACTTCCTTCACCCCAGACACTTACTCCAGCACCTCTGGGGGGACCCCAAGGCATTCCCAGGCCAGCCGAGAGACATAGTCCCTCCAGCGTGTCCTGGGTCTTCCCCGGAGCCTCCTCCCGGTGGGACATGCCCGAGCCACCTCAGCTGGCTCCTCTTGACATGGAGGAGCAGCGGCTCTACTCTGAGCTTCTCCCATGTAGCTGAACTCATTTCAGCGATCTTGTCCTTTCGGTCATTACCCAAAGCTCATGACCATAGGTGAGGGGAGGAACGTAGACTGACGGTAAATCGAGAGCTTTGCCTTTTGGCTCAGCTCCTCTTCACCACAACGGTCCTGTACGGCAACTACTAAAATAGGTAAGATATTATTGTAACAAGAAACGCTCACTGAGACAAGACTGGAAAGAATCTGTGAGTTTGTCACATTTTCTGCAGAGGCTATTGTGATTTATTTACAAAACAGAGAGCAGGTAATTGTCAATACATTTGGGACATACTTTTGGATATACTTTTATTTTCACTCATAAAGACCATTTAGGATCAAACAGAACCAGACCAGAGGTAAAACATGTGCATTTTCAGTTTGTTTACTTTGGGATTAACGCTCAAGCATCGCATTTTTGAACATAATATGAATTTAGCGTCTGTTTTGGACAAAATCACACTTTAAGTTTCCATCAGCGTACAGCACAGCTCTATTTACCAATAAATAGCTCGGTAACTTTTTGGTTTTTGCTGATTTACTCCCTGGATTGTTTGTCTCTGTTCGTTTTGTGGTTGTTGTTTTGAATGAATGGGAGATCCTGCAGCGTTAGCTTCACGCTGTTGTCCAAACGGATCCGTGTGCTTGTAATCCTTATTTCTTCAGTCATAAGTTTATGTCCCAGTTCTTTTTAAAGCCAGCGCAGACTGTCCTGGCGTGTTTAATGAGCAGGAATCAGAAACACTACACAGATACACTCCGCCAGCTTCTGCCTCTTACTTTAAAGTTCATAAACCTCCTTTTGTTCTCAATCAAACCTCTTCTTGTGCACGTATTCCTTTCACCAGGTGTCAGGTGTAAGTGTCAGGTGTAATGTGGGACTGTCCCTGTGTCCCGTGGAGTTTGTGTTTGTGGTGCGACTCAGCTGAGCGCGGGGGTTTAGGGGACGCTCCGCAGGTGTAATAACACGTTCAGTGCGGCGTTCCGGTTACGGGCTGTGGATGCGATCGCCTCACGCACCATTTCTCCCAGACTTTGAATGGAGCCGATGGGCTATTTCCAGATCGCCCCAAGCAGCTCAGTCTCGTACTTTGAAACGCAGAAAAGAAACAGATTCGATATATTTTCTTGTAATTAATGTTTTCTGTATTCAACATTTGTGTAATTTTTCAAGAGTAAAGTGTGTCTGTGGCTGTATGGGGTCGGCGCGACTCCAAAAATCCACGAAAATCTGGGAAATTTTGGTCGAATGTGGCAAACGTCTGATTTAACGGTTGATTAATTGATTGGGTTTTATAATTACAAATATGGGCCCTTTAAAAGTCCGATATGAACAGAGGAGGTGGAGTAAAGAAAGACAGAGAAACGAAGAGAGAGAAACCGAGAGGGGGAGATAAAGAGAGAGGGTGGAGTGAGAGAGACAGACAGACAGAAAGAGAAAGGGGAGAAGGAGAGACAGACCGAGAGAGCGATATAGACAGTGAGTGAGAGATAAAGATAGAAAGACAAACAGAAACAGAGAGGGAGAAGGCGACCGAGAGAGATAGAAAAGGAGAGAAAGAGGGAGAAGGAGAGAGATGTAGACAGTGAGTGAGAGATAGAGAGGGAGAAAGAGAGAGAGAAAAAAAAGGAGACAGTGAGTATGAGATATAGACAGACTGAGATAGAGAGGGAGAAGGAGAGAAAGAGAGGGGAAAAGGAGAGACAGACCGAGAGAGAGGGAAAAGGAGAGAGAGATATAGACAGTGAGTGAGAGATAAAGATAGAAAGAGACAGACCGAGATAGAGAGGGAGAAGGCAACAGAGAGAAAGAGAGAGATAGAAAAGGAGAGAAAGAGGGAGAAGGAGAGAGATGTAGACAGTGAGTGAGAGATAGAGGGAGAAGGCGAGCGAGAGAAAAAATGAGAGAAAGAGAGAGAGGGAAAAGGAGAGAGAGAGAAGTAGACAGTGAGTGAGAGATAGACAGACCGAGATAGAGAGGGAGAAGGAGAGAAAGAGAGCGAGACAGAGAGAGAGAAAGAGAGATAGAAAAGGAGAGAAGGAGAGAGCCAGTGACTCTGAGACAAAGATAGAAAGAGCCGGACAGAGACGGCGAGAGAGAAAAAAGCGATAAACGAAGAGAAACCAGGGGAGAGAGAGGCGGACAGGGATGAGGAGAGAGAAGACGGAGAGATAGAAAAAGAAGAAGAGGAAAAGAGAGGGAAAAAGAGGGGTGGGGACACATCCATTCACCTTCTGTCTGTCCTTCACTCCAGTCAGAAGTCATGCTGTCCATCACTGGTCATGAGCCATTTAAAAGAGCCCAGTGACAGGCTCTTCTCCGGGGAAACGTCCGGCTGTGACCGCTGCGTTTGTGACGTCCATCGCCAATTTAAACGGATGGAAGGGCCTGTTTAAAGCTGCACTGTGTAACTTTTTGTTTGCCTGCTTGTTTCTATGGATATGCCGCTGCTCTGCTTTGAATGTTCCACAGTGTGACATTAAACAGATCTGCCTTATGTGTCTTCAGCTTCAGGTGGTTTTACAGCTCAGAAACTCCTATAGAAACATATAGAGAGTTCTGACTGAGAGCAGGTCGCCTCTCCACAGATCTGACCTGTAGCTTGATCTGGTTTGGTCTCCCCCCTCTCTCTCTCCTGTTCCCTTTCCACCTTCTCTTCCTCTGTCTCCTCTTCCTTCTCTCTCCTTTTCCATCCTCTTCATCCTCTTCCCTTTCTCTCTCTCCTCTTCCACCTCTCTCTTTCTCTTCCCTCTTCTCCTTCTCTTTCTCTGTCTCTCTCCCTCCTTTTCATTTCCTCTCCTTTTCCATCCTCTTTACCCTCTCTCTCTTCCCCTCTCTCTCTCCATCCATTTCCTTCTCTCTCCTTTTCCATCCTTTTCCCTCTCTCTCCCTCTCTCTCTCTCTCTCTTCTCTCTACCTCCTCTTCCATCTCTTCCTCTCTCTATCTCCTTTTCTCAAGCTCTTCTTTTCCATCCTCTTCCCCCTCTTTTTTCTTTCCTCTTTCCCTCCTCTTCCATTGCTTTCCCCTCTCTCCTCTTCCTTCTCTCTTCCTCTCTCCCTCCTCTTCCATCTCTCCCTCTCTCTCCCTCTCTCTCTCCTCTTCCTTCTCCTCCTTCTCTTCCTCTTTCTCTCTCCCTCCTCTTCCTTTTCTCTCCTTTTCCATCCTCTTCCCCCCCCCTCTCTCTCCCTCTCCCTCTCTCTCCGCTGCTCACCTCATCCATCTCAAACTCCCACAGACCTTTTAGCGTTTAGCGTTTAGCGTTTAGCGTTTAGCATAGCTGCAGTGATAAACGGCTGATTTAGCGTCATCCCTCCGTTCTCCTTATATGGGCGTGTGGGCGGGGCTTGTGGGTAAAGAGGAAGTGCAGGTGGACGGTCCAGGTGTCGCTTAGTGGAGATGGCAGCGAGAAGAGAAGACACCAGACAACACAAATGCTGAAAAGCTCCAAACGTTCTGTTCCACCTTGTGATGTCATGAAGTGGTGGTTTTCAAGTTCACAGCTCCTTTTGCCTTTAGTTCAGCAGAGAAACTTTAAATTTGAGGTGGTGTTTTTGTTTGTTGGAATCATCTGCTGTGTGTGTGTGTGTGTGTGTGTGTGTGTGTGGGTGTGTGTGTGTGTGTGTGTGTGTGTGTGTGTGTGCGTGCGTGTGTGTGTGGAGGGGGTAGCAGCTCTCAGTGGAGGGGGTTGAACTTGGCGGGTCGTTGCTATGGCGATGCCCGCCGGGGTCGGCGGGTGCACGTGACGGGGGGAGAGGGGTTGAGGAGGAATTCATTAACGAGGTTTTCACGTAACGGCAGCAGAATTTATATGAAACTCACTGGTTCAAATCCTGTTTCAGAACATCTGCTGTGCCCACGAGCAAGACACTTTACCACTGTGACAGGAAGGGCATCTGGCTTTAAAAATCTGCCAAATCACCATGCAACAAGTGATTATTATTATTATTATTATTATTTGATTAGGTTTTGAAAAATCAGAACAAAACAAAAATGATGTAAAAAAAAAAAATAGAATAAAACCGGGAGGAATCCAAAGAGCAAAAATCCAAAATATTGGAAAATTGTCGGAGAGTTTGCTTTATTTGCGCTTTCTTTCTTTTTCTTTCTCTTTCTTTTTTGTGTTTGTTTTATTTTTCGGTGCATAAATTTTGCCACTTTTTTTTTTTTTTTTTGACAGCGTGCGCCCCATGCCACGTCTCAGCGGGATAATCCGTTGTAATCCCGAGTGGGAGAGTCTCCAAATCCTCCCTCGTTCCCTCGTTCCCTCGTTCCCTCGTTCCCTCATTCCCTCGCTCCACAGAGAGGAGGGGGGAGTGAAGGAATGATCATCTGTTACCACGGCGCCCAGGTTAGAGGAGAGAAGTGAGAGACAACAGAGGAGGAGGAAGAGGAGGAGGGGCCATTAGGGATGCATCCTTTCTCTCTCTCTTTTCTTCTCTCTCTCCATTCTTCTTTCCTTCCTCTCTTTTCCTCTCCCCCCTCTCGCTCCCTCTTCTTATCTCACCTCTTCCTTTCCTCCTTCTCTTCACTCTCCCTCGTTCCTCTCTCTCCGGTCTCCCTCCCTCTCTCCGTCTCTCTCGCTCGCTCCTCTCTCCCCCTCTTTCTCTCTTCAGATGTATCCTCTTCTCTCTCTCCACTCTTCCCCCCCCTCTCCCTCTTATCTCGATTCTCCCACTTTTCTTTTCTACTTTTCTTTTTCCTACATTTTTTCTACTTCCCCCTTCCCTCTCCTCTCTCCCTCTCTCTCTTTTCTGTCTCCTCTTCTTTCCTCATCCCCTCTCTTCTTTTTTCTCTCTCGCTCTTTCTCTCCTTATTCCCTTTTAACTTCTCTCCTTTCCTCTCTCTCTCTCTCTCGCTCTCTCTCTCTCTCCCCTTTCCCTCCCTCTCTCTCTTCTCTCTTTCCTTTGTCTTCTCTCTCTCACCTCACTCTCCTCTCTCTCCTCTTCTTTCCTCATCCCTTCTTCTTTCTTCTCTCTCACTCCCTTTCTCTCCTCATTCCCTTTTAACTTCTCTCCTTTTCTCTCTCTCTCTCTCTCTCTCTCTCTCTCTCTCTCTCTCTCGCTCCTATTTACTCCTCTTTCTTCATCCCCCTTTTAACCTATTTATTCTCTCCTTCCCTCCTCATTTACTTTTCAGTCTGCGATTCACAGACTTTTCCATTTGGGATTTCTGAACGTTTCTCCACTAATATGAGGTCAATTTTCATCAAATAAAAAATGGTGTGAAGTTTGAGACGTGAAGAACTGCGTCATGATCATCCAACTCCACAGAAGCGGATTGTAATACGCTTAAAAAATACAGGCACATTTTCTGATCAAAGGAGCGCACGGGAGCGAGGAGGGCGGAGTTTAGACGGCGGTGATTGTGTCCGTGGAAGTATAAGAAGATGATTTTATTGTAGATCCAGGATTGTTTCTGATCAGAAGTCACCATAACTAAGATGAATGTCCCACTCAAAGCTGTCAACTGGTAGAGTCAAAATCCCGGACATTTTGGCATAATTTAGACATTTTTCCCGGACATTTTTTTGGATTCCAAAAGGAGGACATGTCCGGGAAAAAGAGGACGTCCGGTCATACTTGTTTAACAGTAAAAATCAGCTCACGTGTTGTCGGTTCTTTCTGATCAGCCTGTGTTAAAATAAAGCTCAGTATTAAAGCTTCAGACAGAGCAGTGCCTACAGTTAGCATCACACCCCCAGGGAGCGTTGATGACATCAGCTGTAAAGGATCGGTGTGTTTCTTTAGTGTTTTGTCTTTCAGTCGTCGCAGAGAAAACCACAGATCTTGTTTTGTTCTGTGCTCCAGCCGTACCCCTCTCCCCGCGCTCCCACACCCAGAACAAGTGAGGCCGAGCCGGGGACAGGGAGGTGGCTTCATCCCCTCTGCTCTGGTCCTCTGGTCCTCTGGTCCTCTGGTCCTCTGGTCCTCTGGTCCTCTGGTCCTCTGGTCCTTCGCTCCAGGGCTGCCAAGATCAGGCACACAGTCGGTGTCTGTGTGAGGGGCCGATGGCCGTCGCCGTGACGTACAAAAGGTCAAAGGTGAACGGCAGACATGAACATCTACGTACGAGGAGCGGAGGAGGAGGGGGCGGAGGTCAGGGTCATGTGATTCAGACAAAAACACACACACACATACATACACATGTACACACACAAGCACGCACACACACACACACTGACACAAGGTCTTGACATGTGGCAGAGACTCACCAATGTGACATTGGCAATAATAAATCATAATGAGAAGGAGAGAGAGGAGAGAGAAAAAGGAGAAAGAGGAGAGAGAGAAGGGAGAGGGGAGAGAAAAGTGAGGGGAGAGAGAGAGGAAAGAGAGAGAGGGGCGAGAGGAGAGAGAGAGGGGAGGGGAGAGGAGAAAGAGAGAGAGGGGAGAGGAGTGAGGAGAAAGAGGGGAGAGAGAGAGGAGAGAGAGAAAGAGAAGGAAGATAGAGTAGAGAAAGAGAGGGAAGAGGAGTGTCTGAAGCTCTCCTACAGACCTTGAGTTGGTTTCATAACGGCCTGTCAATCACAGAGCAGCTTTGCGGTCTGGGCGGAGCCAAAGGTGAAGCGCGGCTCAAAGTTTCTCATAAAACACATCTTATTTTTTTGTTGTTTTGGTTTGTTCGGACGCGTCGCCTTTGGCTTTTGCACAAACCTCGACGCTGCGACGTGATTGGTCCACTTGATTCTCCTCTCAGCGAGCGCACGAAAACATGGATTCTTTAGTTTTTTTTTTAGTTTGTTCCGCCTTTTGTCCAGAACAGTATTTCCACAGATATTCTTCTTCTGCTCTCTCGCTCTATAGACTAAGACAATGTAAAATCCACATTATGAATTCTTATTGACAGGAGCACGCGGCGTCAGGTGAAACGTGTGTGCGGTTTAATTAAAGGAGGCTGGCGGCAGGTTCACAGGGACTTAAGGGTAATCTGGTGTCTAATTACATGTGACTGAACTCCACTCTCCACGGCCTGTGCTAATATGACTCTTATGATTATTAAATGTGAGATATTATTGTTATTAAAGGAGAGTTTCACTGTAGCGGCTCCGTGACGATTGGCCCCTGAACATTCGCCGGCGTTTCGTCTCTGACACCGGCGCTATGGCAACAGAGACGGGTTTATTTTGTGTTCGTTATAGCCTGATTGTATTTTTATTTAACTTTTTTATACTTTTTATTTTTTGGCATTTGTTTTTTTTGGTCCGTCACATCCTTTTCTCCACGGAAATGTTATTGATTTGTCTGGAATGTTCCACAGTATGGCATTAAACCTTTCTATCCTACTAAGTTACAGGTCAGATCAGTGGAGAGGCGACCCCGCTCACAGTCAGAATGTCTGTTTTTCTAAGTATTTTTGAGCTATAAAACCACCTGTAATTGAATAAATGTAACTTACAGCTGATTAATGCCATCCTATGGAACATTCCAGGCCTGACATCTCCATAGAAACAAGCAGACGATGGATCCCCCAACCAAAAAGTTACATAGTGTGTCTTTAAGTCAAATTTAGAGACTCATGAAAATCTGTCATAGGCACTTTAAGGTGCACTGTGTAACTTTGGTTGAGGGTCTGTCACCGTTTTGTTTCTATGGATACGTCATTGCTCCACTTGAAATGTTCCACAGTATGGCACATTTTCTGACCCTAATTAGATCCAACTTTTTTCTTTCTTTTTTTTTATTTTCCTTTATTCATTTATTCATTTTTAAATTATTTTATTTTAATTTATTATTTATTTCTTAATTTATTTTGTTGTAATTTTATTTATTTTATATTTATTTGTATTTATTTATTCTTTATTTTATTTAATTTTATTTTAGTCATATCCATAGAAACGGTTGACAGTAGAAAAGGTTGACGGACCCCCCCCCCCCCAACCAAAAAGCTACGTAGTGCGCCTTTAAGTCAAATTTAGAGAATCATGAAAGGCGCACTACGCAACTTTTTGTTTCTGTGGAGATGTTATTGCGCCGCTTGAAATGTTCCACAGTATGGCATTAAACAGCTTTATTTTACATTTATTCAATTACAGATGGTTTTAAAGCTCAAAAATACTTTGTCTGGTTTGATCTCCCTGGAGATAGAAAGGTTTAATGCCATACTATGAAACATTCCGGACGAATGTTTCACAGTATGGCAAACATCTCCATGGAGAAAAGCATTTGATGGACCCTCCACCAGAAAAGTTACACAATGCAGCTTTAAAGTGAAATGACAAAAAGCAGAATAGTGGAATATTTCGCAGACTAAACCCAGAGGGAGTGAGTTTGTCTTTGTTGATGCCACACGAGGAGCGGACGTTGCTCTGGACGGACTCGTAACCAGATTTTCATCATTTTTGTCCTACGTAATTTCATATAATTAGAATTCTTGGAGTTTTTAATAATACGACGATCTTTTATTCCCTGGAATCCAACTCTGTCCTTCTACACTTATTACACCACCGTGTTTCATCGAGGCCGTCAGTGAAGAATGTTCCTGTTAGAAATAATTAATTTTGCAGAAATATGAGGAAAAACGTCCATGTTATTAGAATAGTACGTTTTATGTTTTCATGTAGTTATTTCATTGCGGAGCTTTTAAGTATAAAATCCACGTTTATTTTTGTCATTTTGTGTTCATGTTTTGGAGACTTCATGACCTCAACATATTTTTTGTAGATTTTTTTTTTTTAGTTATTAAAAAAAAAAATAATAATTAAAAAAACATTTTAATTTCATTTATTTTTGTAATTTTTCATTTTCATTGTAAATACTGTGCCCTCCAGTAAACCTTGCTTTGGCATTTGTCAATATTTTCTGACCCTCACTACATCCAACATTTCCATTTTTTTTTTAAATTCTTAATTTGTTTATTTTATTCATCTTTATTTTATTTTTTAAGTAGTTATAATGTATAATTTATTTCTTAATTTTTTTGTTGTTTGTTTATTTTCATTTATTTTATTTCATGCATTATTTATATATATATATATATATATATATATATATATATATATATATATATATATATATATATATATTTTGTATTTTATTTTTTATTTATGTTCTATTCATTTTCTCTTTTCTTTTCTTCAATTTCTTTATCATTTATTTTTGAGGACCCCCTCGAAAACGAGACACCCTGGTATGACATGTCACGGGGCTTTTCCTCCAAACAAATATTATTTTTGATTTTGACCATAGAAATGTGTATCTTAGATTCTGTCTCTGAGATGAAACGGGATAAAAACTCAGTGTGTTTTTCTCACGTTGTAAATCACACCGTTATGTTCCAATTTTCCCGCCTGTTGTCGTGGTGATGGATGAAACAAGCGCGCCGAGGTCAAGAGGTGGGCAAATCAAGCGCCCCCTGGAAATTCACTAAAACCTTGAGCTTTGCATTAGAAGACGTCACTGAAAACGATAAATCTGAGAAAGAAGTTGTGTTTCTGTGTGAAGAACTACGCCCATCAGATCTGTTCTGTGGCACGGGCTTGAATCTTCACTCACAAAAGCTGCACTGTGTAACTTTTCTGATGAAGGGTCAGACACCTACTTGTCTGGAGGTGGCAATATCGACCAATATGAGCAGCCGAAACTGGTATTTTTGGGTCAATATGCAAACTAAGGATTATATTCCCCAGATTTTCCTGTTTTTAATACACATTTTTATAGAAAAATCACAGTATATCCTGCGAGATTTACAGATTTTTCCTTGACTTTTTTCTTATTTGCAAACCCAAAATCTAATGTCAAATCGAGATATTGTCAAAAACTAAATAAAGGGAAACAGCCTGAAAAAAATAAATGTAAAAAGGTAAAGTGAGAGGGGAGAAAAGGCAGAGTTTTCAGTTTTTTCTTCATTCTTCAGAATTTTTCTTTTTCCACAGACCAGTTTTACTACAAACCGGACACGAGAGCAGTCTAGTCATGTTTTGTGCAGTGTCCTCTTCATAACAAAGTGTTCAAATGAAGCTTTTACATGTTCTTTATGCAAATTTGAGGCCGTCACACACTACAGGAAAATTTGCCCGATTTTGGCTGTGATTTGGGGAGGCGTGACCCGACTTTGTGTCTTCGTGTGCGATTGTGTCAGTTTGACTCTGAGCTGCTCTGTCATATCAGAACCACCAAACATCAGCAACGCTACAGTAAAAGCAAAAAAAACAGAGCGTCAGGGGCAGACGGAGAGACGAACACAGAGACGCAAGATACAAACTCGGGAAATAGTGAAAATAATGAGAAAACTTTATTCCTCACCTCTCGTTAAGCTGCATTTGAACTGCACATTTAAACCACAAACCAGCACTATTAATACAATTTGAATCGTTCTTTAAAAGTCAAAAGTCCAGAGTGGTTCCTCACGTGTGTCTGTTACATCCACAGCGACGGATCGAGGTGAAGCTGCAGATTAGTGACAGTGACTCTACTTCCTGTGGACTTTATCTCCAGCCTTCTGAGCTTTAAAAATCATGGATCTGAAGTTTTGTACCACATTTCACAAATAATAATAACACTTGGATCTAAACTAAAAGTGCAGAGCTCTGATCTTTTGAACACTTCAGAGTCTCAAAGTGAGTGGTTTTACTGTCGACAGGAAACAGCTGACAGGTGCACTCACACCTGTGTATCCTGTGGTCTGCAGTCGTGTCCCACTGAAGTCTTTGTGATCGGAGATTTAAAATCTCATCAGATTCTCCTCGTGTCTGTGGTGTGCGCTTTTTAGACTGAAAAATCCTGTAGTGTGTGGTGGCCTTTAGACAGCTGGTCAAACTAAACATTTGAGTTTTCAGCTAAAAAGTTACACCATAGTGCTTTAATGAAGATTTTGATGAGGGAATATTATAGCGTCATTAAAAAAAAAATCAAATAAAAATCATTGTAAGTGGCAGAAATACAGTAGTTTACATTTGTGTAAATAATTTCACAGAAGCAATTGAGCTTGATAATATTTACACTTTATTTTGAATTCTGTGTGTATTATTTTTATATTGTTGCATTTATTCACCTTCAGTCATTATTTCCACTTAATATTTCATCAAAGAATTCAGTTATTTATCATTATTTATTACATCACAGCTACTTCTCCATCTCCATCTCATCACAAACAGACCTGGAGTTGTGTTTTGTTTCATTCACACACGTTTAACGCACAAACCCTGTGTGTTTAGGCTGAGTTCTTCTCGCACAACAGAAAATGTGGACTTAATAATAAAAATCTACACAACTCCAGGTTTGTTTTTGATGAGGAAGCAACATTGCAACATGACCAAAATTTCATGTCAATTTTCCATAACATAGGACCTTTAACCCTTTTCCGTACAGTCCTCCTCTCTCACCTGCTTACACAGTCCCGTCACATGTCCGGGCTCAGATCCGGGTTGCCAGATCTGCTGACGCTGCCCTCCCCTCCCCCCTTTTAGCGGACAGGGAGTGCACAATGATTGACAGTCGATATAACGCCACCTGTCCTGCCTCTAGGGGTCACTGGGCTCTTTGCTTTTACCTTCTGCTGCCCCGGGAATGTCCGCAGAGAGAGGGGGTTGTCCTTCAGAGATGGACATTTGCCCCTTTAAACACATGGGGAAGTTACCTGTGCTCCGCTGGCTCCCTGGGGTCCGGCCGAAACACTAAACGTGGCCATACATCACCGTTACTGCGCTAGAGACGGGAGAGCACAGCAGCCAGCGCCTCTCGCCTTCCAGCAGGGTGAGGGCTGCTATGCTCTTCTATTTTATTTTATTTTATTGACAAAAAGACTGTCCTCTGTAGATATAGACCAGGTTGTCACTCATGTATTATCACAAAAAAATTTGAATCCTGTCAACCAGACTTTTACTTTTTTTTTTTCTCCTCCTAGGCATATACAAAAGGGGGAAAAAATACATTGACAAAAATGTCACTGATGAATTTTTTAGTGACAAAAAGTAAATTATTATGTGAGTAAATATGATTTGGCAAAAAAATGTTAAAACCTCAATAATTCAAACTAGATTTTCAACATCAACAATCTTTTTGCTCGTTTTGCCTTGCTTTAAACTTTTGAGCAGTGACACTGTTTAACCACACATCACTTTACATTACTTTACTTTACATGGAATTACATTATATGACATTACATCACTTTACATTACATTACTTTATATTATTTTGCTTTACTTTATATGACATTACATTACATTACGTCACATCACATGACATTACTTTACGGTACTGTACATTACGTTACTTTATATGACATCACATGACATGACATTTGCGTTACTGTACATTACTTTACTTTATATGACATTACATCACATGACATGACATTACTTATGTCATGACGTAACTGTATATTACATTACGTTACTTTATATTGCATTACTTTAGTTACTGTACATTACATTACTTTAAGTTATGTTACTTTACGTTATTGTACATTACACTACATTACTTTACTTTACTGTACATCACATTACTTTACGTTTCTGTACATTACATTACTTTATGTTACTGTACATTACTTTACATTACTTGACATTACTTGACCTGATCTGCGTGCTTGTGTCCACAGTGGGGCTATAGACAGTTTGTACACAGATTACACACATGTAGAAAGAGTCCTTTGTTAGCTCGTTCACACGTGTGCGTCATGGCGTTGGCCTGGCGCTGTCAGGCCCGTACTGATGTGTCTGTGACCGGCCTCTGTTTGATGAGCATCAAAACATTAAAGGTGCATTGTGTAACTTTTCTGGTGGAGGGTGAGCTTTTCAGATCTCATCACACTAATAAAAAAGAGTTACTCAAACATGTGTGAATGAAACAGAACAGCTCCAGGTCTGTTTTTGATGACGCTAAAAGTGAAAAAATCTGACAAATCTCACAAGAAATGAGACTTTTAACGTACAATCGTGATCTCCTTTAAGCTCGACGTAAACGTCATTAGACTGTTTTCTCCCAGCCTTTATGAACCCTCTGGTCTGATTACACAAAGACCTCCACAGATCCACGTGTCTCCCCCTCCCCACCCTCGGAGACATGACACCCCCACCCCCATCCACCTACCCACCCCTCCTCCCTCCATCCCTCCATCCCTCCTTCCACTCTTCCTCGTCTTTGACCTCTTTCCAGCAAAATATTCCTTGTTTTCATGGCTAAAGCCTCATAACCCTGTAGTTTCGACCTTTACAAACATGTTCTGAAATGCATGGGATTCTTGTATTTGTTTATCAGTGCTGTTTTGGCAGATTTCACTCTTCTCTCAAATGTTAATCGGTGTTCAAAATGCGCACAGGGAAATAAATTCACTTTTTTTTTTCAAAATTGTGCAGTCCTACATATATAGTAAACCAAACTGAACGAAATTATTGCGGATTTTGAGGTTATTTCACAATATTTTCTGTAGAATTGCGTTTGGTTGTCATCACATTATCGCCACAAAAGCAGCACCGTTTGATTTTTATTTTATTTATTTATTTTAGTGAATGCGTTTTGCAGCTTTTTAATTACACAGATATTTAAGCACATTTTTATGATTTTAATTTTTTTTAATTTATTTATTATTATTATTATTTTTTTTTATAATATATCCCACTACTCCTGTTATAAAAAGGAACATCCGTCAGCACATTGTACAATCTGAAAACAATTAATGATTTGAAATACGGCTCCACAATCGGGGAAAAATAAAAATACCAAAGTTTTTATGCAGAGTAAAACCTTATGAGGACACAGGGAGGGCATCTGACACACAGGGACACTTCCGAACATGTTTGTAGAGGTTTGTAGCGTTAGCCGTTCAAAATAAGAGGATAATAAAGGAGATTTTGTTGTTTGTGGAGGATATTATTTCGTAATTATTATAATTTTTTTGTATTTTTGATCTTGATTGCGATCTTGCTGCCTCAATTTGAAAGAAACATTTTTACTTGTATCGCAATTTTGGTTAATTCTTTTTCATTTTCTTGGACTAAACTGCTCATCCCTTCCTCCATCTTTCATCATCTCTCCATACACCTCTCCCCCTTCACCAATCTGGAGCTCCGGAACGCCCCCTCGTACCCTCACCCCAACCCCACCCTCCCCCACCCTGCTCCTGCCAGTCTTCACCCCCCCTGCTCCTGCCAGTCTTCACCTGACCAACCCCCCATACCCTCCGCTCACACATGTTACGGTATTATTCTTTTTTTTTTTCGTTTACTTGAGCAAAATGTTCCTTGCCCCAGTACAGATCAATTATACAAGCAGCTGTTGAGGTCAAAATATAATCAGGAAGTGCGCGTTAGCATGCTAGTTGTTGTTAGATTTACCGTGGCAAAACTCTGCTCTGGTCTCTGAGAGTTGTGAAAAGTAGTGTTGTTCTGATACCATTTTTATTTTATTTTTTTTGGGGGGAGGGGTGGCGGTACTTGGCCTTGGTGTATTCGCCGATACCGATACCAGTCCGATACCGCAGAGTGGGAAGTTTTGTTACAGGAGAACAAAAAAAAAACATCTTCTAAAAGGCTATTTTTAAAGAAAATATGTGAGAATAAATGAGATTTTGAGGACTGAAGTACTAGTTAAATGAGTAATATTCTTGATCATAAGTAGTGCTGATTTAAACATTTTTACTTTTCTACTTTGTCACTTTCACTTACCACAGTACATGGATAAAAACAGCAGTGAGGCCTGTAAAAAGACGCTCATCCTCGGGGCCCATGGCTAATTATCCAGAGGAACCCAAGTCTGAGTTAGCGCAGTTCTTGGGCTGGACTCTCCTTAACTTTCAGCGTCTAAGTTCAGTGTCTACACCACAGACTGTATATTTAAATGGACATACTGTAGCTAACGCACTAGTCGCCACGTTCCAAATAGGAAGTTCACATGCGGCTCTTCCAGCTCCTTCTGACTCTGGCTGTCATTGATTTACACTGGAATATTGTCTTCCCTCTCTCTGTAACTTCAGCTGTGAGCCTCGTCATTTTGGTCTTAAAATGTTCGTATTAACCCGTTCTACATGATCCAGGTGGGGTTTTTTTTAGCTATTTTGTCCGTCAAAAAATTCCAATTCATAATATAGAGTCTGGCTCCAAATTCACCCCTGTAACCGTGAGCATCGCGAGCTTCATTTGAGTAGCGCCGAACTCTATGGACGACGTCACACTCGCTTCGTCCACTTTTATTTACAGTTTATGGTCCACACCAAAGGCTAAAAGGAGAAATCACAAACGTCTTTTCAGTTCTTATCAGCACGTTTTAACTGCATTAACTCCATCCCTCCATCCAAGACTCTTTCATATCTTTCTTCCATCCTGACAGCGAGCGCGGGGGTGGGCTGTTGAAGATGTGAGGATGACGAGGGGGTCGCGGGGGTCATGTGATGGGGTGGGGGAGGGAGGGGCCGGGTGGAAGAGGGAGGGGTTGGGTGCATTTGTTTTATTATCTGGTCCAGTACTGCAAACGGGGAGGATCTCAGCAAATCTCTGCTCCCACGAGGTGCAACGAAAGCTCTTCTCTCTCTCTTTTTACCTCTGTCTGTATGTCTCTCTCTCTTCTGTTTAATTCTTTCTCTCTGCCCGTCTCTCTCTCATTCCTTCTTTTTCTCTCTGCGCCATTCTCTCTTTATTGCTCTTTCTATGTCTCTCTCTTCCTGTTTAACTTCTCTATCTATCTTATTCCCTCTCTTTCTTTCTGCTCCACTCTCTTTGTCTGTTCTCTCTTTATTGCTCTTTCTGTGTCTCTCTTCCTGCTTTTCTTCTGTTTAAATTCTATCTATCTATCCATCTATCTCTCTCGTTCCCTCTCTTTCTCTGTTCCAGTCTCTTTGTCTTTTCCACTCTCTCTTTATTGCTCTTTCTGCGTCTCTCTTCCTGTTTAACTTCTCTCTCTCTATCCATCCATCTATCTCATTTCCTCTTTTTCTCTCTGCTTCACTCTCTCTATCTTTTTTCCCTCTATGCACCACTCTCTCTGTGTATCTCTTTCTCTTTTTGTTTTTTTCTTTCTGTCCCTCTTTTCCTCCATCTCTCTCTTGTCTCTGTATCTCTCTGAGCTTGTTCTGTCTCTAAACCTCTCTCTTCCTCTCTTTTTCTCTCTGCTCCTCTCTTTCACCCCCCTTTCTTTCTCTCTTTTCTCTCTACCCCTCCTTCCCTCTCTTTCTCTCTCTTTTTCAACTTTCTGTTTCTCTCTTTCTCTCTCCCTCTCCGCTCCATTCCCTTTTCTCTCCCTGCTCCTTTGTCCTTCTGTATCTCCTTCTCCTCCTTCTATATCTCTTTCCCTCTCTGTTTCATTAGGGGGATAGGTTGGGATTGCGCTCTGAAGGGGGAGTGACTTAGCACAGAGAGAGCAAAGGGAGGAGTATTACAGTATTTTCAAAACAATAAAAGACCTAAATGTTACGTGTTCTCAGTTAATATTCCAGCTCATAGAAGTGTAATGCTCTTTAAGTATTTCTCATTAGCGCCCCCTTCTGGTGCTGCTAACACTATAAAAATACCATTATATTTGTGTATTATTAGCATCCCTTTTACTCCCCCTGTATCTGCCGTGTAGTTTGACTGAGCCGGGGTTTAACAGCTTAAATCAGGCTTTGAAATTAGCATGTTTTTACATAATAAGATGAGCAGTCATTGTAGTCCTCCCACCTGCACGCCGTCGGCCATTTTCAACCGAGTCAAGAGTGAATCTTCACGCGTTTAACTTCTTTTCTTCACTCGTTTATTTTCTTTTAAGGTCTTATATTACACAAAACGGACTCTTGTGAGCTTCAAGTCGTGTTATAATGTTTCCTTGTCAAAAACAGACCTGGAGTTGTGTACCTTTTTTACTTTTAGTTCAGGAGATTGGCTGAAATTATCCAAATTATTCTAGTGAAGGAGTTGTGGAGTGGAGCATGACATCACAAGGTGGAACAGAATGTTTCCAGTTTGAGAGAAGAACTCAGTCCAAATATGCAGATTTTGTGCGTTAAACATGTAATGAAATAGTGTAATATAGGCCGTATCTTTTCCAGTTTGTATTATTTTGTTTTGACTTTTTGATTAAATATTCTGAGGTTTTTTTTTATTAATTTTTCGAAAACCTGAGCTGCAAAATGAATGAACCTTTGGGGATGAATAAAAAGTGTCTTAAAGATGCACTCTGTAACCTTTTCGGTGCAGAGTCAGGCGCCAGCTTGTCTCCATGGAGATGATTTTCCTTTCTCGTACAATACTGTGAGCTTGATTGCCTCTCCACAGCCCTAACCTGTAACTTGGCCTTGTGACGTCACGTGTTTGTATCAGATGAGGTTAATGCCATACTGAGGGACATTCCAGGCAAAGCAATAACATCACCATGGAGACAGAGGTTACATAATGTACCTTTTAAATAGTTAGTTACAAGAACTTGCTGAATTGTCTGAATAGCGTCACGTAGAAGGTTTTGTCATGAATGAACGGTGCCATCTACTGGGCAGTGTAGGTATAGCAACTGTTTAATTAATAAATATTTGTCTTCTGCATATACGGAAGATCATTTGTTTCATCAGATTTAGAATTTTAGGTACTACTGAATTTCTCGCTTTGAAATTTTCCACTCAAAAAAACATGTACACTTAAAATTTCAGCAGCTAAAATTCTGAATAAAAATAATTCAAAGTGTTTAAAATTTAATATAAAAAAAAAACACTCAATTTTAAATATTCAGCACAAATATTTTCAGGCTCTCAAATTCAACGTCAAAATTCAGTTTGAAATTTGCAGTGAAAAAAAATCGCAGGAAAGAGCCAAGACGCCAAGGCAGAAGCAATCGATCCTGTGTGATCCGATCGAACTCAGTAACAAACAGGAAATGGTGCAGTGGAGCGATCTGATTGGTCAGAATTGGCCTCATCAAAACCTCATCTCTCCTCATCTTTTATTTTTATTTATTTGTATTTTATTTAAGTGTAAACCCCGCCCACAGATGAGAACCATTAGGAAACAGCCTCTGTCCTCCTCACTCACACAGGATCGATTGATTCTGCCTTGGCGTCTTGGATCTTTGCTGCGAATTTTACACTCTGAATTTTGACTTTTGAATTTGAGGGCTGGAAAATATCTGAGCTGAATATTTAAAAGGTGACATTTTTATATTGAATTTGAAACATTGAAAAAGTATTAAAATTTCAGCAGCTAAAATTCTGAATAAAAATAATTCAGACATCTTTTTTAGAGTTAAGAAAGTTAAGAAATTCAGCTGTATTTAAATTCAAAATTTGAACTCCTCAGTCACATTACGGGCGCAGGTTTGGTTTGAGAGGAGCTTTTGTTTCTCCGGGCGTGAAAATGTGCCGTAGTTTGTCCATGTGATCGGTTCTGTCGGTAAGGCGCTCCACTGAAGGACGGCAGCATGTGAAAAGAACGAGTTTCTAAATGCTGTTCTGCGTTTGGGAATCGAGTGGCTCTGGAGGTGGTTTCAGAGCTCAGGGAAACAAAGTGTTTTAGTGGAGGAGCAGCAGAATTATGGATGATCTTTTACAGCAGACAAACATTTGCTTATTATTATCAGGTTTTCAGAACTTAAAATGTTGTAGTATAGATTTTAAAGTTCTTTTATAAAGCTCTTAACGGTCTTATTCCTATTTATTTATCTGATTTGCTTTTATCATATGAATCGTCTCGGACTCTCAGATCCTCAGGTCTCGTCTTTAAACTGTCCCAAGAGCCAAACTAAAACTCACAGTGAGGCGGAGTTCAGTTTTTACGGGCCCCGTCTGTGGAACGGTCCACTGTGAGTGTTCATATTTTTAAAAATAAACTCAAAACCTACCTTTTTAATTCAACTTTTAATTGAAACTAATTTCAGTTAAATACATTTGTTGTTATTATTACATTTGTTTTAAATTAAAATATTATTTTACTTAGTGTTCATCTAAGCTCTCCATTTTTAATTTATTTATTTTTATTTTTTTACTAAGCTTTATGTTTTATGTTTCTGTCTAAATTGCTGTATATACGGATGAAACTGTGGGGTGGGGTTGTTTTTAATCATTGTCATTTTTCTGATACATTTCAAATCTATGAAAAGTGTGATACAAATAAAGTTTTGATTTATTGACTGCACGTTTAATCAGTGAAAGAAAACTCCACGCGCTGACCCCTCCTCTCTTCTTCTGTCGCTGCAGATGATTCGTCGTCCGAGAGCGGCAGTGGGAACGGCCTGCCCACGCTGACGCCTCCCGCCTCCATCGTCAGGGAAACAGAGGTCGTCAACGGCAACGGAGTCCCCGCCCCTTTAGACTTCAGCACGCCCACTTCCTCCTCGTCATCCTGTGAGGAGCAGCAGCCCGTGGCCCCTCCCCTCTCCTCGGGGCGCCTGGCCCTCGGCTCCGCCCACTTACCCGTGACCGTCTCCGCCGCCGCCGCCGCCCTCCTGGGGGCGCTGCATCCCGCCGCGCCGGAGGAACTGCGCAGGAAGTACCCTCTGTCCGCCAAACCCCCGCTCGCCTCGCACCCCGCCCTGCCCCTCCCCCTGCCCCACAGCGTACACGCCCCCACCGCCCTCAGCCAATCGCACGCCTCCGAGCTCAGGCTGGAGCGGAACGCCAGGGATTATGGGAGCAAGGTGAGACTTCGAGTGTAAAGATAATAACTGACTATTTATGGTCATTTATTATCTTTATATCTTTATAAAGGTAATAAGAATAAATCTTTATATCTTTACATTATTTATGTCACCCGAGCAACGATGCTTCACTTTTACAACTTAAAATACTGTTGTACAACTACAGTGTTTTTTTTATTTTTATAGTTTTATAATTTTTTTATAATGTTTATAATGTTTGTACAGCTAAAAGTGTTCCGTTGTTAGAGCGTTTGTTCACTGATCTGAAGGTTGGCGGTTTGAACCCCGCTCTCGACATAAACATCACTGGTTGAGCGTTCAGATCCACTGACCCACAGGTTGGTGGTGCGATTCCAGCTCCGACAGATGAATGCTGTTGTTGTGTCCTTGGGCAAGACACTTAACCCCCTTCGCCCCCAGTGTCTGCGCACACTGGTGTGTGAATGTGTGTGTGAATGTGTGAGTGGTTCCTCGTTGTAAAGCGATTTGAGCCTTGAAGATGGAAAAGCGCCGTATAAAAATGTGACCGTTTACCATTTGGCCACAACAAAACTTCCTGGTTATAATGTTTCCTCCTCAAAAACAGACCTGGAGTTGTGTTTTGTTTCATTCACATATTTGAGTAACTCTTTATTATTAGTCTGTTTACATCTCCAAGGCTCAAAATGCTCTGTTCCACCTTGTGATGTCATATACTGGCAGTTTTCATGTTAACAGCTTCTTTTACCTTTAGTTCAGTAGAAATTGGCAATTCTGTCTGAAGTCGTCCAAATGATTCTAGTGAAGGTGTGTGGATTTCAAACACACACTGGAGCACTTCCTGTATTACCACATGACATCACAAGGTGGAACACTGTGTTTGTTTTCAGTTTGAGAAAAGAACTCGGCCTAAATATTCAGGGTTTGTGTGTTAAACATGTGAATGAAACAAAACACAGTAAAAAACATAACAGATCAGAAAATGGCAGATTATGGGCTCTTCTTTTTGTTTAGGGTCATTGATTGTGTGTCAACAGAATTCTGTCGAGTATCGGTGTCGAGTATCGGTATCGGAAAAAATACCTCAGTAAATTGTGTTATCAGTTGTATATTTCCTTGTTTGGACATTTCCAAAAGTAACGCTCAAAACAGGAGTTTGTACAAGTCTGTGGACAAGACTCTATTGTAGTGTGAAGAAATGAGCAGACGGAAGACGAGAAGACGAGAGACGGAAGACGAGACGGACTTGTGTCTCGCCTCGGTTTTGTTACACGATAAATAACCCAACGCACAACAGCTTAGACAGAGTGCATTAAACCAAACTTTTTCTTCCTCTTCCTCCTTCATCTCCTCTTCCTGTCCTCTCTTCCTTCTCTTCCTTTCCTCTCCTCTCCCTCATCCTCTCCCCTTCCCTATTCCTTCTCTTCCTCTACTCTTTTCCTCTCCTATTCCTCTCCTCCTCCTTTTCCTCCTCCTTGCTCCTCTTCTTCCTCATCTCTTCCTTCTCTTCTTCTCCTCTTCCTTTCCTCCACCTCCTCTTCTCCTCCTCTCCCCTTCCTTTCCACCACCTCCTCTTCCTCTCCTCTTGCCTCGTCCTCCCCCTCCTCCTCTTTCTCCTCTTCCTTTCCTCTCCTCCTCCTCTCCTCCTCCTCCTCCTCCTCCTCCTCCTCCTCTCCTCCTCCTCCTCCTCTCCTCCTCTCCTCCTCCTCCTCCTCTCCTCCTCCTCCTCTCCTCCTCCTCCTCCTCCTCCTCTCCTCTCCTCCTCTCCTCTCCCTCCATCAGACTCAGACTTACACGATTCATGTTTGTGTCTTTGGCTTTTGTTTTCTCTCCTCTCTCCCTTTATTCACTCTTATTCATTCTCCTACAGTCGGAGTTCTGCTTTTGTCTGTGGAGGAAAGTTTGGTTCAATATGAGACAAAGAAGCTCAAGTGCAAAGTTTCTTCTTGTGAAAACCTCGACAGAAGAAGAAGAAGAAGGTCTGGGTCTGGATCTGTGTTCAAGAGCCATTTAAGCCATTAAACTTCTTCATGGAAACAAACAGCTCACAAAGAGTTTTCAAGTATTTTTTTAAAAACAAATAAATACTGAACTGAATAAATGCAAGACTGACAAGTTTAATGCCATACTGTGGAATATTCCAAGCATTCCAAGTGTGCCTTTAGCCTGGCCTGCTGGCACTGACGATATGTTCTTCATGGTACTGTAATGTATTTTCTTTCATATGTTTGTAAAATCCCTCAGTCGTAGAATCTATGGTAAAGGAGAAATCCAATTTGTCAACTGGACAAAAGTTTTTTTGGTCGAACACGTTTCGCAGCTCATAGAAACTGTAAACAAGTAGGTGTGATAAGAAAAAACTAAAATGTGGCTGTTTGCTGCAGGTGTTCCATTCAGAACAGGCAGAGGGCGCTCTTGGAAAAAAAATCTAAACTTTAGACGCAACGAAATCCAGGCGCTCCAAAGAAGTCGAAGTCACACGAGGAAAAGTAAAGTTTAAAGGCCTTAATTTACTAAGCCCTGATGAAACATGTTGGCTTTGCATTTAAATAAAGGCCTTTTAACTATACTTTTCCTCATGCGACTTTTACTTCTACTTTTACTAAGTAACACACTGAATGTGTGTTAGTTTCAGAGTAGTTAGCGCCCCCTTCAGGCAGATATAAGGCAGTGTCCACCAGCGCCTGACCAGAACTGAAGAAGCAGCTCGGATGAGCTGCGAAATGTATTTGACAAAAAAAAACAAAAAAAAACCCTTTTGTCCAGGTGACAAACTGAATTTCTTCTTTGCCTTTTCTTGTTTTCTATGTTTTATTATTCTTGCAAATCTATTCTATCTCCCTCACCAGAGTTCAAAACTTGGTTCCACCTTGTGACATCATTGGTGGTAATTAAGAAAGTGCTTTTCCTTGTTAAGTCTGCGCATCTTTTCCAAACTCAGTTTTAATTATTTCTGGAGTCTTCTTTATATCCAACTGTACCTTGGGACAACCGTAGCTAAATTGGCTTAGCTAGAATGAAAACATGTAAAATATAAGACCTTTAAAGGTGCACTGTGTAACTTTTCTGATGGAGGGTCCATCAACTGCTTGTTTCCATGGAGATGTCTTTGCTTTGCCTGGAAGTTTCTACAGCATGCATTTCCAAAGAAACAAGGCCAAGTTACAGGTGTATAAAGCCCGTTTAAGGCAGCGGACCCCAACCCTCCGGTGGGTCGTTTGGTATCAGGCCGCACAGAAAATAAATCATTTCGTTTTGAGCGGAGTGAGCCAGTCTGTGAAAATATTGTTTGACATTAAAACGGTCCATGGCTCAAAAAAGGTTGGGGACCGCTATTTTAAGGTATTTTTAAGCAATAAAAACACCTGTAATTTACTTAATGTAAACTAGATACGCTTGATGGCAGACTGTGGAACCTTCCAGGCAAAGTAGTAACATCTCCATGGAGACAGTTAGGTGGCAGACCCTCTATCTGAAACGTTGCCGTGTTCAAATCACTAGTTTAATCCTGCTGTACCAGATTTTCTCATTATAATCTCTGCACTTCATACCTGCGGCTGAGTTCTTGACCTGACGACAGAACCTTCGGTCTACGTCAGGAGGAGCTCGTTTCATATTGAACAGGCGCCGCCATAATGAGCCTCTCACTTAGACTCGTATTAGGTCAGGGCTTCTTATAACAAAGCTCCATTCAGTTTGTAAGTGGTGAGATACAAAGAGAGACTCATGATCAGGCCCCTCAGACCCTCCATTTCACCACTGCCCTTGAATTTAATTTGATTTATCGAGCAGAGATTTCAATGGCCTAAATGTGAGACACGGTTGTCTTTGTCTATGGACACGAGTCTGTATGTATCTACTTATTTATTTGAGTATTGGCAGCCACTAATGGGAAAGTGTAAATTAAAGGTGCATTGTGTAACTTAATCAGAAGACAACAAGATTTTTTTCTTTGGAGATTTGAATGCTTTGGCTGAAATGTTCCACAGTGGCATTAAACGTATCTATGTTGCATTTATTAAATTACAGGCGTTTTTACTGCTTAAAAACATGAGCAGTTTTCCACAGATCAGGGCCTCATTTATAAAGCTCGCTTAAGCACTACGTGTAGGCGCTCTCTACGCCAATCGTGGGGTTTATGAAACTCCTCCTAAGTGTGGCGTTTTGCTGATCTCTACGGCAGCTCAGACCCTGCTGTAAACTCTGGGGAAAAAAAAGAGGCGACACTCGTGGAGAGGAGCAGAAGTGAAAAGAGTTTGAGGAAGTGTTTGATCAGGAAATCATCAGAAAATTCACGCATATAAAATAATTTAAAAGAACTTGAACGGAACACAGGAGCGAGGTTTTGGTTTAATGAAGCACTGGGACTAAACCTACCTGACTAGACCAACCTGAAGTATTCCCTGCATTTGTCTGGTGTTATATGCTACATTTGTGTTGTACCTGCTGAAGCGTTCGTCCCCTGGCTGCTGATCCGCGTAATCCCTCCCACGCTCCTTTGCTCTCTCAGGGAGGGCATCTGATTCTTTCGCACTCGCTCACAGCCCTCTCCTTTGACCACTCCGTGTGCATGTGTCTGTGTGGGTGAACAGGGCCAGTCCCCACATACTTAAAAATATAGCGATTATTATGACGTCATTTTCTAATTTATATTAAACAGATCAATCCTTTTATGGTGGAGGTGTGGAGACGGCGTGGAGGTGTGGAGAGGGCGTGGTTTGTCCTTTTATGGTGAAGTGGAGGTGTGGAGAGGGCGTGGTTTGTCCTTTTATGGTGAAGTGGTGTGGAGAGGGCGTGGTTTGTACTTTTATGGTGAAGTGGTGTGGAGAGGGCGTGGTTTGTCCTTTTATGGTGAAGTGAAGGTGTGGAGAGGGCGTGGTTTGTCCTTTTATGGTGAAGTGGAGGTGTGGAGAGGGCGTGGTTTGTCCTTTTATGGTGAAGTGGAGGTGTGGAGAGGGCGTGGTTTGTCCTTTTATGGTGAAGTGGAGGTGTGGAGAGGGCGTGGTTTGTCCTTTTATGGTGAAGTGAAGGTGTGGAGAGGGCGTGGTTTGTCCTTTTATGGTGAAGTGGTGTGGAGAGGGCGTGGTTTGTCCTTTTATGGTGAAGTGAAGGTGTGGAGAGGGCGTGGTTTGTCCTTTTATGGTGAAGTGGAGGTGTGGAGAGGGCGTGGTTTGTCCTTTTATGGTGAAGTGGAGGAGTGGAGAGGGCGTGGAGGTGTGGAGCTTGGTGGTGTCACTTTTTTGTCTCCATGGAGATAGATATATTTAATGAAATACTGTGGAGCATCCTGGACCAAGCAATAGCCTCTCCATGGAGACGAGGAGGTAACGGACCCTCCTCCAGAAAAGCTACACAGTGCCCCTTTAAGTTATGCTTTAAGAAAATATATAAAAAAAGAAAATATAACAGAAGAGCAGGTCTACAACAACTTCTGACTTTGTGCTCCATTGGGGGGGCACCGTTACCATGGCGACAAACTTTATTTTAAAAGAGCCTATGACGCATTTCACCAAAAACACAATTAAGGTAATTAAATTCAAATACATTATACTCAAATACCCCCCTCAAATTTGGCCATTTTTTTTAGGTTTACAGTTTTACTTCCTGGTTGGAAATCATGACATCACAATAGTAACTGTTACCTAGCAACCATAATGTACACTGGACCAAAACCGCTCTAAAGTGCACAGAAATTATAAATTGACAAATAAAAACGCCAGAAAACACCTTTATTTTGTTGAAATAATATTTAAAGTATCAGAAAAATGCGGTTCTTGTGTGGAAATTGTTCTGAACTTTTGGTTAAAATTCTCCCTAGTGTGATGTCATCGATATGTCCTGTAATTTTCAACATATTTTTCAACTTTTCTTCGCAAATTGCTTCTTGATTTGTGTAAAACTATCGTGTATTTACAACAGGTATTATCCCACTAAATTAAGTAGAAATAAGAGAATAATAAAAACCTGTCATATGCACTTTAACTCGAGAACGCGAGAAAATTACAGTTAAGAATAAAACTTAAAAGTGTCCAGGTCCTGTGGTTCATATGAGGCTCTGTCCAGTTAAAGCCTCTGTGACAGTTAACATTGTTTACCTTATTTTTTTTCCCTCTTTAACTCCATACACATCTGTAACACATTTGTAACACACCTGTTACACATCTGTAACTCACTTGTATTTGTGTTGTTTGTGTGCAGTCTCCTCAGTACAGCTCCGGGGGCAGTTATGACAGTGTGAACAGTGTGAGCAGTGTGAAGATGGACCTGTCCGCCGAGGACCTGACCATGAGTCGCCACGGCAACCAGGCCACCCCCGACGACGATGACGACGATCATGATGACCACGACGACACAGACAAGATGAACGACGCCGAGGGAGTGGACCCCGAGAGACTCAAGGCCTTCAACGTGAGTATGAAGACTCACGGTCACTTATTTACACTTATATACTCTTATAAACCCTTGTATACTCTTATATACTCTTATATACTCTTATATACTCTTATATACTCTTATATACTCTTATATACTCTCATATACTCTTATATACTCTTATATACTCTTATATACTCTTATATACTCTCATATACTCTTATATACTCTCATATACTCTTATATACTCTTATATACTCTTATATACTCTTATATACTCTCATATACTCTTATATACTCTTATATACTCTTATATACTCTCATATACTCTTAAATACGCTTGCAGTGCAGGACAGAAACTTTGGGGTTTCATGTCTGTGGTGGGACCAGACCAATTGAAGGTTCTAAGTGTGAAAAGGTGCAAAAACTTTCCTAATAAATCTAAAACTAGGTCTAAAATAGGATTAAACAGTGACTAAACTAGGATTTCACCAGGACTAAACCAGAAGTGAACTTGCTCCAAAATAGGATTAAATCAGGACTTAACCAGGACTAAGCCCAAGTAAACCAGGACTAAAGCCGGATTAAACCAGGATTAGACCAAGTCTAAAACAGGATAATATGTGGAAAAGAATATGTAAAACCATCAGCACTGGACAAGATCGCTCAAAAAAGTTATTTGCAGTTGCCTGTTACTTCTCCCCCAAAGTGATTGCGTTACTGTAAATATTAAATTTAAAAAAAACTAAAAAATGCAAATGGACTCACAACTGTACAGTCTGAACAACACAGGGCAAACAGCGGTCCCCTTTACACAGCCGACTGTCCAAACGCGCTCTGATATTGACATTACAAACATATTGAAGCTACTGCGATTGTGGGCTGTGTCCACTGTCAAACTCTGATTTCAACTCTGTACTCGTCTATTTTAGGCTGCGTCCCATCCTGTCTTACCCCTTCCCGTTTATCTACGTCTTTGTCTTGCCCCTCGATACCGAGCTGTGAGGGCTCGGGGTACGAATGTTCCCCTAAGAAATGGGACTCCACTCGATTACCGTTTGCTTCTGTTAAGCAAATTGACTTCACACTGATTTCACCTAAAAAGTGCCATGTCAAGGATTATCGGGCACCTCAGCTCGACAAAAAACTCGCTCGTTTATACATGAAAGTTCGATGAAAACGATAACGTCGGCTAAACAGACATTACTACAATTAAAACCACAACAACAGTTCAATAAAAGTAACGTAGAACATAAGCGTCATAATTGTAAACCTGCTAAACTGTTAATTGATATTTACAACTGCTGAAAATACTCACATTTATGAGACTCCTTGGCTGGTCGATGTGACGCTCCATCCTGATCCCAACACCTGCCTGAGCTCGTAGGCCGACCCCTTCATTTCAAGTCTGGTCGAGAATTTACTCGTTTCAAGGGGTATGTAGCAGTCTGATCTGTCGCCACAGCTGAGACTCAAAATAAAATATGTATTAGTTAAATAACACCATTACTAACAACTGAAAACAATAAATCGACCTTGACCATGAAAACCTTTGAGCATGTGTATAATCTAACACACTGTATGCAGAGAGAGAATATGTTAACGTTTCTTCTGATGAGTCGCGTGACCTCCCGTGGGATGCTCCGGTCGTACCCATAAAGCAGAACTATCGGAAAAGTGACCGGTCTCCTCTGCACCTGTCACTGACATCGATCTGCAGCCCATTCGCACGGGGCAAAGTGAGCTAACGGTGGCATTTTTCACTCAAACGATGCGCCAGAACCGACCAGAGGGGGCAGTGTGTTTCTGCGCTAGAATATCAACATGCTAATGCTAATGCTAATGCTAATTCTGATCTGACATTGAGCTCTAGTGGCTGTTGGATTGGTATTTATTGGCGGTGTCCGAATGTCCACATTATTCAGGGATCTCGCCATTTTCAGGGGCGTCCAAATGTCTAGCTGGTGAAAAAGAAAAAGTAGTGCACTCAAAATTTCCCACAATGCACCTTGAAAAGTAGTGGGCATCGGTGGTCACTAGAGCGGTCAATATAGACCACAATGCACTGGGAGAGTCGGGAAAACAACGGCTACAGCGACAGGTGTTTAACTGGACACAACCGACTGAATGAAGCAGATAAAAGCGCTGGTTTATGGAGCTGATCCTGATTCTGAATAAAACTTGACTAAATAAACCGTTCTTACCTTTGCTCCAGCTGTTAATACGTCGATAATTTCTACATTTCAGATAAAAATCAAATAATCAAAAATCAAAACAGTCCGTTTACGTGAAATCCAATGTGACAAAAACTCGTCTGATTATTATTAGTCCATAAACACTTGTGTGTCAGTCTGATCTGATCATTATTTATGACACAAATCAAGTTTTATCAGAGTTTAGTGGAGTTTTTTTTCGCTTAAATGCCAGATTCACGTGACCTGAATGTAGTGAGCTGCGTGCCTGAATCTCTGTGTGAATGAGTGCACTGTAGGGGGCGCTAAAGAGTGCAGGACTATGTAGTGAATGAGGGGTTACGGGCTGGGGTGGACAAAGTCAGAGTGCATAAGAAATCAGGATTAAACCAGATCTAAACTTGGACTGAACCAAGGTTAAAGCGCTCATATTACGCTATTTTTTAACTATGTTCTAATGTCGTTTCCTCATCACAAACAGACCTGGAATTGTGTTTTGTTTCATTCACACGTTTCACACACAAAACCTGCAGATTTAGGCAGAGTTCTTCTCTCAAACGGAAAATACTCTGTTCGGCTATCGGCCCAAGTCTTGCCGATATGGGCCGATATTCCACGTGAGCATGTTGTACCTCGTTATAAAGCTTAGACTCTTTATATTAAGTCACTTTAATCCAGTTTACAGACAGATAAATGTCCAAATATGAAGCACCGCATCATATTTGTCATGTTTGTCTAATACACACGTCTGTGTGTATTAGACAAACTTTATTGATCCACAAGGGAAACACTTGGCCACAGGAGCTTCACACGTCAGAATATATTATAATAAAATAATAACAAAGAGAACAAATATGAATGGTAATAAATTCTAAAATTATATAAATGTACATGTACAAATAAAAATAAAATGGAGAATAAGTTAAAAAAAAATCTGTGATTTGATGATTGACAGAACATAGGCTGTTACATAAGGGGAGTTGTTGTACAGTTGTAGGGAGTATTATCTGTCACATAAGGGTGAGTTGTTGTACAGCTGTAGGGAGTATTAAACTCCACACACATTTGGATAATTTCAGCCCTGGGATTGTTAATCACTTCTGAACAAAAGGCAGAAAGGAGCTGTTAAATGGAAAACTACCACTTCATGACATCACAAGGTGGAACAGAGCATTTTGAGCTTTGCAGATGTAGACAGATTAATAATAAACTAGAAAAACACTCAGAGAGCGCAGACCTCCGCCAAGCAGCTCAGTTTTCAAAGTGATCCAGAATCCAGGATTTCTTCTGGATCATCACCAAAATGTAATCATCTGTTGGATTTACCATTAGGAACATTTCCTGATAATTTCATCAAGATCCGTCCATAACTTTTTGAGTTATCTTGCTAACAAACAAACAAACAAACAAACAAACAAACAAGCAAACAGACAAACTCAGGCGAAAACATAACCTCCTTGGCGGAGGTAAAAAAGTGTTACTCAGACGTGTGTGAATGAAAGAAAACACAACTCCAGGTCTGTTTTTGATGAGGTAATAACATTATAACGAGGCTTAAAGCTCAAATTACAGTAAATTTTTCATTTTTAATTTAGGACCTTTAAACCGGGACTATGCCAGAAGTAGCCAACACCAAACTATGATAAAAAACAGGGCTAAACCAGGATTATAACCAGGACTATACCAAGTCTAAACCAGGTCTAAAGTGTGAAGACAACCAATATCCCCAATGGCACACAGTCCATTCTCAAAGCAATGTGACTTATGAAAATGAATATGGATCAATATCTCATTTAGAAGCCTGTACGTGTGCAGACTGGACAAAGATGGGTTTTATTCCAAGGTTAGAGCGGCACAAATGAGAGCTTGCCCACCAACAAGAGGGTTTTCGGTTCAAACCCCATCTGAGCTCATGCTGATGTTGTGTCCCTGGGCGAGACACGTCTCACACTGACCATTCCAGTCGGACAAAATGTGGAAAAAAATGAGATTAAGGAACCCCACGCACACTTCTGTAACACTTTATGAAGACGTGAGTCTGGTCACCGGTGAATCTCCCCGTTTTCAGATGGGCGTGATTGACAGGTGGATGAGCCAATCAGGGACAGAGTGTTGTGGAAAATATTTATGTATCTCTTTATGATACGTAATTAATCAATTTGCAAAGCCCGATGAGTTTTTGGAATACAGACAAAGGTTTATTCTTGTTATGGCAGATATGGACAGGGCCCTTTGTTTCACAGACTTGAGCTAATCAACTTCACTTACATTTGAGGACAGGTAAGACACAGAGTTTCCAGTGGGGTGGGGACAGTTGTGTCTCCTGACTTTACACATGCTAATGTCTGTTCTGGTCTCGGGTAGAAATCACATTCATTTATACAAAGACAGACTGAGAGAAATCTTTCCACAATATGGATTTCCATCACAAGGGTCTGTCTATATTAAAACAAATACGGCTACTTAAGGAAAAAAAATCACAGGCGACTGAAAACATGGTGGATTTCTGCAGAATCGATGAGCGAAGACGAAACTGTGACTGAGAAATGTGGAGAGAGAAATGTGTTTTTATTCTAAATAACTGGGTGACCAGTGAGCTCCTCGTTTTCACATGTGTCACAATCAACTTTGGTCAGGCTTGAGGCGAGACAGAAGACGGGTGACCAGACAATTATTATTAAGACTCAAAATATAATTTTTATGGAAAACTCCTGTACAGATGTTCTGAAATGCATGGAAATCCTGTATTTGTTTGGCACTTAGATTTTAGTCTTTAATGTTGAAATGTTTTGAAATGTGAACACAAATATAATCTCAATCCAAAACATGAATGCACCATAAAGCATGACTCAAACCTGTCCTCCTCTGTCCTCCTCAGATGTTCGTGCGTCTTTTCGTGGATGAGAACCTGGATCGCATGGTGCCGATCTCCAAACAGCCCAAGGAGAAGATCCAGGCCATCATCGAGTCGTGCTCCAGACAGTTCCCTGAGTTCCAGGAGAGGGCGCGCAAACGCATCCGCACCTACCTCAAGTCCTGCCGACGCATGAAGAAGAACGGCATGGAGGTACAGCACCATCACCGTGAAGGTTCTCGACCTGATATGTTCCGAGCAAAGACTGTGAATAGACACAAGTAACACACTGGCCGCCGCGTTCCAAATAGAAGCTAATAACAGCTATTTTCTGAGCTGTTATAACGTTGTTTCCTTGTCACAAACAGACCTGGAGTCGCGTTTTGTTTCATTCACATGTTTAACGCACAAACCTGCAGATTTAGGCTGAGTTCTTCTCTCAAATTAAACTAAAAACAGTCTCAGTCAATCAAACTTTATTATTGAAGCACTTTTCATTCAAAAAATGTAACAAAAGTCCTTTACAGTGATTAAAGACAAGTTCTCCTTTTGCAGATAAGTTCCGCAGTGCAGCTTTAACTTTAGATATTTATTTAGCAGCATAAACAATTTTAATCTAGTGTTTTTCTTCGTTGTTTTTTTTTTTTCTACCAACACACTCCGACACCATCTGCTAAAGTGCGAGTAATGATGTACAGGAATAGCAGAGAACACTTAACAACCTTTCGTAAATAAATGTACCGTAACCACGGCAACGGCACGCTTCAGTCGTTTCAGTTTGGTCTAACGTGGTGAACCAGAGCGGCGGCGTTTAATATAAAGACTAATGAAGACGGCGTACAGGCATTCACTATTCCACCAATACACTGTATCAATACGGTAAAAGTCGTACGCACGTACGAGCTGCTGTATGCTGGAATTTCAATAGTATGTGGTGTTTTTTATTTATAGACGAAGTAGGTTGGAAGTAGGAAATAATAGTTAGCATTTTTATCAATGGAATATTTGCTGAAAAAAATGAAAAACATGACAAGACCTCGTGTCAGAAGATCTCACGAGACCAATTTGTCACCAGACTGCGCCTACACGAGGAAAACGATCTCGTGAGATTTTGTTTTCCCCGTGCGTTTACGTTTGGATTGGACAAAATAACGGTTGAACGCTGGTGAGTTCACGTTTTGAGAAGCCGTAGTTCCAAAAAGCAGTGCTATAATGACGTCGAAAGTACT
Source organism: Taenioides sp. WSHXM2023 (assembly GCA_029959045.1). NCBI lineage: Eukaryota > Metazoa > Chordata > Actinopteri > Gobiiformes > Gobiidae > Taenioides > Taenioides sp. WSHXM2023. The sequence continues at coordinate 33,720,231 of CM057086.1, read as the reverse complement.
CAATAAAAGGTATAAAAAATATAACGTTTACAACTGAACTGAACACCACAATTTATTTATTATAACTTGTATCAAAATCTCGCCTTGTCTCGATCTCTTGGACCATAACGCTTACCGGAAGACGTTTGGAAACATGCGGATGAGACAAATTATAATACACAAATTAATAGGCAATGTATAAAAGGAAAAAAGAAAGAATCCAGTAACAGTTTTCCCAGATTTTGTCAGAGTTCCGCCGACAGAGCCCAAAGGAAGTCGCCATCCGCATGTTTCCAAACGTCTTTTGGTTTTGTGACGTAAACGTGTCACTCGTGCCCATCTCGTCTTGTGAGAATTCTGTCTCGTCCCACCCCTAAGACATAATCATTCCACATTCCAAAGGACATATTTCTTAAATTCAATATCTTCGTTCTTAAAGCTGCTCTGCATTTTCTGCATTTTTCATTTTCATTGCAGTTTCTAGTGGAGGATCTGCCACCTACTTGTCTCTATGGAAATTTTATTGCTTTGTCTAGAACGTTCCACAGTACAGACTAAACCTACCTATCACGAGGGGGACAGGCAGGTTACAGCACTACGCCACATTACAGTTCAGATCTGTGGAGAGTCGCCCCTGTTCACAGAAGGAATTACTGTATTTTTGAGCAACACAAACACCCGTAATGAATAAATGCTAGATGGATATGTTTAAAGTCATACCATGGAACATTCCAGGCAAAGCACTCATCAGGTATCTCCATGGAGACAAGTAGGTAGCGGACCCTCCAGCAGAGAAGCTGCGCAGTGCACCTTTAATAATAAAAATGTAGCTTGACTGCACTAGATCTAAATTAACAAAAAAAAAAAAAATTCTAAATGTGGATCAAAATAAAATAAAATAAAATAAAAAATAGGAACTTTCTGACCAAATTGTGTTGACATTATTTTATTTTTAATCATCAAGAATTATTTTCTAATTTAAAAAATGCATTTATCTCACATCTGGATTGACTGGAGGACTTCCTGTGTGTTTGAACGGCTCTGCTGCCCTCTTTTGGTGAAACATAAAACTGCACAATGCACAAAAAAGTGGATATTTTCTATGCTGTTATTTTACTTCTGTACATCTTTTGAACTAAATAGGTTAACAGTGTTCTTATAATAATTAGTTTATGCATTATTTTGTCACTGCAGTGATTTGGAATAGCAGAAAGAACTACATAGACCATCATCCTTTGCTGTTTCTTTACAGCCAACATGAAGAATTACGCTTTTAATCTCAGTCCCTTGAATGGCAACAGTTAATTCTGCCACAGACTGTTAAAATGCACTAACTTTTCTGGTGGAGGGTCTGTTACCTGTTTGTTTCTATAGAGACGTCATTGCTCTGCCTGGAATGTTCCACAGTGTGACATTAAGCAGCTCTACTTTACATTTATTCAATTACAGGTGGTTTTAAAGCTCAAAAATAACTAGAAAAACAGACATTCTGACTGTGAACGGGGTCGCCTCTCCACAGATCTGACCTGGATCTTGGTCTGGTTTGGTCTCCATGAAGATAGAAAGGTTTAATGCCATACTGTGAAACTTTCCAGACAAAGCAATAACATCTCCATGGAGAAAAGCATTTGACGGACCCGCTACCTGAAAAGTTACCCAACGCAGCTTTAAGCTTCCAGTTGTTAATGATTTTGTCGTGTTGTGTTCCAGACCCGGCCCACCCCTCCTCACCTGACCTCGGCCATGGCAGAGAACATCCTGGCAGCAGCGTGTGAGAGCGAGTCCCGCAACGCCGCCAAGAGGATGCGTCTGGAAACGTATCATGTACGTCACATCTACAAGCACTAGAAATACACAACACCTGTTATTTGTACGTGTTTTTAGACCTGTGAAACCTTTTGTGTTTGGTTAATTTGATGGGAGGGGGGTTTATTTAAGCTCCATCCTCAGACCTACATCAAAGAAAACCCTAGTGATAGTCTGTGTGCTCAGAGGTGTAAAAACGCCCATCAGGGGTGATTTTTGCTTTTGCTATGGATTATACCTGGACAACTGACGGATTACACAGACAACAAAGCTACAGACCATAAAATGTATGTGATATTTCTGTTATTTAACAATGTCAGTGTCTGTTTTCAAATGTATAGAAAGCACACATAAAACAACATCTGTTCTGTTATGCATAAAGAGTTTTAAAAAATGTATAATTCACCTGTCTTTAATTTTGTTAAGTTTCGCTTGTGTATGGTGTCATCTAGTGGACGCTTCCGGATTTGCAGGCAGAGCACATGTTTTGAACAGAACTTTACTGACACAAGTAACAATTGTAAGCAGCAGACATGGCACGCAGTTTGGTCCTTTTGAGTCCACAGATTTCTTTATTTTGAGGTTGCATCGCCGGTATGTATTTTGTACCCATGTTCAACTACTTTAGTCAAAATTATTTGAAAGTCCAGCGCTGTGATGTTTGTAGTACTAGTGCTGTAATGTGTTTTTTACACGTGAACCACGCAGCTCTCAAAATGGCATCAGAGAGCCTTCAATGTGTGGATTTACAACTTTGTATTTATAATCTTGTTTACTGTATATTTTTGTAATAGGCATATTGTAATTTCACATTTATCTATTCTACAGTTTTACCTTTTTAAGCATCATTAAACCTGCTTAAAGATGTTGTCTTTAAGCAGGTTTAATGATGCTAGTCGTTGATGTGAGAGAGGAGTTTATCGCCATAGTTATTACGGCACAACATCAGATGACCAAAGTGCTGTACACACAAGTACAGAAACAAGCAGAACATTCAAAACTGCAGGACAAAAAAGAATACAATTTTAAGAAACCTTTAAATCCAAGATAGCGGCTCTAAAACTATGTTAAAAGCCAAAAGCTTAATTTTGATCCCATCCACAGGCTGAGCGGTGCGGACATGAGGGACCAGGCTCATGTCAAAATGGTTTTTGTGATTTTCTTCTGTTTTTGTAACTTGAGCCAAATCTTTTTAAAGAATCTGTTTGACTCAGTCTGCAGTTAGTTTAAGTAAATCTGATTTTCTCTACATGTCCCTGTGTCTCTTGGTGTCTTAATACTTAAAAATCTTGAAGTGTAACTGCTCAACGTTTCCAAATATTGTTCTTGTGTTCCTCGGTTGATTTTACCATCTCCTCTCTGACGTCGTGCTTTTGTTCATGTTTTAAACGTGCTGTAAACCCAGTCTTGGAACATAAACAAACTCTACACAAACACATGTCCATGTTCTGTTCCCTGATGTTTGTGTTCCGTTCCAGGAGGACCTCTCTCTGGAGAAGCCGTCTGCGGGGGCCCTGAGGGAGCCTGCGTCTTTGGCTCACTCCGCCTATTCTCTGGCCACCTCCGCCTTCTCGTCCCAGGACAGTCAGCTCTACATCAATGGGGCGGGGCTCAGCTACGGGTACCGCACCTACCCCACCATGGGCACCATCACACACCCGGTCTCCCTCACCACTGCTCAGACCAACGGTGAGGACGCAGTGACAAGGTTTCAGTCCAAATAAAGGATAACTAAGAAATAACTACATTTTTTTTTACCTAGGGACGTCTGTAGAATTGAAATTACCCCATGACGTCTGAGTTTTTTATGTCTATTCACATGGGATCTACATTGTCAGTAAACTACCTGCTTTTACGGACTTATTCTCGAAATGGCGGACCATGTCGCCAACGCTGCTTTTATTTTAAGTTTGCATTTAACAGAATGTACCTGCACTGTGGCGTCAAACACTGTTTCTTCCTGCATTGATGCGATTGGCGATCACAGTGACAGATTTCTCCTGAATCAGCCGTAGTTTCAAAACACTTTGCACCACGAGCACCCGGACTTCTCCATAGAGGCTCCATGCTGCTGGTCCTCGGGTGCCACGACAATGGGGTTGTGCGTCCGGGTCGTGTCTTCACCGCAGTTTGATTTATGTTTTTTACTTTTTAATTGTAGAAAAATACAGTAACTGGATTAAAGTATCGGGCGAAATCATATTATATAGTTCGTATTTGGACCTAAAATGGGCCGTAGGGACGTTTTCAATCACTATTAGCTTCAGGCGAAAAACAGGGCAGTTTACAGACATGAGGGTTCACGCGGGACTAGACTCACCTGAGGACCTGAGTTTGCAGAATTACAGGAGGTCAAATTCAGAGGAAGTTTTACAGACATTTTTACACATAACTAGAACAGGACTAGACACACAGATGACGTTTGTAGTTATTACGATTTACCAGGGGACGACAGGTAAAACTAAGACACGGACACGTTTGCACGGGGTAAGTACAACCTGGGGACGTCTGGTAATTTGCAAATTACTGCCCCACCTCTGTGTTACTTGTAAAAAAACGTAAATTACTCTATTTTACTGACATTGATTGAGACTGAAAGAGAAAAGAACGCAGGAAGAAAAGAAAGAGATAGAAAAGACGCACAGTTACAACAACAAACAGACGTCTGCATTTGGCGAAATATAGTAGGTAATTTGCGGCAGAATTTTTACTTTACAAATTACAGACATGGCGAATTCACATGGGATTAAGATCTCAGGCAGCCCTTCTTTAAGCAGACTGAATAACCCTAAATATTCTATCTAGAGGGAACTAAAATATTGGCTGGCCGGGTGAGCGGTGGGGATAATAGATGCACATGGGGTTTACGGGAAAAAAAAAACTAAAACAAATTTGGAGTTATTTTCAGTTTGTTTTTGCTTGTTAGTTTAGCTCGTAGTTTTGATGTGAATATATAATGCGATGAGAATGCTCTAAACATAATTTTGTTGTTTTTCTATGTCAATGACAATAAAATCTTTAAATAAAAAAAGTAAAAAAAGATCTCAGGCAAGGCATCCTCCGCAATTATTACAAATCACCAAAGGTCGACAGGTAAAACTAATCCCGTGTGAATAGGGCTTAAGACAAATAAAGTAACCTGGTGATACACTTGGAATTCGGCAGCGTTGTGAAGTCATGTTGGTACAAATGAAAAAAGAAAAATATTCTGCTTGCTAGTGGGATCCGCATCTATCCATCGGAGTATGACTCTTTGTTGTGATGACATTTATGGCAACGTCAGCTCCCATTGGACACCGCATTTTTCTAACGAAGCAAACTTGTTTTTTTTATTCTAACGTAATGATCCACAAGTGTCACAGATTTTAACTATACAACAAACTCTTTAAACACAATAGTTCTTCTTTAATCCCTTTTGTTTTGTTCCCCTCTCCCGTCCTCTGTGTCTCTTTAGGACCCACAGACCTCAGCATGAAGTCCCTGTCCTCCACCCTGACCAACTCCCACGGCGGCAATAGCCTCGGGGGGCGGAGCAACAGCGGCGCGGCGGGAGGGGGCGGGGCTTCCACTCAGCTGAGCCAACCGGAGATCACGGCCGTGCGTCAGCTGATCGCCGGGTACCGGGAGTCCGCCGCGTTCCTCCTCCGCTCCGCCGACGAGCTGGAGAACCTCATCCTCCAACAAAACTGAAGATTTTTGGACGGATTTTTCAGAATTTTACGTTTATGTCTTTTTCCTCCTTACGACTGATTGAACGGGACCAAGAAGGAGCGAATCATTTTTAATCAATAAAATAAATATTCCACGATCGAACTTTAACGGCTCCTCTCGCCTCACAATCAAAGCTGCATTCGCGTCGCAGGGTGCAGAGAGGCGTTGCCATGGAGGCTGCAATTTCTTAATCAAAAACTTTTCAAAAACTCACTGTGGAGGGCTTTGATTGACGGACGCCCTGACCAACGCCATCCTTGTGATTCTTTCGATTTTAAAAATAAGAAAAAAAAAAATCTTAACTACTCCCCATGCTTTTCGAGTTATTTCATTTGGGAGTTTTTTCGGTTTGTTTTTTTATGTCTTTTTTCCCAATTGACTGAAGAAAAGCAAAGACTTCTTATAATACAAATGGGATTAAGGATTTTTGTTTTGCTGAAGGTAAAAAGGACAGTTGGTTGTGCTCGCTTGTACATAAGCTGTGTGTCCAATAGCACTTTTCCTATCACCAACTCACCCCTCCCTCCTAACGCTAACCCAGGGAGCTACTAATTATTACTTAAAGGTCCCATATTGTGCTGAACTGGCCTTTTGTTAACCTTAATTAACATTCCTGCGTTTTACCTCGTCGAAAGCGTGCTCGAAGGCGCTGTACCTGATTTCTACTTCTTTAAAACCTTCTTTAAAAATATGTAAAACAGAATTACTTCATTTAAAACAGTCGCAGTGGTCCTAAGAGCTTTTCACAACCTTCAGAGACCAGAGTGGAGGTTTGCAGTCACAGTAAAGCAAAGCTAACAACAACTAGCATGCTAACTCACAGTTCCTGATACCTGGACAACAAAAATGCCGACAGCGCATACACACAGCAGACTTATTTTCAAGAGCAGCGTAGACAGGGGCGGCGCCATGGAGGGGGCTTTAGGGGCACTAGCCTCCCTTAGAATTACCAACCCACCCCCTTAAATTTTTGCGCCATTTACATAACGCATCCGATTTCAACTAAAGATTTTCAAATGACAAGTGTTCAAAATGAGACTATGATAAAATAATAATAATAAAATCTATATTAAGTATTCTAAATTACTGCTGAAGGTGTATGGAGTTTAAAAACACAGAGGAGCACTTCCTGTATTGCCATATGACATCACGAAGTGGAGTGTTTTCTGTTTGAGAGAAGAACTCAGCCTAAATATGCAGGTTTGTGTGTTTAACATGTGAAAAAAACAAAACACAACTCTATTTTTGTAACGAGGAAACAACATTAGAACAGATCAGAGAATAGCGTCATATTCGCCCTTTAAATGTTGGTAGTTATTTTATTTGTGATGTAATAATTATTGTAAAAATCACAGTTAAATTCACATGTTAAGCACCCACATTGAAAACCTTAGCACCCCTTTAGCTCCTCCAAAAAAAAAAAAGCCTGGTGCCATCCCTGTGCTGAGACAGGATATCTGTACTGGGGCAAGACAAATGTTGTTCAAATACTTAGACAAAAGGTTCTATTCACGCTTACCGGAAGACGTTTGGAAACATGCGGGCGACGACTTCCGGTGTAGTTCCCGACGCTGGGCATGTGATAAAACAATAAAACCGTGGATTCAGCAGCAGCGTCTTCACAACCTGCCAAAACTTTCCATAATCGCGTATTTGATGTCACTTACAGGCAGCTGGTTGGAACTGTTGATCTGCCGAACATAACAGAACACTACACTGACATCTTTTTTATTTTTATTAAGTTAGACAAACTATAATACACAAATTATTATTACACAACTATAAAAGGAAAAAAGAAAGAATACAATGACATCTAGAAAAAGAAAACCAGGCCATTTTCTCAGTTTTCCCAGATTTCATCAGAGTTCCTATCGCCAACAGATCTCAAATGTTTCCAAATGTCTTCCGGTTTTGTGACGTAAGCGTGACTAAAGCCCGTTGAGTGGCAGTTAGTGATTAAAAGCTGAAAATAATGATGAAAAATACAGGAAGTAGTGCTCAGTTCTGAAACATATCGATGACATAGAAAGATTCAAACAGAACAAGATTCCAACCATAAAACTCAGGTGACATTTACGCGCAAGGAGTTCATTTTTTTGGACAGTCTTTACATTTGTTTAACGAAAAATAACAACAATTGTGTAAATTAGACAACCTTTGACCTTTTATGAATCCTTTAAGTTATGGAATTGCCGGCAAGACAGATTTTTGCTCAAATATATGAAAAAAAAAATCAGGTACAGAGCGTCCTTGGTTAGTCTTGAGAGCTGAAAACGAACGGTTAGTGAAACATGGTAACAGTCATTTCTCAGTCCATACAATTTCAACTGCTACTAATGCAACAAACATGGATGCTAGCAGCTATTGTTGTTAGCCTCATTTTGAAACCACTCTGTTAAGTTATCAGCAGGGGGCGCTGGAAGTACACTAGTCAAGCCATTTTCTATGCACTGAAATCAGGGTTAGATTTTTTCCATACACATAGTACGTCATTTAAAGTTAGACGAAATAAAGGTGCCCGAACCTTTTAACTTTTTAAAATTTATTTAAATTTTTTTTAAGCCAGATTAAAGCACAATATGGGAACTTTATACCTTGCTTACTTATGCATCGAAAACTACCAGGAATACCTCAGATGAAACCTGCCAATTTCATTTTCAGCGAGTTTTGAAGAAGGCTGTTTTTTTGAAGCCTTCGAGGTTTTTTGCAGGAGAGGGGGGAGGGGACGAATCAAAAATGTGCGCAAGATTTTTTTTTTGTTTACTTTTTGTTTATTTTTTACGTTTGCATATTTGTTGTATATATTTAATTTGTGGGTGTCGATTGGAAAATTTCTCAGTGACAAAAACTTACCTCCTGCTTGGAATTTTTCAGCCAACAAAACCTCAGCTCCGCCTCTTCTACCATTGGACCTATACTTTACGTGGACCTAAAGCCCCGTCCCCGAAAAAAGGGGAAGGGGCCTATGCTCTCAAGTCTTAACTGTGTTCTTTGTCTGTTGAACTTTAAAAAATTGCCATTATTTGTCGTTCTTAATGCTATCTTCTGATTATAATGTTTGAACTTTTCGTGCTGCTGCTGCTATTTTTGAGAACGTTTTTTGGAATTTCCTGGACCTTCTTCTGCCATACACAACGTCAACCTCAAACGGGGCGATAACGAAACTTCGCCCCGATTCAGACATAGCCAAATCGACCAACCTCCTTCGCCCTCTAAAGCCAACCCAATTAGCTTAGCCTAGCTTGTTTCTCAGTTCATTTCGTGTCCTAGGGCTCGACCTGTATGTTGTGGATTCCTTTGTTTTGCTTTGTTTTGTTTGGAGGTTGCGCAAGAAGAAATTAGCGTCATTTACCACTGAAAACAGACGGTACGGTGCAAAAAATGATTTCTGCGAGTTAAAATAGCTTGAATTCAGAATCTTGGTTTGAGTAGTTTAAACTTGTTTTCATATAAACCAAAAGTTTAAAGTAAACCAACCAAACCAAAAGTAAGTTGGGGGTCTGTCACCTGCTTGTTTCTGTGAATATGTCACTACTCTGCTTTGAATGTTCCACAGTGTGACATTAAACAGCTCTAACTTACATTTATTCAGTTACAGGTGATTTTCTAGCTCAAAAATGCCTAGAAAAACAGGCGTTCTGACTGTGAGCGGGGTCGCCTCTCCACAGATCTGACCTGTAACTTGGCTTTGTTTGGTCTCCGTGATGATACAAAGGTTTAATGCCATACTGTGAAACATTTAAGGCAAAGCAATAGCATCTCCATGGAGAAAAGCAGGTGGCAAACTCCCCCCCAGGAAAGTTATACAACTCCATTTAACTTTTTAGCCAAAACAGCGCTCTAAAAACTAAAGAAAAGCATGAATCCTGACTGTGAGTGAGCTTGCATTTCCACAAACCTGACTCTTATATGACCTGGACGAGGGTCTCCTACTGCTTGTTTCCATGGCAATGTTGTTCTTTTGGCTATAACCTTCATTCACTGACTGATTGCAAGAAATCAGGAAAATAAGTTGTATTATCTAGACCATATTAGTAAATGAAGTAAAATGAGTAAATCTCGTTTACACTACTCAAACCGGGATTTTTTCCCCCAAAATTTTAGCTAACGTGGAGATACATTTTTGCTAATAGTCTGTGAAATTACTCAGTTGCCAAGGAAAGCCAAACAGTTAGACTATTAAACACACAGTATTCGGTTGGTGAAACGTGTCAAAAATTTCAGAATTTCCTAGAAAATAAGAAGGAAAATCCAGTTTAGTTTTTCTGTTTGCACTGAGACGATTGGGAGCAGGTGTATGCATGTACCTCCGGAGGGACCCCAGGCCATACCTTGCACTGCTTTTGTCTGAAATATTGTCAAAAATATGACAAGAGTGGGAAACAAATTTTTTATTTTGTTTAATTCTTATTTTTGCAACGCAGATGATAATCAAAAGCATTGGAGTGCTTCTTTGTGTTGTGACACTTCAATCTACCACCAGATGGCGCCCTCAAACTTCTGACTGAACTCTTATTGACCAGTCACTGACCCCTAATTAAAAAAACGTGTAAACTAATTAATTTATATAGAACTAATTAGACGTGCTTTTGGATGTTTTTTGTTGTAATTGTTTTTGTAAAAAATGAAAGTTCTGTTCTAAAAAATCAATACTGACACGAGAAATATGCAAAAAAACGTAACAAATTTGGAGGAGAGAAGGAGGACTGTGGTGTCAAAGTATTCTTATTGAAATATTAGTTAGTGGCCAAATCCCTTTATCCTAAAAATTATTATTATTATTATTATTACCATTATTATTATTTTAAATTGAGTGTTTTAATGTATTACTATGTGAAACCAATGGGTGTACAATCATATTTTATTTATTTATATTTTGTTGCAATTTACACCAAAACGGCGTCCTCCTGCTCTCCACTCTGGACCTCACTGTGCTCCTCCCACTGCCAAGCCCCGCCCCCCTATCCCGGGATGCTTGGCTGTCAATCTTTGTATTTTTTTTTTATTTTTTTATTGCATTATCAAATACTACTGTTCTCGAATCTGCACTGAAAATGGTCCTGCTGTTGTTTTGTGAATGAGGAATAATTCTTTATTTATTTGAGTATTTTTTTGTTTTGATTAAAAGAGATTGATTGTGTTTGATTAAATTGAGATTTTGGTGTTTATGGACTCAGAATGTTTGAGTTGTGTTTTGAATAGAGGAAAAGCAAGTTAATACAACCGTCTCGTAACATGTAGTGATTTAAGCAGATGTCCTGTTCAGACCTGGGCTTTTTTACACCGTCAGTACGTGCACAGGCCTACATACAAAAACGGTAAATTGTCAGATTTTTATAAAGCGCTTTTCCACCTTCAAGGCACTCAAAGTGCTACATTATTTTTTTTTATTTTTTTTTTTTTACAGTGATTGAATGAATGTATATATTAATTCATATATACATTAATTCAATCACACATGCATACACCATTTTCAGTTATTTTCTTTAGTTTTTCCTGTGTGGATACTTACTTTTACTTACTTAAATTTGTTTTTTTTTTAGTGTGCACGCATTCATATATTATTGTTTTTTTACAGTGTTAAAATGTACGTTCGAATATAAAAAATTTTTTTACAGTTGCATAAACATATTTTATTATTTTTTAAAAAGTGTACATACACACATTTAATTTTAGATATTTATTTTTTTACAATCTGCATACATTTCATACATTCAATCCCAGCTCTGATCAGTACTTACTGTTGTTGTATCCTTGGGCAAGACACATTTTCCCACCTATAGCGCATAGAATAAAAAGTCTGCCTCGGGGCAGCTATGGCTACAGCAGTACTTTCTTATTATGTAGTGTGGAGACTGGCGTGTGGTGGTTACTTCTGAAGTCACAGCTGCCCTGGAGACGACTGAACAAAGAGTGGCTTCCGTCTGCGCCCACAGCCTCTCCAGCCACCACTTAGTTTCACTCACATCACATTCATACGTCTTCAAGGTGAAGTGTCTTGCCCAAGGACACGAGTAAAGTTGGACCACTAAACCACTGCGGACCCAATTTTAACATTAAAGGTGTATTGTGTAACTTTTCTGGTGGAGGGCCCGTCACCTGCTTGTTTCTATGGATACGTCATTGCTCTGGAATGTTCCACAGTGTGACATTAAACAGCTCTACTTTACATTTATTCAATCACAGGTGGTTTTTCAGCTTATAAATACCTAGAAAAACAGACTTTCTGACTGTGAGCGGGGTCGCCTCTCCACAGATCTGACCTGTAACTTAATCCGGTTTGGAGTCCACGAAGATAGAAAGGTTTACGGTGAAACATTCCAGACAAAGCAATAACATCTCCATGGAGAAAAGCATCCGACGCACCTTAAACCAGAGAAGTGTCACAATGCACATTTAAGCGAGAGTGTTATGACGTTATGATGGTATTATTTCATTTCAAGGGACTGTTTCAGCTGTTTCTCCTTTTGACGTCTCTCAGGTTTGTGTTTTTTTTCTACCCCGGGGCAGTTCACCATAGAAAGAGATAAAAAAAAAAATACTGTAACATTGAATAACAGCAAATGACAATCTTAACAAAGGTCTAATTTGCTAACGTCCCATTGCTTCTGACTGGACGGTGTTTGCCATAGTCAGAGCCGGTACTGTTCTTAAAACCATTTATTTGGCTTTTCAAGATGGCCGCCTCATTTTCTATTTTTGTTATTAATCGCGGAGTCTGGTTCCTCTCAGTGTTATTTTCTAGGTATATTTTGTAGTGCGGGTCAAGTGGTCTTTTTAAGAAGAGATTTTGTACAATAACTCATCCTCTGAACTCTAATGCCTGTAATGTACATTCCTGATACAATGGATGTCAAAACGCAAAGATACAACTAGCATCAATCTTACTCAGTACTATTAGGCAAAAAAAACATCCTATTAGAGGATTTAAAGGCGCACTGCGGAACTTTTCTAGTGCAGGTTTTTGTTGTCATAAAACCAAGCCATTTTGCTTTTGTACAGTGACGGGATTGGATTATTCAAAAATACTACAGTAAAAAAGGCAAATTCTGTCAACTGGACTAAAATCATTAAAAATACCTTGTATGTCGCCTCTCCACAGATCTGACCAGTAACTTTACCTGATGGAGTAGAAGCTAGATAATGTAGTAAAGCAGTAACATCTCCATGGAAACAAGATGGTGGACCTTACACTTTCAGGTAACTGAAATTTCAGGTTGACTTTACTGTCCCTATGGGGGAATTTGTCCTCTGCATTTGACCATAGTCTATATATAAATGGACATAGCTAACCGCTAGCTGCCATGTTCCAAATAGGAAGTGAGTATGGGGGCACTTCCGGCTCCATCAGCTCGGGCTTTAAAATGTTCTTATTAACCTGGTGTTACATGATCCCTACATGATCCTGGTGTTTTTATTTCACTGTTTTGTCCGTACATACTCCCTTTGTCCACTTCTTTATCGGTTATCTACTCATTTGACCCATTCTTCAATACGGATTACACTTCTCCAGATCTGGAGCGGAGTGTATCACTCTGAACTGAGTTCTACACATTATTCATCTGGAACGGCTCTCGCTGAAAGCGTTTAGAAAAAGAAGGGACTTGCAGCAGAACGCCTCGAGCTGATTGAGCGATCCGCCCCAAAGTGTCCACCCACCAGTTTCTTTTTAGCCAAACAGGTCAAACCTGTAAAAATGACGAATCCAACCTGTGCCACGGAAAAACCAAAACAAGTGTCATGCTGGAGAGAGAATATGTCCATAAACCAATTTTGCCATTTTTGCAAAATTTGCACATTGAGGGCGTTATAAGCCACCGCCACCGTCCGCCGGCTCTGTGTAGGTCATAGACATATAATATATAAACAGTCTATGGTGTCGTCATGTCTGAAACTCCTCCCCCTGTGTAAATCTCACAGCAGGAGCAGCTCAAGATGGATTCTCCAGAGTTTGTGAACTCACACATATCGTGAGACTCCATCTTGCTTGCTAAGGTTAGAATGCCCTAACCTAACCAGAACATTCATACTTCACTTTGTGTGGATTGTCATATTGAAAATATAAAAAGTAATGTAAGAAAAAGCTAATCCTTAGTGTTCTTTTGAGAGAAGAACTAAATCTGCAGGGTTTGTGTGTTAAACATGTGAATGAAACAAAACACACCTCCAGGTCTGTTTGTGATGAGGAAAGAACATTACAACATAGATTAGAAAATAGCATGATATGGGCCCTTTAAGTTGCTATGACAACAGTGTAACATTTATCAATCATCCCCAATTTGCCTGGTCTCCTGAGTTCCCCTTCCCTCTCCAGTTCTTTAAAGGTTATATTTACCCGCCCTGTCTCGTGGTATTGACTCTCTCAGGTCAGAGTCAGGGCTGGAGGATCACACTTTATTCTTAAATGTGTACGTTTCTTTGTTGACTCTCAAAATGTCAAAGTGTCTCCGTGACCTTAAGGAGAAAGATGACTTTTGTCCACCATATATTCAGTGAAAGAGCATTGTTGGTTCAAGGTGCATTGTGTAACTCTTCTATTTGTCTCATGGAGATGTTATAGCTTTGCCCAGAATGTTCCACAGTTTGGCATTACAGTCATTTATCTCTTGCATTGGTGTTTTTCTTGCATTTGTAGCGTGAGTGTGCTCGCTTCTCCACAGTTTTGACCTGTAACTTGGCCTGGAGGTCCACTTATCTGTCGTTATGAAGATAGACAAGTTTAATTCCTTACTTTGGAACATCTTGATGGCAAACCCTCCATCAGAAAATGTACACAGTGCAGATTTAAGAATTTATAAGAATCCACACTCCCACAGCAAAATATTAACATGTTTAATCGTTTTTCTCTTAATATGATACCAGGTAATAATGGCAAGAATCATGATATTGATCTAATACCGATTCCATTGAGCTTTGTATAAAAAAGTATTGAAACTTTGCCATTAAAAAAAATTATACCTTGGCGTATTTTATCTTCGCACCAGCCCTTGAACTTCTTTAACAAATAAAAACATGAGCATATAAACAGATAAAAATGTGTTAGAATTATTATATACAGTATTTGCATGAGAATCGACACCTCTCGATATCTTGGTCAAATGACAGATTTCGGCTTCCTGTTTATAGGTAATATAATTTCCTATTCAAAAGATATAATATTTTGTTGAATTGTTAATTGCTATGGCGATGGTGCCAGATTTTCATCGCTCTGAAACACACGTGGTCAAATGCAGAGGGCAGATTTCCATATAAGGACAATTAATTGAACCTTTAGCCTTATTGAAGTTCATGAGAAGGGTTTAATGGGAGAATCTGACTTCTTTTTTTCTTTTTTTTTTTTTTTTTTTTTTAACAGACTTTGACAGTTTTGTTATGTTTGTTTAAACATTATGATGCTGGTTGTATCCTTGCCAACTCCCCTCTTGTGTACAGCTCTCATAAACAGAAATGGTTCAGGAGCCTTTTTATTTTTGTATTGGCTGTACAGAAACCTAATCTGAAATATTCGATTTTGATTTTGGTGCTCATTCTTTTCTCCATTCTGTGGCGTATTCTAGTCTGGACTGTTGATTGTTTTGAACCAGGAACAGCCCAATGTGAACGGAACTCCTCATGATTTACTCAGTGGAAGTGTGATGTTTACATGTACAGAAATGTGTCGATTCTGTTCATTTTGTTTTGTTTTGCAGAATTTAAATCCTCTTATTACTGAAGGGAAATGGGACTGCGTGTAAAACTAGGCCCACACCAGACAAACTTACAACCAAATCTATGGAAACTGTCTATAAACTAATTTATATTTCAGCAGAATTTTATCAAATTTATTCAAAAAATATTTACTTTTGTGATTTGACTAATTAATTAAAGGTGCATTGTGTCATTGCTCTGCCTCAAATGTTCCACAGTATGACTTTAAACACCTCTACCTTACATTTATTCAATTACAGGTAGTTTTTTGGATGAAAAATATCCAGAAAAACAAACATTCTGACTGTGAGCGGGGTCGCCTCTCCACAGATCTGACCTGTAACTTGGTCTGGTTTGGTCTCCATGATGATAGAAAGGTTTAATGCCATACTGTGAAACATTCCAGATAAAGCAGTAGCATCTCCATGGAGAAAAGCATTGAATAGGCTCTCCACCAAAAAAGTTACACAATGCACCTTTAAATTCCATCTTGTTCAGTTCTGGGTTGATTTTATAAAGCAAAAAAATAAAAAATAAAATAAAAAATGATCTTTACCATATTATTATTGGAAGCTTTTTTTTAGTTCACTGTAACAGACCGTCTGACCTGTAACTGAAATATTACAGTATTTCAAGATTAAAGTTAAAATCTGAGATAAAAGTGAACAATTTGCCTTGACAAAAGAAAAAGAAATTTGTTAATTTAACAAAGTCCTTACTCCCCTACTTGTGAAAAGTAATATGATTTAGTCTTGAACCCAGATATCTCATTATAATCAGGAGAAAAGTTTTAAAGGTACAAGACAAGGTTGCCCACTTGAACCCTTCAAGTTTATAAAGTGAGATCATTTCAAACAAAGCTCATCTGCTACAGAAACTTTTAGCACATTGTGATTTCTTTGACCCTGTGGTGTGGGAAAACCCTGTCCCTGTCCCGGAATGAAAAGCCATGGCAAACCCACCCACCTGTGCGCTAATGTAACCTCAGGAAAAAAGGCCCATTTCCCTGTTTTTTTTTTCTTTTCTTTTCATTTTGTATGTATTTACAGCAACAAAAAATGAGTAGTTTTGGCTAGATTCATTTATTTTAATTTGTGCGTATATTAAGACACTTCAGATTTTTCAGGTTTTGAAACTGCAAAATTGGATGCAAAAAAGGACGGGATTACAGACAATGAGTGTTTATTTGAGTATTAAAAATATTGAAACCAGTCAGTTGTTTTAGGGTAAATAAATCCAAAACCGTGAGTCAAATTTAAAAGCATTTTCGGAAATCACTGTATTTTAAAGGTGCACTATGTAACTTTTCTGGTAAAACTCCAGCACTTGATTGTGTCCTTGGAGATTGCTTTCCCTGAAATGTACCACAGTATGGCATTAAACTTGCTTAATTATAGGTGTTTTTTGTTTGTTTTGTTTTTTACAATAATACAATACCTTCAAAAATATGCATTCCACTGTAAGATGGCTCACCTCTCCACAAATCAGACCTGTAAACTGGCTTGGTTTAATATCATACTATGAACAATGACCAGGCAAAGCAACATCTCCATGGTGACGGACACTCCACACAGAAAGTTACACAATGCACCTTTAACTAATGACAACATTATTGCAGTGAAAATGTTACAACCTTTCTAGTACCTGTGGCAAAATATTTTGATCCTTTAGATTTGTATTATTATTATATTTGTCATTAAATAAAAAAAAAATATAAGTTTAATTTTTTTAAATTTTATTTTATTTTTTATGTTTTGAGCAGGACGGTGCTAAGCCTGAAACATATCACTTTGGTCCATGACAATGAAAAAAAAAACGGCGCTTTCTTTGTGAAGTCTTTACTGCTGAAGCTGATCTCATTGTAACATTCATGTTTTTATTGAATTGTTGATTAATTATTTTTTTTTTATTTCTTTTTTGTTTTCTCCCAAGCTGTACGTCACAAAGCTAAATGTACTAATAAAACCGTGTGCTATCTATCAAACTCTGCATCAGTGTAATTACTTTAGGCAAGGCAGTGACACTGACACTGTCGCTCTGTTTCCTTGGGCCAAAGACTTCTGTCTTGTCTGAGTTTAGCTGGAGAAAGTCGTTTTGCCTCCACACTCAGATCTGTTGGATCAGTGGCAGACAGAGTCCACTGGTCCATAATCCCCTGGTCCATGGTCCCCTGGTCCATGGTCCCCTGGTCCATGGTCCCCTGCTGCCAGTGAGACAAAGATCTGAGTGTCGTCTGCAGAGTTGTGGTTGGACACATTATTGCTGGGTAATAACTGGCCTAATGGCAACATGTACAAAAGGGGTTCCAGGCTCGAACCCTGGGGCACCCCAGACACAGTTTCCAATTTCAACAAAGCACTTCCTGTCTTCTAGATAGGACTTGAACCAGTTTAGTGCAGCACCAGAGATGCCCACCCAGTCCTCTTGTGTCTGTAAGAGGATCCTGTGATCGACAGTGTCAAAAGCAGCACTCGGATCTAACAGGATCAAGACTGAGACTTTGCCTGCATCAGTGTTCAGGCAGATGTCATTTGTCACCTTCATAAGAGCCGTCTCACTTCTGTGGTGGGCTCTAAAACCGGACTGCAAAACATCAGAGGAGTTGTTCATTTGGAGATTAGTTAGCTGTTGGTAAAAAGCTTTTCAAGGACTTTGCCAAAAAACAGCAGATTTGAGAAGTACTGTGACATCAGGTCTGCTCATTTTTAGGAGAGGCTTAATGACCAGAATTTTCAAAGCTCTTGGGAATGTTCCAGATTGAAGTGACACGTTAACTGTGAGTGAGTGGTGAAAGCAAACAGTTTTTTTCTTTAGAAATCTAGTGGGTAACACTAGCTTCTCAGTTTTGTGTTAACATTGTTGCAGTTGACGAAAGTGAAAACACAAAACAGTACACTGATGGGCAGATAAATCCACAAATGTCTTTCAAAATGCAGATATATTCTCTTCATCCAGAACCTCCGTCCTTCTTAGAAATGAATTTAAAACTGGTTCTGAGAAGGTCCTTTGTAAAGATGCACTTGACCTGAATTTCCATTCAAAAACGGGTGGGGTTAAACAATGTATTTACTTTCTCCCAGTCCTTTTTGGACAAAGCAAACTATGTGAGAGAAGTGCTTTTGTTTGCTTGTTACACAAAAGATGTATTTATTTATTTATTTATTTATTTATTGTATTATACATTTATGTTGTATGCATTGCTGTCCAAATAAACATTCATTCATTAAAGGTACAATGTTTTTAGACAGAGGCAATTATGTGAAAAAATATATTCAGTGAGAAACAATTTGCATTTTAATTTCATTTTCTGTGAATTAAAATATTGTAGGTAATTGTCAGGATAATAACGGTTATTCATAAAAGACTCTTTATTTTTGGAATATAGAATTTTAGCAACAATATATTATTCCATTTATTCTCTACAAATAAAAAAACAAGCTAATATATGTTTTACGTGATGCAGGGTTATAATGTTTAATCAGACAGCGAGTGCGTGTACATGCCCTCGAGTATCCCGGTTATGTTTGGGTTTTTTGAGTATCCTGGTTAGGCGAGTCTCCGTGTAGACGCAGTATCCTGATTTCTGTGTCCTAGAGATGCCAGTATCCCGATTATGAGAAACGAAAATACTTTTACTGGGATATTCTGAGAGTTTCCAGGACACTGTGGCCTGTAGACGCAGGATCCTGATTTCTCAAAACTGGAGCTGTACTGAGCATGTGCGAACTCAAGGAACAGATACGGCAGGAGCAGATACTTTACCAAAACGACTCAAACTCCTAACAGGACATTATAAGTGGTTTGTGTCGCTCTTGAAGTGAACTGACGCTGTGAGACTTTGTATTTTGTTGTATTTTTCAACTGTTAAAAACGACTTTTACTGAAGCTGTGACAGACGCCCACAGTCTCATGTTCTTAACTGAAAGTATCAAATGAAACAGAAAACGCTCACCAAAGTTCTTATAGAGGTGCAAATGCAAGGCGCAGCAATATAAAGTGAAAAAATGCCTCGCACACTCAGATGGTCGATGTCCAAAAGCTTTTTTTTATTTTTAAATAACATTTCGGCAAAAAAGCCTTTGTCAGATCATTTTTCTTGCTTTGGACCACAGTATAGCACCAAAGCAAGAAAAATGATCTGACGAAGGCTTTTTTTTTATTTTTAAATAACGTTACGGCAAAAAAGCCTTCGTCAGATCATTTTTCTTGCTTTGGTGCTATACTGTGGTCCAAAGCAAGAAAAATGATCTGATGAAGGCTTTTTTTGACAAAACATTATTTAAATTTTTAAAAAAGCTTTTGGACATCGGCCATCTGAGTGTGCGATGCATTTTTTTCACTTTTACTTCACTGAATGTATGTCTTGTTTTCTTGTTGTTAGAAACCCATTATAAAGCCTTCAGTTACCAAAGTTGCTCCATGTTTAGCTCCTTGCCATATCGGTGCCATAGTTACCATAGCAACCAGTCTAAATATCCAGGATACCCTGATTCCTCACGTGCACAGGGACGTGGGATCAGACTCATAACCGGGACACTCGTGCGCATGTAAACACACTCAGTTTTTGCCACAAAAAAAAAAAAAAAGTGAATGAAATACTGCACAAAATCTGGACAGACACAAAATCCCATCTGAAGGAGCGCTGCAAGAAACACAAACGTTCCAATCGTTACATATTGTCGACATAAAGCTTTTTGCACTTGTAGATTTGCTCGCAGTGGGTGGTGTAAGTAAGCGCCAGTTAAATAAAAATATTACTCAAGTTGAAGTACTAGTATAGTGCTGGGAATACTTAGATAAGGAGAATTATTTAGTTAAAAGTAAAAGTAAAAAATGACTCTGGAACGTCACTAAAGAAGACGTTAGTTCATACCTGCTGTTTTTTTTACAGGCCCATCTCAGGTTAACAAGAGTGGTGATAAAAATATATGAGAGTAAATAGTTTGAACAATACTTTGAATTTATAATATAATGTCAAAGTTTCTTGTAACAACAATCGCAACTATAAAATCTGACATTAAAACACAGTGTCTGGATTAAAGGGCCCATATTACGCCATTTTCTGATCTGTGTTCTAACGTTTCCTCGTCACAAACAGAGCTGGAGTTGTGTTTTGTTTCATTCGCACACGTTTAACACACAAACCCTGTATACAAACAAAGCTTTGTTCCACCTGTAGTAATACAGGAAGTGCTCCACTGTGTTTTTAAACTCCACACACCTTCACTAGAATCATTTGGATGATTTCAGCCCTGGAATTGCTGATCTCAACTGTATAAAAGGTAAAAAGGAGCTGTTAACATGAAAACTAACACTTCATGACATCACAAGGGGGAACAGAACATTTTGAGCTTTGGAGATGTGGACAGACTAATAATAAAAGTTTATACTTGTGTGAATGAAACAAAATACAACTCCTGGTATGTTTTTGAGGATGTACTTGGCATAATGTTCACAAGAGTTCATAACAAGTCATTTCCTGCTGCATTATCGCTCATAACCTGACTGCTCAGTTCATTGTTGTCTAGGCAACCGTACATCGTCCTCCCTGAATAGAAACATGGCCAGTTGTTAAGTTATTGCATAGTTATCTCATGACATTAAAAGACTCTGGGTTAATCTGGTTTTATAATAAAAATAACATGTTTAATTCATACTAAGTACCTTACTCAGTGGTAGTAAATCCTTGTAGCCACAGCTGCCCTGGGGCAGACTGACAGAAGCAATCATCAGCCTCTCTGAGCACCACCAACACTCACATTCATAGGCAAGGTGGGTGAAGTGTCTTGCCAAAGGACACAAACGCTATATGCACTACTAGAGCCACTAGAGTCCCACTGTGGCACCTGGTATTCCTCACAGTCTCCCATCGAAGCCCAGCCCTGATTCGCTTCTGAGATCTGACGACATGAGACATTCAAGTGCCAAACATGGGTTAATAATTGTTTTTTCCACTTCTATAGACACTTTAATGTGTTTAATTTGTCATTGGAATGTTGTAGTGGTGGAATCTGCTCCTTCCTTGGTCTCTCTTGTGTTGTTTGTCTGTGGTTTTCGGAGTCTGTTTCTCAGAGTTCTTTGTAGCTCTGCAGGTGCATGGACTTTTTTCATATCCTCTTTTGTTCTCATGTATTTCCCAGAGGAGAGCCGCCCACATGCAACTCAAGACACACGCTCGATCCAGAATCTGTCACTGTAAAACGGTGGTTGTATTGTAAATATGCAGGGATAGTGTGACCTACACATAAACGCAGGGATGGGCAATTATTTTTTCCATGGGGCCACATGAGAAACAGAAAATATGTGGAGGGCCGGGGCAAAATGCTTAACTCAATTCTGCATAATATTAATTGTATTTCTTAATAAAAAGCAGTAAATCTCATTGTTTTGACGCTGGTGAGAGTTTATGTTATGACGAAGCAATGAAAAAGTGAGGCTGACTTACAAAAAATGTAATTTAAAAAAACACCTCTAAAATAAAAGTAATGCAGCTTTAGTCCAGGCATGAGGTAAAATTATAAAATATGTTTATTTTGTAACAGAAGGTTTGCACCACCACGTGACCCCCATAGCAACGGTAACTACGCCGCCATGACACCGGGCAGGCGATTGACTTCAGTTCAGTAGCATCAGAGAAACATGGGCAGGTTTTGTTGTGTATTTGGCTGGTCGAGCCGTTCTCAAAGGGATAAAACGATTAGTTTCTTCAATGTTCCTCTGGAAATTCCTCATCAGGAGCTCAAACAAGGGAATTATCAAAAAAAGACGGGAATTATGGCCTACAAACATAAACCGTGAAGAGATTTGGAATGGTGCCATCATGACACCTGAAGTTTGCTCACGTCACTTTCATCGAGGTATTTGCTGTTCAAATTGTTTCATAGTTTATTTAATGAAAGAAGCAAACTTACTGAACTAAAATTTCATTCATTTATCCAAGAAAACCTGCACCAGTTTACGATCCAACGAACCCAGATTGGGTCCTACGATCAATATGGGGCACGAGTCGAAGAGCCAAACTATGAAAGAATCGGCCATGAAAAGATCCTCGCGAACATTAGAAAGATCCACTCGCAAAAAACGATTAATTTTAATTATTTGATATATTATTACGATAAATTAATTCTAGAAGACAACCCTTTCAGAACGGCTCGACCAGCCAAACACACAACAAAACCTGCCCATGTTTCTCTGATGCTACTGAACTGAAGTCAATCGCGTGCCCGGTGTCATGGCGACGTAGTTACCGTTGCTATGAGGGTCACGTGGTGGTGCAAAGCCTCTATAGCATTTTGGCTTAAAGGGGTGGGTCTGAGTCAACCAAAGGGCCGTATGTGACCCGGGAGCTGCACAGTGCCCAGGTCTGGTCTACAGTGGGTACGGAAAGTATTCAGACCCTTACATTTTTTCACCTTCCAACAAGACAATGACCCTAAGCGCACGGCTAAAATAACGAAGGAGTGGCTTCACAAAAACTCCGTGACTCTTCTAGAATGAATGAAACCCAATCGAGCATCTCTGGAGAAACCTGAAAATGGCTGTCCACCAATGTTCACTGTCCAACCTGACAGAACTGGAGAGGATCTGCAAGGAGGAGTGGCAGAGGATCCCCAAATCCAGGTGTGGAAAACTTGTTGCATCATTCCCAAAAAGACTCATGGCTGTATTCACTCAAAAGGTGCTTCTACTAAATACTGAGCAAAGGGTCTGAATACTTATGACCATGTGATATTTCAGTTTTTCTTTTTTAATAAATCTGCAAAAATGTCAACAATTCTGTGTTTTTCTGTCAATAGGGGGTGCTGCGTGTACATTAATGAGGAAGAAAAAAGAACTTAAATGATTTCAGCAAATGGCTGCAATATAACAAAGAGTGAAAAAATGTAAGGGGTCTGAATACTTTCCGTACCCACTGTAGAACTTAAATCTTCACTGTTACAGCCAGCTCCAGTTTGCTCTGACAGAGGCCGAAAAGCTGAAACGCACTGGCATAATTTTTACTTAATTTTCCATGTGGTAATAAAGAATTTTAATGATTCTGAACTCTCTTTTTCAGTTTTGTATTGAGACTCGTCCCTGCACAGAAGAGCAGGATTCTTTTGCAGAGTCTCTCCACATCCAAGCAGCACTTCTGTAATCAAAATAATAACAAACTGTGAGTATAAATCACACATTCTGACATATTTCTATTCCAGCAGCTTTTCTTTATCGATTTTCATGTAAAACTGTGAACTTTTACCATTTTCTTTCTCTTTTCTTTATTTCATTTACGTCTTGTGTAAGATTTGTCTCCTGCTTGTCTTAGATCAGATGTTATTGCTTTCCCAGAATGCTCCACTGTCTGGCAAATACAGATGAGTTTAATTCCATACTGTGGGACATCGCAGACATCTCCATGGAGACACATAGCGCACTCACTCACCCACTATGCTAGTCTAAATTTAAAGCAACACCATGGAACTTTCTGGAGATGACACCTGCATGATTCAATGGAAATATATTTTTTTTAATATATACTTGGGATATTATTCTCCATGAAGAAGGCCCTAAGTAAGAGTCAGGTTTGTGGAGATGCAAGCCCGGTCACAGTGAGGGTGCAGGGTTTCCAGTGTAAAAAAAAAAAAAAAAAAGGGGAAAAAAATTAAAAAAGAGTTATACCCCACATGTGCACTTTAAAGAACACATTGAGGTCCCTTTTAAAGAATTATTTTAAATATTTAAGAATAAATTGCAAATCACAATTAAAAATAATTCCTAAAAATTGTGTTTCCTCAAATTGAAACCACTTCACCACACACCCCCTGTCTGTCCATTCACTCACTGCATCATTACTATTCCACACTCACTTCAGTAGTCTGCAGTTTTATGTCCTGGTTTTATGAGTTTCTGCATAACGCCAGGAGTTTTAACTTTCTTTTTAATGAGGCGATAACTGCAGCAAACAAATAGTGCTCCAGTAATGAGTCAGATCTAAAAATGCAAGAGGAAAAGGAGACTTGGAGACTTGTCCTTCACTGCAGATGGAAGAGGAACCTGTTCTGATCCCTAAAGAGTAACACAGAGCACGAGGTCAGAGTTAAGACTTTCTACTCAAGCAAGTGTAACGTTACTTCAAAATAATATTACTCAAGCAGAAGTACAAAGTAATGGTCCAAGAAATCACTCATGTAAAAGTAACTTTAAGAGGAATAACATCTGATTTATAATTTGAAGTTACTGTAATTTGAAGGATAAAACCAAAGATAACGCACACAATCTGGTATTTTCAAAGGACACACACAAAAATGAGACAAAATTATATCTGAAGGAGTAAAGCAGTAAGTCTAAAATGTTTTACTCACAGTGGGAAGAGTAACCAAAACTTTTACTCAAATATTACTCAAGTAGGAGCGAGAAAAATCGTCTAAAAAGTACAATTTCTTTAAAAAGTGACTCAAGTTACTATACCCACCTCTGGATATAATCTCTACAGTATAAACTTTATCAGGCTCGCGGTGGAGAAATGCACTTGTCACAGCAGCTTTTAATACCCACAAAGCACAGATAAAAGTGGAGGTGCAGCACTTGAGGTCAGAACAATAAAGAGGAACAAAAAGGCTGCAAGGAATGTTAAAATATTTGTAAAACAAGAATTTAAAACAGTGGAATACAGAAACTTGAAGGCAAAGTTAGTCAGTAGTTTAACTTAAAGGTCCTTATATCACACAAAATGGATTCTTGTGAGCTTTAAGTCATGTTCTAATGCTGTTTCCTCCTCAAAAACAGACCTGGAGTTGTGTTTTGTTTAATTTATGTTTGAGGAACTCTTTATTATTCGTCTGTTTACATCTCCAAAGCTCCAAACGCTCTGTTCCACCTTGTGATGTCATGAAGCGGTAGTTTTCAAGTGAACAGCTCCTTTTACCTTTAGTTCAGTAGAGTTCGGCAATTCCAGGGCTGAAATCATCCAAATGATTCTAGTGAAGATGTGTGGAGTTTAAAAACACAGTGGAGCACTTCCTGTATTACCACATGACATCACAAGGTGGAACAGAGTGTTTTCCGTTAGAGAGAAGAACTCAGCCTAAATCTGCAGGGTTTGTGCGTTTAAACGTGCGTGAATGAAACAAAACACAACTCCGGGTGTGTTTGTGACGAGGAAACGACATTAGAACATAGAGTAGATCAGAAAACTGCGTAGTACGGGCCCTTTAAAGTACTTTTTGGTAGCATACGTGTACTTTAATTATCACTATCTGTACTCTGTGAATCCTTCTTTGTGAGCTCAGTAAAATACGTTACTGTTCCACATGGTAACGCTCTCTCTAACACTGCTGTTTGTGCGTCAGTGTAGTAAATGAACGCTTGTGTGTGTGAAGAAAGTGGCCATTGTGAAACAGTAAAACCGCCTCAGGCCCAAAGCAGCTCAGACACAGTCCACTGGCTCTGCACGGCCCGGAGCATCACACAGACCCGACTCAAGAACTGTGAAAAGAAAAACACGTATAAGCCTATTTAGGGCTGGGAATCGCACAGTCCCTCACGATTTGATACGATATTATTACGATACGGCGATACATGCCATAATCAATATATTGCACGTTTTATTCTGTAATATGTCACTATTTTAAGCTCCAAATGCATTTTCACAACTGTATTTCTGTTGGGAAATCTGTCTCTTGCCCCCCCATCAACACATTTTAAATAAAGTTAGAACTAAATTATCCAAAGTAATCACATTTATATATAAATATAGATATATCCTAAATAAAAACAATCTTTTTATTATATACAACACACTGTTAATGCCCTACATAACCTACTGTATTGAGCTTTGGGGCAATACATGTAAGACTAATACAAATCCAGTCTTTACCTCGCAAAAAAGGCAGTCACATTCTCAACTTATAATGAACCAACTAATGCACGATTTATAAACCTTCAAACTCTGAAATGTTACGATGTAGTCGACTGTGGGGAGGCCAGTGTGAGGCAGACTCTGAAAATATTCCATTTGGCCTAAAGGTTTATTCAAAATTCACTGTGGTGTCGTGGCAACAAAATAATACATAGTTAGAAAAAATAACTGTGCTCAAAATTAAGCAAATGCAACAGAAATGAATGAAACTAAGAAAACCCACGTGTACCCGGATACATTCACTTCTGAATAGTGATGTGATGTTCCGTATCGAGGCTTCAAAGCGTGTGCCGAGTACGGGAGGGGGCGTTCCACGGTGATCGTATCGAGACTCGCTTCATTTAGGGGAGGAGCTGAAAATGATGACGTCCGAAGCCTCGCGGTCCAGCTGTACCATGTGACTGATTCAGGAAGTGGGTCGGATTTTGCCGCGAGTTTGTAGGTTTGTAGGTGTTTGATGGAGAGATGGGGTCAGTGAGAGTTTGGAGACAGTTTGGAGAGAGGAAGAGATAATTTGGAGAGAGTTTGGAGATTTAGGAGAGTGAGGAGCCAGCTAAGAACAGGAGGATGTGCCCTGTGTGGGAACAGTTTTATCTCATTTCCAAGTAATCATTTTCCATACTGCAGTACATATACACACAGTAAACTGCCTTCACTACAATATACATGTTTTGCACACTTCTTTATTTTGCTGACAGCTTTATTCACAGGCTTTCTGCAAAATGCCTCACACTTCAAATTCATGCCAACTGATATTTTTACGTCCAGTAGAGGTCCTACTAGAGCAAATGAATAAGATTTTTTTACAGATGAAATAGTGAAATAAAACAGCAGGAATATAGAGCGGGTTAAGGCGAACATTTTAAGACTGAAATGACGAGGCTCGCAGCAGCAGTCACAGAGAAAGGTGATGATTTTTCGATATAAGGTCTTTGTACTTCACTACTCCTGGTCCAGCAGGTCCTGTAGCTCTGGAGAACGGGTCAAATGCAGAGGACAGATTTCCTCATACCATGGGGACAATAAAGTAGCCTCTTTCCACTGTAGCCTACGGAAAAAGAGACAAATGCTAGAGCGAGGTAACTATAATCTCATACATTTGATTCAGAGCCCATATGAAGATATTCAATCCAACTTTATTTGTTTGGTACATTTTACCAACACAAAGTCTCCAAACTGCTGCACAGAGTACGCACGATATAAATGAACACATTAAATAAAAGTATAACATAAATAAATAATCCATCCATCCATTTTCTTCTGCTTATACAGGGTCGCAGGGGCAACAGTCTAAGCAGGGACTCCCAGACTTCCTTCACCCCGGACACTTCCTCCAGCTCCTCCAGGGGGACCCCAAGGCGTTCCCAGGCCAGAGAGAGACATAGTCCCTCCAGCGTGTCCTGGGTCTTACCCGGGGCCTCCTCCCGGTGGGACGTGCCCGGAACACCTCCTGAGGGAGGAGTCCAGGAGGCACCTGGAACAGATGCCCGAACCACCTCAGCTGGGTCCTCTTGACATGGAGGAGCAGTGGCTCTACTCCGAGCTTCTCCCGTGTGACTGAGCTCCTCACTCTATCTCTAAGGGAGCGCCCAGCCACTCTGCGGAGGAAACTCATTTCGGCCACTTGTATCTGCGATCTTGTCCTTTCGGTCATTACCCAAAGCTCATGACCATAGGTGAGGGGAGGAACGTAGACTGACGGTAAATCCAGAGCTTTGCCTTTCGGCTCAGCTCCTCTTCACCACAACGGTCCGGTACAGCGACCACATCACTGCCGACGCTGCACCGATCCACCTGTCAGTCTCACTTGGTCCAGTCCAAGTGAAGGGCTTTAAAAACAAACCATACCACTTTAAAATCAAACTCTAAAATGAAATGGGAGCCAGTGCAGTGAGGATAAAATAGGTGTGATGTGTTCTGTACGACGTGTGCCGGTTAAAAGACACGCTGCAGAATTCTGGACTCACTGGTTTGTAATTTTCTGATCTTTGTTGTAATGTAGTTTCCTCGTCACAAACAGACCTGGAGTTGTGTTTTGTTTCATTCACACATGTTTTTACACACAAATCCTTTTACCTTTAGCTTTAGAATTGCCCATGACCACTGAACTAAAGGTAAAAGGAGCTGTTAACATGAAAAACTAGTACAACTGACATCATTTTGAGTTTTGGAGACGTACGCAGACTTAAAGCTAATAAAGGATTAATCAAACATGTGAATGAAACAAAACACAACTCCAGGTGTTTTTGACATGACTAAAAGCGCACAAGAGGTAATAAGGCACAACCAGCATGGACACAGTGACCAGACCGTCCCCATTTACTCGGGACAGTCCCAGTTTTGAGCCCCATGTCCCCTGTCCTAGTGGATTTATCCAAAACCAGTGATCTGTCCCAGTTTTATGTCCCAGGTGTCCCAATCTGACACCCGCCAACAGTAAACAGGGGAATATTTTGTCATTTGTTTTGCTAATATACAGAAAACCGATCTTGAAAATGACCATGAGGTAAAAAAAAAAGTAAGTTGGGGGCCCGTCACCTGCTTGTTTCTGTGAATATGTCACTGCTCTGCTTTGAATGTTCCACAGTATGGCATTAAACAGCTCTAACTTACATTTATTCAGTTACAGGTGAGTTTCCAGCTCAAAAACGCCTAGAAAAACAGGCGTTCTGACTGTGAGCGGGGTCGCCTCTCCACAGACCTGACCTGAAACTTGAATAAATAAATAAATAAATAAATAAATAAATGCACCGACAGATTATGACCCAAACTGAGTCGAGAATGGACAATGTTACGCACTCTTTTCACAGTTTTATTTATACCAACCCGGGTGTGTCCCAGTTTTGAATTTTGAAAATCTGGTCACCCTAGTAATAAAAAAATCAATTATAAATGAAGCTGTATCAAATAGCATGTCTGTTTTAATGATTTTGGTTACTTCTACTTTATATTTTTACGCGAGAAGTGACTATGGCTTTGGTCTGACTCGATTTTAGTCCCAACCTGTCCACCTGTAAGAGAAAGATGAATGTGCAGTGCAGCTTTCAGTGTCAAAAAGTCCACCCAAGTGAATGAAGTTTACTCCACTCCCCTCATCACGTAGCTCCGCCTCTCTGGAGCAGGTGCCCCCTCCTCTCCCTTTCCTCCTCCATCCGCGCTCCCCCTGCTCCGCTCCGAGTAAGTAACCCCAGATTAACTCGGGATTAACATTTTCTGGAGAAAGTCCCACCGCGCCGGTCCTTTCCTGCGTGCCAAAGCGGACCCCGCGGCTTCCACACAGCGCCGCGCCGTGCTCCATGCGCCTGTTTCCGCGTTGCACCTCCTGGCGTTCCCCGTGGAGGTGGTGGAGGAGCGGACGAACCGGTCGGGCTGGTAGTCTTTCTCGGGATAGCAGCAGCGTCATGTTTCGGTGGACTCCGCCGGCCCACTGCGCGCTACCGGAGCCAAACCGATACCGATGACGATGGAGGGCTGCTGCCGCTCGTGCATGCCATGTTGCCGCCGACTTTGGGACTGGATATGGCCCGAATTTCGCTACCCAAACGTGCCCAACAACAGCAACGGCGCTACGGTCCTCGAGAATCCCGGAGCCGCGGAGATACGTACCATCTCCGGGGACCTGCGAGTGCCTGCCCCGGTCCCGATTCCGTCCCCGCAGAAGAAACCCGCGCAGCTCTACCAGGCGCTGTACGACTTCGAGGCGCGGAGCAACGACGAGCTGTCCGTGCGCGGCGGGGATAAGCTGTCGGTGATCGAGAAGCGCGGGGAGTACGTGCTGGCCAAGAAGCTGACCGGGAGCCTGGAGTCCGGTCTCATCCCCGCGAACTACGTGGCTCTGCTGCAGGACGAGTTCGCCAAGCACAAGTGAGTGGACCGTCCGTGAACGCACCACCACTCACGCTTTTCCAAACAATAGGGATTTGGCTCTGGTGCAGTCTGCAGTCAGGTGTAGGAAGTAGGGTGAGCGCAAACTGTAAAGAAAGAGGAAAAGCCAAAGATCACTGACAAGAATTGCAAAGGGATCATATTATTTTACATTTTTTAGTTTAGTATCAATTAGAATGAGGTGTGGACTTAAACTCTTGAGTCACTGTGTTGTCAGTGAGACTCGAGCTGATAAAAAGGGCTGGGACTGGACTTGGACTTGGGACTTGGCTTCTCCTCAAGAAAAAAAAAAGAAAATGGACTTCACTATGTTGATGGAATACTTTAATTTCTTAATTTTAAAGAAGCAAGTGTTTCTTTTGGATGGTCCCAGGCCTGTACTACACAAATTTATCTCCCGTGAGCTTTAAATCATGTTATAAGACTGTTTCCTCATCCAAAACAGACCTGGAGTTGTGTTTTGTTTCATTCACATGTCTGAGTAACATTTTATTATTAGTCTGTCTACATCTCCAAAGCTCAAAATGCTCTGTTCCACCTTGTGATGTCATGAAGTGGTAGTTTTAGTCAAGTTAATGTACCTTTTACCTTTAGTTTACTAGAGACAGGCAGTTCCAGGGCTGAAATGATCCAAATGATTCTGGTAAAGGGAAAAAACACAGTGGAGCACTTCCTGTATTGTCACATGACATCACCAGGTGGAACAGAGTGTTTCAGTTTGAGAGAAGAACTCTAAATATGCAGGGTTTGTGTGTAAAACCTGTGTGAATGAAACAAAACACAACTCCATGTGTTTGTGATGAGGAAACAACATTATGGCAGAGCACAGACAATAGTGTTTTATGGACCGTGTAAGATTATTCCTGTTTTCTGTTTTGGTTAATCCTCCATGAGTCCTGGCCTAGTCATCATAATTCTGTCCTTCAGGTTTGTACACTTTGGTTGAGGACTTTTAAAGTTCTTTACACTTCGTCATTATCGGACAATACAAACCTTTCTAATTGGATGGGGACAGTACACAGTGGACTTATTTTGATCTGTACTGGAGAAGAAAAAATGGGCGCAGGACCTTTAAATCTGGGTTTAGAATTAGGCCTGCTAAAGTTCTGTTTGGGTTTAAATCCTTCATTAGTCCTGGTCTTGTGGTTCAGTCCTGAAGGTGTGTCTTCTAAACCTGGTTTAGTCCTAGTTAAGTCCTGTTGTAGTAGACGTGGTGAACGACAGAACAGCCCTAGAGTGAATTTTGAAATACATGAAAATGGAAATGGTGTGGGCAGGTACAGAGGAGGACAGTGAGTATTTGGTACAGAGGAGGACAGTGAGTATTTGGTACAGAGGAGGACAGTGAGTATTTGGTACAGAGGAAGAACAGTATCAGTGTTTTTACAGTAACTAAGTAATGTGTAAACCCTCATTTCTTATGTAACGAGGATTAATAAAACTTAATACATGCTCTGTTCCACTTTGTGACATCATGTAGTGGTAGTTTTCAAGTTAGGCTCTACCTTTTACCTTTTTGTTTACTAGAAATTGGAAATTCCATATCTGAAATTATCCAAATGATTCCAGCGAAGACGTTTGGAACAGTGTTTTGAGTGTGGGAGAAAAACTCTAAACGCCTAAATGTGCAGGTTTGTGTGTTAAACGTGTGTGAACGAAACAAAGCACAACTCCAGGTCTGTTTGTGACGAGGAAACGTTAAAACATCGATCAGAAAATGGCATAAATGGGCCTTTTAATGGATAACCGGCATCGCCACTGGAAGCACCGATCGCATCACAGCTCGGTGTAATGACCCCATTTCCTCCATAACTGAATCAGAGCACAAGTCCCAATTAGAAAAACAAAATACAAAATCAAAAGCGGTGCCCCTTATTTGGCATTTAGTTTTCAAACCATGCGTTCTATTTATAAATGGACATACCTAACAGGCTCCATCAGCTCGACTCCTCATTTTGGTCTTAAAATGTTCGTATTAACCCGCTCTGCCTGATCCTGGTGTTTTTTATGTCCATAAATCAAGACAAATCAGCGATAGCAAGAGGTTTGATTGACAGCGCTGTAAGCAGAAAGGGGCGTTGCCTTCAACAGCTTTGCTCCGGATTGGCTCTTTGGTTGCTACGGTACTTGCGCAAATATAGAACCTGACTCCAAATTCACTTCTGTAACTGCTGACCTCGATGAGCTTCGCTTTACTGGAGCTGAACGCTATGGCTAACGTCCCTTAGTCCACCTCTTGGTTACAGGCTGCTGTTCCGACATGCCGCTATTTAGACATTGACGTCTAATTTTCGGAGTAGCTGCATAAACATTTGTTTTTCAAGCGTCCCACTACTTCGATTTTTTTTTTTTTTTTTCATTGTCGGAGTAGCGGCACTTTACTGTTTTTCAAACATTCCGCTTTTTCAACATGAATAATATTAATGTGATAGTCTATGACATTAATATTATTCATGTCGGAAAAGCGGAATGTTTGAAAAATAGTAAAGTGCCGCTACTCCGACAATGGAAAGAAAAAAAAAATGTTGAAGTAGTGGGACGCTTGGTGAGAAAAAAAAAAAAAAAGATAGCCTATTACCTCTCTTTCAACCACCACCTTAACGCGGTGGAGGGGTTTGAGTGCCCGAATGATCCCAGGAGCTTTGTTGTCGGGGCTTCATGGGTCAGACTAAGCAGTTCAGAAGCCCCATGACGAGAAACAGCAAGGCCAGTTACGTCGCCTGGATTAGCGACGTGGGGCCATCCTCCCGTGGACCCACCACCCCCAGGAGGATCCATCAGGGGCCACTGCAGGGAGATCTGGGTGGCAGTCGAAGGCAGGGGCCTCAATGACTGGATCTCTGGACATGGAAGTGTCTGGGGTGAAGGAAGTCTGGGAGTCCCTGCTTGGACTGTTGCCCCCGCGACCCAGGATAAGAAAATCATAAGAAAATGGATGGATGGACTATTATACTTTGCACTCCCATATATAATAAGATGTTTGGGCCGGTGCAAAACACTTGATCCGAGAATACTTCAGCCACATAGGATTTCAAACAGTGAGAAAATGTCCTAACTGATGGACAAACAGTGGGAAACAGTCATGCATTTTAAAAAAGAGCATAGGCCAACCTTTGGGAAAATATCAAATCTAAAACGGAGGCTGCATGGGCCCTTTGTGCTTCATTCATTTCATCATGTAGGCGATCTGCGGAGAACACCATACAGCCTAAATAAATAACCAATCAAGTTCATTGCACCAGCCCAATGAGATGACACCCTCGCAGCCCAAAACCCACATTTGACTACCTACGTATGATGAAGAAATTTGATTGTATACGCATTAGGCCCCTAAAAATATGATGTGTCGGAATAGCGATGCTAAAAAGTGTCGGAAAAACCCTCACATCGAAATAGACATGTCGTAATGACGGGATGTCGGAACAGGCGGCGGATTTCCCACTTCTTTATACAGTCTATGGTTCAAACACAAGTAAAACTGACACGTATTGAATTTGAAACGCAGTAAAAGTTGTCAGAAAAACTCAAATAAATGTCAAGTCGTTTTCTCACTCTATAAAACCACATGAACCGACAGACGCCCCGTGTACGTCTCTGCTGCTGTGAAGTCTCAGTGTGAGTGTGTGTAAGTGCTGACTCCACAGTCCTGCCTGTTTCATTATTCATTGTCTCTGTGGGATCCGTCATCATCACATTTCACTCACTGTTCCGTGGGTTTGCTCAGGTCACAGGCCTGTTCTGCGAAGCTCAACTGATCCTGGATAAGTTCAGGATTAATACCTGGATAGACTAACCCCGATCTGCCTCAATTCCGTCAGTCTGCCCCAATAGTATCTTGGTGTGAATGAATAATGCTGTAAAGAGCTTTAACTGTCTTGAAAAGCGCTGTATATAAATCTAATGAGTGCTTACTTACTTATGAACGTCTCTGGTCGGGCGGCACCATAAATCAAACTCTTAATTTGAGTTGGTGTAGCTGTCAGATCACAACGACTGCTGTTCACTTGAAGGACCACGCCACAACGATGGAATACGATAAAGATATTTGCTGATGATGGATAGACGTGATGGTTGGGAGGAGACTCAGGATGGCGGCTCGTATTAACTCCACTCAGGGACGGATTGGCAATCTGTGCGTTCTGGAAAAGTCCAGAATGGCCGTCTGGTCTACGGCCCTGTTCAATAACCAAAATGTAGAGTCTAACAACTAACAGACCCCCCATTCCCGATCAGTTGGTGGGCCTATATGGGGGAAAAAAAAAGTCCAGGGCTGTTTTTTGGTGTCAGTCGGTCCCTGCCTCCACTTAAATCCCTAATCCCTGTCTTGATTTAAAAATCGCAAACCATTTACTTTTTAGACTAATTGCCCTGCTTGATTTTCCAAAATTGTGCAGCTCTCCATGCGCAGTCATCCAATCAGATTTGTTTATTTTAGTGACGCGTGTGAAACGAAGGAGCTCATTGGACAACAACCATTTTGAACAAAAGTGAGTTTAGAGCTTCACTCATTAGGGTTAGGCTCCTGAAATCTACTTTTTTCCCCCTTTTTTTGTTTTTCCTCATAACACACAGACCAAGCACGTCCCTGATTGGCTAATCCACCTGTCAGTCACTCCATCTGAACTCTGTCACATGTAATACTCCATCCATCATTTGTTTAAATACGATTCCTCTTTATAAAGTCTAAACACTAAAAGAATCCACTCTTTTATCTTCCTGTTTCTCTGCACACAGGCTCCTGCTTTTTCCTTTTTCCACCTTTTAAAACTGCATAAACATCCCATAATACTCCTCTTCCTCGGCCTACATCACATCCCTGTATGATCTGATATGTAAATGGCTGAACATGTGAAAAGACCTCGTACGATCTATGCAATATTGATCTGGTCTGAATATGAAAATGAAGGAATGGACCAAGATCAATATTTAACGGTGACTGAAATGGGCTTAAGTCATGCGCGCAGCCTGGGCTAAAACACTTTGATTTGAATTTTTATGTATTTTTTATGTAATTGGGAGGACAAAACGGTAATCAGTGCACGACATCTGCTATTTTCAAACAACGCAAAAATTTGAAAACAAAATTACACCTCACTTACCCAGTGCATGATTTTTTTTAACCATATTTAAAAACATGAAAAACATAATTATTCCTCACTTACCTTATGCATATTATCTATTGACTGCAGTGAGTTTCTAGCGCTTTTCGCAACTTTCAGAGACCACAACGGAGTTTTTGTTGTCACAGAAACGCTAACAACAACCAGCATGCTAACATACACTTCCTGATTGTCGGGCTATAAAATGCTTTCTAATTAGAGCTATAGGGAAGGCAATGCAGGTTTATTTATACAGCACAATTCATACACAATTTATAATGACAAACGCTAAAATAGATTTTTAATGTTATGAAGTGTGACCAAAATCGAACTGATTATAGCGTCAATGGACTTTTGCGGGCAATATCCCTTTTTACCATCATCGATCACGTTATTTTTGCCTTCATCATTAATATTGTCAACAAAAAGCTTTAGACTAGGATGTAATAAAAGAAATATTGTGATATTGTTTCGTCAAGTGTCAGTAATATCGTGGAGCATCACGATATGTTTTAATTACACGTCTCTTTGCTTAAATTAATCATTGTGTGGTTTTTATGTCTTTCTTTGTGTCTTTCTTATTCTGTAAAACACTTTGAAGTTCTTTGTGTACGAATTGTGCTCTACAAATAACAAATAAACTTGCCTTGGTGCAGCAATAGCTAAAAAAAAAACTACATAGACCAAAATCCTGGTGGTGTTTGGTGGAATAGCTGTTATTAAGCATAATTCTTCATATTATAACAGTACCAGAGGCTTTTCAATGTTTTTCCAAGGCTTTTAAAAGGAAAAAAAAAT
This sequence comes from Taenioides sp. WSHXM2023, assembly GCA_029959045.1. Lineage (NCBI taxonomy): Eukaryota > Metazoa > Chordata > Actinopteri > Gobiiformes > Gobiidae > Taenioides > Taenioides sp. WSHXM2023. The sequence goes on along the minus strand of CM057086.1, from coordinate 33,684,369 downwards.
AGCAAAAAATATTCACAATTTTGTAAACCTCCACAAAATATTGCAAGAAATATCGAACCATGAGATGCATATTGTGAAAATATCGTACTGAAGGATTTCGATATTGTTACATCCCTAATCCTGACTCACACTGGGAAGAGAAATCAAAACTTTTAATCACTGTTACACTATAAAGTATATTACTCAAGTATTTAGGAGTAAAACTATGAGGTCTGAAAACTACTCCCTGAAGTACTGCCAATAAAGTACTTAAAAACGTAGGTCTTGGCATTTTTACAGACATTTGAAGCTATAAAATACGACTCCAAAGTTATTACAATCCACAAAACCACATTTGTCCTGTATTTGCTCTTCGTCGTTCACACGGAGCCTTGTTTGCGTTGTGGGCGTGTTTGGGTTATCTCGTCTTCATCACATATTTACATTTCAACGCACGTGACTCCGCCCACTCCACTGCGTCCGCTGTGCCAAAGTCAGAGCCCCATTCGACCTGCGTCCACGTGAAACGACCAGAGGGAGGCGCTAGAGGGCATTTATGGATGTGGAAGGTGATTGGCTGAAAGGCGAAGGTAGCTGGCTGTGATTGGCTGACAGTGACAGGTGATTAAAGGTTCAAACAAGGACGAAATCAGTTTTACAGATTGGGCCGGGGAAGGGCGATTCTTCTGATTTAATCAAGCTCGAGATTCAGTCGTGATGGTTTACGGTCAGCTTGGGTTTTTTAAAGGTCCTATATTACGTAAAATTGACTCTTGTGAGCTTTAAGCCATGTTATAATGTTGTTACTTCCTTAAAAACAGACCTGGAGTAGTGTTAGTTTCCAAGTTAACAGCTCCTTTTACCTTTAGTTTAGTAGAGATCGGCAATTCCAGGGCTGAAATTATCCAAATGATTCTCGTGAGTTTAAAAACACAGTGGACCGGAGTGTTTTCTGTTTGAGAGAAGAACTCAGCCTAAATATGCAGGATTTGTGTGTTAAACATGTGTGAATGAAACAAAACACAACTCCAGGTCTGTTTGTGATGAGGAAACGACATTAGAACAGATCAGAAAATGGCGTAATATGGGCCCTTTAATGGAGAAGTCTACGGCCAATCCTCTGTCAGTAAAAGCATGTGGTTTGGAGCAGACGCAAGACTTTGGAGGAAGAGATTAGAGTTAGATTTTGGCAAGGCGAGTTTATTTGTATAGCACAATTCGTACACAAAGTAATTCAAAGGGCTTTACAGAATAAAAAATGCATTAAAATCACAATACAAACAAATATAAATTAAATTCAAAAAGAGAGAGAAGAGTGCAGAATGAAAACCCTTCAGTCATACGCAGCTAGACCGGACAGTTTTGAGTCTCAATTTAGACAGAGTCAAAGTAGAGTCTGTCTCACACGTTCAGTGCAGATGGTTCATGTGGCACTAACATGTCAGATGTACTTTGGTTCTAGGCCATGGAGAGACTTGTGCACAAGCAGAGCTGCTTTAAAGTCTCTTCTCTGAGCCACAGGGGGCAGTGCAGAGACCTGAGCACAGGACGCATGTGCTTGGACTTCCTGTTTTGAGTCAGGACCCGAGCTGCCGGCCTCTGAATCCAGCAGAGACTGAACTGGACCATAAAGCGTGAAAACCTCATTCGAAACATGAGACGATTAAACCACGGCCGCTCTAATTTGTTACCGGAGATAAGTCATAGTTTGGTGCTTCGATTGTTGATTCTGAGAAAATCCACACTGCGTTTCGGTCTTTCATGTCGTTTTTTCATGCGTCTCTCTGGTTGGTTAATCTTGGTTAATCCGCCTGTCAGTGACGCCCTCTGAAATCAGGCAGACAGATCAGTCTTTTAAAAGTTCGTCGAAGCGTGTGGTTCTGGCTGAACAGGTAATGGGGTTTAGGTGGTGATGATTCAGATCAGAGAAAGTCTGTTCTGCGCTCAGTGAGTCCAGGGCGGATCAGCTCAGGCCACTGTCTGCACCGTCTCTTCATCTGTCTCACTGAAGTATCAGAAAGAACTGCTCCCAAAATGTTGAATTACGTTTATAAGTTTATGTCTTTATTGTCCATAGTGGAAATGTGTCTTTTGTTCACCATTGAAGAGTGCGTTTACATCCGCACGAGTGTCCCCGTTATGAGTCTTATCCCGGTTATGACAGTTTTCTGGATATGACGTTTAGATGCGCTCAGAGAAACCAGGACACTCATATCAATCAATCAACTTTATTTATCCTGAAGGGCAATTCCATTCGCAGATCTCTGGTTGTGCATAAACCATAAATAAAATCATGTACAAACAACACACACCGTACTTTCAAACCTCAGTGCATCAGGGGACACATAAATAAGCAAACTACTTTCAATTTAAAAGTTTTACGGCAGAAGAAATAAAAGATTTAGCGTAACAGTTGGTCTTTTTTTTGTTGTTGTGGGGTGACGTATCGCCTCCCAAAGGGCATTTGTACAAACTGCGAGTCCACCACACGGTTAGGCTGCCTCGGTTTGGCCTCAGGCTTTTGGAGCATCCTTTGTCTCCACATAGAGGTCAAGTCCTCCATCTGAACGCCACCGATTTTGCCACACACGTTTACAATATCCCTGTGCACATGCTCCATCAGAGGATCCTCGATATTTAGTCTGGTTGCTATGGTAACTATGGCACAGATATGACAAGGGGCTAAACATGCAGCAACTTTGCTAATTTAAAGCTTTTTAACAGGTTTCTAACAACAAAAAAGAATATATACTTTCAAGTAAGAACATTAGACTGTGGAGCTCTGCCACAGCTTCAGGAAAAGTTGTTTTTAACTGTTGAAAAATACAACAAAATACAAAGTCTCACAGCATCAGTTTAGTTCAAGAGCAACACAAAGAGACACAGAGGTGAGCCATAAATATGGTCAAATGTCTCTATATTTAAAAAGGAGTAAGAAGCAACGTGCACATAAAGACGCGTGATATGAAGATAACAATGTGAAAAGTGACCATTTAAAAAGTATATGTTCATATTAAGATGCACCGATACTGTTCTGGTATCGGATATCGGTGCAAATATTGACCTTTTTTGATGGTTCAGATATCAGTCTCAAGATACCAGTTCAGTCGATATCCCTTTGTGGTATTTCAACTGGTGCAAGAAGACGGTTTACTGAACAATATTGGTTCTGTAATTATTTTATAAGTGATACGTAAATTACAAAACACATTTGGATTATTGCTCCTCATACGCCATTTGTGTTTAAAGGAAATAATTAATATTTTCAGTCTCTGTAGCAGATACTTAAAGCAAAAGTATCAACATCTGTATTGGAACATATAAAACTGGGTCAATGCATCCTTAATTCCAATGAAATATAGCTTTTTCTGATTCCAGTTCTAATGTAGGGTGAATTCTGGAGGTTCTGGACACCTGTATGTGTCCTCTGTCCTCAGGTGAACGCTCTGGGGACACGGGTTCACATGTGATTGCGACTGTAATAGAGCAAAGACTAAAAAGGCTACAGTGGCTTTAATGTAGCGTTAAATATTCTTACATCATGAGTGACCAGACGTCCGTATTTACCAGGGACAGTTCCAGTTTGAGTCCTGTTTCCCCTGTCCCAGCAGATTTATCCAAAACTGTTGATTTGTCCCAGTTTTATACAAGAAATGTCCCAGGTGTCCCTATTTTTCAGCAGTAGATGGATGAACACCGGCCAGTAGTAAAAAAGGGGAATATATACTGTCATTTGTTTAAATAAAATACAGAAAATGACTTGAAAATGCACCAGCTGAAGTCCCTCAGGTAGGCCCACAGGTTTCACGCTCTTTTCACACATTTATTTATACCAACAACCTTCCAAACTCGGGTCAGTTTGTGAGTTTGAAAGTCTCGTCGCCCTATGTTGTATTGTTGTGTTGAATGTGCTGAGTTGTGTTGTTGGTATCAGTGAAACTAGAGTCGCTGTCACCACCCAAAGAGAGTAAATACAGGTCAGTACTAATCCATGTGGAACTACAGGCTAACTGCTAACTACTCTCACTGTCTCTGGGTACAGTGTAGTAGTATCAGTAAAAATGCTGATTTCAACTCCGTTTCTTGCATCGGTGAATTCTAAAAATATGCACTACTGTACACTACCGGTCAAAGGTTTAGATTCGCCCTCATTCAATGTTTTTTTCTATAGGTTTACCACTTTCTACATTTTCTGTCAGTAAGAGCGCGAGGAGCAGACGAGGATTTACGCTCTTGATTAGGAAAAAGCCTGAGACGGGGTACAACCCTTATTCCGACATACCGCCACATGCCCCCATTCTGACATGCCCACATTCCAACAACCTACTCATAGTTTGGAGCGTCACCTTTTTGCCTGAACCAGGACTAAACCAGGTCTAAACCAGGACTAAACCAGGTCTAAACCAGGTCTAAACTTAGACTGTCGGGTGACTGCAGGTGAAAGTACCGGCATAGAGTTCCGCGCCCCACGGGCCGGGTCGCAGCCGTTGCCCGATCGCACTTTGCAGACACCCTGCTCCATGGGCTCGGGGTTCTCTCTCTCTGTCTCTCAAGTCCAAGATCAGTCCTGGTTTAGTTCTGGTTCAGTTCTGGTTTAGTCCTGGTTCAGTTCTGGTTTAGTCCTAGTTCAGTCTTGGTTCAGTCCTGGGGTCATACTGTACATCCAGCTGTTTCCACATGGGTTTTACACAAAGCAATGCCTGATCTGTTTTAATCCTCCTGGTTCAGTCCTGGTTCAGTCCTGGTTCAGTCCTGGTTCAGTCCTGATTCAGTCCTGATTCAGTCCTGTTTTAGTCCTGGATCAGTCCTGGATCAGTCCTGGATCAGTCCTGGATCAGTCCTGGTTCAGTCCTGGTTCAGTCCTGGTTCAGTCCTAATTCAGTCCTGTTTTAGTCCTGGTTCAGTCCTGGTTCAGTCCTGGTTCATACTTGCACATCCAGCTGTTTCCACATGGGTTTTACACAAAGCAGTGCCTGATCTAAAAGTCTTACACCACAAAGATCCTCACGGTGCGTCGGGATTTTGCAGGAGTAAAAAAATGATGTGTGAGTTAAAGGTGCACTATGTAATTTTTCTGATGGAAGCTCCATCAGCTGCTTGTCTCATGTGGCCTAAATGTTTTGCCTGGACTGTTCGACACTTCGGTTTAGACTTTTTAGACTCTTTTCATTTCCATTCTGTTCCAGATGTTTTATTTTGGTAAAGTCTCCTTTGTTTTCATGCAGTTTTATGTTTCATTTTGTGGAACATTCCAGGCAAAACAAAATTTCTAGGGAGAACAGAGTTTTGGACCCTCCACCTAAAAACTCATGATTCCATGTGATGCTCCACACCTGCTTGTCTCCATGGTGATTCTGTATAGGCAAAGCAATAACATCTCATGAAGCAGGTGGTAGAGCCCCGTAGAAAGTGACATAGTGCATCTTTAAAGGCTAAATGATAAAGGTTATGGTTTCTGTCATTAGACCCAGTCCTTAAATGTGTATTTGACAGAGAAGCCGTAGTACTTTACAATGTGCCACACTTCAGCCTCACTGTTCATTTGCAGGTAGTTTGAACTTTGACCTAAAAATGTCCGTTGTAGCAACTGACAACAAAACTGTCATTTTTGTCTCTGCTATTTCTGTCCTCATTCCATTACACTAATTTTCCTGTGTTAACTGTAAATAAAGACTGATTGATATTGTTAGTTATGGCATAACTCTCATAAGTGTCTCTGCCCTGTGCAGGTGGTACTATGGAAACATCAACAGGGTGAAAGCTGAGAAGCTGCTGCTGGCGTCCCAAAACAAAGATGGCTCCTTCCTGGTGCGCATCAGCGAGAGCCACAGCAACGAGTACACCATCTCAGGTCAGTGTGAGGAGACTGTGGGGTCGTGTGGGGGTCACTGATGTGGCAAAAATAAAAAGTATGTGATACATGTGATATAAAAAGGTCAAATTATAATTTATATTTCTTATAATTATAATAAAAGAGGGCTGCACATTATAACCTGGGTACAGCAGACTGATCTGAACATGAGTCTGGAACAGCTCTCACTGAACGAGATCAGGAAAACGCGTAACATCCAAATGATTATTTGAATCTGATTGGTCGCAATGTCACAACAGCGGAAAAGGCACAAAAAGTCAAACTTTTGTTACATCCAGCTGAGAGAAAAGCACAAACATCTTCCCTGTCCACAAATGCACAAAGTGCTTCCCTTCTGCACGTTTTTCACAAATTAAATAGTTGTATTTGACATGTACAGGCTGAAGTACGTCTGTCGGCGTCGCCGTGTTTGTTTTGGTTTGTTTGAGCGCCTCTCCTTTGGCTTCAGCACCTCAGAGCTGCAGGTCCTACTGCACCAGCAGAAGGACTCAAGTTTAGGAAAGATTGTGCACATTTTCATAAAAAACAGATCATTTCTGTCAGACACTCAAAAATTACATATTGTTTATTGTCCCAAAATACAGAAAATCTTAATTCTAATTCTAAAACTACATCAGTAACTCTTCATATTATAAGGAGCATTTCTACAAAACAGTGACCACCAGACCAGAGCCCTCTCAGAAGATCCTGTACAGGTGATTTGGTTCTCACGATGAGGCAGGTCCGCACCAGCTCTAAACCAGGTCACGTCTGTGGAGATATTAAACATGACGACGCTCGACTCAGTTCATCCATTAATCATTCTTTATGTGGCCCATCCTTCAATGTCACTGAGTTAAACCTGTCGCCTGAGCCGCGCCCGGGGGATCCTCCAGATCTTCAGCAGGAGGAGCTGGAGGAGGACCTAGCTGGAGGATTATATTGATTTCTGTAGTTGTGTTTTGGTTCGGTCTGTCACAGTAAGGCATTTTAAACACGATAGAGTGTTTATAAAGGATCATTTTGAAACCAAACTATAAAGCAGAATTATCAATAAAAAATATTCTAAATGTACAATAATTAAAAAAAAATATGAACTGCAATAAATAAATAACAGATAAATAAATAACAGTTCAAATCGTATCATAGTGCAAAGAAAAAGTACCTACCCTGCAAAAGCTACAATCTAAGTTAAGATGACTTGAATTAAGAAGGTTTTATCATGATATGAGTACATTTCACTGAAGTAAAATGATCTACCAATGGAACAAGACTTTCTGTAGTTAAAATATGAAAATACAGTAAAGGCCGCCACACACTACAGGAGAATTTGCCCGATTTTGGCTTCTTCCAGAGTTCGATGAGGCGTGACCCGACTTTGTGTCTTCGTGTGCGATTGTGTCAGTTTGACTCTGAGCTGCTCTGTCAGATCAGAACCACCAAACATCAGTAACACTACGGTAAAAGCCAAAAAAACAGAGCGTCAGGGGCAGACGGAGAGACGGACACAGAGACGCAAGATACAAACTCAGGAAATAGTGAAAATAATGAGAAAACTTTATTCCTCACCTCTCGTTAAGCTGCATTTGAACTGCACATTTAAACCACAAACCAGCACTATTAATACAATTTGAAGCGTTCTTTAAAAGTCAGAAGTCCAGAGTCGTTCCTCACGTGTGTCTGTTACATCCACAGCGACGGATCGAGGTGAAGCTGCAGATTAGTGACAGTGACTCTACTTCCTGTGGACTTTATCTCCAGCCTTCTGAGCTTTAAAAATCATGGATCTGAAGTTTTGCACCACATTTCACAAATAATAATAACACAGTTTTGACTTGGATCTAAACTAAAAGTGCAGAGCTCTGATCTTTGAACACTTCAGAGTCTCAAAGTGAGTGGTTTTACTTTCGACAGGTGCGCTCACACCTGTGTATCCTGTGGTCTGCAGTCGTATCCCACTGAAGTCTTTGAGATCAGAGATTTAAAATCTCATAAGATTCTCCTCGTGTCTGTGGTGTGCACTTTTTGCACGTTTAAAAATCATTTAAAACCGAAAAATCCTGTAGTGTGTAGCTGGATCTTAAATGGGAAAAACATCTCTTTGTACTTAAAGGTGCATTGTGTAACTTTCTGGTTGTGGGTCCGTCCCCTGCTTGTTTCTATGGAGATGTCATTGCACTCTAATGCATGTCGTGGAAATATCGTATTGAGAGATTTGGATATCGTTACATCCCTACGTCAAAACTGTCACATGGAGCAAATATAGAATGTGGAAATAACTACACCCGGAGCCACTCATGAAGCAGTGCCAGTGCAGCCTCTGCAGCTCAGTGCATTCTCAGTGAGAATTCTGGAGGTTCTGAGCTTCACATGAGCCATGGTCTGTCCATATACGGAGAATGAGAAGAACCTGGAGGCGTCCTCTGTCTGCAGGTTAAGGATCTGGAGACACAGGTTCAATTGTGATTGTAGCACCTTTGGTAAAAGAGTGTTTGCAGACTCATATAAAGTCCTTTCAGCTGACAATAATCATGTTTTTGGGATTGAATTTTGGGGGCGCCATTTTCAGAAACGATTGTGGAAAGAAAATATGTTGTTTATTTTTATTGACAGAGAAGACGCTGAACTTTGTGCCAGTTTTTGTGGAGGTTCTGAGCGTCCAAATGTACCGAGAATAAGAAAAACCTGTATGTGTCCTCGTAATACCATAATATATATACCAGTATATAGTTATATATACCAGTATATAGTTATATATACCGGTATATAGTTATATATACAAGCACAGGCCCCCATCAGACATGTCCTGACCTGAAGTATTTCTCATTATGTTAAATATAACAGACGCCAGACGGTCCTGGAAATCAAGTCTTTTTAATTCAAAGTGGAACAAAACAGACAGATGTTGTTTTAATGTGAAAGTGTTAACATTTAGGTCCTTCCTTTTGTATTGATACTTTGCAGCTGATGTCACCAATATTCCCTGTGGGGGTGATGCTAACTGTAGGCTTTGCTCTGTCTGAAGCTCTGTTACTCACTCATTAGACTTTAATCTGAAATGTATTTTAACACAATCTGACCAGAAAGAGGTGACTTAGCTGGAACTACAATAGAAGAGCTGATTTGTGCTGTAAAACAAGTGTCTCACACATAAAATTACAGTCACAAGCTAGCTAGCGTTAACCTACAGTTTTTCATTTAGTCCCTCTCATCTTTTTGTTGAAAATCGAACTCCTGAACAGGACCACGGCTCCTGAAAATGTTTAAGTCCATTTAGTATTTTTCTTGAATTTTCGGACAATCTTGAAACTTTTTTGTCTGTGTTTGCTAATGTGTGCATTGTACCACCATGGTAAATAAAATTCCGACAGTAGAGATGCATGTAGAACACCCCCAGCATAATTTTATATAGTAATACTTGAGCTAAACGTGAATTTAAAGCTTCCATATTTTGCAGAACTGACCCAGTTCAGCTGGATTTCTAGTCTTTGTGTGAGTCCATTTTGAAAATTGCTTTCAAAACAAACAAATGTTTTTCTAATATTTTACTGGTACATTCGTTAACTCTGAGATTGACACAAATGAAGTTCACATCCGAAAAAAAGAAACACCAAAAGGAATGTGAAAAGGAAACATCAGGGAGACTCACCAGAACACAAAAAGACAAAGCAGAGCAGGAAAACCTAAAATCCGCCATATCAGACCAGTGTAAAAGAAATAACCACATTATGGATTGGGACGGGGCTCGGGTCATTGGATCAGGAAAACAACAAGTTCAAACTCTGGATCAGGGAGGACAGTGAAATCAGGAAACGAGGCACGGACAGAATTAACCGTGATGACGGAGCGTTCCTCCTTTCACACACCTGGGACACCCTCCTCCAGAGAGCACCAGGCGACAGGAGGCGTGGTCAGTCTGAGCGACCTGCCAGGTCCATCCGGCTGACCACGCCCACAGGAAGTAACAACAGCTGACCACGCCTACAGGAAGTAACAACAGCTGACCACGCCCACAGGAACTAACAACAACTGACCACGCCCACAGGAACTAACAACAACTGACCACGCCTACAGGAAGTAACAACAGCTGATATACGACACGTCTCCACCAACACCGGGGACAGTTCTGAAGATGCAGCAGCAGCAGCCAAAACATGTCAACAAGGTAAATACACGTTACCGTATTGTCTTTAAAAAAAGAACCCAAGAAGTTGAAGTTCACGACCTCTGAGCAGCAGCCAGTCAGCTCACAGCCTCCAGCCTTCTGCCTCCAGCCCGGGCACAGCTCATGTTACTCTTCATGGCACCAGGTTTCCTCAGACCAGCCAGTGCCCCCAGTGTTTTATATAAACTGTATCATTCTCCACATAGCAAGAGCTCCTCCGTGTTTTTACAGTCCACACACAGGTTGCGTTCATGTGTCATTATAAGGGCAGAACTCTCAGGTGGAGTTTGCTGTGTAACTGTCAGATGCAGATTTGTTGACCTGGTTTATGGTTCATTTCTCTGGAATTCCTGGTCCTGTCCACATGAAATAAAAACTGGCACAAAGTTCAACATCTCCTCTGTCGACATTAATAAACACAAATATTTTTTTCCCAGTAGTTTCTGAAAATGGAAAGAACTCTAAATGAGCCCACGCTCTTTCTCTTTTAACAAAAGTACCACAATCACAACTGAACCTGGTTTGATGTCTCAGTATGTGTCTCATGTGAAGCTCAGAACCTCCAGAATTCCCTCCCTGAGCTGCAGAGGCTGCACTAGCACCGATTCAGGATTGGCTGCTGGTGCTGGGGTTTAGGTAGAGACCATTCAGATCAGAGAGAGACATTTTAGGTTTAAACCAACTGGATTTTGGCATTGAAACTGGCAACGCAAATGAGAGTGAAGTGTGAGGCTCATTCTGTTTTCTGGTTGGATACGAGTCTTCAAAATCAAACACCTAATTATAACATAAATAAATGCGACATCATGTCCAATGTTTTTTGTAATTGAGAATACATCAGCAGAATTGTTAAGCTTATAAAAATATGTAAAGGAATTTCTTAAAGTGTTTTTGGCATTTTCAAATCAATAAAAGTTATCATGGTGATCTAAATATGTTAAGCCATAGCAGTTAAATTCCCATAGATGTGAAATAACCCCACTTTAAAGGTGATTTTTTTTTTTATTGCGCGTCGTTACTCTGCCCCGCAATGTTCCACAGTATGACATTAAACCGCTCTATAACGTGGTTTGGTTTGCTCTTCTTTAATTGTATTTTTTTGTTTGTTTAGTATGAGCCCATGTTCAGGCCTGCCCTATACTAAAATACATCTGAACATTCAAATTGCTTCCTCTGCTTCTGCCCAATTTAATCTTTGTCAAAATGTTTTATTTAAATGCACAAGGCAATAAAAATGTACCTCAGCGCAGCCATAAATGTATGAATGAAAAACCTATTAATATTCCAGGGGAGTCTGGAGTCCATCAGTAAAACAGTTCTGTGTCTTGTTCCAACGCCTGCTGCCTGCATAATGTGTTTTCAAATCTATTTTCTCCTTTCCTGTAGGGGGCACTATACACTCATGGAATCAGACTTGAATTATATAAGGTTAAAGTGCATATGACAGCTTTTCATTTATTTCTAACACAGAATGCATACTGTATATAAATGGACATGGCTAACCTGCTAGCTGCTACGTTCCAAATAGGAAGTGAGCATGAGGGCACGTCCAGCTCCATCAACTCTGGCTCCAATTGACTTTACATTGAAAAAATTGTCACCCTCTCTCTGTAACTGCTGCTGTGAGCCTCGTCATTTTGGTCTTACAATGTTCCTATTAACCCGCTCTACATGATCCTGGTGTTTTTTATTTAGGTATTTTGTCTGTAAATAAATTACTATTCCTAATTTGCTCCTATAACTGCTAGCCTCATGAGCTTCATTTGACTGGAGCTGAACGCTATGGGTGACGTCACACTCCCCTAGTCCACTTGATGATAATTATTAGTTGGCTTGCTGGGATAGTACCAGGGAGCGGGAGTTTAGCAACACTGTCAATCAAACCTGTTGCTAACACTACTGGGAGCGACCTCGGGGGAAAAAGGCGCCTGATTGTGACGCTTCACATTTCATAAAAGAATAAAATATCACAAAATTTACAACATAAAATCGATCATTAAAAGCAATTTTGAACAGGTGAGTTTTGAGTTCTTTTTTGAAGGTGGGGAGGTCAGAGCAGTCACGGAGGGGTTTGGGCAGTGAGTTCCAGAGGGTGGGGGCAGCGATGGAGAAGGCTCTGTCCCCCCAGGTTCGGAGCTTGGTCCTACAGGGCAGGGACAGGAGGTTGGAGCTGGAGGAGCGGAGGGAGCGAGATGGAGTGTGGTGGTGGTGGAGCAGGTCTGTGAGGTAAGGAGGGGCCAGGTTGTGGAGTGCTTTGAATGTGATGAGAAGGATTTTGAAGTGGATACGCTGAGGGACGGGGAGCCAGTGGAGCTTGTGGAGGAGAGGGGTGATGTGTTCACGTGAGCGGGTGTGGGTGAGGAGCCGGGCAGCGGAGTTCTGAATGTACTGTAGTCTGTTGAGGGTTTTGGATGGTGTACCATAGAGGATGCTATTGCAGTAGTCGATTCTAGATGTGATAAATGCGTGGATGAGAGTTTCAGCAGCAGAAAAAGTGAGTGATGGGCGGAGACGGGCTATGTTTTTGAGGTGAAAGAATGCAGTCCGGGTTATGTGCTTGACGTGGGGTTCAAATGAAAGAGTGGGGTCGAGGAGCACACCGAGGTTGCGGATGAGTGGGGATGGAGAGAGTGTGGTGTTGTCAAAGTGCAGGGTGAAGTGTTGTGAGGATTTGGTGATGTTGTGTGGACCGATGATGATGAAGTCTGTTTTGTCGCTGTTTAGTTTGAGGAAGTTGTGATTCATCCAGTTTTTGATGTCTAAAATAGCTAAATAAAAACACCAGGATCATGTTGAGTGGGTTAATCCGAACATTTTAAGACCAAAATGACGAGGCTCATTGCAGCGGTTAACGCGAGAGGGGGCCACAGTTTTTCAATAGAAAGAACTGATGGAGCCAGAAGCACATCCATGAACACTTCCTATTTCAGTCTATGGTATGGACAGAGAGAATAATGGATTGTAAAGTGCATTAAGTGTCTTGAAAGGCTTTAAATCAGACAGTTTTACTCTGGGCTCCCACACAACTGCTGGATGAGAATAATTATTGAACGTTAATGGAAAATAATGGACTTTATTTTACAGAAATTAATATTTGAGTTTTTGTCAAACGAAAACATTGAGCTGGTCGGACCTTTTCCATTTCCCTCCCTCAACTCACACACTCTCCTCTTCTCACTTCTCTCCTCTTTTTCTCTTTCCTGTCTTCTCCCTCTCTCTCCATCTCTCTCCTCTTTTCGCTCTTCCCCCACCTTTCTTCTCTCCCTCTTTTTTCTCTTCCTCCTCCTCTCCCCTCCCCCTCTCTGTCCTCTTCTCTCTCTCTCTTTATCTCTCCACCTCTCTCTCTCTTCCCCATCTCTTGTTTCTCCTCTCTTTCTCGTCCTCTCTCTCTCCATCTCTCCCATTCTCTCTCCTACCCCCTCCTCTCTCCTCTCCCCCTCTCTCTTCCCCACCTCTTGTTTCTATTTTCTTTCCTCTCCCCCTCTCTCTCTCCTCTTTTCTCTCTCGTCCCCCCATCTCTTGTTTCTGTTTTCTTTTCTCTCTTCTCTCTATCCATCTCTACCCTCACTCCCCTCCCTTTCTCTCTCTCTCTTAAAGTGCTGCTGTAGTCTCTCTCTCTCTCTCCTGCACCCTCCTTTCCCTCTCTCCCTCTCCCCCTCTCTCTCTTAAAGTGCTGCCATAGTGTTTCTCTCTCTCTCTCTTTCCATCTCTCCTGTTCTCTCTCCTACTCCCTCCTCTCCCATCCCCCCTCCCCTCCCTCGCTCTCTCTCTCTCTTAAAGTGCTGCCGTAGTGTCTCTCTCTCTCTTTAATTGCTGCTGTAGTCTTTCTCTCTCTCCTCCCTCTCTCTCTGTCTTTAATTGCTTCCATACTCTTTCTCTCTCTCTCCTCCCTCTCTCCGTGGATCTGGATCTGGAGAAAGTGCCGCCTCAGGACTCTGCACGGGCTTCAGTCTGAGTCCTCTGCTCTTTATGTGGAACAACGGAACCACTACGACCGCCTTTATATTCACATAGTAAGAGAAACACGCGCTATAATGTCGTATTTTAATCTACATTTATTTATAATCTAAGCGTATAAGCTATTTGCTATGAAATCTTTTGTTTTTTTGCAAAGGTTTGGTGTGAAAGCAGCAATAACATACAGACCATTTTGGAACCTTTTGAAATATGAATAATAATTGAACATATACTGTTAACCCACAATGTCTTTCTTTTGTGGTGTAGTGCGTAAAGTCTTATAAAGTTACCCTAGAAAAGATCTTTATGAGACAATATCTGGTGCAGTATTTGGTTCCACTGGTGCGATTGCGCCCGCCTGCTGGTTGGCGGACCAATCACAGAGCAGCATCGAGGTTTGTGCAGAAGCCAAAGGTGAAGCGCCCAAACAAAACAAAACAAAGAGACATACTTCAGCCTATTTTAGTAAAAAGACGGATTGTTTTTGTTTGTGAAAAAGGTGCAGAAGGAAGTTCTTTGTGCATCTGTGGACGGGTGAGACGCCTGAGCAGTTTGATTTTTCATCCTGTTGTGACGCTTCGACCAATCAGATTCAAATAATCGTGATATAATAATCGCTTATTTACAGGTCAGATCAGTGTAGAGGTGTCCCTGCTCACAGAAGACGCGAACAACGAAAACATAAATGTAATGCCGTACTATGGAACATTCCAGGCAAATCAACAAACAGTAGATTGGAAATAGTTATATACTGAAGTTTATGCTACTTTTTGTTATATGCAACATTTATTCCCATTCAAAAGATGTCATATTTAGTTTTAAATTGTTAATCACTATGGCAACAGAAACCCATGTTTTGATCATGTTGTGATGTGCAGCCCTCAGGTTGATGCCTTCTTCTTCTCCTTGTTTAGTGCGCAGTGAGGGGAAGGTGTTCCACTTCCGGATCCAGCGCTCGGTGATCGGGGCGTACCTGGTCTCAGAGAAGATCTCCTTCGCCACACTGGGGGAGCTCATCTCGTACTACCAGAAGAACCCGCGGAGCCTGGGGGTGCTGCTGCAGGAGCCCTGTGCCCAGCAGGTGAGGGGGTGAGGGGGTACAGACGGGGGAGGACTGCCTGACCAGCCAGACCTTTGTACGTTCTGTTTGAATCCAGAAAGGTCTGGAATCGGACCATAGAGAGTGAAAAATCTGACTGATGTCTAATCCACCAGCAGCCGTTTTCCAAATAGGAAGTGAGCATGGGGGCACTTCTGGCTCCACTGACTCTGGCTTCAACTGACTTTACATTGAAAAAGGTCACTCCTCTTCCTGTAACTGCCGCAGTGAGCCTCGTCATTTTGGTCTTGTTATTTTTAACCTGCTCTTCATGATCCTGGGGTTTTTATTTCGTCTTGTGAGCTTCATTTGACGTCACACTCCCTTAGTCCACTTCTTCATACGGTCTACGGTCCAACCACAGCCGCTAATTTGTAACCCGTGTCTCTCAAACGCAGAAGACGTCTCTCGAAAATTCTCGTAACATTCAGAACAAAATATATCATTTCGATTTGATGTGTTGATTCTGAGAAAATCCACACTGTTTCTCAGTCTTCTGATTGGCTAATCCTCCTGTCAATCACGCCGTCTGAATTCAGGGAGACGGGACGCAGCTCCAGATCTGCTCGTTTTGTCAAAGCGTGTGGTTCTTGGTTTAGGTAAGTAAAAGTGTGGACAATATGGTAAAATATGTAAATATCATTGATCTTACATGACGGTGATTTTGGTTTCAGTTAGTAGGTTCACCAATAATATTTGTGGTGGGGAAAAATTTTTGTGTTTGAACAAAAAGCTGCATAAAATAAAATCATTGAATCACTGTCGAACTAGCCTGGCAAGCCCAGACTGAAAACTGAAATCCGTCTGTGTTATTTATAGACTCGCACCTCGAGTCCGACCGAACACGGCGTCATGAAGAGGTGGTTTTCAGCTACTCTTTACCTTTAGTTCAGTAGAGATCGGCAGTTCCAGGTGCTGAAATGATCCAAATGATTCTAGTGAAGGTGTGTGGAGTTTAAAAACACAGTGGAGCACTTCCTGTATCACCACATGACACACACCATGCTGGATTTATGTGTGAATAAAACAAACCACAACTCCAGGTCTGTTTGTGACGAGGACATGGCATAATAACATAAAGTAACACAGGCCTATTCCAGTCTAGTCCAGTCTGGCTGTGCGTCCATTGTAGGGAGTATTATACCTCTGATGACGTAAGCTGAGATAATAACATGGACAGAGGTGGAAGCGGTGTAATTTCCCTAAGAGCCATAATGGATTGGTGGAAACGTAACAGCCCGTTGTTTGTAAAAATTATTTGAAGTCAGTTCGGTGAGTCCAAACCAAAGTGAGGATGAGGTAACCGCGCGGCGCACAGAGTTATGGTTTGGTTATTAAAGTGCCAAGCCAGACAGATTTACCAACTCCCCGTAAAGTTGAGTACAAGTCTGGAACAGTAATCTCACTATCAGACACAAACGCCGACGTCTTGTTTTGGTTCTTCTGGTGCACAGTGTTTTTTGTTTTTTTTTATCATTAATGGGGTTTTGTAACTTCATTTTTTTACTTTTATTTTCTTTTAGAGGCCATTTTGTTTTGATGTGAATGGACGATGCTTTTCTCTGATTGGCTAATGTGGCTGTCAATCACACCCATTGAAATGAATACGTTCTGTAGCCTCTGCTTCATCTGGCCCTGTCCGCTGACCCTCTGACCCTCTCCTCAACTCCTCTGACCCTCTCCTCTGCTCCTCTGACCCTCTCCTCCTCTGACCCTCTCCTCTGCTCCTCTGACCCTCTCCCCTGCTCCTCTGACCCTCTCCTCTGCATCCTCTGACCCTCTCCTCCTCTGACCCTCTCCTCAACTCCTCTGACCCTCTCCCCTGCTCCTCTGACCCTCTCCTCTGCTCCTCTGACCCTCTCCTCCTCTGACCCTCTCCTCTGCATCTTCTGACCCTCTCCCCTGCTCCTCTGACCCTCTCCTCTGCTCCTCTGACCCTCTCCTCTGCTCCTCTGACCCTCTCCCCTGCTCCTCTGACCCTCTCCTCTGCTCCTCTGACCCTCTCCTCCTCTGACCCTCTCCTCTGCATCCTTTGACCCTCTCCCCTGCTCCTCTGACCCTCTCCTCTGCTCCTCTGACCCTCTCCTCTGCTCCTCTGACCCTCTCCCCTGCTCCTCTGACCCTCTCCTCTGCTCCTCTGACCCTCTCCTCCTCTGACCCTCTCCTCTGCATCCTTTGACCCTCTCCCCTGCTCCTCTGACCCTCTCCTCTGCTCCTCTGACCCTCTGCTCTGCTCCTCTGACCCTCTCCTCTGCTCCTCTGACCCTCTCCTCTGCATCCTCTGACCCTCTCCCCTGCTCCTCTGACCCTCTCCTCTGCTCCTCTGACCCTCTCCTCTGCTCCTCTGACCCTCTCCTCCTCTGACCCTCTCCTCTGCATCCTTTGACCCTCTCCCCTGCTCCTCTGACCCTCTCCTCTGCTCCTCTGACCCTCTCCCCTGCTCCTCTGACCCTCTCCTCTGCTCCTCTGACCCTCTCCTCCTCTGACCCTCTCCTCTGCATCCTTTGACCCTCTCCCCTGCTCCTCTGACCCTCTCCTCTGCTCCTCTGACCCTCTGCTCTGCTCCTCTGACCCTCTCCTCTGCTCCTCTGACCCTCTCCTCTGCATCCTCTGACCCTCTCCCCTGCTCCTCTGACCCTCTCCTCTGCTCCTCTGACCCTCTGCTCCTCTGACCCTCTCCTCTCCTCCTCTGACCCTCTCCTCTGCTCCTCTGACCCTCTCCTCTGCTCCTCTGACCCTCTCCTCTGCTCCTCTGACCCTCTCCTCCTCTGACCCTCTCCTCTGCTCCTCTGATCCTCTCCTCTGCTCCTCTGACCCTCTCCTCTGCTCCTCTGACCCTCTCCTCTGCTCCTCTGACCCTCTCCTCTGCTCCTCTGACCCTCTGCTCCTCTGACCCTCTCCTCTCCTCCTCTGACCCTCTCCTCTGCTCCTCTGACCCTCTCCTCTGCTCCTCTGCATCTTTTGTAAAAATATTCAAATGAAAGTTAATGTTGCTTGTTGCGTTTTGTGTTTTTCCAGAAGAGTCGGTGAGGCAGAGGAGGAGCCACAGCGGCGCACTCTGACATTCATTAGAAACATTTCAAAACCAAAACGTGGTCGTGCGGAAAACAGATTTTGTTCAAATGAGATGATTCTGTCAGCGTATGTTCATAGCTGATGGCTTTAGTGACTGTTCATTGAAGAGAAACCAGATATTTCACTAAAGTAAGACTACGGCGTCTTTAAAGATGCACTACGTAACTTTTCTAGTGGAGGCTTTTCCTGGAATATTCCACAGCAAGGCATTAAACTTGTCTCTCTCCGTGGAGACGAGAAGTTCATGCCCCAAAGTGAAGTTACAGGTCAGATCTGTGGTGAAGCGACCCCACAGCTTGAATAAATAAAAGACAGATATACAGTATTTAATGCCATATTGTGGAACCTTCCAGACAAAGCAATAAAATCCCCATGGAAACAAGCAGGTGTGTACCTTTAAACTCTATCTTTGCAACAGTTGTACCGATATTGATAAAAAAAAAATGTTTCTTCAACAGATTTTACCCAGTAACAGTTCGTTTGACTTTAATCATTTCACTCAAACACGGATTCGTACTCGGGCAAGATGGGTGAAGTGTCTTGCCCGTGGACACAATGGCAATCTGCACAGGCTCCAGCGGGGTTTTGAACTGCTGACTTTGCCGTTATAGGGTGACCGCTCTACCACCTGGACCACTACTGCTCATCAGTTTTGTTTTATAGTTTTAAATGGAAATGAATGAAAACCTGGACCACTGTCATCTGTAGTAGTTTTATTCTTCCACAGCAGGGGGCGCTTTATAACGGAAAAGAGGAAATATACGTAAATATTTATAATTCTTACCATTTTTTTTTAATTTCTAAGTTAAAGGGCCCATATTACATTATTTTTGGATCTGCATTTTTAGGCCGAGTTCTTCTCTCAAACTGAAAACACTCTGTTCCACCTTGTGATGTCATGAGGTAATACAGGAAGTGCTCCACTATGTTTTTAAAGTCCATGGACCTTCACTAGAATCGTTTGGAGACTTTCACCCCCCTGGAATTGCCGATCTCAAAACAAAACAAAAGGTATAAGAGTGTAAATTAAATTACCACTTCATGACCTGGTTTAGTCCTGGTTTAGTCTTTAGTCCTGGTTTAGTCCCAGTTCAGTCCTGATTTAGTCCTGGTTCAGTCCTGGTTTAGTTCTGGTTTAGTCCTGGTCTAGTCCTGGTTTAGTCTTTAGTCCTGGTTTAGTCCTTGTTCAGGTCTAGTTCAGTCCTGATTTAGTCCTGGTTCAGTCCTGGTTTAGTCCTGGTTAAAGGTACAACAGTTTAAGTTAAACTACTACTCATGACATCACAAAGTGGAACAGAACATTTTGAGCTTTGGAGATGTGGACAGGTTTATTCAAACGTGTGAATGAAACAAAACACAACTCCAGGTCTGTTTTTGACGCAGAAACAACATTATAACACGACTTAAAGCTCAGAAGTCCATTTTGTGTAATGTCGGACCTTTAATCTTTGAAAATCGAGAGTTAAATAAACGTTTAAACTGAAACCTCATGTTCGTTTATTGAACTTCTCGTAACAGTTCCGCTCTCGTAATCCTCAAAGCTCCGTGTCATTTGCATATCAGCGTTTCTTTGTCTTAATTTCCTTCTTGACCCAAATCTGTCAGTCTTTGATCAGCTCTGTTCAGATTTAAAAACAATTCGACTTCAATGAGACTCGGCCGGGAACAATGAACAAGAGACCGACACAAATCTGCTGTAGATGTTTTAAAAGTCCGACATTTCACAAAATGGACTCCTGTGAACTTTGTTAGAAAGTTTTATTACCAAAAACAAACCTGGAGTTGTGTTTTGTTTCATTCACACTTTGTTATTAGTCTGTCTACATATTAAAGTCCTGGTTTAGTCCTGGTTCAGTCCTGATTCAGTCCTGCCTCAGTCCTGGTTTAGTCCTGCCTCAGTCCTGGTTTAGTCCTGCCTCAGTCCTGGTTTAGTCCTGGTTTAGTCCTGGTTCAGTCCTGCCTCAGTCCTGCCTCAGTCCTGGTGTAATCCTGGTTTAGTCCTGCCTCAGTCCAGGTTCAGTCCTGCCTCAGTCCTGGTTTAGTCCAGGTTTAGTCCTGCCTCAGTCCTGCCTCAGTCCTGGTTTAGTCCTGATTCAGTCCTGGTTTAGTCCTGGTTCAGTCCTGGTTCAGTCCTGCCTCAGTCCTGCCTCAGTCCTGGTTTAGTCCTGGTTCAGTCCTGGTTCAGTCCTGCCTCAGTCCTACACTTTACTAGAATTACACCATTTTGTGTTTGAGTTTGCGCAATTTTATGTATAATATTTATTTAATTTATAATTTGGTTATAATTTTATAATTTTGTTAACTTTGTTTGATTTCATGTTGAATGTTTTTTATTTTATTTTATTTTTTTATGTCCAATCATTTCATTTATTGTACCCACTGTGCTGATTCACACTGAGCACGTTTTTAATCATTTATTTGCACTATTAAAATACAATAAATTTGTATGAGCTTTAATAATGTGGCGCTGTTTTATTTCACACACAAAAATGCAAAAATAAATAAATAAATGAATTAAATTAAATTAAATTAAATTAAATTAAATTAAATTAAATTAAATTAAATTAAATTAAATTAAAATGTCTCAACCACAACATAATAGGTTAAGATGGGAAAAAAAAGTGGAAAGTTTACATTTAATTAAAAAAAAAAAAAATGCTACAAACCGTATACACAATTTATAAATATTTTCTCCCATAACATTTCAGATTTAAAAAACAAACAAAATGTATTCCAGAGCACAGGCATTTTCCCAAAGAGCCTATCGTGCTCCATTATTTGGACTATAAACACGCTGAATGAGCAGTTTCACCTGTATGTGACATTTAAAGGGAAGATCTCATGATATTTTTGTCTTTCTAAACCAATCGTAGTCGCTTTAAGAACAGGATGCCACATGGAATTACTTTTAAACAATATTATTCATTAGTTTAGTGCACGTTTTTAATCACACCTCTTCTGGTTCTCTTTAAAACGAGCCGAATGACCAACAGAGGGCAGCAAAGTCCAGTTTTGTTACGTTTAAGCTAAAGTTTTGGGATAAATAAATAGAGATTGACAAGATTTCGAGAGCTTCCTGATTGGTCAGTGCTTCCTGGAGTGGGCGGAGCCAATGTGAGTGGGCGGGGCTTATTGAAACGCCTCGGCAGATGTTAAACGATAAGTTGGAGCACAAAATGTAACTCTAGGAACGTTTTTGATAATGGAACAACTACGGAAGATGTATTTTGCATTATACCCTGATCATTTAAAGATGTATATATATTTTTTGTGTGTTTTCAGAGAGAGCTGTTCGACATGGAGCCCTGGGAGCGCCCTCGGGAGGAGTTTAAACTGTATAAGAAGCTGGGGGAGGGGCATTTTGGACAGGTGTGGGAGGCTCTGTGGACCACGCAGAACAAGAAGGTGGCCATCAAGACTCTCAAACAAGGTACGGAACTAATGGGACCTGGTTTAGTCCTGGTTTAGTCCTGGTTTAGTCCTGGTTTAGTCTTGATTTAGTCTTGAGAGGAGTTGAAGCTGGACATGAAGCTGGGGGAGGGGCACGTTGGACAGGTGTGGATAGCGTTCTTGCCTGTTTTTCTGTTTATCTGTGCAACTTCAGGTGAAGATGAACTTGTGTTCAGAGATGTTTTTGCTGTGCCTGGAATATTCCACAGTATGACATTAAACTTATCTCTCTACGTGGAGTGTGTAGAGTCCCTCAGTCGTCCAGGTAGAATCCATAACAAAAGGAGAAACTCAATTTGTCAACTGGACAAAGTTTATTTGGTCGAATACGTTTCGCAGCTCATCCAAGCTGCTTCCTCAGTTCTGGTCAGATGCTGGTGGACACTGCTTTATATCTGCCTGAAGGGAGGAGCTTAATTACAATGAAAATTACTCTGAGACACACATACTTGTTTACAGTTTCTGTTAGTCAGGTGAGTCTATTCAATATGGAGTGGGAGTGGGGGAGTAGTTAGCATATCCATTCAGGGCCATGATGGTGTTTTCACACCTCTGGACATGTCCTGGCTAGTCCCATTGTTTTCTCTGTTTGTTTTGATTTAGGTTTGAGGATAGAGTTATAGATGGAGACAAATGATGTCTGAGACCTCCATTTCTGTTCAAGGAAGGATTCTCTTTCTTGACAAAAATAGCCTCTTTAACTCCCCTCTCAAACCAGTTCTTTTCTGGCCAAGATCTGGACCTCGCTGTCCTCAAAGGAGTGGCCCGTGGCAGACAAAACTATCTCCATGGAGACAAGGAACTGATGTACCCCTCATTAGCAAAATGACACCTATAACACCTTTTTAACTATTCTAAATGTAATGTTCACTCCCGTTTATTCCCCCTCTCCCTGTGCTGTTCCAGAGGACACGAAGCAGGATGAGTTTGTGAAGGAGGTGACGGCTCTGAAGAACCTGCACCATCCCAAACTGATCCAGCTGCTGGCCATGTGCTCCAGAGGAGAGCCTGTGTACATCGTGACTGAGCTCATGAGCAAAGGCAGCCTCAAGTCCTACCTCGACTGTAAGTATAAGACACTTTATATTACTGCACCTGTCACCCACAGCCCTGCAGAGGGCGCAGTGTTTCTATAAAGGAGCTGCATGTAGCCTCTTACAGTTATAAAACCATCACAACTGAACCTGAACCTGCACATGGAGGACACGTACAAGTTTCTCATTCACTGCATATGGTCATGTGAAGCTCAGAACCTCCATGTTACCTGCAAACACTGTTTACACAGCACGTAGTTTATGTTTGTTTTTGCACACTCGGTTTATCAGTTGTTGCCACCCTTGTTTTATAGTTTCCAAACCCTTTTTTTTAGATCAGTTCGATTAGGCTTTTGATTTCTTTCCTCTCCTAGCCCAAGTTTTCAGTTAGGCCCCTGTTTTGTTAAACTTTGATTTTGTTTCTTTGGCTCAACTGTCACACACCTCCTCCCATCATTTTATGTACACCGCTTCAAAATAAACTAGCCAAACATCTGACTCCCTGTCTCAGTGATTGTTTTATTAGTTATCCTTTAGCTGATAAGGGACATAACACTCCAGAATTCCCTCCCTGAGCTGCAGAGGCTGCACTAGCACTGATTCAGGATTGGTGCAGGTGCTGCGGTTTAGATCAGAGAGAGGCATTCTTCTTTCTGACTGGATAATCATCTTGATAAACAAAACACCAAATTATTGCATGAACATCCTGGCCACCAGACATTTGGTGCATTACAACAGACGGACCTCCTCACTTTTAGGCTGCTAGTTACAACTAAAAGGACTCTGGTCTGGTCTGAACGCTCACTAACCCCAGCGCATCTGCAGCCAATGAATCAGTGTTAGTGCAGGTCTCTATTAGTGCACCTTTCTGCAGGTTTAAGCACCGGCAATTCATATGAAATGTGATTCCTATTCTCAAACTTTTAAACAGCTTATAAATTCCAAAATACACTTGTGTAGTTAGATTAGATTAGATTAGATTAGATTAGATTACATTAGCCTTTATTGTCTCTAGAAGAAGAAATTCTTTTTGGACATCAAGGGCATCACAACAGTAACACAATACACACAAACTTACAACCTCAAATCAACCAAAGCGACACATTACAGGGAATAAATATTGCACATTGCACATATTCATACGATAAACAACTTAAAACCAAAAACACAGGAAGAATTGCATTAGCCCTACTGGCCCTAAGGTGCACCTGCTACTGCATCTTGCCCTAAAGTGCAGTTTCTATTGCCTTCTACCCTTTAAATGCACTTTTATATTGCACTTCCACCTATCTGGCCTTGAGGTGCAATTAGCCGTACACTTCCTTGTTTCCAACGTTTTGGTCTTATTCAGAATCGAGATGGATAGAGGAATAAATTAGTTTTTATATCTATTTCTTTTACTTATTTATTTATTTTTTGTATTATTTTTTTCGTATTATTTTTACCGTATTATTTATTATTTTTATTATTTTTATCGTATTATTTTTTATTTTAATATATTATTCTTTTACCGTATTATTTCTTGTACCATTTTCCAGAGGGCAGGACCTCATATTGATCCGACAGAACATGACTCGGATCACTATTTGCCGTCCCTGTTTCATGGTCGCCTCCTCTAAAATATAATTCAAGGAGAGAGGAGGCGGGTTCCAGTTACTTTTCCCGCTCTCTTAACTAGATTGTTTATTTGTGATTTGAGCTTGACTGACAGGTTCCCATTGCATTAAACCAACAGAAGCGTCAACGTTACAGTGGTACTTTTATTAACTTCTGCTGTCATCTGTTGGTACTGTCTGTAACTACATGCATCTTTATTGATTCCAGACAATTATTAATAACTCAAACCTACAGCATTTTATTATGTTTTTCAAATAGTGTCTGCCTCATGGATTTGTACTAATATCATATATGACTGTACAATGTATTGCAAAACATATAATTACAGGCTTTGGTCAATACTAATTCTGACACCACAATGATGATAAAAAACCCACACTTTTTTAGGCTACATACTTAAATTTTCAACACAAAATGATTGCGCAGTAGCCAGAACTCTTACAGATTTAAAAAAGTTACTGTAAACAGAGAGGCACTGGTTAGTGATTGGCTGTAATATTATTTACACTGTCATTCTTGTCTCTCGTTTATAGCTGTGATTTTATAGTTTATTTTATATTTCATTACTTATTTTTCTATTTTATTTTGACTTGTACATATACATTTATTTTTATAATTATGTCTCATTTGACACGTGTCTCTTGCTCTTTTTGCTACACCATCTATTTTTGTTACTCTCTGTTATTATATTATATTGTGATGTTGGAGCTGCTGCGTCCAAATCATTTCCCTTATGGATCAATAATGTTTGTCTAAGTCTAAGTCTAAGTAAGTCTCTAGGCTTCAGGTTTGGAAAATTCAGATCACATTTATGAAATATAAAATAAAATTCTTATCTACAGTTCCTTTATTTTGATCAGGTGACTTTACCCCAGGTCTTAATTAGCTCAAGACCATGAATCCATAATGAAAACTGGATAAAGCGTTCCCCCTCTGTCCCGGCTCGAGACCGAGTGGCCGCTCCAGGTACTGCAGCTGCCGGGAGCTTGGGCCCGAATTGGGAAAGAATCCCTACAAAATCCGACCTTTGTGAAAGCTGGATGCCCTGTCAGCTGAACACGGGCAGTTTGAATCACGCCAAAAATGCATTGCGCTCTATGCTCCCGTGAGCTGCAGTACCTGGAGCGACCACTAGTCGGTGTCGAGCCGGGACAGAGGGAACGCCTTATCCAGTTTTTATTGTAGATCCATGGTTAAAACGCATCACGCCGTGCACGTTAAAGACATCACACGGGTGGAAGGAGATCACCCGGATTTAGGAAGTAAATGCGGAAGAGAAAATTATATTTGAGCCCATGCGCCAATGAGCCCAGGCCACTGAAAACAATATGACGCCATCTTGGGTTCACCTTCCAGATATGCTCAAGACGCTTCTAAACTACTCAGGAAGTCTCTTATTCTCTTTTTGTGATATTTTTCATACTTTTCAAATGGGTATCCAGTAACCGAGACCCGTGTTCTGTTGGCTCTCTGTTTTTGGGCAGCTCCGGAGGGCCAGGTCCTGACGTCGGCCCACCTCATCTACATGGGCAGTCAGGTGGCAGAGGGCATGGCGTACCTGGAGGACCGCAGCATCGTGCACAGAGACCTCGCCGCTCGTAACATCCTGGTGGGAGACGATCTGGTTTGTAAAGTGGCTGATTTCGGACTCGCTCGCATCATTAAGGTTAGTGACGGGTCGTGTTCGCGCGATTTGTCGCGTTGATTTGATGACGTCATAATTTCAGACGGAGGTTAGAGCCTCTAAATACGTGGTGATGTACCATTTTTGAAAGAAATAAGCTTAAATGCCCTGCACCCATTAAGTCTGCTGTGTAAAGCTTTTTATTGGGTGATAATCAGGTGTGTGTTAGCATGCTAGTTGTAGTTACCGGCAAAACTCCACTCTGGTTTCTAAGAGCTGTGAAAACCTTCCATAAACTCATTGTGGTGAATAATTCGGATGCTCAGAATGCATAAGGTAAGTGAGGAGGAACTTTGGAAAACCGCAAACTGTTTTAAAATGATCTAGTTCTGTTTTTCATGTTTTCAAGACAGTCAAAATGTTGAATCGTATCATTATTTGTTTGGGAATGGCTCCACAAACAAAGGATGAGCCGTATTAATCTCATTGCCGAAGTCCGACTCAGTTTGCACCACAGGGATTCTAGAAAGTTTTCATATTCATGGGTTTCAGACGAACAATTCCTTCCTGATTTGAAGGACAACATTCCAAAGATGTATTATTTTGGAGTGAGGACGGTTGCCAAAGCTCGAAACTCATGAATAGTATAAAGCCAGTATTAAAGCCAGTAGTAAAGGTTCATTGTGTAACTTTTCTAAGGTGGTAAGGGGTTTGTTGAATGCTAGTCTCTGTGGAGATGATATTACAGTATGACATAAATCTTTGTTGCATTTATTCAATTACAGGTGTTTTTATTGTTCAAACTTGAAAAGTATTCTAAAGGTCGCCCAAACACTACAAGAGAGTTTGCCCGATTTTGATTTGCTTCTCCCTGAGTTCGGGGAGGCGTGACCCGACTTTGTGTGTTTGTGTGTGATTGTGTCAGTGTGACTCTGAGCGGCTCTGTCGGATCAGAACCACCAAACATCAGCAACGCTACGGTAACAGCCGATAAAACAGAGCGTCAGGGGCAGACGGAGTGACGAACACAGAGACACAAGATACAAACTCGGGAAATAGCGAAAATAATGAGAAAACTTTATAACTCACCTCACGTAAAGCTGTAAATTCTATGGATAATGTGGATGAGATGTTGCAGTTTAAATTTACAGCTTTACGTGAGGTGAGGAAATAGTGAAAATAATGAGAAGATTTTATTCCTCACCTCACATAAAGCTGTAAATTTAAAGTGTAGCATCTCATCCACATTATTCATAGAATTTGTCCTCCACAAATAATGACCCCAGTCCACAAAACAGCGCTGTGAATCCAGTTTGAGATGTTCTTTAAAAGTAAAAAGGCGAGATCGAATTGAGGTGAAGCTGCAGATTAGTGACAGTGACTCTACTTCCTGTGGACTTTATCTCCAGCCTTCTGAGCTTTAAAAATCATGGATCTGAAGTTTTGCACCACATTTCACAAATAATAATAACACAGTTTTGACTTGGATCTAAACTAAAAGTGCAGAGCTCTGATCTTTTGAACACTTCAGAGTCTCAGAGCGAGTGGTTTTACTCTCGACAGGTGCACTTACACCTGTGTATCCTGTGGTCTGCAGTCGTATCCCGCTGAAGTCTTTGTGATCAGAGATTTAAAATCTCATAAGATTCTCCTCGTGTCTGTGGTGTGCGCGTCTTGACACACGTTCAAAAATCATTTAAGACTGAAAATCCTGTAGTGTGATGCGGTCTTAACTGTGAGTGGGATCGCCTCTCCACAGATCTGACTTATAATACCCCTCCTCTCCGCTTCTCTCTCTCCTGCAGGACAGTGTGTACACAGCCAGTCGCAGCACTAAGATCCCTGTGCGCTGGACCGCTCCCGAAGCCGCTCTGCACCAGAGGT
Source organism: Taenioides sp. WSHXM2023 (assembly GCA_029959045.1). Lineage (NCBI taxonomy): Eukaryota > Metazoa > Chordata > Actinopteri > Gobiiformes > Gobiidae > Taenioides > Taenioides sp. WSHXM2023. The sequence continues at coordinate 33,656,634 of CM057086.1, read as the reverse complement.
TTTCGGTGAAGTCTGACGTCTGGTCCTTCGGGGTCCTGCTGTACGAGATGATGTCCAGAGGGAAGACGCCGTATGAAGGTACACGAGATCTGTGGACGTTTAGACGTGGAACAGCTGCGTTTGGGTTTTAGTTTGAGTTCGTAAACCTCTTCAAGTGGAACGAAACACAGCCACAGTCCAAACGAGCTGTTAAAGAAGGACTAAAGGGGCGAGTCAGGAAGGGCTGCAGCTCTAAAGGCTCAGTGAGGGGACAAAAGGGGAGAGTGGGGGAGGTTTGGAGGACTAAACGGAGAATGAGAGGGAGGAAAGGCGAGGTCTAGAGGACATTCACCTTCTACTACTGGAGAATTTGGGAAAAGTTTTACAGCTAAAATATGACATTAAGCAGACATTAAGCAGTTAATTTGTCACACTGCACTGATTCTCTGGAGGCTTTAAAACGGCTTTATCGTCCCTGCTGAACTTATTTACTGTAATAATCGGCCCCATACAAAATAAAACAACCCGAATGATTATTGCGGTGCCCACGGCAACTTCCAGAATAAGGTGAATCGGGGATCGTGAGGGAAAAGGAGTGTAGTGGTGTAGATGACTAAAAGACTGATGTTTCGGCTCTGATCGTACTGCCGTTGTGTCTTTGGGCAACACACTTCACCACCTTGCATCTGTATAAATGTATTGTGTTGACTGATGCATTATTATTAATATTAATTTAATAATGACTTTAAAAGGCCCATATGACGCTATTTTTTGATCTGTTCTAATGTCGTTTCCTCATCACAAACAGACCTGGAGTTGTGTTTTGCATATTTAGGCTGACTTCTTTTCTCAAACCGAAAACACTCTGTTCCACCTTATGATGTCATGTTACCACATCATATACAGGAAGTGCTCCACTGTGTTTTTAAACTCCACACACCTTCAGTAGAATCATTTGGATCATTTCAAACCTGGAATTGTCAATCTCTACTGAACTAAAAGTAAAAGGAGCTGTTCATTTGAAAACTATTGCTACATGACATCACAAGGTGGAACGGAGCATTTTGAACTCTGGAGATGTAGAATGATTACTCAAACGTATGAATGAAACAAAACACAAATACCGGTATGTTTCTGACGAGGTAACAGCATTCTCACATGGATTAAAGCTCACAAGAATCTTTAAAAATAGTTTCACAATGACGTAAGTTAAGGTAAGAAAAAAAAACACATTTCACTGGGGATATTTTGACCTGCCTTGACTCAGTGACCGACCTCTGTGTAGTAGTAGTTGGCTTGTCATGAGTATTTAAGTATTTGAATCCTGAGTCAGGTTTGTGATACTTCCTTTACTGGAGGATGAGCCCTTTGTGGCGGTGAATACTGTCCTTTTGTTCCAGTGAAAACAAAAGCTGAGGGTGTGAAGCTGCGCCCTCCTCTGCTATGCTCTGTGTAGACGATGAGTACAGTCACTCACTCTGCAGGTATTTAACGCGCAAAAGGATCAGGGCAGTTTGAGGTCACACAGCTGCACTATAAACTGTGTGAATAAAAATAAATAGAACTCCATAAATAGAACATGAAGTGCGTATACGTGCCCTGGAGTATCCTAGTTATGATCGGGTTTTTTGAGTATTCTGGTTATGTGAATGTCCATAGACGCAGTATCCTTATTTCAGTCTCCTGGAGATGCCAGTATCCCAGTTATGAAAAACCAGGAGACTCTCACTGGGTTTTTCTCAGAGTCTCCAGGACACTGTGGCCTGTAGACGCAGGATCCTGATTTCTCTAAACTGTTGCTGTACTGAGCATGTGCGAACTCAAGTCACAAAAGCAGATACTTTACCAAAACGACTCAAACTCCTAACAGGACTTTTTATGCAATAATATTCTATACTTATAAACAAAATAAAGCAGTCTACGGTTTAATACAACCACATTTTAACACCAGGTTCACCTCTGTGTCTGTTTGTGTCGCTCTTGAACTAAACTGACGCTGTGAGACTTTGTATTTTGTCGTATTTTTCAACTGTTAAAAACGACTTTTCCTGAAGCTGTGACAGACGCCCACAGTCTCATGTTCTTACTTGAATGTATGTCGTCTTTTTTTGTTTTTAGAAACCCATTAAAAACCTTTAAATTAGCAAAGTTGCTGCATGTTTAGCTCCTTGCCATATCTGTGTCATAGTTACCAGCCTAAATATAAGCCACGGTTTTCAAACTAATAACATAAATTATCGGAAGATCAAATGAACCTCATTGGACTAAACTGTATGAATTACCCTCTAACTCTCCTCTCCAGGTAAGAGTAACAAAGAGGTCCTGGACATGTTGAGCTCAGGGTATCGGCTCTCCTGCCCCACCCGCTGTCCTCCAAACATCTACCGCATCATGCTGGACTGCTGGGCCCTGGAACCCTCCAAGAGACCCTCCTTCCACGCCCTGCACAGCCAGCTCGACAGCATCTACGCCAAAATCTACTTCAAAACCATCGAAGTATAGCATCAGGAGGCCAGTGATGGACTAGAGAGGGGGTTTTGTGCTTCTCATGCCAAAGGGGAGAGAACAAGAGAACTGAGGAAATGTCCGTTGAAAATAGGACTTTAAACCACTAAGCTGTGACGAGAGCATAGCGCTGAAGTGGACGAAATGCCTTGTGTGTGACGCATTTCATACGAAGATCAGGAGATGGAGAGATGTCCAAGCCCCGTTCAAACTTTGCTTTAAAATCTTCGGATACTACGGGTCGTCTAATCGCAAATTCCAACTGCTGTTATGTATAATTTTCCTCTTAAGTTCACTGTAGGTTAGAGCTGAAAATGTCAGGAAAAAAAAATCTGAAACTGTTGCTTAGCAATGAGGCTCGATAGCTGTCAATCAAACCATTTAAAACTAACATTCTAAAGGTGCAGTATGCAATTTTTCTGCAACCTGCTTGTCTCCGTGGAGATGGTATTGCTTTGCCTGGAATGTTCCATAGTAAGGCATGTTGGCTGTCTTACATTTATGCACCTGCAGCAGTTTGTATGGCTTAACATACCTTGAAAAGCATGCATTCTTACTTTAAGTGGGCTTGCCTTTCCACAGATCTGACCCGTTATTTGGAGTGGTGGCACCTGTTGCTTGTATTCGAGGAAATAAAGAACTGTAAAATGTACCAGGCAAAGCAAAAACATCGCTACGGAGGCAAGCAGGTGTGAGAAAAGTTACATCATGCCCCTTGAAGCTCAGAATGACGAGCCAAATTCAGACTTTTTTTTTTAAATATTCTTTCTTAATTCACACCGAAATGATATGAAATACGGGTTTTAAAATGAGAAAGAAAAATCTTGAAAAAAGCCAGATAAACCAGAACCTGAGAAACGTACTGTATATGCACATGGCTGGTAGTCTGGCGCCCCCTTGTGGTTCGTAGGGCGTACTGCAGAATTTAAATACTGCGTCTCGCTCTGGGTTTAGACTCAGTTTAGTCTGAGATTGTTTCCAGCTAAGTCATATATGAGTTTAAATCTGGTTCAGTCCTTATTTAATCCTGATGGTGCTCAAAACAGCTTGTATAGATATAATTTGTTTCGACGTAACCTTGTGGTAAAACCTAAAAAAAAACTGTTTTTTACCGTTTAATCTTATATTATTCCAAAAATATCCAGACGTATCCAGATTATAAATCAAGTTTGAATGGGGCCAAAACCACTCGTACTTACAACTTGAGCACAGTGGCAGCACCTGTAGCTGTTACTTTTGTACCTTTTGTGTTTTTATAATGTTTGAATTCTAAATGAGATTCTATGTGCCATGATACGGGTCAGGAGCGGCCAGTGCAAAACAAAGAGTGCAATAATGTGCAATAATAATGATGAAACTGTACAGTGTTTAAAGGGTTAAAAGCCAAACTGCGTTCTTAAACTTTGGATAGAAAAATATGATCTTTTGAGTTATTACATTGTTCTAAAAATGTGCTCATGTGCGTCGTCAAGAAGAAAAAAAATCGTCCCACTTTTTAGTTACTTAAAGGGCCATTTTACGCATGTTTTTGATCTGTTATGTTGTTTCCTCACACACGTTTAACACACAAACCCTGCATATTTAGACTGAGCTCTTTCCTCAAACTGAAAACGCTCCGTTCTACCTTGTGATGTCATTAAGTGGGAATACAGGAAGCGCTCCATTGTGTTTTTAAACTCCATACACCTTCAGTAGAATCTTTAGAAATGTTTTTGGTCCTGGAGTTGCCATACTTTCAAGCTGAAGCTGTTGTAGAGTAAATCAGTTCAGTTGAGCCTAAAAATAGCTGTTAACTTTGAAACCACTTAATGACATCACAAGGTGGAACAGAGCGTTTTGAACTTTGGAGATGTGGACAGACTAATAATAAAGTGTTGCTCAAACGTGTGATTGAAAAAAAAAACAACTCCAGGTCTGTTTTTGAGGAGGAAATGACATTATACTGTGGCTTAAAGCTCACAAGAATCAATTTTGTGTAATATAGGACCTTTAAAGGTGCACTACGTAACTTTTCTGGTTAGGTTGCCTCCATAGAGGGATTATTGCTTTGCCTGGAATGTTCCACACTATGGCATTAAACGTATCTGTAGCATTTATTCAGTTCCAAGTGTTTTAAGGACTAGGAAAATGACTTGAAAACATGCAGTCTTACTGTGTCCTGTTTGTCTCCATGGAGATAGAGAAGATTAATGTCAAACTGTGGAACATCCCAGGCATTGCAGTAACATCTCCATGGAGACGGGAAGGTGACCAGAAAGGCCTCTTTAAGAATCGATATGATATAGCGAATCGAAACTGAATGCCAAAGTGGAAAAGTCCAAGTTTTTCTTCTTTTTTTCATGAACCAGAAACTTAAGGTTCTATCCCGTCCCACCAGCACTGCACTGCTGTTGTGTCCTTGGGCAAAACATTGTATAAATATCTGATGGTGTGGAAAAAGACCGTTTTAGCTTAATCAGTAGAAACATTTGCCCACTACCAAGAGGTTTGTGGTTCCATCCCCCCAACCAGCTGATGATATATACAAATGTTTTTCATCTTGTAAACATTAAAACTGCTTTAAACATTTACAGTCCTTAAAAGAACAAAGTATCTCTTTATTTAACATGTGTTTAAGGACAAATTCTTAAATCTGTCATTGTTATTTTTATTTATTACTCTTCAGTTTTGGCCAGGTTACTGTTAATATTATATGCAAAATTTGAATATTGAGTGTTTAATGTTTATAATAAAACTGCTGCAAAAAATATGATTAAAAATGAAAATGGAAGAAGCTTTGTAAAGAGTGTAAAGTGCTATTTCTGCATTTTTGTCATTAATTTTACAGTAATTTAATATTTATCCGTTACTTAAAGCAGAACTAAACATTAAATTGACCTTTTACTCTACTGAACTGAGTGCATAAGATAGACCAATCACACTGTTCCTTATACTCCCCTTTCCCCCATACTCTGCCCTTTCAGTCCGTTCATTTTTTCGTGTTTTTTTTTTGTTTGTTTGTTTTGTTATTTGTTTTTTTGCAGAGTATCACTTTGAGAATGGCATTGTTGGCGTTGTGTTGATTTTGCCAATTTCAGCCAAACTGTACAAACCACCTAGTCTAATTCAAGTCCAGTCAAGTACAATTTTACAACTATTCAGAGAGAACAAATTGTGGCAGTTTTGCTGGAACATTTCCTCGTCCATTTCCAATGTCTCAGTGTCCTTTGTGTCTCAGCCAAAGGTCAGTGCAGTTTAACAGGAGGACTGGTCAGGGAGGGTCAGCAGATCCTGTGTCAGGGCAGTTTGAGGTGAGGAAAAAAAGTGTCCCCCTCTGTGTCCTGCAGTGTCACAGCAGCCTCCAGGGGGCGCCAGGTGAACACAACAGGAAAGACCTCACTCTTAATCCACTCTGGTGTTTCTTTTGACGATAAAATGGTTCATTCCTTCAAAGTGTTTCCTCTGGAAGGTCTTCTGCCACATTTGCTGCCACATATGGTGTAAAAAGCCTGTAGCATCTCAAATGTCCATAGTTAGCTCCTCAGTTAGCTTCTTAACTCATCCAACAGTCCTTTACTTGTGTCCTTTGAACTGCACATACTGCATTTCTTAGTTGATTAAAATCCCATGACATGACGTTAAAAACTGAGCTAAAAAAAACTAAATGAATCCAAAACTGCTTAGCGTGTGAGCCAGGCAGCCACAAAAGCAGCCAATCACTCCGTTGCCATGGTTATGTAACAACAAATCATATACTGTAACTTTTTTTTATCAGCGCTGATTCTGTTAACATCATATCTGTTTATTTTTACTGTATCAAATATAAAAATACAGTAAACGCGCATTTAAACCAAGTATTGTGTAGTCAGTGAGGGCAGGCCTGTAGCTCTGTACTGTGTCTGAATGACCCTCAGTGATCACCGTAGTAACTTAAAGTACACATGACGGGTTTTTATGTTTTTCTAATTCTAATTTAGTCTGGTGGGATTGTACATGTGCTCAATATTTCTCATAGTTTTACATCAATTCAGTGGTGGTTTGTGAAGAAAACAGAAAAGTGTTGGCTCTTGTTAACATTATGGTTGCTAGGTAACAGTTATGGAGTTACCTCTACTGTGTCACATCTGCTGCACACGTGGCAAGCAAATACATTTCACTAAAAATAGAAAAAAATATATATACAAGATTTTTTTTCTGTATAATATAAATCTATATAACTGTGTTTTAGTGAAATGAATGACCTATTCTAACCTGTCACATACACTTTTTTAATACATTTTATGCCATTTTATGACTTTTTTACAATTTAAATGTTATACTGTTGTCTCCAGAGCAAAAACATACCTGGAGTTGGTCGTATTTTATTTCATTTACACTTGTTGCATTTATCCGTTAATCCAAAACACTCAAAAATGCTCTGTTTGAATTTTACCCAGATTGTTGCATCACAAGTAAAAATATGGACTTCTCCTTTTTGCTTCGCTTTTTATGTTTTATCTCTAGTCAAACTGTGTTCACAGCAAACACACGGTTCTGTTAGCGTACAATTCAAACACTTCATTTGTTTACGTTCTAATTGTTCATCCCTGTTGCTGACAGCAGAGGGCGCTCTAACGCATTTCCTCATTGGAAACAGAGGTGTAGTTTATAAAGTGTACCACCTCTCTGTTTTATGCATGTTCTTCACAAAACTACGCCCCCTGCAGGAACTGTGAGCCACGCAGGACCCCTGAGCTCGGGGCCATGTCAACAACAACGTGTGATTTTAATAAAGTATTTTCACTACAGTTGTTCTGCTTTGTGAACGTCTTTCTCTGTTTATGGCGCAAACAAGGAAGTGCCAGAGCTGTTCTCGGAATAAATGGGGAATTAGTTCAGAGTGAAATGTCATTCAAAGGTCCTTTATTACACAACATTGATTCTCAGGACCTTTATCCATGAGCCATGTTAGAATCTAGTTACTGCCTCAAAAACAACACACGTTTGAGTAATCCTTTATTATTAGTCTGTCTACATCTCCAAAGCTCAAAACGCTCTGTTCCACCCTGAGATTGGCAGTTCCAGGTCAGATATTATTCACTTTTCTGTCCAATCCAAACAAAGGAAAAACAAATGAGGTTCGTTTTTCTCATGTGCTCAGTCTTGTGACAGTTTTGTCTCATCAGATCTTGTCCGATCCCTGTAGGAGTTAGAACACTCCAGTAAATCACCCTAACTGACAATAATTAAACAGAAAGTGATTTTTTTTAATAATGAAAAAACTTTCTTTGATCAGAGACTCTTTTTTTTCCTTTTGTTTTTTGTTTTGTTCCCTTGGCAGTGTGGTTGGCTGCTCTTGGGCTGCCTGGCTCGCACATTGAACAGTTTTTTACTTTTTTTTTTTTTTCTTAGCTCAATTTTTAACATATTATGTGATTTTAACCAACTAAGAAGTGCAGCATGTGCAGGTCAAAGGACACAAGTAAAAGACTGTTGGACTTTTTGTGAAATGAGCTGTTTGTTTTTTCCCGTATCCATGGAGACCGTGCAAGGAGCAAACTATGGATTTCTGAGATGCTACAGTTTTTTGTGTGGCAGTAGATCTTACAATACACTGAGACCTTCCAGAAGAAATACTTTGAGGAATGGACCATTTCATCATCGACTGAAACAACAGAGCGGCGGAAGAGGCTCAAAAGGGACTTTCCTGTTCATCTGGCGCCCCCTGGAGGCTGCTGTGACGCTGCAGGACACAGAGGAGGGACACTTTTGGCTCTTCCTCTCCTCAAACTGCCCTGACACAGGATCTGCTGACCCTCCCTGACCAGTCGTCCTGTTAAACTGACCTGAGACCTTTGACTGAGACACAGCGGAAATGTAACTGCAGCAAAACTTGAATTTCCCTCAGGATCAATAAAGTATCTGTCTACAGTAGAAGTACAAAGTAGTGGTAGGAAAAGTAACTTAAAGAGCAACTGTTGACATAATATCTGAAATTAATAAAAGAATTTAGAATAAGAATAAAAATCAAATCAAATTATGCAGAAAATGTGGTATTTTCAAAGGATAGGGTCAAAAAATGAGACAAAATAATTTCTAAAGGAGCACAAATGTTCAAATCATTTCATACTGTCAACATTTTTTTTTTTTAAGAGTTACTCACAGTGCAAAGAGTAACCTAAAACTATTTTTTTTTAGACTTAGACAAACTTTATTGATCCACAAGGGAAATTATTTAGATACAGTAGCTCAAACATCACAATATAATATAATAACAGAGAGTAACAAAATAAATAAATGTATATGTACAAGTCAAAATAAAATAGAAAAATAAGTAATAAACTATAATAATAAACTATAAAATCACAGCTATAAACAAGAGACAAGAACAACCGTGTAAATTATACTCTATTAAAAGTTCTGTTACTTCAATAAAATATTACCCAAGTAAGAGTAAATTTATGCTGCTAGAAATGTACTCTAATAAAAATATTCATAAAGTTACTCAAGTACATTGTTGTTATCTCTAATGACTCACTGTTTAGGGCCTTACCGCAAGTTTCATAACAGTCTATCGCGTCAACAAACCAGCGCAAACCTTAAAGATCAAAGGTTATTTAAACCGGTAACTGAAAATGACTCTTAAATTTACTTTAGCTACACGATGATACACACAGGGCTACTGCGTGAGTCCATTTACTGTAACCCTTAAAGCTTCACTGTGTAACTTTTCTGGTGTAGGGTCCTCTTGATTTCCTCCCACAGTTTTTCTTTTGCCTTGAATCAGAGGTCGGGAGTCCTCGGTTACATTTACTTTAGCAGCTTTTGAAAGAAGTGTCTTGCCTAGTGACACAACAACAGCACTGACTGGAGCGAGGATCAGACCAGAAGTAACGTTTTGAATTGTGTTTTGTTTCTTTCACACATGTTTAACACACAAACCCTGCGTATTAAAGCTGAGCTCTTCTCTCAAACTCAAATCACTCTTCCACCTTGTGATGTCATGAACTAATACAGGAAGTGCTCCACTGTGTTTTGAAACTCCATGCACCTTTTCTCGACTCATTTAGTTGATTTCAGACCTGGAATTCCTCATTTCTACAACACAAAAGGTAAAAATGCAGCTGTTATGTCACAGTGTTGATTTTAATTGAATTATTTTATTATTCTTAACCCGGTTTTGTGTGTGTTTTTGAGTTTTACCTCCTGTTGTGTTGATTTTTGCCCCGCCCTAATGTGTCTCACCTGTGTCTCATTCACCTGTGTGCGTATAAACCCTGTTTTCTCCTCTGCCCTTTGTTGGTTCATTATCAGTGTCACGTCTGTTTGGATTTTTGAGTTTGGTCATTATTTGTCATATTAAACAACTTTGCAAACGCAGTCCTGCATTTTGGGTTTTCCCTCTGCCCTAAATGTGACATGTTAACTTGAAAACAACCATTTCATGACAAGGTGGAGCAGAGCATTTTGAGTTTTGGAGACGTAAACAGGCTAATAATAAAGCAGGATTATTCAAACATGTGTGAAAGAACAAAACATGACTCCAGCAGGTATGTTTTTAATGACGTAAAAGTATTATAACATGGCTTAAAGCTTAAAAAGTCAATTATGTGTAATACAGCACCTTTAATAAATGTATTTGCCATATGGGATTAGCTGGAATAAGGAAAGAAAAGGTTTAAGTAGCTGCTTCATCAAAACACAATGGTCTAAGGGTGGGACACAACGTTTTCCAGAATTATCTCAATGGGCAGTAAAGCCGTTTATGGTTCCTTCCTCTAATCAGAGCTCCACGGTCACGCATGCTCCTGCCTCCCACTCTCACGCTTCAGTCTCGAGAACCGGCGCATTCCCGTCATTCCTCACGCTCCGCTTTACCCGTCCGACAGGTGAGGCGAGCGCGCACGGGTCCAGAAGGCACCAGTTTTACGCACACAGTTTTACGCACGCAGCTTTACGCACGAGTTTCCCATGGGCGACTGCATGCAACGATCCTGCCCCTGTCTGGTCTCGCTATGGAAACGAATCCGGGGGGAGAAGCCCGTGGATGGAGCTGCACCGCACGGAGACGGCGGAGGGAGCGACACCGGGGAGAAAGTCGTTGTAACACCGGAGAAAATGCCGGAAACCTCGTGTACGGTCAGGACTACCGAGCCGGGGGGCATGTACGTGGCTTTGTGGGCTTTCGAGGCGCGCAGTGAGCAGGAGATGTCGTTCCGTGAGGGGGACTTGTTCAACGTGGTGAGCCGTGACGGGGACTGGTGGAAGGTGCGGATGATCGATACAAACGGTCGTGTCCTCGGTACCGGGATCGTACCGAGTAATTATCTGGAGCGGGCAGAGTCTGTGAAGACGCAAGCGTAAGTTTCACTGACTCCACAGTAATTTAAACCTTTGCACCCAGTTTTATGTTTATGTGAGGGTCCAGTTAAGATCATTAAAGGGCCCATATTACCCCATTTTCTGATCTAAGTTATAATGCTGCTTCCTCATCAAAAACACAAACCCTGAATATTTAGGCCCAGTCCTTCTTTACTTATCTTTAAACTTATCTTGCGTGTATTGAATTGCGTGTCTTTTCATTGCTTGTCCTTGAAACATGCGTTCTTACTGTGAGCGGGGTCGCCTCTCCACAGATCTGACCTGTAACTTGGCCTTGTTCATCCCCACGGAGATAGATAAGTTGCCGATTGTTTAGACTCACCCATGGCCCCTGAGTTCTTCTCTCAAACAGAAAACACCGTGTTCCACCTTGTGATGTCATGTGGTAATACAGGAAGTGCTCCACTGTGTTTTTAAACTCCATACACTTCTACAGCCCTGGAACTGCCAATCTCTGTTGAACAACAAAAACGTAAAAAAAAAAGTAGCTGTAAACTTGAAAACTACCGCTTCATGACATCACAAGGTGGAGCAGAACATTTTGAGCTTTGGAGATGTAGACAGACTAATAATAAAGAGTTACTCAAACATGAATGAAACAAAACACAACTCCAGGTCTGTTTCTCATGAGGTCACATTATAAAAACATGTCTTGGCGCTCACAGGCGTAAGTTTTGGTAAGACAGGACCTTTAAAGGAGCACTGTGTAACTTTTCTGGTGAAGGGTACACCACTCTTGTTTCCATGGAGATTTTATTGCTTCGTCTGGAATGTTACATAGTGATATTGAACAGAAATACACTGATATATCAGTTAGCGTATCTATCAGTCAATTGGCGGCGTAATAAAATATGTAAAAAAGCTTTATTTGAACGCTTTAAAGGTCCTGTATCACACAAAAATGATTCTTGTGAGCTTTAAGTCATGTTCTAATGTTGTTCCCTCATCAAAAACAGACCTGGAGTTGTGTTTGTTTCATTCACATGTTTGAGTAACACTTTATTATTAGTCTGTCCACATCTCCAAACCTCAAAATGCTCTGTTCCCCTTGTGATGTCATAAAGCAGTAGTAGTTTTCAAGTGAACAGCTGCTTTTACCTTTTGTTCAACACAGACGGGCAAGTCCAGGGTTGAAATGATCCAAATGATTCTAGTGAAGGTGTGTGGAGTTTAAAAACACAGTGGAGCACTTCCTGTATTACCACATGACATCACAAGGTGGAACAGAGTGTTTTCCATTAGAGAGAAGAAGAACTCAGGGGCCATGGGTGAGTCTAAACAATTGACACCGACCATGAAAAAAAACCAAAAACGTTATCTGTCATTCTCTAATGTTGAACTTATCTATCTCCGTGGGGATGAGCAAGGCCAAGTTCCAGGTCAGATCTGTGGAGAGGCGACCCCGCTCACAGTAACAACGCATGTTTCAAGGACAAGCAATGAAAAGACCTGCAATTCAATACATGCAAGATCAGTTTAATGCCATGCTGCGGAACATTAGAGGCAAAGCAATAACATCCCCGTGGAGACAAGCAGGTAGCGGACCCTCTACCAGAAAAGTTACACAGTGCGACTTTAAAGGCGCTGTACCTGATTTTTACTGTGGAAAACGTGAAAAACTGAACTAATTATGTTCATGTAAAACGCTGGAGTTTTACCATGACTGTGAAACAACAACTAGCATTCTACCGCGCACTTTCTGACGCTTTATAATTAGATATTATTATTATTTTAACCTTAAAAGTGGCTTATACAATAGATTTTTACTGGGGCGACGTCAGCTCCAATTGGGCACAGCACTTTTCTAACCTGTATAATAATCACGTTAAGTATGTTTTAGACAAATGACGCATACACACTTTAGGTAGATCACATGACTGGTGGATCACATGACTTCCTCCTTGAGTTCTACCTCTTCTTGACCTTTGAACCCCGGTCTGTTGACGCGGCTGTCTGCGTTCCCATTGTCCATACAGTTGATAGGTAGAGCTTCACTTTATTGCTTATTGAACTGGATTGGCGGGGGTCACGTTGCAGATCTGGAAGTTGATCGTGTCAGACGTGGGTCAAAGGTCAAATAACACTGCACAAGGCAATATAAATCTGGGAATAAATCTCTAAACGGAAAACAAATTAGTCTACTAAAATTCAATGATATGATTTGGTAAAAATTAAATAAATATGAAGAAAAATTGAGAAAAAACATTATAAATAAATCTCAAAAGGTTAACCTAATTTCTTACAGTACTTTTTTACAATTATGATAAATAGTTATGATTTCAAATAAAGGCACAGTATGTAACTTTATAAAGGTGGCATGTATCCAAGTAAGAGTCAGATCTGTGGAGATGCAAGCACAAACAGTAAAGACACATGTTTTTCAGTGCAATAAACACAACAAAAATGAAAAAGAAAAAACAACAAACAACAAACAAACAAACAAACATGCTTTTATTTTTGTTGATTTTTTTTGTTATTTTTTAGGTGCAAAAAGTTACATAATGTGGCTTTAAATAATCGTAATTATATTGTTTTCCATAATTGAAAAGCCCCAGTAAATAGTGTCAGTAATTGCAGGTACATTAATTATGAACCTGGTCAAATCTGCATATGATTAAAGGTACACATGTATTCAGCTAGATGTTAGATGTTTTCATTACTCGATAGCCTGTACTTTGACAAAACATGCATTTTCACAGTAAGTGGGATCGCCCCTCCACAGATCTGACCTATAACTTGGCCTATAATTTGAAAAGTTCCAAACAAAGCAACTCAGCATTTCCACAGAGTCAAGCAGGTGATGGAAATGTGACATAGTGCACCTTTAAAGGTCCTTTATTACACAGAATTGACTCTTGTGAGATTTAAGCCATGTTATAATGTTGTTACCTCATCAAAAACAAACCTGGAGTTGTGTTTTGTTTCATTCACACGCCATTTATTATTAGTCTGTTTACATCTCCAAAGCTCAAAACGCTCTGTTCCACTTTGTGATGTCATGAAGTGGTAATTTTCAAGTGAACAGTTCCTTTTACCTTTAGTTCAGTGGAGATCGGCAATTCCAGGGCTGAAATCATCCAGATGATTTTAGTGAAGGTGTGTGGAGTTTAAAAACACAGTGGAGCACTTCCTGTATAACCACATGACATCACAAGGTGGAGCAGAGTGTTTTGTGTTGGAGAGAAGAACTCAGCCTGAATCTGCAGGGTTTGTGTGAATGAAACAAAACACAACTCCAGGTGTGTTTGCGATGAGGAAACAACATTAGAACATAAATAAGAAATGTGTAATACCAGACTGCGGAACGTTCCACAGAAAGCATTTCAACATTTCCAGTCAAGCAGGTGATGGAAAAGTGACGTAGTGTGGCTTTAAACAACCTCTATGTCTTTGTTTCTCATGTGTTTGTAGAGCAGATGGTCTGATAAGTGCGTTCTCCACATTGTGAAACATGTGCCCAACACTTCCCTGTTTTGTGTCTATCTTTAACACAGAGAAGTGCTGTGGGCAAGTCGCTGTCTGCAGGTGTCACACAACTCAAAAATAATGTCATATTTGCAATATTTTTACATGAGCTCGTCCCATTCCTAGTGTATAGTTCTGTAGTACCAGGGAGAGATCGCTAGATTACTCAAACATGCATGGATAACATATGAAACCACTTCAAACATGCTTTTCACCCCCTTCTTTAAGCTGTTTTAAATTGAAACTGCAATGAACAAAATGTAAACAGCAACTACGTTATATTGCGTTAATAATGTCAGATTTACAATAAACGGTGCATTTTTCTGATGTTGCCCATAGACCATAGACAAAGGGAATCTGACGTCACCCATAGCGTTCAGCTCCAGTCAAATGAAGCTCACGAGGCTAGCAGTTATTGGAGCGAATTTCGAGCCAGGTTTGATATTCAAGTATCAAAGAGCCAATCCTAAGCGAGGCTGTTGAAGGTAACGCTCCTTCCCGCTGGTTTGGCACAGGGCCGCGCTTAGTAATGCTGTCAGTCAAACCTGTTGCTAACGCTAGTGTGCGACCTCGAGGGAAAGAAGGCAGATCATTGGTCTGACATTAATGTTCATAACTTGATTTACAAACAAACTAGCAAAAAAAAACCAAAAAAACACCAGGATTATGTAGAGCAGGTTAAGACGAACATTTTAAGACCAAAACAATAGAAAGTGAATTTGAGCCAGTGAAGTCGATGGAGCCGGAAGTGCGCCCGTACTCATTTTCTGTTCGGCATGCAGCGGCTAGAGGGTCAGCTTGAGTGCTCTGAAAATGTTTGCTTTAACTCCACAAACTCCACGCCGTAAAAACATAGTAACATTTTAGATTAGTTTCCCTTTCGTTTTTGACACTTCAGAACTCTGTCACAACACAATCAGCGAGTATGAAACGAGTCCAACGAGACAAGATGAGATTTTGACATACTTTATTATTATTTATCTTGATTTTGATGCTCTTATTTTCCTACTGTTTCTGTAACTTGCGTTGTGACACTGCAATTTCCTCATTGTGGGACAAATAAAGGATTATCTTATCTTATCTTATCTTATCTTATCTTATCTTATCTTATCTTATAATAAATAAATATTGCAATCCATTTCACAATTCTTGCTTCACTATTTTTATTTTATGTAATACTTTAGCAGTTATTGTAGTACTTCTTTTTGGTAATACTACTCAAATTGTACTCTTTTTTTGTCCAAGCCAAAGGTAAATTCATGGGGAAAAAAATCTCACGAGATCATGTTCCTCATGTTGTTTCCTCATTCCCAGTTCTGTAT
The DNA here is from genome assembly GCA_029959045.1 of Taenioides sp. WSHXM2023. NCBI lineage: Eukaryota > Metazoa > Chordata > Actinopteri > Gobiiformes > Gobiidae > Taenioides > Taenioides sp. WSHXM2023. Next base: position 33,641,023 of record CM057086.1, on the reverse strand, counting down.
CAGTACCAGGGAGAGATCACTAGATTACTCAAACATGCATGGATGACATATGAAACCACTTCAAACATGCTTTTCACCCCGCTCTTTAAGATGATTTATTCCTGGCATTTCCAGTCTCTACTCAACAAAAACTACCAGTTTATGACATCACAAGGTGGAACAGAGAATTTTGAGCTTTGGAGATGTAGACAGACTAATAATAAAGGTTTACTCAAACGTGTAAATGAAACAAAACACAACTCCAGGTCTGTTTTTGAGGAGGAAACAACATTAGAGCACGGCTTAAAGCTACAAGAGTCAGTTTTGCGTAATATAGGACTTTTAATACTAAACAGCAGAAAAAATCTTGACGTCTCCTTTAACCGTCTCTTTGTGTTTTTGCAGATGGTACTTTGGGACGTTGAACCGTTTCGAGGCTCACGGGCACCTCATGAATCAGGAGAACGAGCCTGGGGCTTTTCTCATCAGAAAGAGTGACCGGGAGTCTGTGGGCTATGTTCTCTCAGGTAACACCACGACAAACGCACACAGGGACTTTTCACATGTACATACTCTACTTCGAGGTCCACGTCTACTTCACTGAGCCTTCACATCTTTCAGCAAATTATTCACCACAATGAGTTTATGAGCACTTTCCACAGCTCCCTACTACCAGCCTCGATTAGGTTCATTTGACTGGAGCTGAACACTATGGGTGACGTCACATGGCAATATTGCAAATCCCATATTAAAGAGAAGGCTTTCAACCATGTTATAACGTCATTCACTCATTAAAAACATGCCTGAAGAGCGTCATCCGTGCATGTTTGAGTAATCTAGCAATCTGTCCCAGGCATCAGTCGCACCCTCCTTACGGTTAGCAGTACGATTCTGACCAACAGCCTACGTCACCCACGCTCCCACACGACTATTCTCTATAAATATACAAAAACATGATACAAAACTGTACACAGCAACTTGCAGGATGCACGCTGATTGTGTTGTGGTAGCGCTCAGGAGGGGGAGTGACTTAGTGCAGGGAGCAAAGAACATCAAAACCAAAAGTGAAACCAATAAAACATGTTAATACGTAATTTTAGGTGAATATAGCATTTTGAAAACAATAAAAGGTAACTTGGTGATCTAAATATGTTTTGAGTTATGAGACATTAATATCCCATAGAAGTAAAATAAATCCTCTTTAAATCACAGCTAGAGAAAGAGAAACTGTCAGATTGTCCCGTGTGTGTTTGAGCGACAGATGATTGACGATTAAAAGGGAAGAGAAAAGAGGAAGAAGGTCGTTACATAGAAAGCATAGGTTGGGTACACATTAACATCTGCTGACATGAGTTTATTTGTAATGTGAGAAACTGCGTGAGTTCATTCTATAGACAAAACATGTGGATTATTTTATATTCCACATTGATTGTTCTTAAAAATGTGAAAAACGTGAAAAAGTTGGGTGAGGTGTCTTGCCCAAGCACACAACGCACCGCTATAGCACCTGGAATTCCCAAGTCAGTAAGGATTATTTGAATTGTCTTGGCGTACACGAGTAGTCTAAAGTCTGTAGACACTTTTTTCATTTACGTTTAGTCGATTTTGCGTCGTACATTCTCGACGAAGGCATCAAAACTATGACTGACGCATAGGGAATGTCGTGAAGCAAACGAAAAAGCTCTCAAAATAACAAAAAACCCCTCACCCTTCGCTTTGATCACTGCTTTTGACACTTTCAGCATTTCTTGATGTTGACGAGGCACAGGGGTGAAGTGAAAACCATTTCAGGAGACTTCATCCAGAATATCACTGAGAGAAGACCATAGACTGTATATTTAATTGGACATAGCTAACGTGCTAGCTGCCGCGTTCCGAATAGGAAGTTCGCATGCGGCTCTTCCGGCTCCTTCTGACTCTGGCTCCCATTGACTTACACTGGAATATTGTCGCCTCTGTGAGCTTCGTCATTTTGGTTTTAAAATGTTCATATTAACCCACTCTACGTGATCCTGGTGGGGTTGTTTTTTCGTTATTTTTGAATTTGTAACCGTGAGCATCGCGAGGTTCATTTGACTGGACGCCGTGGGTGCTGTCGCGCTCGCTTAGTCCACTTTTTTATTCAGTCTATGGAGAAGGCCAAGCGTTTGTAGCACTGTCAATTTGATAGGTTAGAATGGTACTATATGCCCCTAATATTACGCTCTGTGCCTATTTACACTAATGCAATTCATAATGTGATTTCATGCTAAGAGTTTAAGAACAGTAAAAGGTTAGCAATAAATATTCATTTACATAAGCCTTAAAAACAGTTAAATACAGTTAAAAGTCCGCTAAAATGTTTATTCGATTTTATTTTTCAGTAACATTCCTGTCATCTTGTTCAAAGAAACTGTAATCATATCATCCGTAATCAACTACTAAGCCTGGGATCCTTTGTTTTAGTGATTGGTAATGTCTTCGCCCACCACTTGGGGGGATTTCGCGCTGTTTCTCCTCATTGCATTAAACTTCGGCATGAGAGAAGCAGCGCGCAGATCACTCTGGTGGTTCTTTTTCTTTGTTTTCAGAAGTGTAACATTCCCCATTTCCAGGGGTACAACAGTAACAAAGCAAAGGGTGGATACCTGGAGAAAACTGATGACATAATTCTATATATTTTATGTCACTCTTGTATCTAAAATATAGAAAGTAGTAAACAAAGTAAACCCCCTTCCAAGTAGCTCGCCAAGGGATTTCTGAATTACACGTATTGTGCTGAATAACTAAAGGCTATTACCATTGTATTACCATTTAGATGACTAACGTTGTGCACTAAATAAACATATAAACATCTAACTGTGCCCCATCTAAGGCCGAGGCTCTTCGGGTATTTTCACATCTCGTCCCCTTTAAGTGACCGAACTCAGTCCTCTGTACGTGGACCAAAAAGTGAACCAACAGAAAAAGAACTCAGTTTGTTTTGTGTTCAGATTGTGAGTTTATTACAAAGAGGACCGGGTTCTTTCTGGTCCACTTGAGTTTTGATGGGGCCCCAGTCCCCCCAAGTCCTCTAGAGCGCTCAGTCCCCCAGTGCACTGAATTCTGAGTACAATGGGAATTCTGGGTAATTGTCACTTGTAACAATAATATCTGCTGCAATGCCCTCCTGTGTTTTTTGATGAAATTTGCTCACATTCACTGGGAAAATAGAACTATTCAGATACATATGACATATTTGTATTTGCGTTGCCATAGCCACGACAAAGATCACGGCCAGCCATGTTTACAGCTGAGTGTTCCCGTTACAGTCACGTGACAAATCTACGGCAAGCGAAGGAGGTTATAATACACTGAAAAAGGTGAAGTGAACCTGGTGCACTTTGTGTTCACAATGTGCAGATTAGGCGAACCGTACCGCTGACTTTTTAGTGACTTTTTCGTTTCTGAAGGTCTGGGTACGGTTGGAGCGTTCACATATGCACAAAAAATGCTGAGTCATCGGTCTGAGTTTGTTTGAATGGCTTAAATTTACTTTCTTGTGACCGCTAAAATGCTAAAATGAGGAGCTAAAAGTAACTCACCGGGGGGAAAAGGTTGGAGACCCCTGGTGTATGGTATATACTGTATACTGTGTGACGTAATGAAGGTGAGCAGGTGTCAGACTGTCCACCAGAAAAGTTCTGCAGTGCTCCTTTAAACTCTCATCTGGTTATTAAGATCTGACAGTAACTTGTGATAAACAGCACACCGTTTAGGACTTTGGACCAGTTTAATCATGCACACACTTTTCGTCAATCATAAATCAGACTTTCCCGGGCTCTACGGTCGTTGTCTCCCATCGACCGCTGTTTTTACGGGTGTTGAATTTCAAATAAAACAACTGTAGTGTTCATAAATCACCTGTCGAAAGTTTGGATGCATTTTATCTTTCAGTGTTTGCATTCTTTATGTTTACTACTTTCTACATTAAAATAATAAGTAAAACAGAAAAGATCAAATATATGAGGTAAGACAGATGGACTTATGCAGCAAAGAAAAAAAGCGAAATAACTCAACTAAATATTCTTTTTGTATTTTATTTTCAAATCCTCACAGTATCCAACCTTTGCATCACTGAGTCATTCATAGTTTCAGTGTGAATAATCCTGCAAGTAAAGAAACATAAATGAGAAAGTGTGTCCAAACCCAAGTTACAGGTCAGATCTGTGGAGAGGCGACCCCGCTCACAGTCAGAATGCCTGTTTTTCTAGGTATTTTTCAGCTATAAAACCACCTGTGATTGAATAAATGTAAAGTAGAGGTGTCTAATGTCACACTGTGGAACATTCCAGGCAGAGCAATGACATATCCATAGAAACAAGCAGGTGACGGACCCCCCCAACCAAAAAGTTACACATTTCACCTTTAACTCCAAAGCAAAGGTGTCAGCAGGTGTTTTAAAAAGCCTAAAGAAGACCTCAGAGCGATGGGTTTCAGCTGCTACATTTGAGGACTTTTTTCTAATTCAGAATATTTATTTTGTTTTTCAATATGGAAATGGTCCTCCTTTTTCATCATTCTGGAATTTCTGGAATTACCTGATTAACTGATCTAATATTAATCATTAAAGTCCTTCCTATTTAGATTTGATATCAGTATTTGGTAAATGGTCATGGTCCATTGGTCCGTGGTCTTTTTCATGTTTTTAAGACGGTAAAAAATAGGTTCAGTGCTTTTAAAATACAAAATATTATTTGAAATATTGGAAAGACAACAAAAAACCTATGTACAGAGGTGGGTACAATATGTAACTCAAGTAGTACTGGTACTCTGTATAATACATTACTCAAGTAAAAGTACTGTTATGGTAAATAGTTACATTTTTATATAGCACTTTTCCATCTTCAAGGCACTCAAAGCGCTTTTCACACACACATTCACACACCAGTGTACGCACACACTTGGGCTAAGGTGGGTTAAGTGTCTTTGTCATGGTTCATGTTTTGGCGTCAATGTTGTGGCATATTTTGGTGTATCTTACTCCTTTAGTGTAGTGTGCCCTTCGTGTTTTATTTTGACATTTCTCCTGTCAGCTTGTTGCCTTTAGTTTCACTTCCTGTCTGCTGATTGTTTTCCCGCCCTAATGTGTTACACCTGTGTTTGTGTGCGTTTATACCCTGTGTGTGTTCTCTTTTGCCCTTTGTTGGTCCATTGTCATTATCAGTGTCTCGTCATGTCATGGTTGTGTTGATTTTTGGGTTTTGGTCATTCTTTGTTTGTTATTAAAGAACTTTAAGAGCAGTCCTGCATTTTGGGTCCTCCCTCTGTTTCTACATGACAGTCTTGCCCAAGGACACAACGACAGCATTCATCTGTGGGAGCTGGAATCGCACCGCTGACCTGTGGGTCAGTGGATCTACCCGCTCAACCGATGATGTTTTATGTCGAGAGCGGGATTCAAAACGCCAACCTTCAGATCAGTGGGCAAACACTCTACCAACTGAACCTCTGCTGCCCCTGTTGGTCCAGTCAAACCTCAAAATCACGAGCTTACTTTCACCAAAATGCTTTATCTTTCATAATTTCTCTCTTAAATGTATTTATAGTTTTAAAGTAGCTGTAACCGATGTTTTCCCATATACAGTATTTGAGCAAAATATGTCTTGCCCCAGTACAGATCTGTGTGCTGACTTCATCTGATTATAAACTGTTTTATCATGAGAGAATCAGAAAGTGCGTGGTTAGCATGTCTTATAACCTCATGGTGGTGAATAATTAGGATGCTCTGAATGCAGAAGGTAAGCGAGGAAGAACTTTGGACCACTGCAAACCGTTTAAAGGTCCTATAGAAGTACTTTTACTTCAGTCTAAACCCTTTCGGACATGATCCATGGGGTTGTATGTTTTTTTTTGTAGAGCTGCAAAATGACCGAATAAACTACTACTATATATTGAGCTTTAAGCCGTGTTGTAATACTATTACCTCAAAAACATAGCCAGAGTTTGAGTAACCCTTTATTATTTGTCCATCTGCATCTCCAAAACTCAGAATGTTCTACCTTGTGACGTCATCTAGTGGTAGTTTTCAAGTTACAGCTACATTTTACCTTAAAGTCAGTAGAGATTGGTAATTCCAGGGCTGAGATCATCGAAATGATTCTCATAAAGGTGTATGGAGTTAAAAAAAACACAGTGGAGCACTTCCTAAACTCAGCCCCTTTAAAGTTTTCCCCATTTTCGAGATGGTAAAAATCAGGTATGCCTACAGCTCCTTTAGCAGTTCTCTCTTGTGTTTTTGCAGTCAGATCGAGCATGCGGGTGAAGCATTATAAGGTGATGAAGAACAGCAGTGATCAGTTCCACATTGAGACCTCTCCACACTTCCCCACCCTCCTCGACCTGGTGGAGCACTACAGCAAATGCAGCCTGAGCAACGCCGGAAAACTTGGAAAACCGTGCAAACGGGTACGACTATTTACAGCAGTGATTGTCAGTTCTAGGGCTGTAGGAACTAAAGAAATTCTTGACTAAAAACGTGTCCTGCAGATGGGCTCGTCTACTTAAAAGGAGGCGTGGTAAAAGTTCTCAAAACTATTACGTATCTCTGTGGCCGCGCCTCATTTCTCTTTCCTCGCTTCCTTCTCCTTGGTTCCTCTCCTCGAGCCTCCGTTTTTCAGCTGTCAAATCAAATCAAATGTGTCATATTGAGCGGAGTCCCAAAGAAAACCACGGAAGGAAGGAGTAAACCTGCGGGAGGCTTCAGGAGCAGACACCAGAGAAAAGAATCAAACTTTATTGGTCTCAGTGAGGAGTTTAGATCTTTGTCTCCTCTACTCTGTGGGCGGGACTTCCTGCAGACGGGGCTCATGCAAAAACTTGACAATTTATGCGGAAAAAAGCACTAGGAAATAATCTACTTTGCAAAAAATCTAGCCAAATTCAAATGACCTTTTTTGTATTAAGAACTACCAATGATCTACCAATGGAACAAGACTTTTGTACTTAAAATATGAAAATACATCTCGGTGCATTGTGTAACTTTTCTGGTGAAGGGTGGAGGGTTCATCACCTGCTTGTTTCTATGGAGATGTCATTGCTCTGCCTGGAATGTTCCACAGTGTGACATTAAACAGCTCTACTTTACATTTATTCAATTCCAGGTGGTTTTAGAGCTCAAAAATACCTAGAAAAACAGGCGTTCTGACTGTGAGCGGGGTCGCCTCTCCACAGATCTGACCTGTAACTTGGTCTGGTTTGGTCTCCATGAAGACAGAAAGGTTTAATGCCATACTGTGAAACATTCCAGACAAAGTAATAACATCTCCTAAGAAATGAAATGATGCTTGAATTAGGAAAAACACACTTATTCCATTGGTAGATCATTTCACTTGTCAAGCTGAATTTACTCAAATAAAGTAAAATATTCTTAATTTAAAGGTGCATTGTGCAGCTTTTCTGGTGGAGGGTCTGTCACCTGCATGTCTCCATGGAGATGTTATTGCTTTGCCTGGAATGTTCCATGGTATGACATTAAACGCATCTATGTAGCATTCATTCATTATGTGTGTTTCTATTGCTCAAAAATACAATAATTCCATCTGTGAATAGGGGCGCCTCTCCACAGATCTGACCTGTAATGTAGCCTACTTTATAGTTGTCTCTCTTGAAATAGACAGGTTTAATTCTGGACAAAGTAATAACATCTCCATGAAAACAAGCAGATGACAGACCCTCCACCAGAAAAGTTACACAATGCAGCTTTAAGTCATTTTAACTTATCTGGATATTGATTTTGGCAGTTTTTGCTCTTTTTACATTATAAATAAAAAACAAAAAATACCAAATGTTCCTTATTTTTTCTGCTATTGCCCCATAAAAAAACCTTATAACACAAATTTTGGTCGACTAAAGGCCCGACACACACAACAGGAGAATTTACACAACACTTTTGAAGGTTTGTTAGAGCTCAAAGTGTGAAATACTCGTTACACTTTAAGTACATTTTATGATTTTTTTCATGTGATACTTTTACCTGAGTGTTTCTTTGTGTGTGCGTGTGTTTGTGTGTGTTTATGTGTGTGTTTGTGTGTCTGTATGCGTCTGTGTGTATACGTGTGTGTTTTGTGCGTAGAAAAAGCCGAAGCCCACAGAGTTGGACTTGAACGAGTGGGAGCTGCCCAAAGACGAGTTCACTCTGGAGGAGGAGCTGGGTGGTGGCTTCTTCTCTCAGGTCTACAGGGGGCGCTGGAAGAACCACATCAGCGTGGCCATCAAGATCATCAAGAACGGTACAGTGACCAATAACTTCGTCCAAACGCACACACACGTGGGTCCAACCTGGCCTCCCACGGACACTGGCACCTCCCTGGCATAAATTGTAGTGTTATTGATACTGAGGGGTTCTGCATGTATGTCTATGGAGGAATGTTCAGCAGTTACCACGGTGATACAATGCACACATTAGCAATAAAGACAAACAAGTTTTAAGTCACTCAGAGGGACTTGTTTAACAGCACACGTCACGTTCTTTGTGGTCAGATTGTGTTCAAATAAAACTCATATTAAAGTCTAACTTGAGTAATAACAGAGCTTCAGACAGAGCAGAGCTTCCAGTTAGCACCCACCCCTGGGATGTTGAGATGTTTTCTTTGTCCCCCCCTCCAGACTCGGAGGTGAACCATGACGAGTTTGTCCGGGAGGTGGAGATACTGAAGAGGCTGCGTCACCGTCACCTGATCTCCCTCTTCGCCGTGTGCACCGAGTCTTCGCCGTTTTACATCGTGACGGAGCTGATGGAGAAAGGCAGTCTGCTGGAGTTCCTCAGAGGTCAGTTTTTTACAGAGCACTTTTCCACCTTCAAGGCACTCAAAGCACTTTTACATCAAGGAACCACTCACACATTCACACACTCACACATTCATCTGTGGGAGGTGGAATCGCTCCACCAACCTGTGGATCAGTGGATTTGACCGCTTAATAAATTATGTTTATGTCGAGAGCGGGATTCGAACCGCCAACACTCCACGAGTTGAGGTACTATCGCCCCCATTAGGATGTCATTCTGTATTACGTTAATAAATATGCAGGTTGTTCGCAAAATCAATTAATTAACCACCTCCCGCCTGGACCTGCTAACGAACGTCACATCTGACCGACCGCCTCATACAAGTACAAGTGTATTCAAGTTGTTTTCATTCTCAGTTTAACCTCCAGAATTCACTCACTGAGCTGCAGAGGCTGCACTAGCACTGATTCATGATAGTCTGCAGGTGCTGGGGTTTAGGTAGTGACAGTTCAGATCAGAGAGAGGCATTTTAGGTTTAAACCAGCTGGATTTCAGCACTGAACCTGGCAACACAAACGAGAGGCTCAAGTGAGGCTCATTCTGCTTTAACAACAACACAAAGAACTAGGCTTTTATTTACAACGTTTTTCGAATTAAGAATGCATCAGAATTACAGTTGTTATCAGTAAAAGCCTCCCTTACGATCCTCTTTAGGTCCAGAGGGCCAGCACCAGGACATGGTGTCTCTGGTGGACATGGGAGCACAGGTGGCTGATGGGATGTCGTACCTGGAGGAGAACAGCTGTATCCACAGAGACCTGGCTGCTCGGAACGTCCTGGTGGGAGACGGATACATCTGTAAAGTGGCAGACTTTGGACTGGGGCGACTTATTAAGGTACAACCACAGACTGTGTAAAGACGTGGACAAAGGGAGTGTGGCGTCACCCACAGCGTTCAGCTCCAGTCAAATGAAGCTCATGAGGCTAGCAGTTATAGGATCATGTAGAGTGGGTTAAGACCAAAATGACAAGGCTTCCAGCAGCAGTTCCAGGGAGAGCGGAGACAATGTGAAGTTTTTCAATGTAAAATCAATTTGAAACAGAGTTGATGGAGCCTGAAGTGCCCCCATGTTCACTCGGGTTAGTTATGTCCATTTGCATGTACAGTCTATGGGTACAACCAAACCCCGGGGTTCAAATATTTGCAGCTATAGGTACATCCAGTGGCTGTGTGGCCCCTGACAATACACGCGCGACCCCCGGCATTATTTAACGATTAACCAAGAACCGATTCATGTTGGATCGATGCTAAAGTTAACCGCTGCCTTTTCCCTTCAGTCAGAGTGTTGAGCAGACGGGGTTTTGGATGTACGGGCTTCACATCTTTCTCACTGAAGGAGCTTGTAGCCACATATTTACACAGATCCGCAGTTACAAAAGGCTCACAGGCGTGTAATGTCTGTTAGTAGAGCTACCGTATCACAAACTAAAACTATGACGTGTTTTTTTCTTTATTTTCAGGAGCCCTTTTATGTTTCTGAGGATAAAAAGATTCCGTACAAGTGGAGCGCTCCTGAAGCCATCAGCCACGGAAAGTTCTCGAGCAAATCTGATGTTTGGTCTTTTGGAGTTTTACTTTATGAAATCATCACGTTTGGAGGCAACCCATACCCAGGTCTGTGCGCTTATTTTAAATATCTAAAGAAAAGCTTAATTCTTAAAGGTGCACTGTGTAACTTTTCTGCTGGAGGGTCCATTACCTCCTCGTCTCCATGGAGATGTTGTTGCGTTGTCTAGAATGCTCCACCGTATTGCACTAAACGTAAAAAGTGTCACTTCCAAGCCGAGTTACGTGTCAGATCTGTGGAGAGGCGACTCTGCTTGTGTTTTTTTAAGCAATAAAACACCTGTAATTGAATAAACGCAAGATAGAAACATTTAATGAAACGGTGGAACATTTCAGGCAAAGCAATGAAATGTCCATGGAAAAAATCAGATGACAGACCCGCACCAGAAAAGTTACACAATGCAGCTTTAAGGAAATCACTCAAAATTAAAAAATAAAATAAATTAATTAATAAATGTCTATAGTAATTGTTGTGATGAATTATATAAGAATACACAGACTATGAAGTATCTGTACTTTAATAATACACGGACAACTTTTTGTGGCTGTTTAAACCTTCATTTAACAAAAGAAAGGTGTTGTCATTCATTTTTTATTAGTTCAGTCATAACTATTGTGAAATCTAGACAAGTTTTGGGCCTTGTTACCATTTTTGTTGGTAGGTAACAGTTATGAAATAAACCATGTACAGTATGTAACATCTACTGCTTATGTCCAACCAGGAATTCAAATTATAAATGTGTAATTTAAAATAAGAAAGAGACTGGTATCAATTTATGTCTTATCGATACAGTCTCTTGCTATTTTATTTATTTATTTATTTATTTATTATTATTATTATTATTATTATTATTATTATTATTATTATTATTATTATTATTATGTATTTATTTATTTTGATTTTTATTTATTTATTTATTTTTATGAGCTACAGTGTCCAAGCAGTGTCCCTTGTGGATCAGTAAATTCTAAGTATGATTTAAATATAACTATGTTCAGTGCAGGGGAGTAACTAAATACATGTACCCAAAATATATATTCTGAATACTAATTTTGATTTTTAATCTTTCGTTTGTTGGTATTCAGAATACAGGAACACTTGGTGGTACTTGATCACACAGTTTTGACTTTGAACTGCACAGTGTTAGTGATTTTAAAAAAAAGAAAAGAAAAGAAAACACCACTTTTGACATTCGACATAAATGAATGCATCACAAAGAGTGCAGCAAAATCAAGCTGTTTGTGATTATATGGCATGCTTTTCACTATAATATAATGTACCTTGATGTAAAAGTATTCTAAGTATACAGAATACAGTCCTCTGCCCATATGTTTTAATGCAGTGTTCAATATTCTGTAGCTAAATACATTTTCAAAGTATTCTTCCCATCACTGACTGAGTGTGTTTACATGTGCATGAGTATCCCGGTTATAACCTTATCCTGGTTAGGACAGTATTCTGGATATGGTGTTCACATTCTCCATCAGAGTATCCTGGATATTTAGACTGGTTGCTATGGTAACTATGGCACAGATATGGCAAGGAGCTAAACATGTAGAAACTTTGTGAACTTAAGGCTTTTTAACGGGTTTCTAACAACAAAAAAGAAGGCAAACATTCAGTTAAGAACATGAGACTGTGGGCGTCTGTCACAGCTTCAGTAAAAGTCGTTTTTAACAGTTGAAAAATACAACAAAATACAAAGTCTCACAGCGTCAGTTTAGTTCAAGAGCGACACAAACAGACACACAAGTGAACCTGTGGTTAAAAGGTCTCTGTATTAAACAGCAGACTGCTTTATTTTGTTTATAAGTATAGAATATTATTACTTAAAAAGTCTTGTTAGGAGTTTTGGGAAAGTAACTACCACATTCAGAACATTTAAAACCATCTGAAATGACAGTTTAAGAGAAATCAGATCTGTGATCACTAATGTTCTGCTTCTGTGTAAATGTCAGTGTTGTGTGTCATGATTGTGTCTTATTGTGTTGTTTCTATCATGTTTGTCCTGTGAATTGTCATTGACAGTTTGTCTATTGTGTGAAGTTGTCTTATGTCGTTTCTATTTCTTTGACCTGCCAGGGACTACAGATGTAAAGTACCTTCGGGCATATTTACAAGTATTTGTTCATGAATATGCATTGTCTCTTTTAAATAAAAAAACAAAACAAAACCGTATCTGTTCCTTGATTTCGCACATGCTCAGTACAGCTCCAGGTTAGAGAAATCGGGATCCTGCGTCTACAGGCCACAGTGTCCTGAAAACTCTGAGAAAAACCCAATGAGAGTCTCCTGGTTTCTCATAACCGGGATACTGAAATCAGGATTCTGCGTTTACATGGACACTCACATGACCAGGAGACTCAAAAACTCGCTCATAACCGGGATACTCGAGCGCATGTAAACGCCCTCTATGTTTTAGTGAAATCGGTCCTCTAACCTGTCAAATGCACTGCTTGTTCTAATATATGTAGCTCTGACCATGTTCTGTTCCTTTTTCAGCTTTGAGCGTGAAGGAGGTTTTCGACGAGGTGAGCAGTGGATACAGAATGCCCTGTCCCTCCAAGTGTCCGGAATTTCTGTACAAAATCATGCTGGAATGTTGGAACGCCGACCCCGAGAGCAGACCCACCTTCAAGTCCCTAAAGCATCGCCTGGACAACAACATTGCCGGCTATGAGTGGGAGAAATGAACCATTACTATCAACGGACACACTGTGAAATTCAAAGGGAAAGACTTGAAAATCACTGTAGTTAAGCAACTGACTGTGAATGCTGCACCTATCTTGTATTTTCACCATGTTTTAAAGGCTCACTGTGTAACTTTTCTGCGGGAAGGTACGCCAACTGCTTATTTGTTGAGATTTAAACCATGTTACCTGTTACCTCCTCAAAAACACACCTGGAGTTGTGTTTCGTTTCATTCACACGTGTTTGAGTAACGCTTTATTATTAGTCTGTTATTATTAGAGCTCAAAATGCTCTGTTCCACCTTGTGATGTCATGAAGTGGTAGTTTTCAAGTTTTACCTTTAGTTCAGTACAGATTGGCAAAATATTCTAATGAAGGTGTATGGATTACCACGACATCACAAGGTGGAACAGAGTGTTTTCTGGTTCTGTTTTCTAAATATGCAGAATTTCTGTGTGTGAATGAAACAAAACCAAACTTTTTGATGAGGAAAAAATAGGAGAAAAAATATAACATAGATCAGAAAATAACGTAATATGGAAACTTATTTATCGTTTATCTCTGTGTTCATCAGGCCAGGTTACATGTCAGATCTGTGTAGGTTTGACCCACTCACAGCATGTTTTTCCTGATATTTTTGAACGATAAACAGATTAATTAATGTCATATTGTGGCACATTTCAGATGGAGACAATGGAGACAAGCAGGTAGCAGACCCCCCACCAGAAAAGTTACACAGTGCACCTATAATGTTGTATCAAAAACCTACTTGGAGTTGCGTTTAGTTATTGTTGTTATATTTACTCCATTTCAAAATGGAGTCATGTTGGCTGATTTTATTGCATATGAAGAACTGAATAACTAATAGTGAAAAAAAATAGTGCGCGGGCTTGCATCTCCACAAACCTGACTCTTATTTGGCCTGGAAGAAAGGCGCGTCCTGCTTGTTTCCATGGAAATGCTGTTTCCTTGTCTATAATCTTAAAAATGTACATATTTCTTTAGATAATGTTTTAAAGTGGTTTTCATTTTCTATTTCCATGGACGCAAGCAGTGTTGTTATTGTTGTTGTTGTTGTTGTTGTTGTTGTTGTTGTTGTTGTTATTGTTGTTGTTGTTGTTGTTATTGTTGTTGTTGTTGTTGTTGTTGTTGTTGTTGTTGTTGTTGTTGTTGTTGTTGTTGTTGTTTTTCAGTTCAGCACAAGAGAATAAAGTGTACAAATAAGAAAATAATACTTGGATACTTGCCATGTAAATATGAATGAAGAATGAAGAAGTGCAGTGTATTTCAAAGATACAAATATGTCTCAGGTTTAGAACGCAGGTCCGCCTATAGTAAAGCCATATCCATAGAAAGAAAATAACTTCTGTTCAACAAACCTAAATAAAAGTCAAAGCCGGTACTTCTTCCTGAATTTCTACTGTCGCAACTTTTGGGCGTTACCGGCAGGATTCTTGCAGAAAAAGGGAAGCTGCACAATTTTTGCATCATCATCACAAACGCACCTGGAGTTGTGTTTTGTTTCATTCACACAAACTCTGCATATTTAGGCTGAGTTCTTTTCTCAAACAGAAGACACTCTGTTCCACCTTGTGATGTCATGTGGTAATACAGAAAGTGCTCTACTGTGTTTTTAAACTCCATATGCCTTTACTAGGATCATTTGGATCATTTCAGCCGCGGAAGAGAGAGAGCGATACTTTATTGATCCCAAGGGAAAATAAAGTGACCTTTGTGTCTCAGTCAAAGGTCTCAGGTCAGTTTAAGGACGACTGGTCAGGGAGGGTCAGCAGGTCTGTGTCAGGGCAGTTTGAGGAGAGGAAGAGCCAAAAATGTCCCTCCTCTGTGTCCTGCAGCGGCACAGCGGCCTCCAGGGGGCGCCAGGTGAACACAACATGAATGAAAGGCCTCACTCTTACTCCACTTTGGCGTTTTGGTTGGTGATAAATTGCCAATCTCTACTGAAGTAAAGGTAAAAGGAGCTGTTTACTTGAAAACAACCACTTGATGACATCACAAAGTGGAACAGATCATTTTGAGCTTTGGAGATGTGGACGGACTAATAAACCAGGATTACTCAAACATGTGAATGAAACAAAACAACTCCAGGTCTGTTTTTGATGAGGTAACAGAATTATAACAAGGTGTAAAGCTCACAAGAGTCCATTTTGTGTAATATAAGAGCTTTAAACTAAAATTATTTTGGTTATTTAAAAACGACAAAAAAAAAAAACACATTGCAAAAATGTAAATAATACTGATTCAACATCTAATACATGTGTAGAAGTATAACCTTTGTCTTTGTCTTTTATTTTCCATCTTCGTCTTGATCTTGGTTATTTTAAGATCACGAGGAAGTGTCCACAGTTTCTAAACATTCCTGTCACACTTGGCTGTATTTACCTGTCTGACAGGTGCAGCGAAGGACAGCGCACACAGAGACAGAGGAGAGAGGACAGAGACGCTCCAACGATCAGGCTACACATGGAGGACAATGAGGTTAGGCAATGCCCCTGCCTGTCCTCTCTGTGGGATCGACTGAGAGGACACAAGGAGACAACAGAAGACAAGTCCAACGAGTTGGTGATGAGTCCACTGCCGCTGTCCCCCTACGAACCATCACAGACTGAACCTCTCTATGTGGCGTTATTTGATTTTGTAGCGGGACAAGAAGACGAGATTTCCTTTCAGAAGGGGGACAGGTTTAAGGTGCTGGGGCGAGGCGGGGAGTGGTGGACGGTGCAAAAGGTGGACAAAAATGGTCAAACCCGGGGCGCTGGGAATGTCCCCTATAACTACCTGGAGAGGATGGAATCTTTGGAGACGCAATCGTAAGTGAATCCACGTTAGGATGAGTTTACTGCTACTAATGTTCACTTCAGATAAATATTGTACAGTTTTTTTGCAAATTTTAAAAATATGACTGTAAACAAAACGACATCAATGACCAAATGTTAGAACTAACTTAAAGGTGAATTGTGTAATGCCCTGTAAAGCGTCTTTGAGTGTCCTGAAAAGCGCTATATAAAACTGATGCATTATTATTATTATTATTTTCTGGTGGAGAGTCCGTCAAATACTTTTCTTCATGAAGACCAAACCAGACCAAGTTACAGGTGAAATCTGTGGGTATTTTTGAGCATTAAAAGCACCTGTAATTGAATAAATGTAAGGTAGAGCTGTTTAATGTCACACTGTGGAACATTCTAGGCAAAGCAATTACATATCCATAGAAGGAAGCAGGTGATTAAGTGTTGTCATTAAGTGTTGGCAGATCATTTCAGGTCACACTGGTTTCCTGATGGGAAATACAGACACAAATATGAGAGGAATGTTTCCAGGAAGTCTGCGCATGACACTGTGAATAGAAACAGGCATTCAGGATTCAGACCAAACTGGACTCGGACTTTAGCGTGGTTTCTTTAAACTGGATTCAAATTGAGGTTGAGGGCAACTCAGAGTAGTCTGTGGTAGAATTTGCTGTTTAGATGTTTAAATATGGTTAATATCTCTGTAACAATCAGACCTGTCCATATGAAACTAAAACTCTCACAAAGTTCAGTGACTTCTGTGTCCTGCACAAATAAGTTAAGGTGAAATATTTTCTTCCAAAATTTGGCAGTTTGACCCCAGCTCTGTGTTTGTGAGTGTAGTTCCTGTGGATGCAGGATAACAGGACAACAAGGGGCTGTATCTAACCAGTATTTCCAGGGGTGTCACAATTGTTCTCACAGAAGAGCACATTTTGAAACAGTACAGAGGTGTTCAATACATTTGCATTTGTGCATTTCACACAGTTTTAGAGCCTCTGAACTTTTAATAAGACTTTAAATGTTAATTGTGAGTCTGTATCATAAAGCAGTGTCATGTCATTGGGGTTATAATGGTGGAATTATTTAGATTTACTTAAGAAAAACGAGCAACAAAAATCGGTCTGACTGCTGCAAGCTCCAAGCTCCAGTGATTATTTTTTGGGCAAATGTGCAGGATTTAAACCCAAACAGATCCAAAGTGAGAAGTGCATTCTCTCACACTCAGTTGACTTTGTGCACTGCAGATGGTTCTTTGGGACAGTCACACGCTCTGAGGCTGAAGCTCTCCTCATGAGCTCCGAAAACAGCACAGGGGCGTTCCTCATTCGCCGCAGTGAAAATGAGACTGTGGGATACGTCCTCTCAGGTAAAAACTGGCACTTTTTAAAGAGTAAGGAATCTACAAGCTTCACAATTGCAGTAGTGTTTCGATTAGAGGAGACCACTGTACCTGTTTTGTTTTGTTCTGTTCTGTTTTGTTTTGTTTTGTTTTGTTTTGTCAGTAAAATCATGGACTCCAGTGCGACACTTTAAAGTCCTTCAGGACAAAGAGAAAAAGTTCTACTTTGAGTCCTCTCAGCACTTCTCCTCTCTGGAGGAGCTGGTGGAAAACTTCAGTGACTGCGCCTTTGAGGAGATCGGGAAACTCGGGGAACCATGCAGAAAGGTAAAACCTGAACATTAAGGTGGGACTAAATATGAAATCACCTTTTTGTTATTACACTGTTCACATGCTGTTAGAAGCACATTTTACATACCTTAAAAAAAAAAACAAAAAAAAACTTGTTTATGTTTTCGAAGCAGTTTCAAGCAAACTTATCCTTTTGAGCTTCTCTCTACAGACAAAGCCAGAGGTCCCAGACAAGGTGATGGGCATATCAGAGCTGGAGTTCTCTGTACCACTGGAGGAAGAATCGCTGTATGTGGCCCTGTGGGATTTTAACGCCCGGCAGGAGCAGGGGCAGGAGCAGAGGCAGGAGGAGTTGTCCTTTCAAATGGGGGACCAGTTTAAGGTTTTGGGTCGAAGTGAAGAGTGGTGGAAAGTCCAGAAGATCGACCAAAACGGAAAAGTCCTGTCCTCTGGGATTGTGCCGTATAACTACCTGGAGAGGGCGGAGTCACTGGAGGCAGAACCGTGAGTTTGACCTTAAATCACTTAAAGCTAAGGTATTGGAGCATCATATAGTTACAGTATTTAGTTTGGACATGTTAACCACTAGAGCGCACACCATAAGCACATCAGTTTCACTTGCCTGACTTCCAGAACTTAGAAAAATAGTGTTACAGCGCATTCAGGCCTTGGCATTTCACATGGCACTTCTTGAGTTTTGGCGTCCAAGGTGTCGACTGTCAAGGTTGAAAAATCTAGTTACGAAATCAGTTTCAATCACCTGACCTCAAATGCAAAGTCATCCAACTAGAAGCATTTGGAGTGATTTTGACGCCTCACTCTGCCACGCTGTTTTCCATCTCGCTGATGCACTTTACCTTCAGTATTTGAGTATATATAGAAGCGACACTTAATCCAACTCAACTGGAACACAATCAAACACACCAAAAACAGGAGAAGAGGTCTATTATTTTTATTTTTTCTGGAGGACAACCCCCAGACCTTCCCTTACATATGGACCCTGTGTGGAGCTGGTCCTGGACAAGACACAGCCTTTCCGTTTTTTAGAGAATCTGCAGATAAGACAGGTTTGAGGTGGTCCAGATTCATAAAACATTTGAACAATAGTAGTCATGCTTCTCGCAACAAATATTCCGTCATATTCAAACCTCTTCATGTTCTCAGGCTGTATTTTAATTCTTTTGCGCAGGTGGTTTCATGGGACACTGACCCGCTCTGAGGCTGAGTCCATTCTGAAGAGTCAAAACCAAAATGGAGCGTTCCTTGTTCGCCGCAGTGACAAGAACTCGGTGGGATACGTCTTTTCAGGTACACATGTAAAAATACCTCGTACATATAATCATAAAAGGCCTGTCCTCAATTTCTTCCCATGTATTTGAGCTAAATCTGTCTATATATTATACAGATATGTGGTATAAGCAGCTCTTAAGGTCAAAAAATGTTCGCTATGTTCCGTCTGCATCTATGGGAAGTGTCCAGAAACAATGAAGTGTGCTGTTAGCTTGCTAGTTGCTGTTGCTTTACTTTGACGCCAAGACTCTGGTGTCTGAAAGTGGTGAAAAGTGTTTATAAACTCATTGCGCCGAATAGTTAGGATGCTCAAAATGCATAAGTTAAAGGTATGAGCTATGAGACTTCTAAGGTGGAGGGTCCGCTACTTGCTTGTCTCCATGGAGATGTTATAGCTTTGCCCGGAATGTTCTACAGTAGGGCATTAAACATATCTCCCTTGTATTTGTTCAACTGCAGGTGTTTTATAGCTAAAAAATATCTTTGACATGAATTCTTACACGTGCAGGCTTGCTTCTCCATAGATCTGACCATTACCAAGCCATACGTTGTGACAATCAAGGCAAAACGGTTATATTTCCATGGTGACAGACCCTCCACCAGAAAAGTTACATGGTGTGGAGGAATAAATTTGGACCACTGCAAACCGTTTATAATAAACGAGTTCTGTTTTTAATGTTTTTAAGATGGTAAAAATCAGATTCAGTGCGACATGTGGAGCTGTAATTCCTCAGAACGTTTAAGTCACAAAATGCAACTGTTGAACATAAGGTTTTCTAATTATGTTGTAAAAAAAATAAAACCCAGTCTGTCTTCTTTAACATCTCCCTCTTGTGCAGTGAACACTCAGGTGAACCATTTCAGAATCCAGAAGAACCGAGAGAACAACTACCACCTGCAGCAGATGCCGCACTTCTCCAGCCTGAGCTCCCTGGTGCAGCACTACAGCCTCCACAGCATCGACTCTATGGGCAAACTGACCGAACCGTGCAAGAAAAGAGGAGAAAACACGCCGTAACAGGGCTTTACTTGTATTTATAGACTGTGCACACTGTATTCAAAGGCCTGTACATGATTTCAAACCATCAGTCAGGAACACGTTTTAGTTTTTTTTTTAAGTGGACTACAGAAATTTGACGTCACCCATAGCATTCGGCTGCAGCCAAATGAAGCTACTACTGATACTTTGCAGAGACATTACGCTGGGGGTGTTCTGCATATATCTTGTGGTGGAATTTTCAGCAGATGCCAGGGTAACTCAGTGGATATATTAACAACTCAATAAAAAAAAATACTAAATGGATTTAAATGGCACATTTTCAGGAGCCTGTGATCCAAACGAGCGTTCATGGTCCTGTTTAGGAGTTTGGAGTTTGATTTTCAACAAAAAGGTGAGGTAATTTTATGTGTGAGAGACAATAAAAATCATCTCACTTGTTGTAGTTCCATTTAACTCCACTCCTTCTCGTCAGATGGTGTTAAAATAAAGCTCAGTATTAAAGCTTCTGACAGAGCAGTGCCTTCAGTTAGCTTCACACCCCCAGGGAAGGTGAGAAAACTGGACATGAACAATATTACGGAACTTTTATGATGGACAATGTAGGGTAGTTTTCTGGACTGTTTGATTTTATGAACCGTCACGTGAGTCTGCCCAGGGACTACAGGTGAAAATGACCACTAGAGGCCGCCGCACACTACAGGAGAATTTGCCCGATTTACGCTGCGATTTGCTTCTCCAGTAGTTCCAATTTTGTGTCTTCATGTGCGATTTCTGCTCTGTCAGATCAAAACCACCAAACATCAGGAACACTACGGTAACAGCCGATAAAACAGAGCTGGACACAGAGGCGCAAGATACAAACAAACAAGGAAATGGCAAAAATGATTATTCCTCACTTCGTGTAAAGTTGTAAATTTAACCTGCAGCATCTCATCCACATTATCCACAGAATTTGTCCTCCACAAATAATGACCCCAGTCCACAAACCTGCTCTGTTAATCCAGTTTTCTGCGTTCTTTAAAAGTAAAAAGTCCAGAGTCGTTCCTCACGTGTGTCTGTTACATCCACAGCGACGGATCGAGGTGAAGCTGCAGATTAGTGACAGTGACTCTACTTCCTGTGGACTTTATCTCCAGCCTTCTGAGCTTTAAAAATCATGGATCTGAAGTTTCGTACCACATTTCACAAATAATAATAACACAGTTTTGTCTTGGATCTAAACTAAAAGTGCAGAGCTCTGATCTTTGAACACTTCAGAGTCTCAAAGTGAGTGGTTTTACTGTCGACAGGAAACAGCTGACAGGTGCGCTCACACCTGTGTATCCTGTGGTCTGCAGTCGTGTCCCACTGAAGTCTTTGTGATCGGAGATTTAAAATCTCATGAGATTCTCTTCGTGTCTGTGGTGTGCGCTTTTTGTCACACGTTTAAAAATCGTTTAAGGCTGAAAATCCTGTAGTGTGTGCAGCCTTTATGCTTTATGCACTGGCCCCGTCTCACTGGAAAAATAAACTACTCTGTCTTTGCATGTTCCTATTTCTAACAATGGAATATTAAAAGTCCTATATTACACATAATTGACTCTTGTGAGCTTTTATATCATGTTATAATGTCGTTACCTCATCAAAAACAAACCTGCAGTTCTGTTTTGTTTCATTCACACATGTTTGAGTGATCCGGCTTTATTGGGCTGCGTGTATCGTCAAAGCTCAAAATGTTCTGTTCCACATTGTGATGTCATGAAGTGGTAGTTTTCAAGTGAACAGCTCCTTTTATCTTTTCCTCAGTAGAAATCAGCAATTCCAGGGCTGAAATGATCCAAATGATTCTAGTGAAGGTGTGTGGAGTTTAAAAACACAGAGGAGCACATGACATCACAGGGTGGAACAGAGTGTTTTCTGTTTGAGAGAAGAACTCAGCCTAAATATGTGTGTTCAGGGAGTATTATAGTATGAATGTAGTCCTGTCTGTCTATCTCCTCTGTCCCTCTATAGTCTGGTGCAGTGGGTGAGCTGTTGTACAGTTGTAGGGAGTATTATCTCCTCTGTCCCTCTATAGTCTGGTGCAGTGGGTGAGCTGTTGTACAGTTGTAGGGAGTATTATCTCCTCTGTCCCTCTATAGTCTGGTGCGGTGGGTGAGTTGTTGTACAGTTGTAGGGAGTATTATCTCCTCTGTCCCTCTATAGTCTGGTGCAGTGGGTGAGTTGTTGTACAGTTGTAGGGAGTATTATCTCCTCTGTCCCTCTATAGTCTGGTGCAGTGGGTGAGTTGTTGTACAGTTGTAGGGAGTATTATCTCCTCTGTCCCTCTATAGTCTGGTGCAGTGGGTGAGTGGTTGTACAGTTGTAGGGAGTATTATCTCCTCTGTCCCTCTATAGTCTGGTGCAGTGGGTGAGTTGTTGTACAGTTGTAGGGAGTATTATCTCCTCTGTCCCTCTATAGTCTGGTGCAGTGGGTGAGTTGTTGTACAGTTGTAGGGAGTATTATCTCCTCTGTCCCTCTATAGTCTGGTGCGGTGGGTGAGTTGTTGTACAGTTGTAGGGAGTATTATCTCCTCTGTCCCTCTATAGTCTGGTGCAGTGGGTGAGTTGTTGTACAGTTGTAGGGAGTATTATCTCCTATGTCCCTCTATAGTCTGGTGCAGTGGGTGAGTTGTTGTACAGTTGTAGGGAGTATTATCTCCTCTGTCCCTCTATAGTCTGGTGCAGTGGGTGAGTGGTTGTACAGTTGTAGGGAGTATTATCTCCTCTGTCCCTCTATAGTCTGGTGCAGTGGGTGAGTTGTTGTACAGTTGTAGGGAGTATTATCTCCTCTGTCCCTCTATAGTTTGGTGCAGTGGGTGAGTTGTTGTACAGTTGTAGGGAGTATTATCTCCTCTGTCCCTCTATAGTCTGGTGCAGTGGGTGAGTGGTTGTACAGTTGTAGGGAGTATTATCTCCTCTGTCCCTCTATAGTCTGGTGCAGTGAATGAGTGGTTGTACAGTTGTAGGGAGTATTATCTCCTCTGTCCCTCTATAGTCTGGTGCAGTGGGTGAGTTGTTGTACAGTTGTAGGGAGTATTATCTCCTCTGTCCCTCTATAGTCTGGTGCAGTGGGTGAGCTGTTGTACAGTTGTAGGGAGTATTATCTCCTCTGTCCCTCTATAGTCTGGTGCAGTGGGTGAGCTGTTGTACAGTTGTAGGGAGTATTATCTCCTCTGTCCCTCTATAGTCTGGTGCGGTGGGTGAGTTGTTGTACAGTTGTAGGGAGTATTATCTCCTCTGTCCCTCTATAGTCTGGTGCAGTGGGTGAGTTGTTGTACAGTTGTAGGGAGTATTATCTCCTCTGTCCCTCTATAGTCTGGTGCAGTGGGTGAGTTGTTGTACAGTTGTAGGGAGTATTATCTCCTCTGTCCCTCTATAGTCTGGTGCAGTGGGTGAGTGGTTGTACAGTTGTAGGGAGTATTATCTCCTCTGTCCCTCTATAGTCTGGTGCAGTGGGTGAGTTGTTGTACAGTTGTAGGGAGTATTATCTCCTCTGTCCCTCTATAGTCTGGTGCAGTGGGTGAGTTGTTGTACAGTTGTAGGGAGTATTATCTCCTCTGTCCCTCTATAGTCTGGTGCGGTGGGTGAGTTGTTGTACAGTTGTAGGGAGTATTATCTCCTCTGTCCCTCTATAGTCTGGTGCAGTGGGTGAGTTGTTGTACAGTTGTAGGGAGTATTATCTCCTATGTCCCTCTATAGTCTGGTGCAGTGGGTGAGTTGTTGTACAGTTGTAGGGAGTATTATCTCCTCTGTCCCTCTATAGTCTGGTGCAGTGGGTGAGTGGTTGTACAGTTGTAGGGAGTATTATCTCCTCTGTCCCTCTATAGTCTGGTGCAGTGGGTGAGTTGTTGTACAGTTGTAGGGAGTATTATCTCCTCTGTCCCTCTATAGTTTGGTGCAGTGGGTGAGTTGTTGTACAGTTGTAGGGAGTATTATCTCCTCTGTCCCTCTATAGTCTGGTGCAGTGGGTGAGTGGTTGTACAGTTGTAGGGAGTATTATCTCCTCTGTCCCTCTATAGTCTGGTGCAGTGAATGAGTGGTTGTACAGTTGTAGGGAGTATTATCTCCTCTGTCCCTCTATAGTCTGGTGCAGTGGGTGAGTTGTTGTACAGTTGTAGGGAGTATTATCTCCTCTGTCCCTCTATAGTCTGGTGCAGTGGGTGAGTGGTTGTACAGTTGTAGGGAGTATTATCTCCTCTGTCCCTCTATAGTCTGGTGCAGTGGGTGAGCTGTTGTACAGTTGTAGGGAGTATTATCTCCTCTGTCCCTCTATAGTCTGGTGCAGTGGGTGAGCTGTTGTACAGTTGTAGGGAGTATTATCTCCTCTGTCCCTCTATAGTCTGGTGTGGTGGGTGAGTTGTTGTACAGTTGTAGGGAGTATTATCTCCTCTGTCCCTCTATAGTCTGGTGCGGTGGGTGAGTTGTTGTACAGTTGTAGGGAGTATTATCTCCTCTGTCCCTCTATAGTCTGGTGCGGTGGGTGAGTTGTTGTACAGTTGTAGGGAGTATTATCTCCTCTGTCCCTCTATAGTCTGGTGCGGTGGGTGAGTTGTTGTACAGTTGTAGGGAGTATTATCTCCTCTGTCCCTCTATAGTCTGGTGCGGTGGGTGAGTTGTTGTACAGTTGTAGGGAGTATTATCTCCTCTGTCCCTCTATAGTCTGGTGCAGTGGGTGAGTTGTTGTACAGTTGTAGGGAGTATTATCTCCTCTGTCCCTCTATAGTCTGGTGCAGTGGGTGAGTGGTTGTACAGTTGTAGGGAGTATTATCTCCTCTGTCCCTCTATAGTCTGGTGCAGTGGGTGAGTTGTTGTACAGTTGTAGGGAGTATTATCTCCTCTGTCCCTCTATAGTTTGGTGCAGTGGGTGAGTTGTTGTACAGTTGTAGGGAGTATTATCTCCTCTGTCCCTCTATAGTCTGGTGCAGTGGGTGAGTGGTTGTACAGTTGTAGGGAGTATTATCTCCTCTGTCCCTCTATAGTCTGGTGCAGTGAATGAGTGGTTGTACAGTTGTAGGGAGTATTATCTCCTCTGTCCCTCTATAGTCTGGTGCAGTGGGTGAGTTGTTGTACAGTTGTAGGGAGTATTATCTCCTCTGTCCCTCTATAGTCTGGTGCAGTGGGTGAGTGGTTGTACAGTTGTAGGGAGTATTATCTCCTCTGTCCCTCTATAGTCTGGTGCAGTGGGTGAGTGGTTGTACAGTTGTAGGGAGTATTATCTTCTCTGTCCCTCTATAGTCTGGTGCAGTGGGTGAGTTGTTGTACAGTTGTAGGGAGTATTATCTCCTCTGTCCCTCTATAGTCTGGTGCAGTGGGTGAGTGGTTGTACAGTTGTAGGGAGTATTATCTCCTCTGTCCCTCTATAGTCTGGTGCAGTGAATGAGTTGTTGTACAGTTGTAGGGAGTATTATCTCCTCTGTCCCTCTATAGTCTGGTGCAGTGGGTGAGTTGTTGTACAGTTGTAGGGAGTATTATCTCCTCTGTCCCTCTATAGTCTGGTGCAGTGGGTGAGTGGTTGTACAGTTGTAGGGAGTATTATCTCCTCTGTCCCTCTATAGTCTGGTGCAGTGGGTGAGTGGTTGTACAGTTGTAGGGAGTATTATCTCCTCTGTCCCTCTATAGTCTGGTGCAGTGGGTGAGTTGTTGTACAGTTGTAGGGAGTATTATCTCCTCTGTCCCTCTATAGTCTGGTGCAGTGGGTGAGTGGTTGTACAGTTGTAGGGAGTATTATCTCCTCTGTCCCTCTATAGTCTGGTGCAGTGGGTGAGTTGTTGTACAGTTGTAGGGAGTATTATCTCCTCTGTCCCTCTATAGTCTGGTGCAGTGGGTGAGCAGGAGTGTCCATGATGCAGAGCAGTTTGTCCAGTGTCCTCGTGTCCCTCACTGGGACAAATGTCTCCAGCTCACGGCCGATCACGTGTCCAGGTTTAGGGATCAGTTTGTCAATCCGCACAGTGTCCCTTTTCCTGGTGCCGCTCCCCCAGCAGAACCACAGAGAAGTCCAGGGAGCTGGTCTCCACAGACTGGGAGAAGATCTCCAGGAACTTGTTTG
This sequence comes from Taenioides sp. WSHXM2023, assembly GCA_029959045.1. NCBI lineage: Eukaryota > Metazoa > Chordata > Actinopteri > Gobiiformes > Gobiidae > Taenioides > Taenioides sp. WSHXM2023. Next base: position 33,615,176 of record CM057086.1, on the reverse strand, counting down.
AAAAATGAAACTTTGTGAACCAAATATAATGCACTTTATAGTTCAAATACAAACACCGTCATCGGATTTATGAACGTATGTAACCATCATCCAGACAGAATGCTCCCTCACTTTTAGACGTGTAGTGTCTAAAAGAGTCTGAGATCTGGACCAGGACCACGCTGTTTCTGATATGTGTGTGTAAAATCTTGCATAATCATTTAGGAAACAAAACAAAAAACAAAAAAACCCCACACAATTCTCAAATCTATGCTTTTTAGCAGGTGGTGCCAGACTTGGACCTCAAAGACTCTGAATAAAACCCTGGTTAACACAGTTTTACACTACAGAAGTCTTTTACGTTGTGTTTCTAGAGCTTCTGTGTACGACTATAACATCTCTTCATACTGTGATTTGTGTGTGTTCAGTTTTGTGTCTTTGGTCCATGACAGTATTTACTCTGCAATCTGTGTTTAAATAGATTATCTTTGTGTTTCAGGTTCTGCAAAAAGTGTTTTGTAGTTGTAGAGGCTGAGAGTTAAGGTTTTAAAATGGAAATAAGAAATAAAATGGAATGAGTCTTTGCTCCTTCAGTGGCAAGTTTTGACAAATTGTGCCGAAATGTAGACTTTAGTGCCAAAATGACTGAAAAGAACCTGTAGATGGACGTACTAGAGTAGAAGTAGAAACCCACTAAGACGTGATAAGCTCCTTTTACCATTAGAGGTCACTGTTGTGTTGATGAAAACCAGAGTATTTCCTGTGCCTATTCTGCTGAGGAACATTACATAATATAATAACAGACCTTTTTCACAATGGTTACTGGTTTTCTATGGCAAAATGTCTGTAGAAATGTCTTTGTCTTTCTTACCGTGGATAAATTTTTTATGTTTATCTTTTGTGGACCTTGTTGGTTGAAGATTTGGTAGATTTATGAAGCTGGTGGAGAAAATATGAGATATTTCCACAGAGATTTTGCCATAGAAAACCATTAACCGGAAGTTCCGCAACCCTACAACCTTTTTCACTTCTGGCGATTGTGGAAAAGGTCTATTACAGTTGAGTTTGCTGTTTTCATTGGCAATCACGATATAAAATTTCACATTCGTTATGAGTCACTTTCCTTTTCATTCACAAGCTACATTTTATAGAATATTTTAACATTTTAGGGAAGGCATTTTACTCCACTAAATTTGAACTGGACGGTGTGTTTTTGGTTAATTTTGGTGGTTTTCACATTCTAGAATCTGATGATGTCATACGCCCAGACGGAGCCCAAGAGACAGATTTCCCTGTTTTGTCATGAAATATCCAAAAAGTTTATTTACAAATCTTCAATGTGATCTTTTCTATCTGTGACTAAGCCCATTAACTTGCTATATCGTGACAAAAACCTGCATTTTAACTGTATTTATTTTAGCTGCCCCCCATCTGTATTAAATATTATTGACCTATAGAATGTTGTGATGTCATCTGAAACCCTGAAATGCCTGAAAAAAAAATCTGAAAAAAAGGTTAGAAAGTTTAAAAAAGCTCCTATAATACACAAAACTGACTGTTGTCATGTTCCTCATGAAAAACACCTGGAGTCGTGGTTTGTTTCATTCACATGTTTGAGTAACTCTTTATTATTAGTCTGTTTACATCTCCAAAGCTCAAAATGCTCTGTTCCACCTTGTGATGTCATCAAGTGGTAGATTTAAAGTTAACAGCTTAGCCTCATTTGAACTGATTTACTCTATAATGCACTGAAATAACTATGGTGATTCATTTAACCAATTTATGCTATTTTTCTTTCCCCAAAAATGAAATCATGAAAAGTGAGTTTTGCAGTTCAGTTGTCTAATATGTTTTATTGTGGATTAAAAGTGCCATAAGAGACTTTTGATTATTTTAATGTAAAAATACTCTCTGTTTTGGCTTTAATCCCTGAGGTAGGACACACATTTATTTTGAATGACATTTTAACTTAAACTATTATTTTCAGTTCAACAGATTTTGCAGTTCATATAATACAGGCAATTATTCCTCAAAATGAGGAAGAAGCTGTTCTCACTTACATATGAGGGGCAGATGGGGTATAATGATCTCTTGGGTCTTCCTCAGATTTGTCTCTCATGCAGCTACATGATCTCAGATGTTCTTCAGACATGTCCATAGCAGCTAGGTGACCTCAGCTTTTCTATAACTGAAGGTAACTGAGGCTGGAGCTAGTGGTGGACATAATCAGTGTCCTCACCTGTCTCCACCAGCTCAGTCTGGTGTAGTGAACACTCTGTGGACATCTCCCCCTCAGTCTATATCAGACCAATCAGTAACAATGAAGAACCCAAGTTCTCATTTTTAGGGACATTAACTTAGTTCCAGGCCTTGAACACATCATGAATTTCCCTGAGGGTGGATATAAACCAATTCAAAAGTTGAGATAGCCAAAACACTTTTATTATAGCGGCACGGTGGCTGAGTGGCAACACTCATGCCTCACAGCAAGAAGGTTACGGGTTCAGTCCCTGGGTCGCCCGGACCTTTCTGTGTGGAGTTTGCATGTTTCCTCCCCGTGTCTGGATGGGTTTCCTCCGGGTACTCCGGTTTCCCCCCATCAACCAAAAACATGCAACACCCTATGAACAGTTTACAATCAAGGACCGTCAAGGAATTCCTCCCTCCTGTGGCTCTCCACCTGCAGAGGGGTTCATAGGGGTCTGGGTCTGGTGCACAGAGTAATGGGCAGCGTGCTGCCCCCGCGACCGAGCCGGATTAAGCGGGAGAAAATGGATGGATGGACTTTTATTATATGTAAAGAGATGTATGTGCTCCTCTATACTACTACAGTGCAGCGCTCAATAGTGACCAGCAACATGTTTCCCATCCTCCTCTCCATCAGTCACTTTACCCTTTTACCTGAAAGAATTCGGGGCGTCGTCTTCTCCTCAAGGTGTAACTTTAAATAACCGTCTGTGGTCATGTGACAGTTTACAGTAAACATGTGATCCAGTATTAACAGATCCCATGTAGAAACCCTTATTTCCTTGAAACACAGTTCACTTATTACACAAGTGTGTTCTGTAACTGTTATTTATCCTTCACGTAACCACAGAACAGCTTTGTATGAATAAAAGTTTACACATTATGAGACGTTTTAGGTCGTGTTGCATCGAGTTAAACGCCCGACCAGGGTATTGACTTAACACATATCATGGAACTGATACCTTATCTAGCTAATTTTTCAGTGTTGGCGTAGATATTCAATACTAGTTTTGTTTGTCTTCTGTCTGTTTTTAAATGTTCTATATATGGACCCACTGGAGTCTGAAATAAAGCTTGATTGGTTGACTGATAGTATCGGTATCAGTGCATCTCTAGTTATGACTTTATTTTGTTAGATGAAGGTTTAAACGTCCAGATAAATGCCTTTCCCTTCCCTTTGTGTGTATTGCCCCTGCAGTTTTGAGTACTGATGACATAGATAAAGGGATTCTGTTTTACAGCTCACCTCTATCTCCTGTATTTTTATAACCAAGTCATAATTACAGACACATGAGATCTGCAACGTACAGTGAGACAGTACAGTTCATTACACTGTTGGCACACACCCAGGGCTCAATGTCATACCTCCTCATGGTTCATGAGGAGCCAAACTCCTCCTCATGAACTCATGACCCGGCACTCCCTCAGAACGGCACTGACGCGCCGTTTGTCTCTGAGTTATTTATTTATGTCTTATTTGGGCTGTAGTTGTCAGTAAACACACAAAGTCAGCACACACTGGAGATATTCTAACATAGATAAACATAGGCATTTTGGGACATCGCCATGACAACACTGTGCCAAATATGATTTCAGCCCCCGGACTTTTTGATGATGTTTCCCATTAAGATAACATTGGTGCATCACCATGGCAACACGGTTAAAAATACCATAGGGTTTACATTTACTTTTTTTTCTGCAAAATTTTGTACATTTTCGAAGAACTAAAATTTTGACCCTCCATTGCAAAATTTTGTTGTGTTCTGTAGGGGGCGCTATCGTGCCATTTGTGTTTGTTTCACATTTAGCAGGTTTTGGCCAGTCGGACTTTGCGTGCAAAAAACAATATATGTTAACGTGAGAAAAGCATATTATACATTTTTTGCTCCTTTTTTGCTCCTTTCCCGAACATCGCCGTGAATGGCGAGCGCGTTCGCCTTCGGCATGAGCGCTTGCCCATTGACTCAATGTTGACCACAACTTGTTAGTAATAACAAATATGCATGTCCCATGCCTTCTGCATGTGTTGCTAGGATACTGCTGTTCACATGCAGGAGGTGCTCGAGGGACAGCAGTAGACAGCAATAGGCCCTACACCCTGTAGGGGCTCAGTGTCTGAAAACTACTTATCTATCTATCTATCTATCTATCTATCTATCTATCTATCTATCTATCTATCTATCTATCTATCTATCTATCTATCTATCTATCCATCCATCCATCCATCCATCCATCCATCCATCCATCCATCCATCCATCTATCTATCTGTCTATCTGTCTATCTGTCTATCTGTCTAACTGTCTATATGGCAAAAGGAGAAATGCAATTTGTCAACTTGACAAAAGTTTATATTATAAACCTTTGTCCAGTTGACAAATTGATTTTCTCCCTTTGCCATGGATTCTACCTGGACGACTGAGGGATTTTACACATAACTGTCTATACGTCTGTCCATCTACCAGGCTTCAATCAGAACACAGTTAAAAACCACAGATTGTGAGGCAGATGTCACTAAGAACATGTCTGGATCCTGTCTGGGTTTGCCCTGTACAAAACGCATGGTACGTGACTGTAAATGGGCCGATCTGACTTAAGGCTTCTCATGACATTAAAGGTTGTAATGAGGATTTTTTTTTTTTTTTTCTTTTTGTTTGTTTCAAATTGTCAGTGATACAATTATAGAGATGCAGCAGCCTTGTAATTATGATGACCAAAAAAAATAAAATAATGAAAATCCATCAACTGTGGACACGGTGGGGCCAGATAAATATTAGCCAATAGATAACGAGGCTCCCTTGTTATATATTGGCTGTTTGGTTGTCATCAAACTCCCTGCGTTTCTAGCGTAACTGACATGCGGCGCTCTGGGATTACGTGGTTTACATTCGCCTCTCACACATTCCACAGACACAAGATGCCGTTTACTCGACCAACGCAGCGGTTCTTAGCGGCTTTTTCCAACTGTAGCTTCCTCACAGTTTGTACAAAGTTTGTTGCGATGGCAGACGAGAATCCACGACCAGTTAGCCGCAAAAGAAAGTCCGTTTATGAGGTCGCTGAAAGAAGAAGAGAAGGGGAAAAGGAGCGAAGCCAAACTAAGGTGATTCTCGTAGATTCCTTCCAGCGATGGCGTCACTGAAGCAGACGAAGGGTCTAAAGACTGACGCGTTGGTCGATAAATTACTTCTGGACAGGAAACTTCTGCTTCTCATTTGAAAACGTACAGTAGAGTTACAGCAGCAACAGCGATTCTGAACGAGCCCCGGCTGTAAACAAACAGGATTTCTAGAGTCAGGAGGAGGCGGAGGAGGAGTTTCTACTTAGGAAGCTGTGGAGGAGGAGGTGGAGTCACACATGAGGAACATTTGAAAAAGGAAAAACAGTCGCTGGATTTCTTGTTCTTTGGAAAATCCTCTATTCAACCTTTAACCAGGAGGAGGTGTGTTGATGGCAAATTATCCAGACATTGTGATGTCATGAACTCAGTTTTATTTCCAGATTTGCCAACAGAGCCCAAAGGAAGTCGTCATCCCCATGTTTCCAAAAGTCTGCTGGTTTTGTGACGTAAGCGTGAACAGAGCCCATTGTACCTCATTCACTGCATGTCTTTTTTTTTTTGTTTTTACCTCTGTGTCAATAAACAACAGCTGGGGTGGCTGTGATGTCCTTGTAAAACCTGCTGAGCCCAGACCAAAACAAAGCCATAAAAGTCAGTCAGCACGTCTTAACTCTCTGTTACAGCCATGTTTCCTGGACGTGTTTTTAGGAGGTTTACACTGTGTATCTCAGGTTAAGACGATTCATTTCACTAAAACATAATTAACATCATTATATTTAAATTACAATATCAACTTGGAGCTTTCTACCATGTTATAACATTGTCCCCTCATCAAAAACATGCCTGAAGAGCTTTTATATGTCATCCATGCATGTTTGAGTAATCTAGTGATCTTTCCCGGGCACTATTTGAACCCTTCATGCATATTGTAAAAAATAACACCTTTATTTTTTTAAATGAAGGTTTAAACTACCAGAAAAACAGCTTCCTTGTTGTTTCTACATTTTTGATTTAATTGTCAGTGTTGATGACTTAAAGGTTGGGGATCTGTCACCATGGAGATGCTATTGCTTTGTCTGTAATGTTCCGTAATATGGTATTAAACTTATATAGGATGCATTTATTCAATTATGGATGTTTTTATTGCTGAAAAACACCTTTAAAATATGTATTCTGTCACTGTGGGGTTAGAAATAACATGGAAAACAGTTCTCAGCAGCAGAGGTCGGAGGAAACCGTCTGTCTGTCCCAGTGAACTTTAGCACAGTTTAGCTCAGACAACACACTGCTGCTGTGAGTCATGGTAGCGCACATGTTAGCATCAGTCAAAGGGAACGCAGTAGACCGGCCAGTTCTGCGGAGTAACTGGCATTCACCCGTTGAGAGACACATGAAGGTTGTTTACGATGTCTGGCTCCAGTCAAATGAAGCTCAGCAGTTATGGGGCGAGGTTGAAGATGAGTTACATATTAGGAATTGGAATTGGAATTTGTTAGCTGACAAAATAGTGAAATAAAAACACCAGGATCATGTAGAGCGGGTTAATATGTTTTAAAACGAAAATAACGAAGCTCACAGTAGCGGTTATAGAGAGAGGGGTGACACATTTTTCAAAGTAAAGCCAATTGAAGCAAAAGTCGATGGCGCCAGAAGCGCCCCCATGGTCACTTCCTACTAGCGGGTTAGCTCTGTCCAGTTATTCAGTTTATGTATCTGATAAAGACTCGTGCTGCAGATGGCCTGGAGGTGTCAGCACTTACAGACTCACACCAGACTGATCTGTGTGTCCCTCTGAACTCTGAGTTTAACAATCTGTCGCTGAAAGAGACGTGGAACGCCATGACAGTTATTTGAATCTGATTGGTGGAAGCGTCACAGCAGCAGAACAGGATGAAAAATCTAACTTTTGTTAAACCCACTTCAAAGAAAAACACAGACATGTTCCCTGTCCACAGATGCATAAAACGCTTTCCTCTGCACATTTTTCACAAACAAAATATTCTGTGTTGACTAAAATAGGCTGAAGTGTGTCCGTCAGCGCCGCCATGTTTGTTTTGGTTCATTTGGAGCTTCACTTTTGGCCTCGACGCAAACCTCAGTGCTGCTCTGTGATTGGTCCACTATCTGCTCGGTTGATTTGAACGTTACAGCAGATCAAGTCAAGATGGATTTCCCGTGAGTTTGTAAACTCACAAATATTATCTTGTTGTGCAGTGTTAATGCAGGCCTGTCTCAGATTTGTTGCACCACAAAAACAACACGAGTAACATCAGAGCCTCATGAGAAAACATGACCCAGTGTTTTTTTTGACTTTGTAATTAGGACATTAGCATAAAAGCCAACGACTACATACAGTATATACACATATGATGTTGTGTGACTAATTCCCCTTTAATCATGCTCTTGGTGAACTTTGCATTTAACATTTTTTAACTCTTCTATAACTATTTGACTGCAGAAACGCTCATGTCCAGGGATTCCTGAACTGTGCAGAAGACGCCTGGTTTATGTGACATTTTGGGGAAAAATAACCTTGTAAACAGGATTAATGAAACAACAGTGAATGAATGGCAAAAGGAGAAATTCAATTTGTCAACAGGACTAAACTATTTGGTCAAATACGTTTTGCAGCTTGGATGAGCTGCTTCTTCAGTTCAGTGTGGAAGGATGGGGAACAACTTGTGTTTTTATTTTTGCCAATAGAAACTCTGCACTGGGTCACTCTGCACTGGATGCGTAGATGAGTTACTTTACTAATGTCGACTATGAGAAAAAGAGGGAGAGAGGGAGAAGGAAAGAGAGAAGGAGGGAGTGAGAGAGGGAGAAGGAAAGAGAGAAGGAGGGAGGAGACATGGGAGAAGGCGAGGGTCTCTCGTCCACAAAAACACGCTCCTACAGCAGCTCCAGCGCGCTCTGCAGCTTCTGGACATTTTGTACCGTGTTTTTGTGAAACTGTTTCCACATGTGACATGCTTCCGTCAAGACAAGTCAAAGGTAAGAAGAAGAAGTAGTAGTAGCAGTGTTAGTAGTAGAAGTAGTTGAAGTGTTTTTATTTATCTACTGTTATTTGTTTGAAGAGTATTTGTTTATGTTTATTTACTGTTGGTGTATTTATATTGCATTTTATAACATTACAGTTAATTATAGTGTATCACTTACACTATTTTAACTTTATTACATTTCAAAATATGGACAGCTGCAGATCATTTTGGGTAGCAGAAGATGTTTTTTCCCGGCTTCAAAACAGGAGAATAAAAATGTCTCAAACATGCATGAACCACATTAAATACTATTTGCGTATTAGGTCTCCTCTAATGAAACGACCTCACTGCCCTTTCAGATCTCCTTCTCAGATCTCTGGTTACACTGGTTGTGCTGCTTTGGCACCAGCCAAGTTTAATTTTGGAGCGAGACGGGAGCGATGCCACAAAGCTCGAGATCGAACAGCAAGAAAAAACAGTTATTAACAAAATCCGCCATGTTTGTAGCAGTGTGAAAAACCTCCATAGAGATGCATTTGTCAAAGCCGTATAGACGTGGTAAATACTAGTATGTGCCTCTATAGTGTCAGAAATATCCACAAATGTTGTACCGTATCATTATTTGTTTCAGTTGGTCCTACATATTAGAGATGCTACAGCAAATGTGGCAGAAGACCTTCCAGAGGAAATACTTTGAGGGAATGGGCCATTTCATTACCGACCAAAACACCAGATCAGAGTAAGAACGAGGCCTTTCCTGTTGTGTTCACCTGGTAACCCCATTGACACTGCCCTGACACAGGATCTGCTGACCCTAACTGACCAGTCCTCCCGTTAAAACTGAGACCTTTGACTGAGACACAAAGGGACTGAGAAGTGCAGTGTAAATGTAATTGTATCTCTCTCTCTATCTGGTCTGAGTTGATTAATATTTTCTGAATCTTTTTGTTTATTTATTCTGACAGAGAAGGTGCTGTACTTTTTGTTACATTTAGATTCACCCAGTAATTACAGAGATATTAAATATAAACCAGGTCACTGGCAACGCATCAAGATCCACCACTGATGCTACTGGCTCCTGCCGACCGGTCCCGTTCACTTTTCCATTTCCTTTCCCTTTGTGGTGCATGACAAGATAATAAAACAATAAAACAACAAAACAAAGATCTTCAGAGCCCAAGCCCTCCTCAGCAGTAAAATGTTTTTCCGTATTTGAGCATCAGTAAAAATAAACTTTGCTGATTTTCTCATCTGAAGCTGACGAGGCAGATTTACAGATTACAGCAGTCCTCATTGTTTCAGGGCATAGTCCGCACCCTATCACTGTTTATTGCCCTCCAAGAACCAAACATTCCCTTATGTAAGCAGCTTTACACATTCTCACGAGCTTTTGATGGAGTTTACAACAGTCACTGAAAAAAACAGAAACCAGTGAACCATAAACAAAATACTCACTAGTTGTTGCCTAACAGATGAGAATGACCTGACCATGTTTGTGTCTAAACTGGTTAAAAATAATCCAACCTGTGTAAAATAATAACCCAGCAACTGAGTCACTATAACAGATTTGTTTATTTCAGTGACACATTTGACACAAAGGAACTCAGTGTTCACCCATCATGTCTCACCTCAGATTAAGAGTTTAGAGAGAGAAATACTTTACTGATCCAGAGGGAAATTCAAGTTTTGCTGCTGCAACATTTCCACAGCACTTTTCAGTCAAAGATCTCAGTGCAGTCCTGTGTCCTGCAGCGTCACAGCAGCCTCCAGGGGGCGCCAGGTGAACACAACAGGAAAGACCTCACTCTTACTTACAAAGTGGTTAATTCCCAGTGTTTAGTTTAGTGCTTTGCTCACTGATACTGCAAAAATCCACAATGTTTTTCAGTCCCCTGTGATTTCCTCCTCGTAAGCAAGATTTTGTTTGCTTTTGCATTTTAATAAAAGTTAGCATTAGCATTGACATAAAAAGGCATACCTTTTTAAACACGTGTGTGTGTGTGTGTGTGTGTGTGTGTGTGTGTGTGTGTGTGTGTCCTCTGGTGAGGTTGTGTCCTCAGTGTCTCACATGCAGCTCTCTGTCCACTGTCTGATTTGTCAGGAGGAAGTGACTTTAACGAGACTCGTCAAAAAACCCAGAGAGACGGAACTGGGTGGACCACAGTGACGCGTCTCGTTACTGGAACTCGCCGGGTGCAGTTGAGCACAAAGCCAATTATAAAGAAAGGCTGTGAACCAGGAAGTAGCACGCTAGTAGCTGTTAATAGTAACGGTTTAAAACTGAAAGTTGTGAAAGGTGCTTATGATCTCATTGTGGTGAATAATAACAATGTCAGCAATGTGTTGGGACAGTAGTAGTAGTAGTAGTAGTAGTAGTAGTAGTAATAGTAGAAGTAGCAGTAGCAGTAGCAGTAGTAGTTGTAACAGTGGTGGTGATTACAGGGGATACGTCTTAATGATCCGTATGTGTTAAATACAGGTGAGGCATAAATGACGAGAAGAAACGTCTCAAACTTCAGTAGCCGAACATCCACTCATACCTGATCGATACACCTGGCCCCGCCCCCAGACATCCACTCATACCTGATCGATACACCTAGCCCCGCCCCCAGACATCCACTCATACCTGATCAATACACCTAGCCCCGCCCCCAGACATCCACTCATACCTGATCAATACACCTAGCCCCGCCCCCAGACATCCACTCATATCTGATCGAGACACTTATCCCCGCCCCCTGAGAGCCTGAAATCTGCTGAAATCCTCTAAGGCCCTGACTTGATCCCAGACAGGACAGCGGCTCTTTCTGCAGGAGACGTGAGCAGTAGAGTATGAAGTGACGCAGTCTGATAATCCGTCTATAAAACTGGTGATTAAACAGTGTGAGTTGGAGCTGTGTAATCCTGACTTTACTGACGAGGTCCTGAATGCAACACAGACATGAGGTCACTGATAAGGAGGTCAGGGGCACGCTCGTGAGTCTTAGAAACACTGTTTTGCTTTTATACATGTTTTCTTCTGTTCATTTATTTGACATGTCTGTGATTTTACCCTGTGTTTTCAACTGATGTTTTTTTTTTTTTTTTTATGGCCAATGCAGATACTGATTGTCCAGAGCAACCGATGGCCGATAAGCTCTGCGGATGTTGGGCCGATATGTAGGGCAGATTATTATTATTATTATTATTATTATTATTATTATTATTATTATTGTGTTTAAATTTACTACCAATTCACCCCAAGTTCTTTTTTTTTTTTTTTTACCACAAACCCATAAAAGAGCTGTGTAGTCACGTTTTGTGCAGCTGTCTCTTCATATTAAAATGTGCTGGAGATTTAGCTAAAAAGTCCAAATATCGCCTCGATGTACCGGTCTTTCTCTAGTCAGATGCATTATGCACTGTAACATAGCCTATTGCTTGTTTTGATGGAAATTGACAAGTTTGGATTTAGATTTAGACAAACTGTATTGATCCACAAGGGAAATTACAGTATTTGGACACGGTCACAATATAATAACAAAGAGTAAAAAATATAAATGGTAATAATAAATTCTAAATGAGTAGCAAAAAAGATAGCAAGAGAGGTGTCAACTAAGACATAATTATATAAGTAAATGTATATGTACGAGCCAAAATAAAATAGAAAAATAAGTAATAAAATATAAAATCACAGCTATAAACAAGAGACAAGAAAAGCAGTGCAATGCCATACGACACTGCACTGCTTTTCTTGTCTCTTGTTTATAGCTGTAAAGTTAAAACTGTAACAACTACTATATTGATATGTTACAAATGAGTCTGTATTTGATTTTTCATAATATTATATATATATTGAATTTATTTGTATTGGTCTATTGACTATTATCACTGCTGCTCGTCTCTAAACACAAGTCCAGTCCAGTAATCATGAACGAGCGATTTCCTCTGCCGCTGCATCGTTCTCGGCTGTAGCTCTTGTAAACAAGTCCTGTTGCGATTTTAGTTTTCCTTTTAATTCTTGGACAACTCGTTGTTTTTGTTGGAGACTAAAATTAGCATATTTTAGCATGTTTTGTGTCAAAATGCCGACGTATATTGTACTCCTTCATCACCGACATTGTCTCGTTACATAAAAGACATACCGGTTTATCTCCTTGAAGTACAAACGTGTATTCACTTTCCCATCTTTCCTGAAATAGCCGTCCTTCTGCATCAATTTTTCTTTTCTTGGACATTTTGGGGGGATTTGTTGACTTTTCTCAGCCAGAGCGTGTTGGGGAATTGGCGAAAACACCGCACTCTAGTGGCGGGAGGCAGTCACTTCGCGGGAAACAACTGCGGCGCATTGTGGGAGATATAGTAGCGGCTCAGAATCACAAAATAATAATAAATTATACCTTTAATTTAACCCCTTTCAGTAGCATTTAGATGAAAAGTGATAATGGTGCACCTTTAGTTGATTAAAATGAAACAATATGTGTAAGAAAGTCAAAACGGTGTCCCTTTGTACTAACGGCCATGTTAAAATCGTAAAACTGTTTTGGTTGTGAATCAATCAACGTCAACCCCGATTGTTCACATTCTTCTGCTCATTCACTCCATTCCAGCTGCTCCTTCTCCCCTCTTTTTCCTCCTCCTCTGCTCCCTCTTTCCCTCCCTCTTTCCCTCCTGACCCATATTCCACATGTGGGTCAGCGGCAGCTAAAACAGTACGTCGTGTGTGGGACGGGGGTATTCTCGGGGGAGGTGACCTTTTGACGCTGGTGTCACTGGAGCTCTTACCACACCCAGGGAGCATGCACCACACATGGGTCATGAATGTGCAGCGTCACCCCCCATTCCTCTCTCTCGCCTGGCCCCTAAGCATTACTCCACACTTTAAGACGAGTGTGAGCGAGCCCCTGGTCCAGACCGGCTCCCTGTGGTAAGAGGAAAAACAGAGTGCAGTAAGTTCTAGTGACTTTTGCATGTGTTTGTGTTTCGTGCTTATCAGTGTCTGTTATTTGCTGGGAGGTGATAAGACAAAGTTTGAGCAGCTCCATGTATCGCGGTCGACTCCATATTGCAGTTCAAAGGTGCACTATGTAACTTTTCTGTTGGAGGGTCCGGTCCGTCACCTGCTTCTTTCTTTCTTTCTTTGTTTATGTCATTGCTCTGCTTCAAATGTTCCACAGTGTGACATTAAACAGCTCTACTTTACATTTATTCAATTACAGGTGGTTTTACAGCTCAAAAACACCTAGAAAAACAAATATTCTGACTGCAAGTGGGGTCGCCTCTCCACAGATCCGTCCTGTAACTTGGCCTGGTTTGGTCTCCATGAAGAAAGAAAGGTTTAATGCCGTACTGCGAAACATTCCAGACAAAGTAAAAGCATCTCCACGGAGAAAAGCGTTTGACGGACCCTTAATGCACTTTTCAAATCATGAACTGCAATTATTTTGATAATATAGAAAAAACAAAATCCATTTATGTTCCTGTGTTGTTGTTTTTTATTGAAACCTAACCCGAAATACATGGAATTCTTGTGTTACTTTAGGTTTTTCAGGTTATATTTCACTCTTCTCTCAAATGTTAACACTCCAGGAGTTGTTTACAATGTGCACTTTGAACAGAATCCTACTTTTTAAACAAATATCGCAAAATGAATCGCAATACTTTATTAGATTATTAGATTACTTGCAAAACTGTGCACTCCTAGCTAAAAGTATGTATATAGTCTTGCTATAAACATGCCTGACCAGCCAGTTTAGTTGACTGCTAAAAGGTAAAAGGTCTGGAAGGTCTGGAATCTGACTGTAAAGTGTGACAAACTAAGGTTTGTTTAGAAGAGGTAAAAGAAAAAGAAGAACGGTCTGCTTTCTCTTGTGATCTCTGTCCGTTCATACTTTCATACTCTGAGCTGGCTGCACGGTCCAGCAGAGCGGGACTTTGTTGTGATCACGTTTGCGGTGACGTATCGTAAAGGGACGGGCTGGAAGTAACTCTGCAGTTCTCAAACCCGACGTACTTACGGACTTATTTTAAATTAACATAACAATATAGTGAGTTCAGATGTCCAGATTATAACATTATGATCCGCGAGTGTCAGAGATTGTAACTAGTGATACTTTGCAGCTCATTAATTTTCTCTGGGGGTGTGAAGCTAACTGGAAGCACTGCTCTGTCTGAAGCTCTGTTACGCAAGTTTGATTTAATCAGAGCTTTATTTTAGCACAAACAGAAGGAGCTGGAACTACAACAGGTGATCTTATTTGTGTGGTTGGACAAGTCTCTCACACTTAAAAGTACAGTCACAAGCTAGCTAGTGTGAGCGAAGAGTTTTCCAGTTAGTCACGCTCATCTTTTTGTTGAAAATCAAACTCCTCGTATGGATCACAGGCTCCTGAAAATGTGCTGTTTAAATCAGTTTTTGAGTTTTCAGACAATCTCATAACTTTTTTGACAGTGTTTGCTGATGTGTGCGTTATGTCTCCATGGTAACTGACGAACATTCCACCATAGAGGTAAGTGTAGAGCACCCCCAGCGTGATGTCACCGCAAAGCATCAGTAACAGACAAACTTTGCAGTGACATCACGCTGGGAGTGTTCTACATTTACCTCTATGGTGGAATGTTCATAGTGAAAAGAGCGTAACGTCGTCTAGTTGTGTCAGTCATAATCTGAGCGACTTCTGTCATTGTTTTTGCTTTTTAATCATTTTCAAGCACACCTTTCTGCATTTTAGCTAAACAAATGACAATATTTTCCCTTCTTTACTGTTGGCGTGTTTCAAATTGATTAAAAATAGGGACACTTGGGGCATTTCTTGTATAAAACTGAGACAAATCACTGGTTTGGGATAAATCTGCTGGGACAGAGGACACAGGACTCAAAATTGGCACTGTCTTGGGTAAATATGAACATCTAGTCACTGTATCCATGCTGGTTTTACTATATTTAACCCTGAGTATTTCTACCTTCACCTTTTACCTGAAAACCAAAATAGGACAGGCGTGTGATCAAAACAGATCACTGGACACAAACATTTCCGTAAAGTCAACAGAATCTGGGCATTTTGACATTTAAGTTAATATTTTAAGAACAATTCAGGGACAGAAAAAGACACTCTTATCTAAAGCTAACACAGACGCACTGTTGACCTCACCAATGGGACTGAAAAAGAGGAGCTACACGTGAAGAGCGCATGGAGGGCTATGGGGGCCTGTGTTATACAGAGTGGACTTCTGGAGCTTTTAATTTTATTTTAATTATGACTTTGTTTTGTGGTAAATATTTATCATAGTTTTATATCAGCCATATTACACTATTTTCAAATCTATGTCATGACGTTGTTAACTCATCACAAACGGACCTGGAGTTGTTTTCTTTCATTCGCGCATGTTTAACACACAAACCTTTTCTTCTCTCAAACTGAAAACACTCTGCTCCACCTGTGTTTTTAAACTCCATACTTCTTCCCTAGAATCAAGTGGAAGATTTCAGCTCTGGAATTGCCATTCTTTACTGAACTAAAGGAGCTGTTAACTTGAAAACAGCCGCTTCATGACATCACTAGGTGGATTTGAATAGAGTACCTTGGCCTCGTATCCAGGCACTCCACCTTCACATTGGTATCGTTATGCTGATGATAATTTTTCAAAAATCAAAATTCAAGATTTGGAACCTTTTACTGCACATATCAGTTCTGTAGATCCGAACATCAAATTGTGAAAACTGCAGTGAGCGCTACATTGGAGAAACAAAACAGCTACTTCACAAGAGGATGTGCCAACACAGACGAGAGAGCAACATGGGACCTCAGTCTGCTGTACATCTCCACCTAAAAGCCACAGGCCACTCCTTTGAGGACAGCGAGGTCCAGATCTTGGCCAGAGAAAAGAACTGGTTTGAGAGGGAAGTTAAAGAAGCTATTTTTGTCAAGAAAGAGAATCCTTCCTTGAACAGAAATGGGGGTCTCAGACATCATTTGTCTCCATCTATAACTCTATCCTCAAACCTAAATCAAAACAAACTGGGAAAACAATGGGACTAGCCAGGACATGTCCAGAGGTGTGAAAACACCATCATGGCCCTGAATGGTTCTGCCAACAAGACCCCACACCCCACTGCATATTTAATAGGCCAAGCTAACAGAAACTGTAAACAAATATGTGTGTTAGTCTCAGAGTAATTTCAGAGTAGTTAGCGCCCCCTTCAGGCAGATATAAAGCAGTGTCCACCAGCATCTGACCAGAACTGAAGAAGCAGCTTGGATGAGCTGAGAAACGTATTCAACCAAATAAACTTTGTCCAGTTGACAAATTAAATTTCTCCTTTTGCCCTGGATTCTACCTGGACGACTGAGGGATTTTACACAAATCACAAGGTGGAGCAGAGCATTTTGAGCTTTGGAGATGTGGACAGACTAATATAAAGTGTTACTTAAACATGTGTGAATGAAACAAAACACAACTCCAGCTCTGTTTTTGATAAGGTAGCAACATTATAACATGACTTGAATCTCACAGGAGTCAACTTAAGACCTTAAGTAGCACTTTGTGGAGAAAAGTTGAAAAGAAAAGTAAATAAAAAATACAGGAAGTAGTTCTATAACAGAATGCATCTATTTATGTCATCAGCTTGGAAAATTCCACCTGACAATTCAGGCACAAAGAAGACATTTTTCTGACATGCATTTTGGTAACTATTGTGCAGTTTAGATTCCAAGTTATACAAGTCTTAGCCTTTGTTAATGTTATGGAATTACTTTTACCATATGCCATATCTGCTGCCCATGTCCAACCAGGAAGTAAAAGTCTGGAAGGTATAAGGCCAGTGTGATTGGTCTAAACGGGTATACACGCTTCAAACTCCGCCCCCTCAGCCCGGTGTGTGTAATCAGAAACACCTGGCTGTAATCGGGGCAGTCCTGTGGGATGTCACGTAGTACTTGAAATCGCAGTGGCCGGTAGAGGCAGCACAGACGGTTTTAGTTGGATATCGAGGCACAGGTGAAGCTGCTGTGTTGATCTTGTTTAGTGCCCTAAGAACACGCACAGTGTCTGTAAATAGCGCTGGTTGCATAAGTAAAGGTTTAAAGGTTGAACAAACTGAACCCCAGATTTTGTTGAAACACGCTAACTTCACATGTCCGTGGGTTTGTACACGGTCATCAGACTTTCTAGGAACTGCACGCTCAAAAATTGGTCTGTATTTGGTATTGGTTAGTCGTTCTCAAACTCTTCACACCATTTACCACCTAAGAAAGGATTTGGCTTTGCAAGAACAACCAGATCTAAACCAGGTCTAAAACAGGAGTATTCCCGGTCTAAATGTGGATTAAACACAAATATTTGTATGGTACACCTAAAGGATCTTGCGTACCACCGTTTGAGAAACACTAGTTTCGTTCATGACATTCTAGAATTTGATGTTTGATTTGATGAATATACAATAGAGGACAGGGGGTTATGTAATTATAGGGGAGATTCACAGATTTTGTAAATAAAAAACAGCGTAAGATCATTATTCACTAATGTGAACTTTATCTTTATTTGTCATACTGAAAAGGCTCCATTCAGACTGGACAAAATGTTTGTGTCAAAGTCTGTTTTACATCCAAACAGTGGTGGAATGTAACGAAGTACAAGTAGTAAAGTAAAGGTGCCTTGTGTAACTTCTGGTGGAGGGTCCGTTACCTGTTTGCACTTTTTTTTCTATGGATATGTCACTGCTCAGCCTGTAATGTTCCACAGTATGACATTAAACAGCTCTACTTTACATTTATTCAATTACAAATGGTTTTATAGCTCCAAAAACAGGCATTAGTGACAGGACGTAGTGTAGGTGGTGGTCAGATGGTCAGATGGTCAGATGGTGCAATGAATAATGCACTAAATTGTAAAGCGACTTTGAGTGTCTGGAAAAACGCTGTTTAAGACAAATGCATTTATTTTTTTTATTATTCTGACTGAGCAGAGTTGCCTCTTCACAGATCTGACCTGTAACTTGGTCTGATTTGGTCTCCATGAAGATAGAACGATTTAATGCCGCACCTACAGCTCAACTGCTCGGTTTCAGGTGACGTCACAACATTCTGAAGGCCCGTCATATTTAAACAAACGAGGGCAGCTAAAATGAATCCTGTTCAAATGCAGATGTTTGAGATACAGTTTGTTCTTGGGTCTGTTCAGTACTGGAAATGATCAAGTCCAGCATTAGTGGATTTTCCTTTTGGATATTTCATGGCAAAGTACAATGAGATCAAGAGTGAGCAGGAGCTGGAGCGACTGGCACGAACGCCCAGAACTTTATGGAAGCATTTGTTCAAGAGGTACAAGCGACTGACGGAGGGGAGGGTTTAGATATAAGTCTAACCTAGATCTGACCCAGGACTAACCAACCTTAGAGGGAGGGATGGATAGATAGAGGGAAGGAGGGATGGAGGTGGGATAGAGGGATGGAGGGTGGGGGGGCAGAGATCTGGTTTAGACCTGATTTAAACCTGGCTTAGTCCTGGTTAGATCTAGTTTACACTTGATTTAGGCCTGGATCTGGTGTATGACCAGGTTTAGTCCAGACTCAGTTCAGTTTTAGTTCTGGGTGAGACTTTTTTTAGACCTGGTCTGGTCTTAGATTAGACCCGGTTCAGTCCAGGACACAGGACCCAGTGGTTCTGCTCTACATTTCTTGTTTACTCCTTTTTATTGTGTTTGACTGATGCTTTTGTCCAGAAATAAATAAATAAACACTTAAATAACAAATCACATGTTGGATATTTAAATATATATCAATGAATATTTACAACAACTACTACTACTACTACTACTACTACTACTACTACTACTACTACTACTACTATTACTACTTACAGTACGGAGTATTGATACTTTGCAGTGACATTACTCTGTTAGCAAACGTTGCCTAATAAGTTGTACAATCATATTAAAAAAATATATAATAATACAACAACACATTTTCAGGAGTGTGTGATTTTTATTTATTTATTTTTTCATGTGATACTTTTACTTCAGTATTTTATTATTATTATTTTATTTTTTGCTCTAGTATCTAGTACTTTTACTTAAAGGTCCACTGCGTAACATTTCTAATGGAGGGTCCACCACCTGCTCCCTAAAAATTGCTTTGTCTAGAATGTTCCGCAGTATAGATTAAACGTCTCCATCACGAGGGAGACAAGCAGGTTACAGCACTACTCTACATTACAGATCAGATCTGCGGACAGGCGCCCCTGTTCACAGAAGGAATTATTATATTTTTGAGCAACGGAAACACCCGTAATTAATACATTTTAGATGGATATGTTTAATGTCATACCATGGAACATTTCTGTCAAAGCTTAAACATCTCCATAGAGACAAGCAGGTGACGGACCATCCACCTGAAAAGTTGCACAATGCAGCTTTAAGTAACAAAATCAGGGACTTGTTCCACCACTGCGTCTAAAGTCTATGTAAACTCAGGTCTAGGCGGCGATGGGTTGAGACGGTGTTCGAGATTTCACACGTCCAGAGGTGGAAAAGTGGACGTTTTTATCAAATTTGGGTCAAACGAGTCCAACCAGAGTCACTTGATGCATTTTTTTACTCCGCGGTCTGAACATAACCTCAGAGAAACACGACGAGGAGCATGTTTTAATATGAAGAGACGGGATTGGATGAGAGGAAAGGTTAACAGACTGGAAACTTTATCGATCCACAAGGGAAACGTCACAATATGATAATAACAAAGAGCAAAGTATGAACGGTAATAATAAATTTAAAAAAGTAAAAGCAAAAATATATTGGTGTAAAATAAAGTGTACTTATACTGCATATGTATAAGTAAAAATAAAATATAGAACTATAGTTATACAAATATATCTCAGCTATAAACAAGAGGTCATAAAGAAAAACAGTGCAAAGATGATATGATGATTGACAGGGTTATGTGTTACATAAGGGTGAGTTGTTGTAGGGAGTATTATCTGTTACATGAGGGTGAGTTGTACAGTTGTAGGGAGTATTATCTGTAACATAAGGGTAAGCTGTTGTACAGTTGTAGGGAGTATTATCTGTTACATAAGGGGAGCTGTTGTACAGTTGTAGGGAGTATTATCTGTTACATAAGGGTGAGTTGTACAGTTGTAGGGAGTATTATCTGCTACATAAGGGTAAGCTGTTGTACAGTTGTAGGGAGTATTATCTGTTACATGAGGGTGAGTTGCTGTAGAGTTGTAGGGAGTATTATCTGTTACATAAGGGTGAGTTGTTGTACAGTTGTAGGGAGTATTATCTGTTACATAAGGGTGAGTTGTTGTACAGTTGTAGGGAGTCTGGTACAGTAGGTGCGCAGAAGTGTCCATGATGGAGAGCAGCTTGTCCGTTTAGT
The DNA here is from genome assembly GCA_029959045.1 of Taenioides sp. WSHXM2023. Taxonomy (NCBI): domain Eukaryota; kingdom Metazoa; phylum Chordata; class Actinopteri; order Gobiiformes; family Gobiidae; genus Taenioides; species Taenioides sp. WSHXM2023. The sequence continues at coordinate 33,594,555 of CM057086.1, read as the reverse complement.
TATAGTTTGTTATGTTTTTAGCTGAAACTAATGTGTGTGTTTGTCTCTTTGTGTGCGTTTGTCTCTTTGTGTGTGTGTTTGTCTCTTTGTGTGCGTTTGTCTCTTTGTGTGTTTGTCTTTTTGTGTGTGTTTGCAGGATCCTGAGGTGTTCGCTGCTCCTCTGGACTCATCATGACCAGTGTGAACTCTCCGGCCTGTCTGCTCGCACGCAACCACTTCCACAGGAGTAAGTCCGCTCCGTGTCCTACAGAACAAAATCACAGTCACAGCATTTGTAGAGCGTTTGCCCACTGATCCAAAGGTTGACGGTTCGAATCCCACTCTTGACGTAAACATCATTGGTAGAGCGCTCAGATCCACTGACCTACAGGCTGGCGGTGCGATTCCAGCTCCCACAGATGAATGCTGTCGTTGTGTCCTTGGGCAAAACACTTAACCCACCTCGCCCCCAGTGCCTGTGTACACTGGTGTATGAATGTGTGTGTGAATGTGTGAGTGGTTGCTTGTTGTAAAGCGCTTTGAGTTCCTTGAAGGTAGAAAAGCGCTGTATAAAAATGTGACTGAAAAATGTGATTTGCGTTTAATATGGGCCCTTTAAACAATATATCTGTACTGGGACAAGACACATTCTGCTTTAATACTAAATATACTACAGTGTATGCCAAAGTTAGCACAAATAACAGCAAAAACAACATTTAGTTTGAAAACATACAAATGTCATCTTTCACACACACGAAGCAGATCCAGTAAACATAGCAGAGGTCAAAGGGCACCCCTGTCTAGTCCACAGTGCGCACACACACTAAAGCACCCGGCAGTGATTCTGTGGCTCCAGAGTCCGCTGTGAAATATTTATTTATCTGTTACTGTATTTACAGACTGTGGCTCAAATACATCCGTGTTATTTTGAGAGGAGAGAAAAACTCGTACATGAACTTTGCCTGTCTGAGACCTCAAACATGAAGTAAACAGGTTCAAATCAAACGCTGCTTTAAAAGTGCATTGGTGGATCAAATGCTTTTCTCCATGGAGATGTTATTGCTTTGTCTGACATGTTTCACAGTATGGCATTAATAATAATAAATGTATTCAGATATTTCATAAATGATAAATTGCATTATGTTCTAACAGTAATCAGCAGATACATAAAGGCAATAATTTTATGTTATTAATCACAAATATTAATCACAAATATTATCTCCACTACCTAAACCCCAGCACCTGCAGCCGATGATGAATCAGTGCTAGTGCGGCCTCTGCAGCTCAGGGAGTGAATTCTGGAGGTTCTGAGCTTCACATGAGGCCTGTCCATAAACTGAGAATGAGAAAATATCGATATTGTTGTAAATGAATGAGGAAAAGAATTCAAAAAGTCTGTGTACAACTCAAGATGTGTGTAGAATCCCTCAGTCGTCCAGGTAGAATCCATGGCAAAGGAGAAATTCAATTTGTCAACTGGACAAAAGTTTATTTTAGTCGAATATGTTTCGCAGATCATCTAAGCTGCTTCTTCAGTTCTGGTCAGATGCTGGTGGACACTGCCTTATATCTGCTTGAAGGGGGCGCTAACCACACTGAAACTACTCGTACTTGTTTACAGTTTTACTCATATTAGGAGAATCATCCAGGCCCCTAATGGGTGCTTTCACACCTCTGGACCTGATCTGGCTATCCCTATAGTTTTCTTTGTTTTAATTTAGGTCTGAGGATAGAGTTATAGATGGGAGACAAATGATGTCTGAGACCCCCATTTCTGTTCAAGGAAGGATTCTCTTTCTTGACAAAAATAGCTTCTTTAACTCCCCTCTCAAACCAGTTCTTTTCTCTGGCCAAGATCTGGACCTCACTGTCCTCAAAGGAGTGGCCTGTGGCTTTTAGGTGGAGATGTACGGCAGACTGAGGTCCTTTTAGGTGGAGATGTACGGCAGACTGAGGTCCTTTTAGGTGGAGATGTACAGCAGACTGAGGTCCTTTTAGGTGGAGATGTACGGCAGACTTAGGTCCCGTGTTGCTCTCTTGTCAGTGTTGGTTCATCCTCTTGTGAAGTGGCTGTTTTGTTTCTCTAGTGTAGCGCCCCCTGCAGTCTTCACTACACTGAATGGAGTAGACCACATTGTTTTGTTTGTGGCTCAGTGTTTTGTCCTTAGGATGGACCAGTTTTTGTCTTAAAGTGTTTGTGGGTTTGAAATAAACTGGGATTTCATGTTGTCTGAAAATCCTCAGCCAGGTAAGGAATAGTTACACCCTTTCTCCTGAATTCTGAATTCTCTGATTATGTTGATTACAGTAAATGACCAGGATGTGGTGTGGAATGGTGACATCACAAATTGCTGTTTAGACATTGGACATAAAAACAGTGTGAGTGGGTGCGGGGTGTTGGTACGGTACACAGTCTTTCCCCTCAGCAGGTCTGAACCAGCCTGAACCTGCCAGGCCCTGTCAGCAATACCACGAAAAAAATACCTGCTTTATCAGCACCTTTTTGTACATCTCGTTCCAGCGTGGAGGAAAAAAACACCAAAAATAACCTTGCGCTCAAATGCTGGGACATGTCATTGGAAATCGGCCCAAATGAGGATAGACTAGCCTGGAAAAAAATTTATTTGGAAGTTTGCCTGGGAAAAATGTGGAGCTTGCCAAGATGAAAATGTCAAGAACCAAAGCAGTCATAAAAATTGTAATGAGTAACGGATACAACATGTTAAAGGTGCATTAGGGAATCTTTCCCGTGGTCTGCCATTTGCTTGTCTCCATGGAGATGTTATTAAAGGCTCTGTACATGATTTTTACTGTCTTAAAAACATGAAAAAGGTTCAAAAAAAAGGTTCATTTTAAACGGTTTTCAGTGGTCCAGAGTCATCCCTCATTTTTTTCGCAGCTGTCAGAGACCAGAGCAGAGTCACGGTAAAGTTAATGACTACAAGCATCATAACGCGCACTTCCTGATACTTGGATTCTGCTGAAATACATGGGAAAATCTGGTAAAGGACTTTTAACTGCAAAAATGTAAATGTAAATGTCACTTATTTGCAGGTTTCCCCTCTGAAGCTGACAGCTATGGGTCAGAAAGGGCCAGCCCCAAACAAGTCCAGCTCTGCATCTCCATGGCAACGCCCACAGGTAACACTCAGGGACATTCTTAGACACATTATTCTCTATCCCTCAGTCTCAGTCCACTTCGATTACACAGTCTGTGGTCAGAACTGAAGAAGCTACTTACATGAATGGAAAAACGTACAGCATGGTTCAAAAATGCTAGTGTGAGTGCATCCATTTTGTGCTTGTGTTTGCTATATAATTATATTTACGATTATAATTTGGCCATTTTAATTTGCAATATTCATCTAAAATGACTTTATAAAAGAAACCAGTCCACTAAGTTTGAGGTTGGAAAATTTCAGGGCCCAATGTGAGCTGCTGTGCTGACATGAATTTTGCTTTATTTTTTTATTCGTACCAAAATAAGAACACGATGCTTCCAAATTCTATGTGTATTAACAATTAAGAAAATCTCATTGGCGAAGGAAATAAGCGCAGTCCAGTAGGGGGTGCACATGGCGGTGAATGAATGAGTCTAAATACAACTTCAGCTGGGTGGATGAGAAGAGAAACTGCTTATATCACGGTTAAAAGGTCTCATTAAACTGGTACATTTAAACGGTCTGATTCTTTGGCAGGTCTGCCGTTGGACCTAAGGAAGTCTCTCTCTGTGGACATCGTCTGGACCTCTCCTCTCTCGCTCCATCTCTTCTCCTCCCCAAAACCCAGCAGCCCCAGAGACCGAGGGATAAAATAACCCACCAGCAGGGGGCAGGGCGGCCTCACGGACTGTGGAGGGGGATGAAACAGCATGGACACTAATGTAATATAGGAGGAGGACTCAGAGGAAAGATGCGCAGACTTTATGCTCAGTAACTTGAAAAAACAGGAAAAATCTCAGATGGGGCCCCTGCTTTCAGTACGTAGTCTAAAACTGTGTACTTTTGCTAAAACCTTTGTGGTCTAATAGGATTTCTGAGGAGAATTGTGAATTGATTTAGTAGTTTTGAAAGCAGGAGGATCTGGAGGTCCCTCAGTTAACGCTCAGGACTGTGGACAGAAATACTAAAGCCTGAAATCTTTGTGAGTAGTGGCTCTACTCCGAGCTCCTCCTGTGTAACAGCCCCTCCCCCTGTCTCTATGGGAGCGCCCAGTCACCCTGTGGACAAAGTCATTTTGACCGCTTGTATTTGTTTGTCGTTTTGGCTGTTACCCAAAGCTCCTGTTCATATTTGAGAGTAGGAACATATCAGATGAGACAGCACCAGATTTGACTCATTTATTTCACCCAAACCCTCCCGAACTCCTTCTGGACTAAAATAGGCTTGTATCTAAACTGATTAACTCAACATAATGTAACATTTTAGTCGTGCCGCTATTAAGCTGTTTTAATGAAACGGTATGTAGTCTGTGCTTTAGCCGTAAAAACAAAACAAACAACAAAAAAATAAATACAATCACAACTGAGCCTTTACAAGTGCCTTAATCTGCTTATAGCAAATGTGAAGCTCAGAATCTCCAGAATTCACTCCCTGAGCTGCAGAGGCCACACTAGCACCGGTTTGTGCTTGGCTGCTGGTGCTGGGGTTTAGGTAGAGACCGTTCAGATCAGAGAGAGACATTTTAGGTTTAAGGCAAGGCAAGTTTATTTGTACAACACAATTCGTACACAAAGTAGAATAGGAAATACATTAAAATCACAAAGCGAACCAAAACATAAATAATCATCATAAGATTAAAAAAAAGAAAAAAAAAAGACAAAGAGACATTAAATGAGAGAGAAAAGAGATGCACAGCTAAACCGAACCGTTTTGAGCCTGGATTTAAACAGGAAGACTGTAGACGGTTTAAACCAACTGGACTGAAACTGGCAACACAAAAGAGAGACTCATGTGGGGCTCATTCTACTTTCTGATTGGAGAATCGTCTCGAGAACCAGAACACCAAATTATTCACCTAACTCTGGAAGTTGCCTTGTGTGTCTCCATCATCATTTGGGGTTGTATTATTTTGCATGGGGCCTCCGAGCTATAGAATAACATAAATAAATGGGAAATCATGTCCAATATTTTTGTAATTAACAATAAATCTGCATCACAATTCTTCTACTGACCACAACCACCCTTTCTGTGGGGATTTTGTGAATTTGAAAACCTGTAGAGTTCAACAGTCGACTGCAACATAAGGAAACCTTGCCTCTTTATTTAGTGAAACAAAAAAAGTGTCAAAGGTTGTATAACGTTGTACAATCGATGTGTAAAGTTATAGAGGCAATGAATGAAGTGTGAACGAGCTGAGACGTTCGTGACACTACTGCCCCTAGTGACGAAATGTGAAATTATGTTTTACGATTTGTATTTTTTACTGTTCTCACCCTGCCGCTGTATGAAGAAGGCTGGTGATTCAATGATTTTATGTTGTCCAATGTGAAACTACCTAAGACACCATTTTGAGATTCAAACCTGCACTGTAACTGTAACATTCTCCAACATTAAAACCTTTATTTTGAGATAATACACATTCCTGTCTCTTATATTGGGTCAAAGTACATAGTGTTCGCTCATCATTAAACTTACTCAAAGTTAAATTGGTTCATGAATGTTTCTCCTGTATTCGAGGCTTGAATTTTCAGAATAAAGTCAGTTTTCACCTACCCACTATCCCCGCCCACAGCTCAAATTCAGAATCCAGGTCATACAAGGTTCAAAAATACACTAAAATCAAGTAAATTAAAAAACGGTGCTACGTGAAATACTTTCCTGGGACTCTGAATGTCGACGTCTTATCGGTGAATCTCCCCTGAGTTAGATTGGCATGATTGACAGGTGAATTAGCCAATCAGGAACGTGTTTGGTCCGTCCACATCGAAACAAAACAAAAACACAGAAAGGAAAAAGAAATGACACGGAAATGAAAGAAAAAACAAACAAAAAAACACAGAAATTAGCAGTTATGAGCTTCTGTTAATCTGCGGTGGGAGAATGTTTATATTTGTAAATGATGGTGATCAATAAACTCTTTCGTTTCACATATGTCACTGAAATAAACAAGTCTGATTGGACGATCACGTTTGGAGGGAGTAGTGACTAGACTGATGTACACCTGTGTAAAAAAATATGAAGACGAGGAGCCTATCAGTTCTACAGTTTTGAACAGGAAGTCTATGGACTCTTTTTTTTATTATTAACACATTTTAGATCAGGAGTGGGCAATTATTTTTTCCACTGGGCCACATGAGAAACTCAATTCTGCATAATATTAATTGAATTTCTTTATAAAAAGCAGTAAATCGCATTGTTTTGACACGCTGGTAAGAGTTTATGTTATGACTAAGCAATGAAAAAGTGAGGTTGACTTACAAAAAATAAAAGCAATGCAGCTTTAGTCCTTGCATGAGGTAAAATTATAAAATATGTTTATTTTGTAATTCCAAATTTGCCGGTCAGAGGGTTGTATGTGCCCAGGGAGCTGTACAGTGCCCAGGTCTTAAACCAAAGATGTTCATTTTGTCTTATGTACTTTAACTTCTTGGGTTCTTTTTAAGACAATACAGTAACATGTATTTACCTTGTCGACATGTTTTCGGCCGCTGCATCTTCAGAACTGTCCCCGGTGTTGGTGGTGACGTGTCGTATATCAGATGTTGTTACTTCCTGTAGGCGTGGTCAGCCTGATTAACCCTGAAAAGGAAACATCAGAGAGACTCACCAGAACACAAAAAGACAAAGCAGAGCAGGAAAACCTAAAATCTGCCACATCAGACCAGTGTAAAAGAAATAACCACATTATGGAAAACAACAAGTTCAAACTCTGGATCAGGGAGGACAGTGAAATCAGAAAATGAGGCACGGACAGAATTAACCGTGATGACGGAGCGTTCCTCCTTTCACACACCTGGGACACCCTCCTCCAGAGAGCACCGGGCGACAGGAGGCGTGGGCGTGGTCAGTCTGAGCGACCTGCCAGGTCCATCAGGCTGACCACACCTACAGGAAGTAACAACAGCTGACCACGCCTACAGGAAGCAACAACAGCTGACCACGCCTACAGGAAGTAACAACAGCTGACCACACCTACAGGAAGTAACAACAGCTGACCACGCCTACAGGAAGTAACAACAGCTGACCACACCTACAGGAAGTAACAACAGCTGACCACGCCCACAGGAAGTAACAACAGCTGACCACGCCTACAGGAAGTAACAACAGCTGACCACGCCCTAAGGAAGCAACAACAGCTGACCACGCCCACAGGAAGTAACAACAGCTGACCACGCCTACAGGAAGTAACAACAGCTGACGACGCCCACAGGAGGTAACAACAGCTGACCACGCCTACAGGAAGTAACAACAGCTGACCACGCCTACAGGAAGTAACAACAGCTGACCACGCCTACAGGAAGTAACAACAGCTGACCACACCTACAGGAAGTAACAACATCTGATATACGACACGTCACCACCAACACCGGGGACAGTTCTGAAGATGCAGCGGCCGAAACATGTCAACAAGGTAAATACACTTTACTGTATTGACTTTAAAAAAGAACCCAAGAAGTTAAATGCCCAGGTCTGTTTTAGATCAGTACTGTTGTTTACGATGAACAAAGTGGAATATCTGAAAAATAGCTTAACATGTTCTCTTTAATGTGGAATATGGCGTCAGATGAGGTGTTACGTAACTTCAGCGCAATGGAAACTCATGGAGCGATAAATGGACAAAGCACTTCAGCTCAGACTGTTTGAATAGGTCTGTTTACTCAGCGTAACCTCCATTCTCCCAACAACCTCCCATTATGTCCGGCCATGTCTGCAGTACACCAGGGCCCGGGTACAGCTTTGTGGGGCCCAAGGATGAACGTTAGCTTTGGCTGCAGTCCTGCATATTTATGAGTACATGATTTTCTTTTGCATTATCTTGTCTTTTAATGAATAATACAAATGCAAATACCTCTACACTTCACAGGGTGTCCAGAATGTGCCAAAAATGTAAAGAAATGCCATAGTCTTATAGTTTAGTGCAAGGATCTTCAATGTTTTTCAAGCCAATGCTTCAAAAACTCATTACATTACATTTTATTGTGTAAAATTAAAGCTGCACTAGGTAACTTTTCTGGTAAAGAGTCAGTCGCCTCACGCTGTCACTTGTTTCCATGGAGATCAGAACAGGATCCAGCATTCTGAGACACAAACCTTTAACATTGCGATAGTGTTGTCCCCATAGCATTCTTAGGCCATGCTGCTACTGAAGCTAACTGAAAGCACAGCTCTGTCTGAAGCTCTGTCACTTAAGTCTGAAAAGCTGATCTTTATTTTCACATAATCTGAACAAAAAGAGGTGGTTTGGTTGGAACTAAAACAGGGGAGCTGATTTTGTGCTTTTAAACAAGTTTATGACACGTAAAATAGCCAACAGTTTTTCGATTAGTCACTCTCACGTTTTTGTTATACACCCGGGTGTCCAGACGTCCCTATTTACCCGGGACAGTCCCAGTTTTGAGCCCCGTGTCCCCTGTCCCAGTGGATTTATCAAAAACCAGTGATTTGTCCCAGTTTTACACAAGAAATGTCCCAGGTGTCCCTATTTTTGACCAATTTGATCCCTGACAACGGTAAAGAGAGCCAGAAATTGTCACTTGTTAAATAAAATACAGAAAAGCTGCTTAAAAATGACCACAAAAAACACAAAGAAAATGTGACTACACTGGCTCACGTGTTCGTCATGAATGGGCCAAGTACAGAACAGTTTTCCTTCACAATTTTATTATTACCAATCGCCCCAAACTGAGGATGTCCCAGTTTTTTATTTAGAAAATCTGGTCACTGTATTATACACAGATCACAGGCTCTTGAAAATGTGTCGTTTAAATCCATTTTGTATTTTTCCTTGACTGTATTATAACATTTTTGGCAGTTTTCGCTAACGTCAGACTTGCGTCATAGAGACACATGCAGAACACCCCCAGCTTGATGTCACTCCAAAGTATCGGTTACACAAGTTGGCCTGTCTCTTCCTCTTGACATTTTTTATGCAATCGGCCTACATAACATAATACTTGTCATGGATCCAGGGAACATTGCAGTTTTACAAGGCCGTGGCTGCTCAGGCTGCTCCAGATGTGGTTTTCTTGTTACACAACTGTACCGGGACTGCGGCCAGGCGAGGAGCAGGAGCCAAGGGAGGGTGTTGACTTTAGTCCCAGAATAGATCTGTACAAAACCACTAATTTGAATCAATGAGTCGATCTGGAACAGCAGCAGGTCAGAGGGGCCAGGAGACGCGCTTGTGTAACTTAAAGTGCGTAAAACAGGTTAGACTACACTAAAGGCTAAAGGCTCTGTACCAGATTTTTATTTGTATTTGAGCCAAATGTGTCTCTCCCCAGTACAGATACATTACATAAGTCTGCTGTGAACTGTCTGCGTCTCATTCTAAAGGGTTTTGTAATAGTAATAGTTAGAGAATAGAAATAGAAATAAAAATCAGAAACAGCACCTTTAACATAATATTAAAGATAATTTAAAACCATGAATAAGCCAGCTGTAAATAATGACCTAAACCAGCCTTTAAACAATACAAGATGCTGCTAAGAACAGGTAAAAACACTGGAATAAAATCCAACTCTGAAGTCATTTTGTTTTGTATTTTTTAGCTTCTCATGTTTTCTCAAAAAATCTTATCTGTCCGTTTTCTTCTGGGAAAAGAGCTGGAAATGTCTGGTCCCACTGCATGATGTCATCAGGTGGCAAGAAACTCATCGTGGTGAATCATTAGAAAGCTCCGAATGCATAAACTCAAACTTAAAAATACACCAAATCTGTTTTAATTCTCCATTCAGGAAACACTGATAACAGCCCGGACAGTTTACTTTTTGTAAACGTTTTGTAAAAGGGAACTCCCCAGTAGGAAGTATTGTAAATATTTCATAAAGGTTGAACTTTGCGCCAGTTTTTGTAGCATGTGAATACTTTTTGTGTTTACTTAACATTTCCCATAAACCAGGTCCAAACACAAAAACTGATAAAATGGGACTCACTTTTACACACACAAAAAAAGGATCAACTATAGAAACAAATACAACTATAATATGATTTTAATTAAGACCTAAAGACCTCATAACGACACATTTTTTCTGCAATGTTAAGAGTTTAATTATTTCCTATAGGTTGTGTTCATAATTTTAGATGGAGGGCAGGAAAGCTAACTGAAAGCACTACTCTGTTAGAAGCTCAAGTTTGAAAACTCAAGAAGTCAACTTTTGTGTCTGTGCTTGCTAATGTGTACATTGTGTCTCCATGGCAATTTCTAAACATTCTACCATAGAAATGCATGTAGAACACCCCCAGCGGTAAGTCACAGCAAAGTATCACTGTATAATTAATAACAGTAATAACATGTAGTGAATATTTGAACAAAACGAGTCCAGAGCTTTAATCAGGCTGCACAGTCTACTCTTTATTAACGTCACAATGTGAAAAATGTGGCATGTTCAACAAAGGCAAGTGTAAACAGAGTTAACGGTACAAATGTTACAAAATATTAACTTATTTTTTTTATTCTTTTTTATTCAACATTTGGCAAGTCAATAAAAAACATGGGGTTACCAAAAACGCAGCCTATACTACAGACAATAAAAAAAAGAAAAAAGAAAAAGAAAAGGTAGTTTATGGGCCGTTGTCCCGTCACCTAGCGTTGGGCGATGGTGTGCTCTCCCGTGGGTGCTGTGGGTGGGTCCTGGGTGGGGTGGGGGATGGTTCAGGGTGACGTGGGGCCCCCTGCCTCGCTGCTCTCGCTCACCTGCCTCTGCATCACCATCTCCCGGGCAACGCACGTGATCTGCCCGTTGGTCACGACCCCCGAGACGCCCGCCCTGAGAGAGAGTTAGTGTGCCGTTACTGTAACCGTTTATTGTACTTTTACTGTACCCTTACTGTTACTGTAATGTTACTGTAATCTTCCTGTTCTGTACTGTTACTGTACCCTTACTTTATCGTACTTTTACTTTACTGTATCATTACTTTTACTTTATTGTGCCCTTACTGTTACTGTTACTTTACTGTAACCTTACCGTTACTGCACCGTACAAACATGATTAAATATGACATGTATGTGGTACAGTTTGGGTAATTAAAATTTTCAGGGTTGTCCAAAAACATAAAACCCAGATACTGATATTAAAAATTTTACTGAATACATGTTATATTATTAAAATATTAAAAGTGCATTGTGTAACTTTTCTGGGGGAGGTTCCAGGTCTTTTTAAAAATAAAGTAAAATAAAATAAAAGTAAACATGCAGCTTTCTGGTCAAACATGCTTATATCCAAGTGTATGCTGCTTTGAGACCCCGCCCCTCCTCTCAAGTCCTCAAAATGGCGTTCTAAAATGAGAAACTGAACCCTAAGGAAGTGGGAGTGAAGCAGGAACATTTGAGTCACAGCTGCTTCCTTCTGTGGTCTGAGGTGGAACACTCTGTGCTACGGCGCCTACACTAACCACGCAATCGTCGACGGCGGTCTCCTCTGGTTTTTAATGGTGTTTTAAACTTCAAACTCTTAAAATGAACCAGGGATAATGAGCAGTTTTATCATTTATCATAATTGGAGACCCATTTCAGTTTAGAAGAGAATGCAGAAAAGACTGGTAAAACTACGATTGTTTTAGTTTTGACAGTTTAATACGTCATTAACAGGGCCGTTGACAGAAATTTAGGGGCCTAGGGCAAGAAGCCTCACATGGGCCCCCTCTAATATAAAGTAATAGGAAAAGGGTGCAATTCTGGGACCCTAAAACGCTGGGGTCCAGGACGACAGAGCCCTTTGTCCCCCCGTCTCCTGCCATGAGTCTCCAGTTGCTGTTTATTTGTTACTCACTTCTGCTGTGCCTCCTCGGTGAGTGGGGTCATCCCAGGCTGTTTCCCAAAGAAGAAACTGGACCACCAATGACCCGAGTCCTGCTTCGGGAGACCTGCAAACACCACAGATTTTAAGTTAAAAAACTACTCATAGCAAGCTTTAAAGATGCATTGTGTAACTTTTCTGGTGGAAGGTCCATCAAACACTCTCCATGGAGATGTTATTGCTTTGTCTGGAATGTTTCACAGTATGGCATTTAACATTTCTATCTTCATGAAGACCAAACCCAGTCAAGTTACAGGTCAGATCTGTGGAGAGGCGACCCTGATCAGAGCCGTTTAATGTCATACTGTGGAACATTTCCAGCAGAGCAATGACATCAATAGAAATGAGCAGGTGACGGAGCCCCAACCAAAAAGTTATAGTGCTGCTTTAAGAGAAGAAGGGCCATTTTTGAGTCATTTAAATGCACGTTTTTGCAGCATTGGTATTTCAAGTTTCATTACCCGTTTCTCATTCTGAAGTTTTTTACTGCGTGGCTATTGACATCATGACGCCACAGTTACACAAGTCCATTAGAGTTTGGACTTCCCACTGTCTCTTTTTTTGAAAATGCAAAATATAAAATAAACAACCCAATACAATTTAAATGATTTAAAGTAAAGACCACGCGATTATTTCTTAGCTCAGCTTCGGTTTTAGGACTAAACACAGGGAGTCAGAGTTTCAGTTTTCTGCAGCTAAAACCTGGAACAGTCTGAACATGAGACAGACTCGACTTTGACTCTGTTTAAATCCAGACTCAAAACTGTCCTGTTCAGCTGCATCTGAAAGGTTTTCATTCTGCACTCTTCTCTCTCTCGTTTAATGTCTCTTTTTTAATTTTATGATTATAAATGTTTTGGTTTGTTTGTATTGTGATTTTAATGCATTTCTTTTTCTGTAAAGCACTTTGAATTACTCTGTACGACTTGTGCTGTACAAATAAACCTGCCCTGCCTATTTCTATATTTAGATTATTACAGTTTCACTTCATTTTCATTACGTCTCAATATTAACATTAGTGTTTGCACTGTGACAAATCCTATGTGTGACCCTGTGTAGAGTCACACATGTTTTTCAAGGCTGGAAAAGGAACCAAAACTATTGACTTTTCGTTTCCAGGTGTAAAACATGATACTTTTAGTCATTTATTAACTCGTTTTATCCAATGACCCGGATAGAGCCTGAGGGGAATCCCAACTGAAGCCTGCAGAGCGTTTGGCTGCGTGACAAACAAACATGCATGTTGCATATGCATGTTTTTCTTTGTTATTGTCATATATTTTGATGTGTGAGCTACTGTGTCCAAGTAATTTCCCTTATGGATCAATAAAGTTTGTCTACATCCAAGTCTGAGCAAATATGAAGCTCAAAATATGAAAAAAGAACACAAAAACCAGCCAGTCTGTGTTAAAATCTGTTTAGAAGTGGAATTAAAGCTACAAAATGCATAATGTGTGTTCTTTAAGTTCAGCTGAGTCACAGTCTGATCCAGGATTACATCAGCACGACTCTGCACTTTTAACCTGCTCCAGAACCACAAAGTTAAAACTGCTGTGACTTTGAGTGAATACTGAATAATATTATTATGGAGGAAATCATCTGCTTAAAGTGTGTAAGACTTGATATACATCTGTATTACTATACTTTTATTTTTACTTCTTTTCGCTACTTATCTTTGCTATTATATTTGTATTGTGATGTGTGAGCTACTGTGCCTTTGTGTATCATTAAAGTTTGTGGTAAATATTTATCATATTTTTACATCAAAATACTAAAATACAGGAACTAGCGCTGAGAATCGCTCTGTCATAAAGAAATCCGAAATGCAGAATTTACGTGTAAAGAAGAAGGTTTTAACTGTCAAAAAAAATACCTATGTCAAAGCAAAGGGAGTAAAATTACAGACGTAAAACGAGGTCACATTCTTGTCAAATCTTTGTGAAAATTAGTAGTCCAGCCTGCGATAACCGCTCACTGGTAAATGTAGGAAATGCAGAGGCAATTTATGGAAAGAAGGCATTTTTCTGACAGTTAAAACCTTCATGTAATAAAATAAATGTGCAGTAATGTATTATTTATAATGACTGTTGTGCTTTGTTAACATTATGGATGCTCGGTAACAGTTATCAAACTACCTCTGCGTTACGTCTGTCATCTGCCGTCTTTGTCGAAGCAACGGAAGTAAAACTATACACTTAAAACTTGGTCTCATTTTTGTCAAATATTTGTGAAAATAAGTAGTCCAGCCTGCGATATCCGCTCAGTGATAAATGTAGGAAATGCAGACAAAATTTATGTGTAAAGAAGATATTTTTCTGACAGTTTAAACATTAATATAATAAAATAAAGGTGGAGTAATACAATGACCAATTTACTATGCCAAATTACTACTATTATGTGCATTATGGTTGCTAGGTAACAGTGAGATTCCCTCTACTTTACATCACATCTACTGCCGTCTGTGTCGAAGCAAAGGGAGAAAATTATAGATTTATACAGACTTTTTTGTCAAATCTTCAATGAAAATGAGTAACTGCAGCCCGTCATAGCGCTCACTGGTAAATGTAGGAAATGCAGAGACAATTTACGTGGAAAGAAGGTGTTTTTCTGACAGTTAAAACCTTCATGTAATAAAATAAACGGTGTAGTAATGTATTATTTATAATGGGTAACAGATATGAAACTACCTCTACGTTATGTCCACTACTGTTGTAAAGGAAGTAAAATTAAGACTTTTTTTGTGTCAAATATTCAGTCAAAATGAGTTTGTCACAGCACTGGTAAATGCCACGTGTGGGATTCACAGAGCGGTGACTAAACCCGAGGAGACGCCGAGTCAGAGGAGAAACAAAATACACTACAAATATGGAGCTCCCCCTGATACAGCACAGCCAGCCCCGGAGACCGTTTATAACAAGCGACACATGAACTCGACTCATTCAGATGGGAATTTATGACACAAGATTTTACTTTTTACATTTATAATCAGGCCTGTCATTATAAATACCATTTCGACTTATCGTTCAATGTATAACAGATGGAATAATCATTTTTTGGGGGTCAATTTCTTTGTATTAGTGGGAAAATGTTGGTTATTTTTCTGCTGTCTAGTGTTAATTATGTATTATGTTATGAATTTCCATTTATATTATTAAAGACAAAGTAACTATTTAACTGTTGCATTCTGTTATTTATTGCAGCTCATATTTTTTAACAATATAGTGCATTTATAGTCATTTTTGGGGATAATTCTGCTTTATGGTCTGGATATCATCATTTATATTCCTGGTTGGATATGCAAAGTGGATATGAAAGAGGGATGTGAATGTTATAAGGGCCCAAAGCCGTCTCAATTACACCAAGTTATGGTTGGACTATTAAAAAATGGAATTACATCTCTTTATTTGGTTAATGAAGGTTCAGAAAAATGGGCATCAGCTGCATTTTGGTTGGAATTTTCTATGTTGAGATAGATGGATACTAGTAAAAATAGAGGAATTCTGTTTTGGAACTCACCTACTTCCAATAATTTTGTACTTTCCTACTTTTTTCCACGAACGGTCTCTTAACTGAGATGTGTGTAGAATCCCTCAGTCGTCCAGGTAGAATCCATAGCAAACTCTTAACTGATGTAAATTATAAATATTTACCACAGGAATTCTCCCACAGTATAATATTTATGGTAACATTTTATGCCTTAGATTACAAGGGAGGAAACTGGACCTTGAGTGTCATCCGTCGGCTCTGTGTACAGGTAACAGTGCGTGACCTTTGACCCAAAGAATAAAATAATGATGTGGTTTTGGTGGAGTGATACCTGGATGGTGAGGGATGACCTCTCCACTGAACTCCGAACTGCCACACGAGCTGCTGCTGGACGTCGAGCCAATGCGCCCTGTACACACAGAGAAATGTGAAAACCGGGACTAAACCAGGGACTAAACCAGGGACTAAACCAGGGACTAAACCAGGGACTAAACCAGGGACTAAACCAGGATCAAAGCATGTTAAATGTGTTTTAACATGAAAACTGGGACCCAAAACTGGGACTAAACCCATTCTACATGAAAACTAAACGAGGATCAAAGTGTGTTAAATGTGTGTTAACATGAAAACAGGACTAAAACCATGACTAAACCAGGAACCAAAACAGGACTAAACCCAGTCTACATGAGAACTAAACCAGGAACAAAGTGTGTTAAATCCGGTTGGTCTCATTGAATAAACAGTGAGGGGCTGTTCTGTTCAGATGAAACCGGTTTAAACTGCCTCCACAGACGGAGGATGGAGAGAGAGAGAGAGAGAGAGAGAGAGAGAGAGAGAGAGAGAGAGAGAGAGAGAGAGAGAGAGAGAGAGAGAGAGAGAGAGAGAGAGAGAGAGAGAGAGAGAGAGAGGATAGAGGTAGAGGGAGAGAAGAGAGTGAGGGGGATGAAGGATGAAGAATGTATACAAAACAATAATCCTCTGCTTACACAACTGCATAACGACACATTTGAACAAGTGATCGATACTGTGAATCATCCAGACGAGGATTTCACACGTTTTCACAGCCCTACCACACCTTTATTCATTTGATTTAATAATGGGAAGTCATTATGTTTAACACTATAGTCATGATGTTTTCAATACTTCCTAAAGTAGATGCAATACATCTCAAAGTTAACACATTTTTATTTTTCACATTTTTAATTTTCAGTTTGTTCCATTATTTTTCCATTTGTGTACAGTTGACACTTATTTTTCATTTTTTTATTTTTCACATTTTTATTTTTTAGTTCTATTATTTTTCCATTTGCTTATATAATTGTTATATAATGTATACTTTTTTATTATTATTAAATAAATCAGGTATTGCTGCAGGAGTTGGGAAGAGGACATGAATGAGCAAGTTGGTTTGTATGTGTGCGTGTTGTGTTTTTGATGTTTTGTAATGTAAACCTGCAAGTTTTGTCTTCTGTCTATTGTATTATTATTATTATTATTATTATTATTATTATTATTATTATTATTACAACAACAATAATAATAATAATAATAATAATAATAACAACAATTCAGTTCTTTTCTGGACACTCAAAGATGTGTATTGTATTGTGTATCAACATTTGACCCAGTTCCATTGTACAGGATCTAAATTGTCTCAGTGGAAGGTGACGGTGTGTGATGGACATACTTCGGTAGTAGTCAGTGGTCGCCACGAGAGACCCGCCTGCTGGAATAGCTGCCATTCTAACACTGTTGGTCACTGAACACTGGATGGAAACCTGGAGAAACAAACAAACATTCAAAACATGAGCGAAATATTAACAGACTGAAGCGCATCAATAACCTGGATATGGGCGTGTGAACAGCCTTTACAATTTGTTATACTGGCCTATTGACCTGAATACACAAGGAAATTTACTTAGAAGTACTGTGCTACTACACTACTGTGATACTCATCCTAGTATGTTCCACAGTATGGCATTAACAGTATCCATCTTACATTGCAAATATAGACGTTTTATTGCTCAAAAATACATTTAAAAACATGTAAGTTACAGTTCAGATTCTCCACAGATCTGACCAGTAACTTGACAGTAAAGCCGTACTGTGGGACATTGTTCGCGAAGCAATAACATCTCCATGGAGACATTAAGCTAAACTAAAGGAAACTAAAAGACCACCAAAATCTATAATTATAAATCTGAAACTGATTTTGTTACCACCAGGGAAACTAAGCTGGTAAGTAAATAAATTATAATATTGCTATAAATTGAGTGCATGTTTTGTCTTTTTGTTTTGCCATCACGAAATGTAGATTGTCAAAATGGCTGTACACATAGTTTACCAGAAAATCTGACCACGCGCACTACTGCAAACGTGCACAAAATGTATCAATATCTGGTCATCTTTATGCATTTATTGTCTAAGCCATTTTAACGTTTTGGACTCGAAACTGGATCAAAGTGTGTTAAATGTGTGTGTTAACATGAAAACTGGGACTAAACCAGGATCAAAGTGTGTCAAATGTGTGTTAACGTGAAAAATGGGACTAAACCAGGACCAAAACAGGACTAAACCAGGATCAAAGTGTGTCAAATGTGTGTTAACATGAAAAATGGGACTAAACCAGGACCAAAACAGGACTAAACCAGGACTAAACCATTTTAACCCTTCATTCCCCGGGTGATGCTGGTGCGGGGGCTTCATGGGAACATCGGCTGCACGTACATCACGTTTTTTACAGCTCTACGTCACGTGTTTACATCGAACTAGGACATATGGACAAAAGAAAAACCCACATAGAAATACGGGGTAAAATGCATTATTTTAATCATTAGTTAATGCAACTGACGAAAAATTACAGCTATTCTATTTTGTATCACAAGTTATTAAATTATATTAAACGTTATTGTCAATTTATTTTCTTTTATTTAATCAGATGTGACAAGTTGCATTCAAAATCGGAAAAAATAAAAAAATAAAAATCCGCAATTACAGAAATTACCAACAAAAAAATACTGTGGGAAAAATCTCCAGTTCGATTTTATTGCTACTTATTTAGGAGTTTATTTATATTGCTTTACTCTGTGTTATTGTAATATAATGTACCTCACATTATATTACAATAACACAGCGTAAAGTAAAGTGAGCTACTGTGTCCATTAATAAAGTCTGTTTAAGTCTAAAAAGGTCAAAAATCTAACAAACAAAACCCACTTTCTAGCTTTGTCCATCCCTTCCCTACAGAAAACTGGAACACTACGTCTCAAACAAAGATAACGAATAAACAACATTAACCATTCAAACTCGTGATCATAACCGTACCCGTTATTTATCAGCGTCTCTTTTCATCATCCAAACCGATCAAACTAAAATCTGTAACGTTTAACTTGAATTATTGATCTTTTTTCTTCCCTTTACAAAAACAGCCCCTCCAGGCGTTAGCACAGGCTAGCTGGTTAGCATCGGACTCCACCATTTTAAAGCCCACCCGGGATCGCTCGGTAACGGGGCTAAGAAACGGATAAAACGTCACCTTTTAGTGGTCCAGACGTGCTTGATGTTGCGTAGCACTCGGTTCAAGTCAGTCGGCGAGGCTGGGGGAGTAAACGCTAGGCGACGGGGCCCATTTGAAAAGAAGTTTTGGGTAATTATAACCCTCCAAGGTCCGTAAGTTTGCGCTTCTGCTTTTTCTGTGCGTCTAAACGGGCTGGACGGGCTTTATATAGGCGCACGTTTACGTCCTCCTCCAAGCCCCGCCCCCCGTATATAAACGGGGCGGGGTGAAACAGAGCAGCAGAACGTGCGCTTTTCACAGAACAGGGGCGCAGCCAGTTACTGCATGTTCTTCTGGAAACATTTAAAGCTGTACTCTGTAACTTTTTCTGGTGGAGGGTCCGTTACCTGCTTGTTTTTATGGATACGTCATTGCTCTGCCTGGAATGTTCCACAGTATGACATTAAACAGCTCTACTTTACATTTATTCAATTACAGGTGGTTTTACAGCTCATAAATACCCAGAAAAACAGACATTCTGACTGAGCGGGGTCGCCTCTCCACAGATCTGACCTGTAACTTAGTCTGGTTTGGTCTCGATGAAGATAGAAAGGTTTAATACCATACAGTGAAATATTCCTGACAAAGCAATAACATCTCCATGGAGAAAAGCGTTTGACAGACCCTCCACCAGAAAAGTTACACAATGAACCTTTAAATCTACGTAGCACTTTGAGAATGTACAATCTCGTCCGATCTCATAAGCTAAGAGCGGTTTGGCCTGGTTACTGCTCAGATGGGCGTCAACCGGTGCAGTGTGTATTTATTTGGTGCTTGTCTCCATGGAGATGTTGGTACTTTGCCTGAATATACTGAACTTATAATAAAGAGTTCCTCAAACATGAATGAAACAAAACACAACTCCAGGAATATTTTTGAGGAGGAAACAACAATATAACATGACTAAAAACTCACAAGAGTCAACTTTTGTAATTTAGGACCTTTGACTTAAACATTTATATAATTCTGCCTTATTTTACAGCAGTCTCTTTTATCTTTTTTGCTTCTTATTTAGATTGTATTGTTACCATTCATATTTTTCCTCTTTTTTATTATAATATATTGTGATGTGTACTGTGCCCAAGCCTGTATAAAAGTTAAAAAATGCATTTTCACATCACATCTGATCTCAGAAGCTGCTTGGGGTTGGACCTGGTCAGTACTTGGATGAGACGCTGCTGTGAAACCAGGGGCCACAGCGGGTCGGTTTGTTCTAATCCAAACAGATAAGAGAAGTTTGATCAGTGATTCCAGAAATGCAATGCACAGTTCAGCCAGGAAATAGATTTTTGCAGTGTCATCGCGCTGGTTGCCTGACAGTGTCGTCCTAATCGCTTAATAGCGTTCTAAAAAAAGTAAACCCTGCCCTTTGTGAGCCAAATGAGCCTCGTCTATGTTGATCCAGATGAGCTCGTCCACTTCGCTCGTCTGTCGGAGCACGTTTGAGTTTGACGACTGTTTATCCACGAGAAGATACATAAAGAACCGGAGGGAATGCATTGCCAGACGAACGAGTTGGACAAAATAGAGCGATAATGGCCACGTTTACATGATGTTTTTTAATTCCGAATTAACTGTTCTGAATTAAATAGTCTGGAATTAAAATATTCTCCTTCAAGTTTACATGGAAATAATAATTTCAAATTGAGGTTTACATAGAAAACACGTTAAATCGCCTTTATTTAATTCCGCTCAACGTCTGGAGGTTGGGAAGGGTTCTGATCGGACAGGGACACAAACGGATTTACGTCGACCGGAAGAAAACTCACACTTCAGCTGCTACCGGCTTTTTTTCTAGGTTTGTCTTTACGCTATGGACACAAACAAGATCCAAACTTTTTCCGCAGTCGTTCCGATGATAATTAGGAAGGGAAGAGCGTCGGAGAAGGAGGAAGAAGACAAACTGAGTCAACGGCTGCTCCACCTCAGCCCACTCCCACATCCCGCTCACAAATCCAAAGAGCAGTGGATGAAAGTCCGAAGAGACGACTGGTGGAGCCGGATCGTCCAGAGCATGTGCTGAATGACCGGAATTATTTTAAGAAGAAAAAACGTTTACATGATCCAGGAATAAATGAATTCGGCTTTAAAATCAGAATAAACCACCCTTACTTCGGGATTAAGTTTAATTCTAAATAATCATTTTCATTAAGAATTAAGTGTTTACATGGTCTTTTTAAAGCTGAATTAATTTTTATTCAGAATTAAATTATTTTTATTTGGAATTAAAGCTCTCATGTAAACGTGGCAAATGTTGATTGATTTAATACTTAGAAAAACCGCTCTGAATCAGATCAAAACCACAGTCCTTCTACTGGTGAGGTTTTGCAGATTGAATATATTAGAAAATAAAGCAGAAATAAACGTAAATCTCTCGGGAGTGAATCTCGGCTGTGGGGGCGGAAGTCGCTTCAGTGCGACGCTGCGTCATCAAACACATAAACAAATCTGATTGGTCGGTGAAAAAGTCTTCGGCCTTAAACGCCAATGGGAGACCGAGGCCCCAGACCGACAATTCCTGTATATGAACTATACAAGAAACTGGAGGGAGGTGTTCTGCATATATGTCTGTGGTGGAATGTTCAGGAGTTAGCGACATTTTTTATTTCTTTGTTAAACCACTGCTTATGCACAGTTAGTATGAAATATATCGATTTTCTGATATTTTTACACACCCCTAAGCAGAAAGGAAAGGCCTGCATTCACATAACGACGGGAGAAGTGTCCTTGGGCAAGACACCTCGCCCACTTTGCCTGTTGCGTGAGTGAGTGGGAACACAGGCCCAGTTTAACCCTATGAACAGAGGAGACGGGTACTTCCTGGAGAGGTGGAAATCTTTTTTTTTTTAGGAATAATTGGTCGACAGAAAACTACTAACGAAGAGTTTTTGGATGAAGACAAAGAATCGTGTGAGAAGAACTGTAAGATTTGTCTCTCTGTGGAAATCTCCAGACCAAATCAAATGATGCCATCTCTGTTTTTACTGGTGAAATACAATGACCTAAAAGAAACTTCAAAGTGGAGGAAAAGTCAAAAGGGGTTAAATAAACAGGAGAACCAGGTGAAAGGGGAAGCTGAATCTCTCAACTTGAAGCGGCACTTTGTAACATTTCTGCTGAGTCCGTGAAGATGTTTTGTTTTGTTTTGTTTTGTTGTTTTTTGGTTTGTTTCGTTGCCTGGAATGATCCATAGTATGTGTGACCTTATATTAGAGCTCAAGACTGTGAAACTCACGCCTTCTTACCGTAAATGGGGTTGTCGCTCCACAGATCTGACATGTAACTTGGCCTGATGGAAAGATACGTTAGAGGTACCCAATTTTACATGTATTTGAACGAAAAGCAAAACTTTCTCTCGGGAACAATAAAGTATTTTTCCAACTTTTGTATGTGTTGTATCTAGGGCACACTGCCAGCTCAGTCCCTGTTATCTTAGCCCATGTTATTAGAGGTATAATGCTCCCTACGATGGAAGCATAGCCAGACTGAACTGTATTAGACTGAATCGTAATATCTTGAAGGTTCATGTTTTCAGGTGCTGGCTCCTGAATAAACTTTTCCTGTGTTAGAACTCACATCCTGTATTACCACATGACATCACAAGGTGGAACAGAGTGTTTTCTGTTTGAGAGAAGAACTCAGGGTTTGTGTGTTAACGTGTGAATGAAACAAAACACAACTCCAGGTACAGTGTGTTTGTGATGAGGAAACGACATTAGAACAGATCAGAAAATAGAAATAATATGTAATACGGGACCTTTAACATGAATTTGTTTTGTTTCTGATGTTTTTAAAACAGTAAAAATCAGTTCCATTGCCTCGTAGCCTGATCAGTTTTGTATGATTTATTATTGTGTATTTGTATGAGCTTGTGTGGTGTTGTTTTGCTCATTAGTTGTGGTCTGTACAGTCCATGTTTGTGAAGTCAGACGGACTGTTCGCACACCCGACTCACACTGATAAGATTCAGTGTAAAGTTGTCAAACTAGAACATAAACAACCTAAACTTACCTCAGATGGCTGCCAGAGGACTTAAAGGGCTTAGTGTGCAGGACTGGGTTAGTATGACGCATATAAAACTGCCTTATCAAATGTGTAAACAAAACTCAGGAGTGAAGCTGTTCAAATGAGGTTACAAACAATAGCTTATAGCAGTGAATGAGCTATGTAATGAAACTAAGCTCTAAAAGAATCGAGAATGAGCTTTTAATATGAGTTAAATGGATAAATGTGTCATATTAAAGGTCCTTTCTTACACAAAACTGACTCTTGTTGTGTTTTGTTTCATTCACACGTTTGAGTGATCCTTTATTATTCCATCCAACCTTCATTTTCTTTCGCTTATCCAGGAGCCAGGTTGCAGGGGCAGCGGTCTGAGCAGGGACTCCCAGACTTCCTTCACCCCAGACACTTCCTCCAGCTCCTCCAGGGGAACCCCAACGTATTCGCAGGCCAACCACAAGATATACTCCCTCCAACGTGTCCTGGGTTTTCCCCGAGGCCTCCTTCCGGTGGGACTTCCCCGGAACACCTCCCCAGGGAAGCATCCAGGAGGCATCTCCAAAGGTCAAAATGCGCCGTTCCACCTTGTGATGTCATGAAGCGGTAGTTGTCAAAGTACCGGGCTACCTTTTATCTTTTGTTCAGTAGTTATCAGCAGTTCCAGGGTTGAAATGATCTAAATAATTCTAGAGAACGTGTATGGAGTTTAAAAACACAGCGTCATTATCATTATGTCATTATCCCATGACATCACAAGGTGGAACAGAGGGTTTTAAACATGTGAATGAAACAAAACACAACTCCAGGTCTGTTTGTGATGAGGAAACAACATTAGAACATAGATGGGCCCAGACATTCTATTGAGTTGCTGACAAAAGTGATTATGAAGTGTTTTATTTTAATTTTAGTTTGGTCTGCTTTTCTAATTTTTCATTGACATAAACTTGACGTAAGCGACTATTTCGTTTTCATGTAGTTTCAGGTGTTTGGCTCCCTCCAGTGGCGTAATGTGTAAAGTACAGCAAGGGTGTTTTACTAGAACAATTTATACAGTAGTGTTGGCATATTTACATTTTTTATAAATCCTCGTGGTCATGGTAAATATATAAAACTGAAATAAGCTGAAATACAATGCTCCTTTGTGCTGTTTTCCTTTAGAATAGTAAGAAGTATGGATATTGCCATAAATAATTAAAGCAAATGAGACTTACTTTATTGATCCACAAGGGAAATGACTAAAATCTCAATGAAAAAAAAAATGTTTTCTGTGCACTGTCCTTGTTTTAAATAAAATAAATAAATCCAAAACAGAAAAGAGAGTCGTTGTCGGCAGGATTCGAACCTGCGCGGGGAGACCCCAATGGATTTCTAGTCCATCGCCTTAACCACTCGGCCACGACAACGTTAGACTGTTGGGGGCGCTATTGCACATTTAATCGCGTCACAGTTCTGCCATATTTGTTATATTTTATTTGGTGCATTGCAGGAAAAACAACAGAACGCCACTTATCTGATGATGAGGTTATTATGAATTAAATGAGGGTGACCTGACGTCCCTATTTACCCGGGACAGTGGCAGTTTTGAGCCCTGTGCCTGTGCCCCTTTTTGACTGGCGTTATTTGAAATACATTTTAAATTAAAATTGGAAATAGAGGTCGAAATCTGTTTTTTGTTTGACACTAAAACGGAATAATGAAATAACAAACTGTTTTCCCATTTTATTGTTTTTCGTTCTTAATTGAAATTCAAAAGAACGACCTGTACACGGGCCGATGGTGTTTACGTGTATTAAAAGTTCTTAATAAACTTTAAAGTGTCATAACATGTGCGGCTATTTTAAATCTGTACTTTAAACCTCCGTCATCTTCCCTGGTGGTCTAGTGGTTAGGATTCGGCGCTCTCACCGCCGCGGCCCGGGTTCGATTCCCGGTCAGGGAACTAGACTTTTATTTTTTTTCATCAGTTTTTTTACATTAAGGTACCACGTGTAAGATTTTGATTTTAAATTTGGGTCGCCAGTTTCGATGCTGAAAATGAAGTGTGGAGTAACTATAATGCAAAACGTAAAGGATTTCAGTGATTTTCTATTTAATAAAGCAGAGCAGACTTCTGAAATCCTGAAAACTTGTACTCTTGAACAAGATGTACTGTATGAATGTGTAACCCGACTGCCTGTTTTGTTTTTTTTTATTTGTTTTTGAATGCATCTTTACATCGTTATTAATTTTATGTGTGGGAAAAAAAAACATGCAAATATACTGTGACTTATGTGGAGGAAAAAAAAAAGCAAATAAATTGCAAATAAAAAAAATAAAATAAATAAATACTGTGGTGCTTTTACATTTGAAATGTGTTCTGCCTGATTAAAAAAAAACCCAAAACACTCGCCAGTGAACGCCTCATTGTCCTCGTCCAACAGGCTCAGTGAGAGATACAGGACTATATTCATACCATACTTCATACGGATGTACAAGTACTCCATACGGATGTACAAGTACTCCATACAGATGTACAAATATTCCATACAGATGTACATGTTTCTGTCAATCATCTTTCATGTTGCATTGTTTACTTTTGACTCTTGATTGTAATATACTGTGTTCTTTGAGCTACTGTGTCCATGTCATTTCCCTTGTTTAAGTTTAAGTCTAAGGTTCTGTGCTCAGACTTTCTTAAAAAAAAAAAAAAAAAAAAAAAAAAAAAAAAAGGCCGTCACATTATTTAAAGGAATGCCTTTTATTGATATTCAAACATTTACAACAAAACCAAAAAGAGATTTAATTAAATCACCAGAATTTTCCACATCTTCTGATCCCTTTATTTTTCTACATTAGCTAAAGGCCCAGGCCCTATATAAAGCTATTCTCTACTGTGGACCAGCCGGACACGGGGCTGGCTCTGTGTGCTGTACTTTCAACGCAAAATAACAATTCAGGAAGATTCAAAAGTCTCTCCAAAAGTGATCAGGAGTCCGAGAAACCCAGGATCGTAATAAAATGAGCTGTGATTTCCATTTGTGTAGTGCTCGTCTCAAATCAAAATCCTGACGAAACAAAAGGCAAACATCAGGATAGCTTTGTTGTAACAGACTTCAATCGTGGCAACTTATTCCAGATGGCGAATTAAATTTACAACACAAGATTCCCCGGAAAAAGAAGGCGAGGTGACAAAACACAACAGAATACATGACATTTAAAGTTACACTGGCAACGAATCTGAAGGAGTTTGATGAGAAGTAAGTACACGTTTAAACAGAAATTGATAATAATAATCTCCCAAATATAGAATGCACTAACTTATAATTTTTGTAACATTGGCGTTTTTGTTGATAAATAGTCCACACTTTGAGGAAAAAAGCTGATACAAAATGTTATAGCTGTAAAACAATTAGTAATTCTACAATCAAAAATGCAAATGATTATATTTTTAAGCCATTTTGACACGTTACGTTTTTGGCTTCAACTGAACTTTATTTAAAACAGGCAAAAACAGTGTACGATTTGGCAGCAATAATGTTATATATGGCGTTTTGATTATAGCAGGAGTTTAGCCTGTAAAAAAAACAGCAAAGAGGGAAAAAAGAGGGATCTATTTAGGAAATATACAAAAAAAAAAAAAAAAAGAAAAAACTGAGAGTAGCGAAAGTGACGGTGCTACACGACTGTGCTGTGTGTTCACGTCCAGAGGCAATTTAAATAAAGTGTTTTTGAAACTCTTATGCTAATGGCCTCATGCATTATTATTACGTAGCATCTTTATGTTTTCAGCAGGAGTGCATCATTTGGCAAAGCAGATTTTTCCAATTTCTTACATTTTATCCCTCCAAAAACAGCCTTAACCAAGCTCCCTTTCGACGCTGTACAAAACTGAGAAAAGCTACTCGTTTGTTAACCAAAACTGAAATTATTTAAGCTGTGAAATATTTTAAGTAAGGCCTGTAAAATGTGTTGACATTCAGGTAGTGTGCAGAGCAAACGGCAAAATCAAGCATTAAAAAGGTGCATTGTGTAACTTTTTGGTTGGGAGGGTCCGTCACCTGCTCGTTTCTATGGATACGTCACTGCTCTGCCTAGAATGTTCTACTTAATGCTCCACCTTATGTTTATTTCAATTACAGGTGGTTTTGTCGCTCAAAAATACCTAGAAAAAACAGGTATTCTGACTGAGTGGGGTCGCCTCTCCACAGATCTGACCCGTAACTTGGTCTGGTTTGGTCTCCATGAAGATAGACGGTGACACATAGAAAAGTCTAATGCCGTAGTGTGAAACATTCCAGACAAAGCAATAACATCTTCATGAAAAAAAGCATCTGACGGACCCTCCACCAGAAAAGTTACGCAATGCAGCTTTAAAAAAGAAAAAAAAGCTGCACTGTGTAACATTTTGGTTAGGGGGGTCTGTCACCTGCTTGTTTCTATGGATACGTCACTTCTCTGCTTGGAATGTTCCGCAGTGTGACATTAAACAGCTCTGCTTTACATTGATTAAATTCCAGGTGGTTTTACAGCTCAAAAATACCTAGAAAATCAGACAGACTGTGAGCGGGGTCGCCTCTCCACAGATCTGACCTGTAACTTGGTCTGGATTGGTTTCCATGACGATAGATGATGACAGATAGAAAAGTCTAATGCCGCACTGTGAAAAATTCCAGACGAAGCAATAACGTCTTCATGAAAAACGCGTTTGCTGGACCCTCCAACAGAAAAGTTACGCAATACAACTTTAAAGAAAATAAAAATAAAAATGACCCTTAAGAACGTTTTACTTACGGCCCAAATGAATAAAACTGGCTACAACTCAACTTTGCTACTGAAAATACAGTACTGTGCAAGTATTACAAGTATTACAAGTATTACAAGTATTACAAGTATTACAAGTATTACAGTAGCATTTACCCCTTAATTACAAGAAGGTCCAGGTTTAAAACGGGTCTGGGCCATTGCGAGACGGGACCAGAGCCTTAGCAGAGGTCAACAGTTAAGTGCTTCTAATGTCAAATTTCACAGTTTGGGCCAGTTATTTTACATCTTGTGAAATTTAACTTATTACAGACAATTAATTATGTGTTTTTATTTATTTTTAATTTATTTTTTTGCAGCTTTGACTTTAATGTCAGTTTTGTATCGAATATTCTGAATTTTTCTGTAAACGTCTGGCAAAAACGAAGAGCTTTAAACGGTGTTCTAACGCCGTTACCTCCGCAAAAACAAACCTGGAGTCGTGTTTTGTTTCATTCACATGCCATTTATTATTAGCCTGTCTACATCTCCAAAGCTCTAAACGCTCTGTTCCCCTTTGTGATGTCATGAAGTGGTGGTTTTCAAAGTGAACATCTTAACCTCTTACCTTTAGTTCAGTAGATATTGGCAATTCCAGAGCTGAAATCATCCAATTGTTTCTACTGAAGGTGTACGGAGCACTTCCTGTATTACCACATGACATCACAAGGTGGAACAGGGTATTTTTTGCTTGAGAGAAGAAGAACTCAGCCTAAATACGCAGATTTTGTGTGTTAAACGTGTGTGAATGAAACAAAACACAACTCCAGATGTGTTTGTGATGAAAAAACAACATTATAACATAAATCAGAAAACGGCGCAACACAATCCCTTTAAATCTATAATCAGGATTAATTGTAAAACGCGTTAATCTTCGTGTCTGTAGTGTACAATCTTTATTTATTCTATTTTTTGCACAGTACTGTATAACTAACCAAAAACACGTACTCAAACGCAGCTTTAAACGCAGCAGTGGTGACAATAGAGAATCTTTTTATATTTGTACATATCGATAAAAGTTATGTAAAAACATTATGCAAAGCAGTGTAAAATAGTTTAGAATACAAAATGGATTCTTTACATCCGGGTTCGGGTTTCTGAGTAGTTTGTGGTTGGTACAGCTGAGATGTCATATGTACATGCAGTACTGTAGTAGTATTTGTAGTAGTTGTAGTAGTAGGCCCACGATTAGGAGTACATAGTATATGAGAGTGACAGTAGCGTTCACAGTGTGGAGAGCAAAGACAATTTAATAAAAAAAAAAAAAGTTCCGTAGAGAGCTTTATAGCAGATTCCATTGGACTGTACAGAATAAACAATAAATTACTTTTCTGTAGTGAATTTATGCCAAATTTGACCCAAAATATTCAAAATTCAAGATAATTTTATAGTTTAATTTGGAATTTTGTAGCCATTTTTGTCACTTTGAACCTCCTTTTAACAAAATAAAGGCGTCGGAATTTATTTTTATTCGTTTAAATCGTATATTGTGAAATTTAAACAAGTTTTGACTATTGTTAATATATTGTTGCTAGGTAACAGCAGGCCCGGCGACAGAAATTTGGGGGCCTGGGGCAAGAAGTTTTACATGGACCCCCCTCTAGGATAAATTAATAGGAAGGGGGGCCAATTCTGTTTTTTTTTGTTTTGTTTTGGTTTTTAGTTTTTAGTTTGGGAAGTTTTGGGAAAATTTTGGAAAATCTTAAATATAACTATGTTTTTGTGAAATGAGCAGTCTAACAGTCAAAAAAAATGTACTAAAAGGTGTATTGGGGTCCACTACCTGCTCGTCTCCATGAGGATGTTATTGCCGTCTCTGGAATGTTCCACAGTATGAAATTAAACGTATACATTTAGTATTTATTCATTACGGGTGTTTCTGTTGCTCAAAATTACAATAATTCTTCCTTCTGTGAATAGGGGGACTCTCCACAGATCTGAACTGTAATGTAACCTGCTCCTCTTCCTCGTGACAGATCGGTTTAATTTTGGTAATGCAATAAAATCTCCATGGAGACAGGCAATTGGCAGACCCTCCAATAGAAATGTCCCGCAGTGCACCTTTAGCTATTCAAATTTCAGACTTGCTAATATAATGGTTTTGTTGGAAAATTTAAAAAAAACAAAAAAAAAAACAACTAAAAAATATTTGTTTAATCCATGTTTGTTGTTAATTTTTGTCCATTGGATCCACTATAAATCACACCTCTACAGTTCTGATGCTAACTGGCTGCCGTCGTTCCCAAATCCCATTAAATCAGATGCCCCGTATGATTAGATAATGTAAGATAATGCCTTTTGTATTCACTGAGCAGAGTTGGAACCAGGCCCGAGGACGAACTAAAGGCCGGAGGGTCAGAGCGTCCGTGGCAGAACCGCATCCGGAGCCGAGACCCTGGCAGACAGCGCCCCCCGTTGGTGCGTACACGGCGTGGCGTCGGCCGGGGGCGTGGTTAAAGCGAGGAGGAGGAGAGGAGCGGGAGTGAGAGGGCGGAGGTCAGAGGTCAGAGGTGAGAACAGTACAGTCCGAGCGGGGGCCAGTTCAGAAGGGCGGGTTTTCCTGAGTGGGAGTGGTCTCGGTCTCGCTCGTGGCTTCGCCGTTGCCCTTGGCGCCGACAACTTTGTACTGGAAAACAGAGAGAGACAATACATCACTATACTACTACTACTACTACTGCTACTGCTACTACTGCTACTACTGCTACTACTGCTACGACTACTACTACTACTACTGCTACTGCTACTGCTACTACTGCTACTGCTACTACTACTACTACTACAACACTTTATTTCTATATAGCATGTTGTTCCACAGTATGGCATTAAACCTTTCTATCTTCATGGAAACCAAACCTGACCAAGTCACAGGTCAGATCTGTGGAGAGGCGACCCCGCTCACAGTCAGAACGCCTGTTTTTATAGGTATTTTTGAGCTCTAAAACCACTTGTATCTGAATAAATATAAAGTAGAGCTGTGGAACATTCCAGGCAGAGCAATGACATCTCCATGGAAACAAGTAGGTGACAGACCCCCAAAACCAAAAAGTTACACAGTGCACCTTTAAGCCATGTTATATGCCATTACCTCCGCAAAAATATACCTAGAGTTGTATTTCTCATGCAACGTTTTTATTTTTCCCTTTATTTTTACTACACTCTACATTTTATATACATACAGAAGACATCATACAGAATATACAAAGCAAAATATATAGAATTATGTAGTTTAAAAAAAAAAGAAGGTAAATAACTCTACTAAATATTTTTCGACAAAGCAAAGGAGAGTTTAAATTCAAGACATTTACCTATTTTTCTCTTTTTTTTTTTTACTAAATAATTCCATATAACTTACTTCATATATTAGACGTAACAAAACAACAATGAATGAGAGGGGGTTTCCAAACTTGTGACGGTGTATACATGCCTAACACTGGAAGCAACAGATACACTAAATAATAAATCATAGTGAGTTTGAACAAAGGCTAAAACTCACAACTAAAGAGCCTTTGTTCAGACTTGCAAACAGTAACTATAGTTTGATCTTTTACTTCACTTTTTTGTTGTGCTTTCTCATTGTAGATAAATACAAAACAAGCCTATTTCTCAGGACAATAACAGTTGTGTGGCGTTTGTGCGTCCTTTAATTCAGATTTCAAGGCTAATTTCAGTGAGCGCGTTTACATATGAACCAGTTTGTACAGTTATGAGCCTCATCCAGGTTCTGACGCAAGGTTCTCTGGATTTGGCGTTTACCTGCGCTCAGAAAATCCAGAATACATACTCGTATCCCTGTGCACATGAGGAATCAGAGTATCCTGGATATTTAGACTGGTTGCTATGGTAACTATGGCACAGATATGGCAAGGAGCTAAACATGGAGCAACCATAGATGGGATTCAAAACTGGCCTAAGCGAGTGTGACGTCACCCACAGCGTTCGCCGCCACTCAAATGAAGCTTGTGACGCTCACGGTTACAGGAGCGAATTTGGAGCTAGGATTTTTTTTGATGGAAAAAATAGCAAAAAAACCCCAGGATCATGATCATGGGTTAATCTGAACATTTTAAGCCCAAAATGGCGAGGTTCACAGCAGCAGTTACAGAGAGAAGGGCCACAATATTCCAGTGTAAGACAACGGGAGCCGGAAGAGCCGCATGCAAACTTCCTCTGTCCATCTATATGTACAGACTGTGGTTGTAACCTCGCTAACTTAAGGCTTAACAGGTTCCTAACAAAAAATATATACATTTAAGTAAGAACATTAGACTGGAGCTCTGTCGCAGCTTCAGTAAAAGGTGTTTTTAACAACTGAAAAATACAACAGAGCCTCACAGTTTAGTTCAAGAGCGACACAAACACACAGAAGGTGGTGTTAAAATGTGGTTGTATTAAACAGCAGACTGCTTTATTGTGTTTATAAGTATAAAATATTATTACTTAAAAGGAGTTTGAGTCGTTTTGGGAAAGTATCTGCTCCTACTGTTTTTATTACTTGAGTTCGCACATGCTCAGTACAGCTCCAGGTTTGAGAAATCAGGATCCTGCGTCTACAGGCCACAGTGTCCTGGAAACTCTGAGAAAAACCCAGTGAGTCTCTCCTGGTTTCTCATAACCGGGAGACTGAAATCAGGATACTGCGTTTACATGGACACTCACATAACCAGGACACTCAAAAACGCACTGAATGACACACGTTAATATAATTTTACCTTCAGATTGCCCATTTTGTCTTCGAAGGACTTGAAAGTGGCCGAGTTTCTGTAACACAAAAACTCATTTTAAACTCCCATAGACAAATTTCACACTATACACAATAAAAACATGCACCAATACTGATACAGGACAGTAATATCCATGTTTTTACACATCTACAGTCCACACACACACACACACACACACAAACACACATACAGTACACCCCATGCATTATCTGAACAGTACGGATATAGTGGACATACTTTACCTCATGGCGGGCATACTTATGGAGTGGCGGATGGAATAGTTGCTACTTTGGAAGCGTTAAAGAGACAGAGAGAGAGGTGCAGGTGTTAAATGCAAAAAAGCAACAAGCCGATCAGGTACAGGGTCAAAAAGCGCCTATGACAGGTTCGACTTCTCAAGATTATTATATTTAAGATTTGCGCAAAAACATTCAAACTCGTTTTCCCAATTCAGCCATTTTTAAGGTTTAAAATGTTGGAAATCCGGACATCACACTAGGGAATTCCCTAACTGTAACCCCACAAAACTCCTCTAATGTACACAGAAATTTATTTTGTTGAAATCGTGTTTAAAGTATCAGGAAAAAATATGTAGAAATTGTGTAAAATGTACTGAACTTCTGGACAGAATTCTCCCTAGTGTGACGTCATAAGTATGTCTGAACCCTCTACTTCTGTAATTTTCAACATATTTTTCAACTTTTCTTCACAAACTGCTTCTTGATTGGCATTTATATTTACAGTAGGTATTATCCCACTAAATAAAAACAATTGAGAATAATAAAAACCTGTCATACGCACTTTAAAGTCTACCATTTTAAATTTACATAATAGTTGTAATGATTATAAAAGTTACAGGGCTAGAAAGGATAAGATTGAATACTGGATAGTGTTCCAACATAAACTATAGAAAATTATAAACAATAGAAGTGTATTTATTATTTAAAATCAAGTGGAAAGCCATTTCAACTGGGCATAAAGTGTTCAGATAAGAGCGACTTCACACCAGAGAGACACAAAATGGGAGTATAATTTAGATCAGGCTACACTGATACTGAAAACCTTAAAACATGGTTGATTTTTTTAGTTTTTCCCAGCTTTAAAAGGTGGATTGTGTAGGGAAGAGGGCCCGTCAAATGCTTTTCTCCATGGAGATGTTATTGCTTTGTCTAGAATGTTTCACACTGTGGCTTTAAACATTTCTACCTTGACGGAGACCAAACCAGATCAAGTTCACAGTCAGAATTGTTGTTTTTCTAGGCATTTTTGAACTATAAAAACACCTGTAATGGAATAAATGTAAAGTAGAGCTGTTTAAAGTCACACTGTCACATTCTAGGCAGAGCAATGACATATCCATAGAAACAAGCACCTGAAAAGTTCCACAACGCACCTTTAAGACAGCTATAAACAAAAAAACAATTGCACATTTGATTTGAAAATGAAATAAAAATGATAATATTAATAATAAATAATAAAATGTGCGTCGTTTTGTTATATTATGATTAATAAAATTCCAAAAACCTACTCATGCCCTAACCCAAACATGAAAGCAGGGGCGGTGCGATACAACTTGAGAAAAAAAAAAAAATTGTCATAATGATAAATATTAGGGATGGGACGAGACGCAGTTTCCTCAAGGCGAGATACGAGATTGGGTCCACGAGAACGAGACAAGACGGGATTTTAAAACAATTCCTAATGTATAAATTTCACGATTCAATTTCCAATTTTGGCCTCACATTTTTTAATTTATTTGATTTCCATTCTAGTACAGCTTTTTGGAACTGTAAGAAATGTGACTCACCAACACGAGACCCATTTTTGTCCAATCCAATCAGAAAAAATCGAGATAATTTTTCTCACGAGTGCACGATCTTTTGGCAATTTTATCTCACAAGATCTTGTACCAACCCTAATAAATATGTTATATGTTAATTAAGCATTATAATCATTGTTTTTGTCTTTGCTTTCGACAAATGCTTACAGAAAACTGAACGTTCAATAATCATAATAATAAAATCTAAAAAAACAAAATAAAAATGACTTTCAGTATAAATTTCCTGAACATAAATAATAATACGGAATATTTAATAATTGCCTTTTAACACAAAAAATATTCTTAGATTATTATTAGAAATGACTAAATGACTGTTTGTGAAGTTTTAACACATCTAAGAAAAAATATCAGAAAAAAACATTAAAAACACAGCTCATTTCAGGTGTGAGGGCGCTCTCATGTGACCAGGTGAGCCCAGGTGAGCCCAGGTAAACCCAGGTAAACCCAGGTGAGCCTCTTACCTAAAGGAGTTAGAGAAAGGGAGCGCTCTGCAGATCAAACCAAGGCAGCGATTAAAGGAGAGAAAGAAGCACGTGAGCCAAAAGCAGCAGCAGCATAGCCAAAAAACCCAAAATACAAACACTTTACACACACACATACTCCTGTGAAGTGTTAATATGACACTGTGCAGTACGAACGGGACCACAAACAAATGTTATGATTATCTGGGTGTTTACACAGAACACATGAGATCAGGATAAGATCAGGAGTGTGTGCAAAACAATGGAGGATGCATGGCTAACAATGACAAATGACCATTCTCTAATTTCCTGTGTCATAGGGGCTAGCTCAGGTAACGTTTAGGCAACAGCTACATTTACGCAAAAAAACATGATTTTTTCACATATTAGTCCCACCAAAACCTCCACAAATTAGCCAGGGAGGACTGAGAATCAAGCAAAGCATTGACAAGTTACACATTTTGTTGTGAATGTTGGATATTCAAGGCAAGATATATTCTGCAAAAAATAATTTCAACAACACATTTTCAGGAGCCTGTGATCCATACGAGGTTCATGGTCTTGTTTTGGGGTCTTGATTTTCAACAAAAAGGTGAGAGGAACCAACGCTAAAGGTAAATTGTCTCACTTTTATATATATATAGCGCTTTTCCACCTTCAAGGCACTTCGAGACACTGGGGGCGATGTGGGTTAAGTGTCTTGCCCAAGGAAACGACGACAGCATTCATCTGTGGGAGCAGTGGATCTGAACGCTCAACCAATGAAGTTTATGTCGAGAACCGCCAACCTTTTGGATCAGCGGACAAACGCTCTACCAACTGAGCGAGTGCCGCTAATGTTGCCTAGTTTGACACTGTAATTTTGTGTGAGATTTGTTTAAACGCACAAATTAGCTCATCTATTGTGTTTCCAACTAACGCAGCTCTTTATGGTCAGATGGCGTTAAAATAAAGCTCAAATCAAATCTAACTTGCGTAACAAAGCTTCTGACAGAGTAGTGCTTTCAGTTAGCATGGCACCCCCGGGGAATGTTGATGATTGAATCGATTCCATATCCTCCTGTGTTCAAAGTGAAAGTAGGAGGGCCTGGCTCACAAGACAATTTAAACGTTAGCCTTTATTAAACTAATTTTTCCAGTAAGATATGAAAGAATCCATTTTATATTTATATGGGTATTCATGGGTAATATTTTGAACGTTTGGCGATTTTGGCAAGATTTCAGTGGGACAAATAGGCAAAACAGATAATAAATGTTCACCAGATTCAAGTTCAGGTCAATAGTTTGAGCGTCCCGTCTCCATACTGGATCTACACCGTGTCCAACAGATTCTTACAGTTGGATTTTCCTGTTTTTTTCCCTCTTACCTCATGTCTCCGAGCCCCTTCCTGATGGCGGTGCCCATCGTGGACAGAGCTGCGGTGGTCTTCTGTCCCGCCTGAGAGAGCGTCTCCTGGGTCTTCTTATACCTGTGTGTGGGACAGAGGGGACGGAGGGGAGATGAGAGAGGAGGGGAGAGAGGAGAGAGGAAAGGAGAGGAGAGGAGGGGAGAGAGGAGAGAGGAAAGGAGAGGAGAGGAGGGGAGAGAGGAAAGGACATAGGTAACGAAAGGAAAGAGGAGAGAGGACAGAGGAGAGGACAGGAGAGAGGAGTAGGAGGGGAGAGAGGAAAGGATATAGGAAACAAAAGGAAAGAGGACAGAGGAGAGGAGAGGAGAGGAGGGGAAAGAGGAAAGGACGCAGGAAACGAAAGGAAAGATGACAGAGGAGAGACAACAGGGGAGAGAGGAGAGGACAGAGGAGAGGACAGAGGAAGGAGGAGAGGACAGCAGACAGAGGAGAGGAGAGATGAGAGAAGAAAGGACATAGGAAAGGAAAGAAGACAGAGGAGTGAGGAGAGAGGAGTGAGGAGAGAGGACAGCAGAGTGAGGAGAGGGGAGGACAGAGGACATAGGAAAGGAAAGAGGCCAGAGGAGAGAAGACAGAGGAGAGAGGACATAGGGGAGAGGAGAGAGGACATAGGCGAGAGGAGAGAGGACAGAGGAGAGGAAAAAGAACAGAGGAGAAGAGAGAGGAGTAGAGAGAAGAGGACAGGATTGGGATGCAGCCGCAGCAGATACAGAAAAGAAAAGAAGAAGTGACGATGAGACGACAGAAGGGACAAAGACAGAAGAGTTTACGTTAAATAAATGTAGATAACCTCAAGATAGAGATGCACCAATCCTCACACAGGGTCCATTCAAATAACTGGATCTGATAGAAGTTGATAATATCATAATTTGGATGATACTTGGGAAACTTGGCCGCAGGTATCAGTGAAACTCAAAACTCTGTATCTGCAATTTGGATTCAACATCAGAATTATCGGATTGGTGCATCTTTCACCTTCAACGTACAAATTAATGCCATATTGCGGAAAAATGTAATTATTGCAGCGTTTAATTCAAAAGTGAAACTCAAAAAGAAGATTTTCTGTTTGTTTTTTTATCCAATATGAGTTTCACTTTGAATTCTCCATGACAGTGCTATCGTTTTGTTTGTCGCACAGTATGGCATTAAACTTATCTCTATGGAGACAAGCAGGTGGTCAGATCTGCGGAGAGGCGATGCCGCTCACAGTAAGAACGTGCATTATTCAAGGTATTTTTTTAGCATTTAAAACACCTGTATTTATTAGCAATTAAAAACACCTTTAATGCCACACTGTGAAACATTCCAGATAAAGCGATAACATCTCCATGGAGACGAGCAGGTTTTGTGCACTCCAGCTAAAAAGTTGCGTAGTATACCTAAAAGACCCCTCCATACAAGTCAAACCTGTTAGAACATTATTATGTTACAGGGTTAGTGAAGTCCACCCAAAAAGTCGCTGTTTTAAAGTTTAGTGCATTTTCAACAGAGGCCGATGGTAGAAGAATCTGAACATAGAAAACCCTTAAATTTAGTATGAATGTTGTGAAGGATGAATGAGAGGAAAAAAGAAAAGATGCCCCAGACACTGTAAAGACAGTCCTTCATAAACATATCCAAAGAAATGCACCTTTATTATTTATATACAAACAACAGAAAGGTCAGACGTGCTGGTTAAAACCTTCAAGTATCAGACGCGTAGAAAAACAAAACCTCGGAAAAACGGCCTTGGTCAGGATTGTCCGACAATTTCCTGTACATTTCTTGTATAAACATAATACAAGGGGGTGTGTTGGTTTTGGCACAGGGATATATTGGCTATATTGTTATATACAGGAGGATTATATAAACTATGGAACATTGTGATACAACTGTTTGCACTGCAGAGGATTTCCTTCTCAGTTGTGAGGAGGGGCAGACGGAGATTGTGGCTGACCACCATTTTACACCAAAGCAGTAACAGCCCAATCTACACCCGCAGTGTCGTACGCGAGTCCAGCGTAAGAGCGATTACGCGTCGTGCAAATGAAGATGGAGGTCTGACTTTTCAGCGTCAGTGGAGCGTCGCTTTTATCAGGGGGGAGATAAGGTTCTTGTCTCTTGTGATTTTATAGTTTATTTTATATTTTATTACTTATTTTTCTGTTTTATTTTGACTTGTACATATACATATACATTTATTTTTATAATTATGTCTCATTTGACACGTGTCTCTTGCTCTTTTTTGCTACACCATCTATATTTGTTACTCTCTGTTATTATTTTATATTGTGATGTTTGAGCTGCTGCGTCCAAATAATTTCCCTTGTGGATCAGTAAAGTTTGTCTAAGTCCAAGTCTAACGTTTGTCAACTTTTGTATTGTGATTTAAAACGTAATTCATACAATCAAGAATGAATATGTAGCAATAAAAAGAGTTTGGTGTTTTAAATGTGAATATACAGAGGCCTCTGGTGTAAATTTGGCAGCTCTGTCCATGTTACGTGACGCTGAAGCTCCTGGTAGAAACTTGGGGTAATCGGCTCTGTGCACAGCGGCTCGCTAGTTAGCTTATGGCTCTCGAGGCTAATGCTAACTTTTATTAAAAGCGTAAAATATAAAATAAATCAGTTAAAATTTAAATGTATTAAAGTAAAGACTATCCAACTGTTTTCATATGTAGATTATATTAGTTTGTGGCATATACATGTATTAAAATTTATTATACTCAAAAATTAGCATTAGCATTAGCATTGAGACATAAACTTGCCCCTTTCTAAACACAGAAGTGTTCTCCGGTCAAGTGTTCAATTCATTTGTTTAGTCTTGCAAATATTATAAAAGCCACCTTTAAGCAGCGTTAGGGATATTGTCAGTTTTATTGTTATCACATTTTTTTGCCCTATTCTGGTATCGCCAAAGATGCTTCTGAATGTGGTTGTGCTTCACATGTTTGACTGTTACTCTTACACTGTAACTGTAGATATTTAGGTGGATTTGCATGCCGGTGGAATTAAAATATCAAGAGACAACCTGTAGTAATTAAAACGATACAAAAGCTGTAAGACTAAACTGGACATTCTGAGCCAAAACTGGTTGGGAGGAGGTTATTTAGAGGCTCTGTCTGATCCACGGCGTTTGATCAAATTTGGGACATTTCAGTAGAAAACACTTCTTACACAAACATGGTTAGCTCCACTAGCACCAGCGCAGTATGTAAAAGACACATGTACACAGCTTATTCCTCATAGTAAATGAATGGTGACTCACGCTTCAGTATGGGTAATGTCGTCCCAAGTGGCAGTGGCTGTCTGAAATCTAGAGACACAACAGCAGACAGCACATGACAATGGGAACAGCTACTGCAGTACAATAAATACATGTACACATCTTTGTACTATTTAAATACACGGGCTGAATCACAACAGAGCCAGCGTCGTGTGGTGGGTCACAGGAAACTTTGACCTAAAATAGAAAATACTTAGAAAAGCAGTGGGTTAAAGATAGCAGCTGTATAAACTGGGAAGCCATGCAAAAAGCAAAACATATTTGTATTTTGTATTTACTAATTTAGTGCCAATACAAGTTGGGTTTCATTATTTGCAATTGTTCATAGTTGTTGCCTCATCACGTGATGTTTGGCACTTAAAACATGTTTTATTTCAAAGCAATTCCAATTTCAAAGTTAGTTATTCTCATTTGCCGTCTTAAGTTTTACTCCAGATGCCCTCCCTTTGCACCTCTTCCCCATTTATTCTAGGCTTGGATCTAGCAAAAAGAAAAACGTACACTTGTAATGTAACTGTAGTGAAATCTGAATATTTAATACGTGTTCACCTGCCCGGGGACTGCGGGTGTAAAGCAGCAGTAGATAAATATGGCAGGTTATCATCTTTTCTTCTGTAAGGTTAATGAATTTATACAAGCTAACTGACAAAGAAAGAAATAAAGAAAGTGCAATTAAAGCTACCATCTGTAATTAGATTGGCCGACCCACCCCTGTTGTATTCTCACTTCACCTCTAGATGCCGTCTACGCTACTATTGTCTGTTAGTGCGCCAGAAGAAGATCAGAGAGCACAGATGAGGGGAAGGGCAACAGGTTTCACATCTGCCATCTACTGGTGAAAAAAGTAATTAAAAATTGCAGATGGCAGCTTTACAGGGCCCAAATTGCGCAGTTTTCTGATCTATGTCACAATGTTGTTGACTCAAAAACCGACCTGGAGTTCTTTCGGTGTTTTGTTTCATTCACACATGTTTAAATCCCACAACCCCTGCACATGTAGCCTTCTAGTTCTTCCCTCAAGCTCAAAACACTCTGTTCCACCTTGTGATGTCATACAGGAAGCGCTCCAATGTGTTTTTAAACTCCACACACCTTCACTAGAATCATTTGGATTGTTGACCCCTGGAATTGCCAGTCTCTACTCAACAAAAGTTAAAACGCAGCTGCTAACTTGAAAACTACCGCTTCATGACATCACAAATTGGAACAGAGCGTTCTGAGCTTTGGAGACGTAGACAAACTAATAATAAAGGGTTACTGGAAATAAAACAAAAGAAAACACAACTTCAGGTCTGTTTTTGATGAGGTAACAACATTCTAACATGGCATTTTGCCTAATATGGAACCTTTAAGTTATAGCTGGTTAGCAATATCAATAAAAATATCACTAACTCCACAGTTTTTTGGCAGATAAATAGTTTGTCTCTCATACATTTTTGTCTTAAACTAACAAATCAATATAAGAGAAGAAAACAAGGGTCAAAAGGGCACATTTTAGTGGAACAGATAAAAACTCTAAGATAACAAACTCCAAATGTCATAAAAGAACTCTGATTAGTAACAACAAAATATAAACACAGACAGTCCAACCAAACACCAGGCTACAGTTACACAGCAAATAAAATGTCTTCTGCACACTACATGCAACTAAATGACATCTTATTCTGCATAAAAGCTGCTAACCCTGTAGTTTAAACCTCTACAAACACGTTCTGAAATACATGTGATTCTTGTATTAGTTTTATGATTCTATTTCAGTCTTCTCTCAAATGTTATTACAATTATTTTAGTTCATCTGGAGAGGAGACAGGACATTCCACTCGTATGTGTTGGAATCCATAGTGTAGCTGTAGCGTTATCCCACACTGAAACATGCACATCTATAAACGTGCGCATATTAAAAGCGCTGGAGAACAGGCCAGTGACGTGTCTTGCCCAAGGACACGATGGCAGTGTGCGACAATAATTGAAAGGCACAGCAAGGTTTTGAGCATTGTATTTTTAGCTTTGTTTATAATTAATAAGTTTATAATTTCACTTCCAGGTTGGACGCAGGCAGCTGATACGCCATATACATAGAGCTAATTCTGCAAGTGTAACCTAGCAACCATATTGTAAACAATGGCCAATGATGTAATTTGCCATTTGTAATAAACACCACCACCTTTATTTCTTAAATGAGTGTTTAAACGGACAGAAATTCCTTACTTGTGTGACAATTATCTGTGCATTTTTATTACATATTCGGTGTTGATGACAGAGGGTATTCCATGTAATAACAGGGATGGGACGAGACAATTTCCACAAGATGAGACAAAATACGAGGTTGGATCCATGAGAACGAGATGAGATTTTAATAATAATATAATTCCTAATATATACATTTCATGATTCAGTTTCCAGTTTTGTATTTATTTGATTTCATATTTTTGTTTCCATTCAAGTACTGCTTTAGGAAGTGTTGAAGAGTTGCAACTCAACAACATGTGACACTTTTTATCCAAACCAAATGTAAAGATTTGTGGAAAAAAATCATTTTCCTCATGTGTGAATGATCTTGTGGTACTTTTGTCTCCCCAGATCTTGTGGCACGAAATCTTGTACCATCCCATGTAATTAATAATCAAAAATATGAACGCTAGTCTGTAAGTTGTACTGTGAACTAAGTGAATTTAGTTGAAAACTGCAGCTGCTTCCTGACTCTTGTTGAAGTTAATTCAGTCAATGATGGAAATACACAGACAATGAATCATCATCATCCAAGCAGAACTCCGTAACATCAAGTTTTGTTTAGCTACCGAAATAGTCGAGATAAGGAACAGAGGTACTATAGTCTAGGCATGTACTGATGCTTCTCACAAAGAAGTACTTTGCCATGGTAAATGAACATATATTACACTGAACTGACCTTTTTGACCTTTCAACCTTTTCATTTTGCCCAGATTGTTGCGTCAGATAAAAATCCAATCTGACGCACTTTTTAATCCCATAAACCATCTTAACACCAGACTTATTCCACGGTCAAATTGTGTTCACAACAAACTCATGGCTCTGTAAGGACTTAATTTGTCAACTTTCCCATTGTTCATTCCTGTTACGGACAGCAGAGGGCGTTCCAGTGCCTAAATGCCTCATGGGAAACAGAGGTGTAGTTTATTAAGTACATTTCCAAATTTAGACATTAATTTACGTTAGAAAAATGTGAAATTCTGACCCCAAGGAGACCAAAAGCATGTTTAAAAGGGCACTTAAGAAGAATGCAAGAATAATATCCCTGAAGGCATCCTTTCTAAACTATACTGACAGATCATAAACTGTATGTGACATCAACTTTGATGGGGATGATTGTTACTAATAAGAAATCTTTGTGAATCCACAGGACAAGAGTCTCTGTGTTACGATGGACAGCTCTGCTTACACTGAATACAGAGTCTGGCTCAGGGCCATCGCTTCTTGTCACAACAGAAAAGACACAGAAAAGATGCACCATCACTCATAAGCACCATATAATACATTTACTATGATCATGAACATATATGATAATGTTTATCATAAATAAAATATACTCAAATGCTCATTCATTTTAGGTGTATCCAAAAAAACTACTTTTGAACCATTCCAAAAATAACAAAATTACATGTAGAGTCTATAATAAGTGGTTCAATACAAGTTAATTAAAACAGACCTTTGTGAAATCTTGTTTACCACCTACCAGGGCAAAGCTTGTGCACTAGTATCAGCTGCCGGGTGGTACAGGCAGAGAAACAAAGCCTGAGAGCTAAAGTAACAAACTGGAACTGAAAGGACTCGACCTGTCCAAAAGGAGAAGGTGAGGAATGCATTCTGGTTGTTGAACTACATCTCAAAGTACTTAATACCAGCGAGACTTAAAGGCACTGTCCCTGATTTTTACCATCTTTAAAAAAACAGAACTAGTTCCATTTAGATGATTTGCAACGGTCCAAAGTTATTCCTCACTTTCCTAACGCACAGCTAGAATCTCAAGCTCTTTTCACAACTTAGAGAGGCAAGAGGAGTCCTGGAGTCACGGTGCATTCATCAACTAGCATGCTAACAGAACATCATCATTACTGTCTGGTTCACGGACGATAAAAACACTTTAAAATCAGATGCAGACAACACACAACAGTCTCATTTTGAGCCCAAGAGCTGCTTTTACAGCACATCTGTACTGGGGCAAAGCTAATTTCACGTTATTGATACTTTGCAGAGACATCACACTGGGGGTGTTCTACACGTACGCGTGTGCCGGAAACACTGTCAAAAAACACAAAATGGACTTAAACTACACATTTTCAGGAGTCTGTGATCAATA
Source organism: Taenioides sp. WSHXM2023 (assembly GCA_029959045.1). Taxonomy (NCBI): domain Eukaryota; kingdom Metazoa; phylum Chordata; class Actinopteri; order Gobiiformes; family Gobiidae; genus Taenioides; species Taenioides sp. WSHXM2023. Next base: position 33,550,760 of record CM057086.1, on the reverse strand, counting down.
CGAGCGTTCATGGTCTTGTTTAGGTGTTTAATTTTCAACTAAAAAGGTGCACAAATCAGCTCACCTGTTGTACACTTCCAGCTAAATCAGTTCTTTAGGGTCAGATTCAAGTCTAATACGCCTCAGACAGAGCAGTGCCTACAGTTAGAGTCACACCCCTAGGGAATGTTGCTGCAAAGTATCAACTACATGGAAAAAACATCCAATTAAAAGTCAGAAGATGCAAGACAGAAAATACAGCTGTTGCTTCTACCATTTGACCTTTGACATTAGTGTGTTATTTCAATTCAAATAAGTAAATCCACGCACAATCAGACACTGTCCTCCCAGACACAAGTTACACACACCAGGAGCGATATGGAGGACTGGTCAAATACTGTTAGGGAGATGTGAGCGGAGGAAGTGTCTAGGGAGAGGGGGGTCGAGCAAACACAATCCCACTCTGACGCCTCAGAGCAAAAACCGAAGAGGAAAGATGTAGAAAAAAAACAACTTACAACTCAGACCCAGTCACTCTCTCATTCCACTCGCCCAGTTTCTCAGAGGTTCGCACATAACTACAGGCAGACCAGAGACAGTGAGGGCAGGAGGGAGAAATGAAAGGTTCTGTGGTTTTATGTGTCAAATACTGTGAGTTATTGTTCCCATGAGAGCCATATCAAGTGTAGAAATTGTAAAAGTATCCACAATTTACTCTACCACAGTGGTAGGGACAGTGCGGCAACTTGTTTCACTGCTGTTCCAGATCTAAACTGTACTGACAGGGTGAACACCTCAAACTGTAGAAAAAGCAAGTTTCTTCCAAAGCACTGATATTGTGGAATTAAACAAGAGACATTGTAAAAAAAAAAAAAAAAAAAATCCATTGTATTTTTTTAATTTCATAATAATAGGATATGATAAGAATGAAAACGTAAATAGCGCCCCCTGTGTGAAAGGGGAGGGGATGACTGGATGGCCTGTACAACACTGAAATCTGAAGCTTGTAATTAAAACGATAATTAAAATATCTGCATTGTTTCCAGAGACTGAACCAAAGATTTTCATTTTGTCTTCTTGTGTACTTTAACTTCTTAGGTTCTTTTTTAAAAGACAATACAGTAACGTGTATTTACTTTGGCAAAAGGAGAAATTTAATTTGTCAACTGGACAGAGTTTATTTGGTTGAATACGTTTCTCAGCTCATCCAAGCTGCTTCTTCAGTTCTGGTCAGACGCTGGTGGACACTGCTTTATTTTTTTAATTTTTTATTTTACTTATTTATTTATTTATTTATACACTTGCCTGAAGGGAGGAGCTAACTACAATGAAATTACTCTGAGACTAACACCTATTTGTTTACAGTTTCTGTTAGTTAGGTGAGTCTATTCAATATGGAGTGGGAGTGGGGGAGTAGTTAGCATATCCATTCAGGGCCATGATGGTGTTTTCACACCTCTGGACATGTCCTGGACCTGCCCTATTGTTTTCTCTGTTTGTTTTGATTTAGGTTTGAGGATAGAGTTATAGATGGAGACAAATGATGTCTGAGACCCCCATTTCTGTTCAAGGAAGGATTCTCTTTCTTGACAAAAATAGCCTCTTTAACTCCTCCTCTCAAACCAGCATCTGACCAGAACTGAAGAAGCAGCTTGGATGAGCTGCGAAACGTATTACACCAAATAAACTCTGTCCAGTTGACAAATTAAATTTCTCCTTTTGCCATGGATTCTACCTGGACTGAGGGATTCTACACACGTGTATTTACCGTTGACATGTTTCGGCTGCTGCGTCTTCAGAACTGTCCCCGGTGTTGGTGGTGACGTGTCGTATGGAAACATGTCAACAAGGTAAATACACGTTACTGTATTTTCTTTAAAAAAGAATCCAAGAAGTTAAAGTTTACAGAGATTGTTCTTCCGCAGAGTAATTCCTCAAAGTTGTTGCATTAGACAGACGGACATGAGCTTCTGTGAGGGACTAAACAGACGAGTCACTCAGGTCATTTCTGATAAACCTGTGACTGCGTCTTCTCTGCTACAGTGAGTGTCGTTCTCGCTGCGCACACATGGAATTACATGTAAACAGAAATATGCTTCCTAAAGTTTGGTTTAAATATAATCAGGGCAAAATATTTTTTGTAGCTTCATACCTACATGTTTTACCCTCACTGCCTCGTTAGCAATTAATAAAATATTTTTTGGGAAAACAAACTCAAACCAGTGTTCGTTTACCCTTTTTGGATATTGATACTCTGCAGTGAGATCATCCTGTGTAATGTTGATGACATCAGCTGCAAAGTATCAGTTATATTCAAAATTATACTTCTGATTTTTTTGTGTAATAGAAAAGCTGCTTATTCCTCTAAAACAAATGACCCCAGATTCAAAATAAGTTTAACACCAGAAAATGAGTCTCCATGTTCATGCAGCCTGGATGTTTAATGCTGTGGTGTACATGAGGGTGGTACGTACGCGTTGGAGGTCTGGACATCCTGCAGGGTTTTGCTCAGGTTCTGCTTGAGTTCGACCAGAGGACTGAGCCCCAGTTTCCTCTTCAGCTCTGTGGAGTGGCGCTCTTTGGCCGCCAACACCTGACGCAGAGTGGTGATCTCCTCCTCCACCTGGGGAACACACAACGGTCAGAACAAGGGGTCAGTTTGGATAGTTTTAATCAAACGCTATGCTTAAATCACCTATTCACAAGCACATTCATACATAAGTGTACACAGACATGGGTCTTGCTCAAGGACACAACAACAGCAGTTATCTGGGTGCTGGAATCGCTCCATCAGCCTGTGGGTCAGTGGATCTGACCGCTCGACCAATGATGTTTTAATGTTGAGAACAGGATTTGAACCTCCAAGTGGAATTTGGATCTAATCTCCACTTATTCCTTTCAATCTTTTATGTTTAGGTTTTAAACTAAAATATCAGTACTTTTAGTCGACAAAAATGTCACTTTGTGTCATAATTTTGGTCTTTATGATTATTTTCTTTTATTTAGTTTTAGTCAGAAAAAATATAACATTGCCAAAAACTATAAGGCAAATATTTAGTCAACAAAATGAACACTGGTAATGTTTTGTAGGGACGCACAGATCCAGCCTTTTCTATTCCGATCTCTGCGATACCCGATATCAACAGATACCAGTAAATCGTCGTATTACACTAATTTACAGACCAAAATGAGATATCGGCTGAAGCAATATCTGATTCAGCTAATTTTTTTTTATATCAGTACCGATATCCAATACCAGTATCGTATCGGTGCATCCCTAGTGATTTGGACCTCTTAATCACCATTCTAAATACCAATGCAGACCCCGTATATATAAAACCCTTGTGTGAGAGTCTGGTTCTCTGACCTTTGAGAGCTCCGTCCTCAGCTCCTCGGCCTCCTCCTCAGTGAGCCCAGGGGGCAGAGGGTTCGAGCTGCCCATGGCCCCCTCCACATGAGGGGGCATGTCCAGGCTGCCAGCTCCATCCACACCCACAGCTTTGTTTGGAGAGTTCAGGTTGATGTCTGACGCAGAGACAGAAGACAAGGGGAGGACAAAGTTAGTCAAATCACTAAGATTAAAGTCAAGTTATAATTATAATTACAAACCAAGTTATAATGGTGTTACCTCATCAAAAATATACCTGGAGTTGTGTTTCATTCACACATGTTTGAGTAATCCTACATTATTAGTCTGTCTACTCTATCTCCAAAGCTCAAAATGCTCTGCTCCACCTTATGATGTCATGAAGTGGTAGCTTTCATGTTAACAGCTCCTTTTACCTTTTGTTCAGTAGAGAAAACCTTACATTTATTCAATTACAGGTGGTTTTAGAGCTCAAAAATACCTAGAAAAACAGACATTCTGACTGTGAGCGGGGTCGCCTCTCCACAGATCTGACCTGTAACTTGGTGTGGTTTGGTCTCCATGAAGATAGAAAGGCTTAATACAAACATTCCAAAGAATGTAAAAACATCTCCATGGAAAAAAGTATTTGATGGACCCTCCACCAGAAAAGTTACACAATGCAACTTTAACACACACACAAAAAAAGTAAAAAAGTAAAGTAAAGAACCATGGAACCGGAACAACCTGAAAACTGCTGGGTCACTACTGGCAGAATGGAATCTTATCTACACGTTCAGTTACAAAAAAAGAGCTGCGGTAAAAGCTCCAGCATCTGTCTGAAGCACAGGGCGGTGCATCCTCCAGTGTCGCTCACAAACAGGAAGAGGCCAGAGCTGCCGTCAGAGATATTAGCAGGGCACTTAAGCTAAGAGCTCCTCTGACCTGTGTCGGTCCACGCACAAGTCAAAGTGGCAAAAGCAACAAAAACAGAACAACAAGAATGAAGAAGAAGAAGAAAAAAGCGTCTTGGAATGACGGGCATTTGAAATATGTGTTTGAACACTGAAAAACTTCAATCAAGAATCTAGGGCTACAACTAATGATTTATGTTTGTAGTCGACATGTCAGTGGTTATATTGTTAATGAGTCGACAAGACCAATAATTCTATTTACTGTATACTCAGATTCTGCAATACATTTTTAACCAAAGAAATTACAGGTTAAAATATGATGACTGAAGGTCACCAGATGAAACTAATGATTTATCTTAAGCCACACACTACAGGATTTTTCAGTCTAAAACGATTTTTAAACATGCGACAAGACGCGCAGACCACAGACACGAGGAGAAACTTATGAGATTTTAAATCTCCGATCACAAAGACTTCAGCGGGACACGACTGCAGACCACAGGATACACAGGTGTGAGCGCACCTGTCAGCTGTTTCCTGTCGACAGTAAAACCACTCACTTTGAGACTCTGAAGTGTTCAAAGATCAGAGCTCTGCACTTTTAGTTTAGATCCAAGTCAAAACTGTGTTATTATTATTTGTGAAATGTGGTGCAAAACTTCAGATCCATGATTTTTAATGCACAGAAGGCTGGAGATAAAGTCCACAGGAAGTAGAGTCACTGTCACTAATCTGCAGCTTCACCTCGATCCGTCGCTGTGGATGTAACAGACACACGTGAGGAACGACTCTGGACTTTTTACTTTTAAAGAACGCAGAAAACTGGATTCACAGAGCGGGTTTGTGGACTGGGGTCATTATTTGCGGAGGACAAATTCTATGGATAATGTGGATGAGATGCTGCAGTTTAAATTTAGCACTTGACGTGACGTGAGGAATAAAGTCTTCTCATTATTTTCTCCATTTCCTATGTTTGTTTCTTGTGCCTCTGTGTCTGTCCCTCCGGCTGCCCCTGACGCTCTGTTTTATCGGCTGTTACCGTAGCGTTGCTGATGTTTGGTGGTTCTGATCTGACAGAGCGGCTCAGAGTCAAACTGACACAATCGCACACGAAGACACAAAGTTGGGTCACACCTCCCTGAACTCGTGGAAAAGCAAATCGCAGCCAAAAATCAGGCTGTAGTGTGTGGCGGCCTTGAGTTGAAGACAGTTAGGCCTGTCGCCGTAACAGATTCTGAAGTATGATATTTTGCTGATGAAAAAATAGACGATAAACAATAATACTGAAACTTATGCCACTGACACAATAACTCTAAAGCAAGATCATCCCCCCCAAAAATGATTATAAATGTACAATATATGGTAAAAACATGTGAGACAGGCCTCTACTTTCACCATGTTTAAAGGTGTACTGTGTAACTTTTCACCTGCTTGTATCTATAGATGTGTCATAGCTCTGCCTGGAATGTTCCACAGTATGACATTAAACAGCTCTACTTTACATATATTCAATTG